>CM058045.1:39365492-40565492 GCA_030169165.1 Centaurea solstitialis
GGAGTACAGCATATCATCCTCAGACTGATGGCCAAAGTGAGAGGACCATCCAAACCTTAGAAGATATGTTGCGCGCGTGTGTCATAGACTTTGGAGGGAACTGGGACGATCATTTGCCACTAGTAGAATTTTCCTACAACAATAGCTATCACAATAGCATCTAATGTGCCCCCTATGAAGCCTTATACGGCCGAAAATGTCGGTCTCCGCTCAGCTGGGTAGAAGTTGGAGATAGCCAGCTAACGGGACCCGAGTTAATTCAGGAAACAACTGACAAAATTGGCTTGATTAGGGATAGGCTTAAGGCTGCTAGGGATCGTCAGAAAAGTTATGCTGACAACCGTAGAAAACCGCTGGAATTCCAAGTGGGAGACAGGGTACTTTTAAAGGTTTCCCCTTGGAAAGGACTAGTACGATTTCGCAAAAGAGGAAAGCTAAGCCCTAGGTACGTTGGACCTTTCGAAATCATCGAAAGAGTCGGCCCAGTTGCTTACAAGCTTAGGCTACCTGAGGAAATGAGTGAGATTCATAACACTGTCCACGTGTCGAATCTCAAGAAGTGTATAACCGATGAATCCCAAGTTATCCCTCTAGAGGAAGTCTTTGTGGACAAAACCCTCTGCTTTGTCGAGGAACCCATAGAAATTCTTGACAAAGAGGTCAAGAAGCTCAAAAGGAGCAAGATACCGATTGTTAAGGTACATTGGAGGTCCAGACGTGGACCAGAGTACACGTGGGAACGTGAGGACTTCATGAGGAAGAAGTACCCTCAACTCTTTATTTAATTAGGTGTGGAAGTAACAATAAATGAATTTCGGGATGAAATTCTTCTAACCGGGGGAGACTGTGACAACCCTCCACTTCCCACCTCAGGTCAGTAAAACTTTAACTGAAATGACAGAGCAGAATAGTATTTTAATACTGTCATTTTGTCAAAAACAATATTGTATGACAACATTTATTGTGAAAAGGCTAGATAAGTGCCTTTGACGATTATTGAGTCGCCACTATAGTCGGTACGCAAAACCGACTGACTGTTATCAGCAGGTCCCGATTCCGACCACTAGACTGTCGAATTAAATTTTTATTGACCCAAAATATTAAAAATATTAATTTCTAATAAGTTCCTTAATAAAAATACGAAAAACTGCTTTCGTTACGCAAAAATCGCAAAAACGCGCGTTTTCGGTAACGGTTTCCATTTTTAGCAGCTTTTTACACCCAATACTACAAAACTCAACTAAATCAAATTAATTGTTTGTGTTAAAAGTCCAGCCATTTTCAAAAAGAAAACCATTGTAAGTGCACATGGTTTGAATTATTGAGAGACAAAGATTCTTAAACAAACCAATAACACACTTAACTCACTTACACACTCTAGACTTCAACTCAACACATCACACCACCATCAACCCCCCCTTTTTCCTCCCCTTGGCCGGCCACATGCCACCACCACACACCACCCTCACTCTTTGATTTTTGGGTATAAATACCCCACACCCTCATTCAAACCTCACCATTTTCACCTACACCTCTCTCTCTCTAACTTCTCACTAGAAACTTTCTCTCTAGTTTTCTCTCTAGCTTCTTTCATACACCATCTCAAGTTCTTGAAGATATTCATCAAATCTTCAAGAACACCTTCAAGGTAAATCATCATCTTCTTCTTTAAATCATCACTTCCCAATGTTGTGAGATGGAAGTATCTTGCATTTAAGCAAGGAAAACATCTATGATCAACCAAATAGTTGGGTGGCTTGAATGATCTTCAAAAACTCTTAATTGTTATTTTAAATACTTGTTCATATACTACTATAATCTTGTACATTTCATTTCAAGTACTTTCTTTTCTTCTATTTTACGTTCATACAAACAAACCACCATACTTTGGTGTAGATGAAATCACTAGTCAAATACCCTTTCTTTGCTAAGCAATAAGTGAGTTGATGACTAGTGATTCCTATCTTCTTATGATCATCTATCACCATGCATGTGGTATGGATGATTTCATACAGCCAAATACCCTTTTCTTTGCTTGGATCATCAAAAGTTCAAGCAAAAAGTGAGTTGATGGCTTATGATTATAATCTAGATGTTTAATTTGGTATATATGTAAATGCATGTGTAAAATGTGTTTTATGAAGTTGATATTCCTTCAAACACATCTGGACTTGAGTTTTGGTAAATATAAATCATCATAAAAACTATTAAACAAAAGAAATATTTTGTTATTCAACAACTAGACTAAATTTCATCCAACAGATTCTGGACAGATTCGGACCTGACTTTGAGAGGCCTTAACTCCTTCATAAAATGTTCAAATGACATGATTCTTTCTTTTAAATTCAAGTTCATTGAGTTAGCTTTCAAACCCCATTGGCCGTTTGCAAAAATTCCAAGTTTCAGACCCTCAAACAGTCCGTACAAAAAGGTTGCGCAACAGCTCTAGTTGCTGTCACTACTTTATTAAACCTTCTGTTTGAGGATCCTAACCTTTTCAAAAAATTATGAAATTTGGTCAGTAAATAGTAAACTCATATGGCTAAAACATATTAAAATTTCGTGATTTTTGGAGTTGTGCTTCATGCCCAAATGCATGTCCCAAAACAGCCTCCGAATCTGTCAAGAATGAGAAAAGCTAAAAAATGGTATTTTATGTAAAACCTTATTTCTTTAAAAACACTTACATCCTTGAACACTAAAAGATTATTAGAAGGATAAATGGAGTAAAATCAACATAGAACACACATGCATGACCATATACCAACTTTCACACTCCGATTATAATCACCAAAGTACGTATTTTTCGACAATCGTTATAAAAACTAAAGTTTCGTTCGTGCGTATAATTTTACTATAATTTAAGGAACTTAATTGGGTCAAAGAACTTATAAAATACTTTATATCACTAGGTCGGAATTCGGTGGAACCTCGCTAACTTGGGACTCTTGAACTAGTAGCTCGGTGAGTTATTCACGGCCCCTTTTTACGTTTTTACGTTTTTGGGGTGGAAAGCAGGATACAAACTACCGGTTGATTAAACTTTTGAAAACGATTTGTGAAACGATTCTGTGAAACGATTTACTTTGGAACGATTTTTGTGGCTATGGTATGCATACTTATCTAGATTAATTGGGTGTTTTTCTTATCGCAAGTCCTCGTACACACTACTAAGTCTAATTCGCTGCGGTGGACCGAGTAATCAATGGTAGCGCTATCGGGTTGGCAACCCCACCTTTCGTCCCCCGCTTGCAACGGGGCTGGAACGATAACGATCGGTGTTTAATTACTTTGTTGTGGAACGATTTTTGTGTCATGTTGCGATAAGCATGGCATTGCGGGGCAAAAACTATGCTTCTAGGAGATTAGTAGTGGCTCGTTAATCTTGTATGTAAGTATTGCGTGATAAGTACCATATGCCGGGATTTTGCGAGACACGCGCATGATTGCGAAACCCGCGCAAAATCCAACTATTCTTGTTTGAACTTATTACATATCTCCGGTATTATTTTTGTAACGCGAACTATATGTATGTGTGTTGTTAAACCCGTGAACTCACCAACTATGACGATAGTTGACCTTTTTAACTCTCATGCTTTTCAGGCGATCCAAAGTAAGAAGAACACTAATGCACGTGTGTTACGCCTTCATGCATATCAAGACTAAATTTCCTTTCCGTTGTAGTTTGATTTTTTTTGTAATAATTTTAAGACTCTAGTACGATGTAATATTGTAAGACCTAAATATTTTGATATGCTATGGCGTTTATTGTCTATACTTTGTGTTGTGCTACTTTGCGCTGTTACACTCCGTGTTTCCGCTTTAGCGGGGTGTGACACTTTATCTCACAGTCATAGTCGTTGAGCAGTTCTACCCATCTTCTTTGCCTCATGTTCAACATTTTCTGGTCGAGAATGTGCTGAAGGCTTTTGTGATCTGTAAAGATCGTGCACTTTGTACCATAGAGGTAATGCCTCCAGATTTTAAGTGCAAACACCACAGCTCCGAGTTCTAGATCGTGGGTGGTGTAATTCTTTTCGTGGATCTTTAGCTGTCTAGACGCGTAGGCGATGACTTTCTCATTTTGCATCAAAACACATCCTAAGCCCTGATGCGAAGCATCGCAATATACCACGAAGTTATCTGTTCCTTCGGGTAATGTCAGTATGGGTGCATTGCACAACTTATGCTTGAGTAACTGAAATGCTTCCTCTTGTTCTTCTCCCCAAATAAACTTCTTGTCTTTCTGTGTTAACATAGTCAAAGGTTGCGCGATCTTGGAGAATTTAGCGATGAATCGCCGATAGTAGCCTGCCAAACCAAGAAATTGTCGAATTTATGTTGGTGTCTTTGGAGCTTACCATTTCTTTATGGCCTCAATCTTTGCTGGGTCGACATGGATTCCTTCCTTGTTCACTACATGGCCCAGAAAATGTACTTCCCGAATCCAAAACTCACATTTGGAAAATTTTGCGTAAATCTCTTCGGTTTTGAGCAATTCCAGTATCAATCTTAAATGCCGCTCATGCTCCTCCTTGCTTCGCGAGTAGATCAGGATGTCGTCTATGAAGACAATCACGAATCTATCCAGGTACAGTCGGCATATCCTGTTCATCAGATCCATGAACACTGCTGGAGCATTTGATAAACCAAATGGCATGACCAAGAACTCATAATGACCATACTGAGTTCTGAACGCTGTCTTAGCGATATCCTCTTCTCGCACTCTCATTTGATGATATCCTGATCGAAGATCAATCTTGGAAAAGTAAGTAGCTCCTTGCAACTAGTTTAACAGATCATCAATGCGAGGTAGAGGATAATGATTCTTGATCGTGATCTTGTTCAGCTCCCTACAATCTATACACATCCTAAAGGATCCGTCCTTCTTTTGACGAACTAGACCGGGGCTCCCCAAGGTGAAGAGCTGGGTAGGATGAATCCCTTATCTAACAACTCTTGAAGCTGATTCGACAGTTCCTGCATCTCTGATGGTGCTAGACGATATGGCAATTTTGCTACGAGGGCAACTCCTGGTACTAGATCAATGTGGAACTCCGCCTGCCTTTGCGGCGGTAATCCAGGTAACTCCTTTGGAAACACTTCGGGAAAATCTCGTACAACTGGAAAGTCTTGAATTCGCTTTTCCTTTACCTCTTTATCTTCAACATGCGCCATAAATGCCATGCATTCTTTTCGCAAATGGCTTCGCATTTTCATGTAGGACATTATCTTAATATCCCTTTTTGGCTTCTCTCCGTGTACTTCGAGTACACTTCCATCGGGTAGTGCTATCATGACAATCTTCTCGGCACAACATATTGTTGCTCGGTGGTTAGACATCCAGTCCATACCAATGATTATATCATACTCCCTATCTTGATCGGGATTAAATCTATACTAAGGTCCTTTCCTGCTAAGCTCAGTGTGCATTTCTTGACTACTTTTCGACTTTTATCTTAATGACCTTGAGTTGTCACTTCTGACTGATGCTCTACTTTCTTTTATTACCATCTTTCCATTCGATGGACACTACGACTCCCTTATTTCTTCTATTTGCGACAAGGTGGATAGTAACTTGAGTGACTATGGTAGGTATGACTACCTGGACTTGTTGGGCTATCAGTTGAGCAATGTCAGTTGATTAATTTTTACGTTTTACTCTCGACATATGTTTTTTTTTTTTTTTTTTTGAAAAAAAAAAAAATTGTTATAGAGCATTTGTAAAATGTTATGTTTGATCAAAAGTTTTGTCTTTGACAAATACTTGAAAAATATAAATATATTCTTTATGATAATTTCCTTGAAATAAAATCGAAAATAACATCTTTGTGTACATAAAACTTATTACATATATGAAATGGTCAAAATTTGATGCCAATGCATCATTAAAATATGTTACTCCCCAAGGTAAAGTTCAAATGGGGGAACCAAAAAGTACACTTTAAAATTCTTTCAAATTCACGAGAGTTACAATCGAAAGTATCAACTTTGCCAACAGTATTACCACAACTTGCCCGTACAAGTCAACTCTCCTAGTCGTCCTTCTTGCCGTCATAGCATTCTCTACAACATTGGTGGTACATTCCTCCAAGAGATGCGCCAAGTTTGTCAACTTAATTATGGCCTGATTCTATCTTGATGCCCTGCTTCGACTATTTTGTAGTCCGTCGGAGAGTGTTCACATAGTTCAAGCCTCTCTTTGTGTCATACTAGTAATATAACCGATCAATATCCCCGAAAGGATATGAAATGATCTTGCATTATCTTGATGAGTTATCGCCAGTCCACTCCAAATGGTTGCTGCAACTCTCTTCTTAGTTGTCTCATATGAGGTGTTGGGAGGTTCGAGTTAGGCGTAGGAATAACTGGTGTTCTTTGAGATAAGACAGTTGTTGGGGGTAATCGAAGGTGGATCGCTTAAATATCCTCACTTGTTACTCTAGTATCGGAATCATAATGCTTAGACGGGTCTTTCTTCGAAGTCTAAGTAATAGTGTTCGACATAGTGATTGTAGTGTCCGCACATCTTATTAACGTGCATTCAAAATACAAGTGACATCCTAGGTGCTTACGCAGGAGTGTTTCAACAATGACATTACTTTTCTTAAACGCGTAAGTGCAATAGTAAATATCAACATCATGATATTCTTATGTGAACTCACACGGTTTATGCTTTTTAGGAGGTTTTTTTTTTTGGAAGGTTCCAATTCTACTAGCCGTATGATTAATTTATAAGTCTTATTCTACTTATACCATGGCTAGGCATAGGTGATCAGACTCTGCCTATCTATGATATATCAAAATAATACCTATCCTAATCATCTTAGTAGTAAAATTCTCCTAGTTTTTGAAATCTTTGATTTTGAAAAGTTATATAATTTTTGTAAAAATGTTGGTTATAGTACTTGGTTTTATAAAAAACCGATGTTCTCTATAACCTATGGCTCTGATACCAAATCTGTAACCCCCCGCTAAAGCGGAAACACGAGGTGTGACAGCTAAGATTTCAATGCGATAGGAGATAAATAACATCAAACATTTCATTTAAAAGCTAAAGGTTTACAGTACCGTAAATTACATAACCAACGTTAATTAAAAACATCCCATCATTACAAAATGTCATTACAAAAGAAAAGTCGGAGTTTGATGTCAATTGCGGCACAAGCATTATCTACTACCTTCTATTTTCCTGAAAAGCATGTTAAAACAAGCGTCAACTACAAGAGTTGGTGAGTTCACAGGTTTAACATATGCACAAAACAGTTTGAATGCGACAAAACTTTGGTGAATCTTTTATTCACCCACATTTTCACAAACATTTTATAGTGAACCTTTTTGCTCACTACCATTACGAAGCTTATCCTTAGTGAACGTTTTTGCTCACTCCATTTCAAAGCTTAGTAACAAAATATGAGAAAATTCCCGGGTTAACGTTAATCACATGATATTTATTCCTTGAGTCACTACTAAGCCTGAAAATACGACATGCTACGCCCCTGCTCTACCTCAGCGGGTGGACTAAATCCCACATGTGTAGAACTTTTATTCAATACAGTGCACCTATTTCTCGTCAGTATAAGGTGGGTATGTCAATCAAATAGCGCTATCCACTAGTATTATAGGCCCATTGTTATGAGTTAATAGTAGATACCGGGGACTTAAACTTTTTCAAACTCAATATATCATGTCTCTTAACATTGCAAAATTTTACTCATATCAAGATTTATATTACAAAATAAATCAACAATTCATTTCATTGAACATGCTTTTCACCCCAAATACGTAAAAACGGTAAAAGAGGGGCTGTGAATACTCACCTTGAGTAGCTTAGCGTTTAGCGCGTAAATCCGAACTTTTTGGTCCCGAGCCTACGAGTATCCTAGATATTCCATAGGTAACGTAAGTCCCAATGTATCGGTTCAATACCCTAGTTTAAGTCCAATACCAACATTCCTATATAATGCCTACATTTAGTTTAGGTAGCCAACCATAGTATAAAATAATTTTTATTATTAAATTATAACACTCAATTAGATGCAAAGTCTTGGAACTTAAATTTCAATTTTTGGACACATCCAGATGCTGACAGATTTGTAAGGTTGGTAAAAAGTCACTTTTAAGCTATTCTCCAAAAAGATTTGAGTTTCCAAATTTTTACCTACTGAAGTTGGTTGTGTTAACAACATTCCCACCAAATTTCATAATTTTTAGAGGTGTTTAGCTCATATAAATAATTTTCACAAAAATGGTGTGCACAGCTCACTTTCGAAAGTATATGTCTGTAGTGTTTGACTCATAGAGGGTTCGTTACCACTCCGAATCTTAAATTTCAAAAAGGGTTTTCTAGCTAACATGCATACCCAACTAATGAGACAAGTTTCACTCAAATTTGATGATTTATGAGTGAGTTATGACCTCTTAAATTCGTGCATGTGAATCTGCCATTACCGGACAGCTTGCACCACGAAGTTATTTTCATTGGTTGCACACTCAAAACTCCACCAAATCACATGATTCCGGATTCTTTGGAAAGATATTTCAATAAACTTGAGTCTAGAATCAAGAATCATGCATTTTGAATAAGTTCTTAAGGAGATATGCATGCAACAAGTTAGCATAAAATTTTGACCCGGAGCTGTTGCACAACAAAACGTTTTGGCATAAATGAGGGGGCTATACTTAACATTTTTAAACGATTCCAGTGAGGTTTGAACCCTAACTCATAAAATATTGATTTGTCAAAAATGTAGATGAAAAAAAGTTCATATGAACCCCTTTTGGGTCGTCCAAACACACATGTGAAATCTGTCCAGATTCTGTCCTCAAACAAAACTCAAATTTCTCACTTAAAAAACATGCAAATCATCAAAATTTGGGGTTTCTTTGATTTCACACTCAATACCACATCCAATAACATGTAACAAACAATATTTTACATCCAAATCAAGATGATTCTTGCATGCAATTATCCAAAAACTTCCAGCTTCTAAAATGAATCATACACACCAAAATTGGGGTTTTTCACCCTTTTCTTGTGTCTATAGAGGAAATTCATGGGATTTTCACCTTCTAATGGATATTTGAATCATCCATGGTGTTTATCCTCATTTCCAAATATCAAGAACATCAACCCATCATAAAATGAGGTTTGAACACAAAAATCTTGCATAAAAGGCACTATAGTGCTAGAAATTCAAGCTACATTGTAAAGATTGTTACTTACCTTGAAGGATAAACTAATAGAGCATTTGAACGTTGATTTAAACTTCCAAAAATTTTGATTTTGGGTCAGATTTGCTGCTGGATTCTTGAAATTGATATGAGGAAGAAAAAGGGAGAGAAAATGAATGGTTTTCAAATTTTGAAAGTGTAAAAATGAGGTGTGTGGGAGAAGGAAAAGAATTTATATGGTGAAGAGAGGGGAGAGGGTTAGGGGCCAGCCATATGGGGCCCACAAGCCCAAGCCCACACATTTTTTTTAAAGTCTAGCCCAAATCAGTAGAAGTGCAATCGCGTTCGGTTTTTCGGTTCGCGAAGGTTTTTCCGAAAGAAGCGATTTTGTTCAGCTTATATTCTAGTTTTGAAACTTTTGAAATGTTTTTATAAAAACATCTTGAAATATGAAAATTTAAATAATTTTGGCTTTAGTTAGGTTGGTTCGGCATTATATAAGTTTTTCGGACACTTAGGGACTAAAACGGCTTTTTCGGGCGATCTTTCGGAATTTCTAAGTTCTATTCCATAAATTTTCGCATAATCAAACCTAATCCTTTCTAAATAGTTATAGAACTAGGTTCTCACTTAAAATTATGCTACATGAGTTCTTTACGCGTCGCTAATCTGAGGGCCGGAAATGGTCGGTTGTCACACAGGCCGACGGGATTAAGTCCGACGGATTCGGGCAAAATCCTTAAAGCCGCCCACGCAACACCGGGACGAGGTCCGACGGATTCGGACGACATCCTAAAAGGTGTCCAATCACGAATAGTGAGATTAGAGGAGGCCAACACGGCAAGAGAGAAGAGGGTCGAGGCACTCAAGAAAGCCTTGGCCGAAGCAGATCAGAAAAGACGAGAAGATCTTGAGGCTTCCCGGAAGTTGAATGAAGACCGGGATCGGGAGCTACACGAGATCAAGCGCCAACTAAAGGGCAAGCATGTGGAAACTGCCCCGTCTACCGAGGCTCTGTTGTCCCTAAAAACAATGAAATGCAAATAGAAATGGATGGAAATCCAATCAATGGGATGAAATCAATGAAGCTTTTTGAAGAACTCAACAATGGAGAATAATTGCCCAATTAAGTAAAATATATGGATTCCAACACAAAACCCTAAACATCCTTTTCCTTTTATAGGGAAAAGGAAGTTACACAAGTTGTCAACAACGGCCCCCGAGGTTCCAAACCTCAAACAGGGGCTTAAGTAAAATAAGATTGTTTACAAAACAAGGAAACTAAACTAGAAAGCATTTTAAAGATAGATGATTCTGACACTTCTCAACATCTGGATTCTACAATCTCCCCCTTTGAGAAGCAGTCAGAATGGTGGAGGTAACTCCAGTGCAGGCTCCCACTTGGACATCTGCAGGTACTCTTCCCACTCGCCTATGATCCGTGCTCTCATCTGCATTGCTGCCTCAGCCCTTCTGTACATCATCCGCTCCTTAAGCTTCTTCTCGATCAACCTCATTGCCTCCAGCAGCTTTCCTTTCCATCAATGATTCTCCGACTTGGAACCTGATCCGCCAGCAGTCTGCTCTGCATGCCGTTGTAGACATAAAGGAGGGTCCCGTCGCAGAACCTGGAGAGCTCCCCAAACCTCATAAACCTGCGCTCCTTCTTCTTCCGAGTCATGTAAAGGACTCCATGCTCAGGTATCCTGGTTGGCATGTAAGGCGTGTAGGCATCGATACCAGGAACGAGCAGGTTTGGTCTCAGCAGGTTGACCTTCGGCTGGCGGCTTTCTATGGCAAGCTGGTAGTCCGTCACTCTCGCGAGAGAAATTGCGTGACGGACGTATTTCTTCAGAATCTCCGTGCCATCTCTGTAGTGCTCTGGTCGGAGGATCGGGCCTTGGAGGTACTTGATGATCGTGAGAAGGTCTTCTAGATGCACCCGATCTAAGTCAGCTTCTGTGAAGGTCCAGTTCTGCAGTTCACCTCGAGGGACACCGGTGCCGTACATGCGGACATCAAACTCTAGGAACAGCTGATGGCCATGTTTGTAGGGGCGCATAGCGGTTACCTTGATAAAGCGACGTCTGATCCTCTGGCGTCCATGAGTGGCCCAGTTGCACATTCGCTGATGCACGTACGCTGTCCTCCGTCTCTTGTTCTTGATGTGAGAAATCCCGAAGTAGACTTTTCGGGACCAGGCGTGCAGCTTCTCTTGCTGGTAGATGCGGGTGAACGTTTCTTCTAGGAACGGGCGGAAGATGATAGAGTGGTTCCAGTTAAGCTGGATGACAGTAGGAGCATCTGTTTCTGGATCGGTCGAGTGGACTGTCCGTGGGGCTTCTGGAGTTGGGAACTTGAGCGCTGAGAGGAGGTTAGCGTAGTCAGGATCCTTGACTAGATCGTCTCCCTTCTGATAGACCCTTAGGCTCTGAGCTAGCGACCGCAAGATCTTCCGGGCTGCTTCCGGAATCTGGAACTCTGTAGGATCAGTCGGCGCTGCTTCTGGTATAACGGCATCAATCTGAGCCGTGTCCGTCATCTGAGGAAACTGAACTGTCTCCCCTTCCGGAATCCTCTCATATCTCCAACTCCCCATGTCCGGAATGTCTTCTGTATCAGAGTTGACATAGGGAGCTTCGGCGGCATCTAAGTCTGTGGGAGCACTCGAGGGAGCGGCTGAGGAACCTGGAGCTGGAGCTGATGAACCGGAGCCGGAACCAGGTTGGAGGTCGGTGCGAAGCCGTTTTGCAGCTTGTACCTCCCCCTCATGAGGACCTGGTGCGGAGTCATCAGGGTCATCATGCCTCCTCTTCGAAGGCTGAGCCTGGGACCGACACACGGCCTCCAGTTCTCTAATCCTTTGTTGTAGCAGCTCGATCTGGGCAGCTTGATCTCGGACTTGGGCGGACAGGCGGTCATTCTGAGTGGTGTATGAGGTGACCATCATCAAGTGCTCCACCTCAGTGACGTAGCCTGGGATCGGAGGAAGGTCGCCCGAAGTCGGAGGAGCGAGCCTGAGGACATCTTCAGTTGGCCTGGGAATGGGAGCTTCAGTAGAGGGGGCAGCCTCCGAATGCTTGCCCTTGATCCTCCGTTTGAGCTCGTAGAGCTCCGCATCCCGGTCTTCTTGAATCTTGCGCGATGCCTCGAGATCTGATAGTCTCTTCCTCTCCGTCTCGGCCAAGGCTTTCTCGAGTGCCTCGACCCGCGCATCCCGAGCCTGATTGGCTTGCTCCACAGCTAATAACCTGCTTTGGACGACTTTAAGGATGTCGTCCGAATCCGTCGGACCTATAAGTCCCGGTGTTGCAGGGGCGGTTTTAGGGATTCCGCCCGAATCCGTCAGGCTCAAAAGCCCCGGTGTTGCGTGAGCATCTTTATAGACTTTGCTCGAGTCTGTCGGACCCGGTCCCGGAAAAACTACACCCGGTGCCACTTGGGCTCCAGTTGATTAGTAGAGTCCTAAAGAGGTACTCTCTCGGCCCGATGTCACCGCTGGAATGATGCTGACGGTGTCGGGGCTTCCGGTGGATCCTCGAAGGGCGTCCAATGACGCACCAACTCTCCCCGTTCCGGCCTCGCCACTTGGGCGGGCAGATGAAGCATCCACAAGTGTCCTAGTCAAATGAACAACCCTGAAGGTGTCTGTGAGTGGCTCTAGGACGACTGGTGCACGGAAAGATGTCGAGAGGTGGGGCAGAGCCTCTCTGATTTCAACACCGGCAGACTCCAATTGAGTGGCCGGTGGAAGTTGAGCTAATTCCCCGTGAGAATGTGAAACGACCATCTGTTGAGAGATGGCCGAGTGGCTGGTTTGGGCGTGCAAATGCGTTGGTTGGCTGCCAACGACTTGACCTGACGTCAACGAGTGACCGGTCTGTGTGAGGGTTGCCTCTGTGGGGGTTGGACTCTTGGCTAAAGGGATATCCAAATCTAACCTATGCGGCTCTTCTTCTACATCCGCCTCCTCTAACTGAGCCCAAGGCTCGCTCAACTGGACCTCTACGTCTGCGGTCTCTTTTTCTCTGCTCTCTCTCTCCTTTTCTCCCCTCTCTCTCTCTTCTTCTTCTTCGCTGTCTTCTCGACCCCAGCCGGTAGCAACTTCGGCCTCACCTTCTTCCTCCTGACCGACAGTTCGGTCATCCGACGCCAGATCCGCAATAAGAGTGGGATCACCAGAAATCCGGTCGTCGTTGAAGGAGGAGGTGGCTTCATCCAAATCTATCACCTGGGCCTTCCCGCCCTTTGGTGGATCTGATAGTTGAAATTCGGAGTCGGATCCGTAGTCAACTTGTTCTGACTCTGTTGCCTCGTCATCGGGCTCACGACGATCCGTAGGAGTGTGCTCGGAAAAGTCGTGACCGTCGGAGTTGTCGCCAGATGGATCGCCAGATGGTTCTGCTGCCTGAGTGGTGACGGCCGCCGAGTGAGGTGGTGGAGGAACATGTGCTTGTTCTTGTGGGGAAGCTTCCACGTCCTCCCCAGTAGGTTGTTGCGGCGGTGTCGGCGATCGGCGTTCTTCCGATGACGAGTGGATTGGTGACTGCTGAAGGGTGCCCATATACTGCTTTACCCTGAAGTGACTCGTGTACTCGCGCAAGCGGACGGCATCAGTAGACTCCTCTACAACTGTAGGAGTGCGAGCACGAGTTGCACGGTTCTGAATCATGGTCTGGTATGCACCGGCTCTGGAGGTGTGTGGAGTGGCAGACGTACCGACAATTCTACCTGCTCCTCCCCTTACGTCGACTCTCATCACTCCCGAGCCAGAAGCTCCCCCACTGGAGCTCTGGCCCGCCGTACCTGAGGTACGGCTTCTAGTAAGGACGGGTTGCACATCTTGGGCAGGGCTCCCCGGCTCTGAGGAGTCCGTAGATGTGTCTTCTAAACCTACGGAAATACGGTACATCCTAACGCTCATTGACCTACGGTCTGCCAAGTTCAGCACGTTAGCCGGTATGTGCATCTCTACCTGTCCTGACTTCAGATTCTTCTTGTTGGCTCGTCCGATCTGCTGGCTTTCAAAGCGGAGATGGTTTGCTCTGCGTCGGACAGCTCGGTTCTGGTTCATGTGATCACGAATGACCAGACTGAAGAAGCGCATCCAAGGTATGGATGTGTGCTTTGTGCGTCCTGGTCTAGCTCTGACATCACCGATGATGTCCGCCCAGATTTGCTGAGCAAAGTCGATCCGCCTTCCGTAGGCGACCGCATGAAAAATATGCCAGAACTTGGTGGATGCCTTGTCCACGCCATGGGTCTTCGAAGAGATAGTACGGTTGAGAATGTTGAAGAATGAGTACCAGATTGGGGGCAGCATTCCCTGAGAGATCTGGGAGATTCCTCTTGGCCTGTTGTTCTCTGTGTAGTGGACTCCAACAGCGAGCACTTCGCTGAACAGCTCAGATCCAGACACGAGAGGGTCGAACGGTGCCTCCGAAGTAGCAGCTGGCAGACGAAGGATTCTGCGAAGATCCTCCATAGTGAGGACCAGATCAGTCTGGTCCACTCTGCCGATGATGGTTTGAACTCCGTCCCGGTTCTCCACACGGGAAGTGTTCCAGAACTGCTGCAGATAAATCATCGGGATATCAGCAGTGGCTTGCATCGCGTATGCAAGGGGGTGAGCTCGGAGAATCTCGAGAACAACGTCATCTTGGACGGTGAAGTTCGCCAAGTCGACGAACTGGTTGTTCTGGTGGATCTCGACGATGTCTGTCGGGTTGATCAGTGCGAGATCAGCAGCGTTGGCGACGGGTGAAGTAGGAGCAATCGGTTGTTGATCAGCCATTTCTGCAAAAACATCAAGTGTTAGAAGAATTACAGCGTGAAAAGACTATACCCTCGACTAGACGCGAGTCGGAAAACCTCGAAAACTCATTAAAGATTGTTTCGTATTTTCCGAGTCGAAAAACGAGCAAACAGTACGAGGGGAGTTTTCCGATTCGGAAAAGGGTGTTTTCCGAGTCGGAATACTCAACACTTGAAAAGTTTAGCACAAGAACAAACAGACAAGTTTTCCGATTCGGAAAAGGGTATTTTCCGAATCGGGAAACTCCCACACTTAGAGAGAAAACATGTAGGTTTTCCGAGTCGGAAAACATGGTTTTCCGATTCGGAAAATGTCAACACTTAGAAAATTTTGGCAAAACTTGGTCTCTCGCTCGAGTCGGAAAACCTTGGAAACCCATAAGGGTAGTTCCACGTTTTCCGAGTCGGAAAAGAAGCATTTGAAAACTGAGACCAAGTCCGATTCGGAAAACTATGTTTTCCGAATCGGAAAACATATAATAAGACTCATCGTTTTCCGATGCGGAAAACTTGAATGTTCAAGTTTTCCGATTCGGAAAACTTGAATGTTCAAGTTTTCCGAGTCGGAAAACCGAGACTTTTCGAGTTCTCCACTTAGAAACCGCTCAAAAACCGTCGATCTAAGGCCCTAAACTATCAACATTCATCCTAAATCAGTTTATAACAACATTATAAGCAACAATGGATCGTTTTAACGTCCCGAAATCCCATTCCAAGAAGTTTTGGGTTTCGGGTAAGTTTTAAAACATTTAGGCTTCGATCCAGACATTAAAACGCATGATTTAGATGTTAAAACTATATAAGGGTTGATCGTTTACTTACCAGGAATCCGAATATGTAAAGAAATCGACGATCGGAGCAATAACGAGCGAAAACCGGAATCGAGCGCGAAGTGGGTTCGGGTGAGAATTCAGAGAGAAAAAGATGAAAATTTGAATTTTGTGAAAAGTAAATCTTGAAAACCGGTATTTATATTTTTACCGAATTACACTGTGTTTGGGTCAAAAACACTGTGTTTGGCTCTCCTTTTGGCTCTCTTAACCCGACTTTCACCATTTGGCAAAAACCACCCCTGGACTTGAAGTTTGAGAAAACTTACAAACAAGTCCCTGAACTTGTATTTTCAGAAAATTTTCAAAACAGACCCTGGACTACAAGTTTCACAAAATTTGCAAAACGAGTCCCTGAACTTTAAGAAGCAGAAAGTGGCAAAGTTAGTCCCCGAACTTGTAAGTTCAAGACATGTACTCTACCGCCCCCTGAACTTTCAAGTTCACAAAAAGTTACAAGTTCAGCCCTCGAATCCCGAGTAAAGAGACTTACCTGGTTCGTCTCACTGGGTTTAGAGCGAGTCCTGATCTGAAGTAACCAGAAGTCGTAGTGAGGATCCACATCTACAAAATAGAATATAACAGTGGTATCCAAGGTGATGTGGATCCGAGAACGTTAGTGAGCACACCAAACAGTATATACAGGATTTAGTACTCCCCCTCGATTCATGCAACATCTATAGAGATCCTACAGACTCCCCCTACACACATGCATATAAAATAAGGACTCCCGACTCCCCCCTGGACCTCAGGCAGGGAGGTCTAGCATTCCTAATTTGCTTAGGAGGAAAAAGTGACGCTTCTCGTCAAACGGCTTGGTGAACAAATCAGCAAGCTGATAGTCACTCTCAACAAAGTATAGTTCAATGTTACCTTTCTCGACGTGATCTTTGATGAAATGCTATCGAATGTCGATATGCTTCGTCCGAGAATGTTGAACCGGATTTGCCATGATCTGTATTGCACTTTTGGAGTCGCAGTATATGGGAATTCGATGCATGGTGTATCCAAAGTCAGCTAGTTGGGTTTTCATCCACAGAACTTGCGAACAGCAGCAAGCGGCGGCTACATATTCTACCTCCGCGGTGGATAAAGAGACGCAAGTCTGCTTCCGGGATGACCAACTGACTAACTTGTCCCCGAGAAATTGACATGCACCAGAAGTGCTTTTCCTGTTTAGCTTACAACCTGCATGGTCTGAGTCTGTATATGCAATTAGTTCAAAGCCAGAATCCTTTGGGTACCAAAGGCCAAAATCCGGTGTGCCCTTCAGATACCTAAGGATTCTCTTGACTGCAGACAGATGTGAATCCCGTGGGTCACACTAAAACCGAGCGCAGACACCCGTGGAAAAGACGATATCGGGTCTACTAGACGTGAGATATAAGAGGGAACCAATGATTGCCCGATATGTTTTCTGGTCAACCGGTTTACCAGAAGTATCAGCAGAGAGTTGAAAATTTTTGGGCATTGGTGTGGCCGCGGAGTTTGAGCCACCGAAATCAAATCGTTTTAAAAGATCTTGAACATATTTGGCTTGATTTATAAAAATGCCATCAGGGCGTTGTCGAACTTGAAGTCCTAAAAAGAACGTCAACTCGCCCATCATGCTCATTTGGAATTGGGATTTCATGGTGTTCTCAAACTCTTGGCACATCTCAGGCTTCGTAGACGCAAAGATAATGTCATCCACGTATATCTGAACGATAATTAAATCTTTACCTGACTTCTTGAGAAACAGAGTGGGATCGATAGTACCTTTCTTGTAGCCAACTCCGAGTAAGTAGTCAGTGAGAGTTTCGTACCATGCCCTCGGAGCTTGCTTGAGACCATACAGCGCCTTGTCCAAAACATAGACGTGATTTGGGAATCGAGAATCGACGAACCCTTCCGGTTGCTCAACGTACACTTCTTCTTGAAGGACTCCATTCAGGAAGGCACATTTGACGTCCATCTGATAGACTGTCATGTTTTTGTGTGCAGCATACGCAAGGAAGATTCGGATTGCTTCGATTCGGGCTACTGGCGCGTACGTCTCATCATAGTCGATACCCTCTTGTTGGCGATAACCCTTGGCGACCAGGCGAGCTTTGTTCCGGATGATGAGATTATTCTCGTCGGTTTTGTTCCGGAGTATCCATTTGAGACCAATGATTGTCTTTCCCCATGGTCGTTCTACCAAGCGCCAAACCTTGTTTCTCTCGAATTCGGCCAGCTCATCTTGCATGGCGATCACCCAGTCGGGATCGGTGAGAGCTTGCCAAACATCAGATGGTTCAAAGTCGCTCAAGAATCCACCGAAAAGGATCAGATTTTCAGTGTGCTTTGCAGATCGAGTGTTTACAGGTTGTGAGGGACTCCCGATGATCTGGGAGGGGGGATGATCTTTTGTCCACCTTCGAGTGTGAGGGTGAGTGACATAAGCCTGACGATTGTTGGTGGCGTCGTTCTCATCTTGCACAGCAAAGACCTCTTCTAGGTTCCCACTTGAAATGCCTTCAGCCTGGTTAACCCGCGGTGCAGCCTCTAACCGGGGCTCTCTAACTACCTGAGCATATGATCGTTGGGCCGTGCTCGGGGAAGGTAGTGGAGCTTCTTCTGGAATTGGAGTAAGAACAGGGTGCGGAGTCTGTTCTTGATCAGATGCCGGTGAAGCTGCGGATGAAACTTCAGATGGAGGAGCCGCGGACTCAGGTGTCATAGAGTGAGTTGAAGTGCTGGAGGAGGCTCCGTGACGAAGGCATCAGATGTCACTGTGGTTGTGGTCGAACCTGTTGGAGCGGGAACTATGATTGGACTCGTTAGAGTGTGCAGATCGTATTCCGCGAGATCTAAAAAGTCTAAAGCAGAAAAGTTAGAAGACGGATCTGTGCTCGGTGGTGAAGGGAACAATTCAGGGAAAGATGCAGACACACTACTAGAACTAGCATTCAGATATGTTTCAGATTCAGAGAAATCAACATTTGAGCTTTCCAGGATAGTTCGGGTCCGTTTGTTGAAGACCCGGTAAGCCTTAGAGTTATGTGAGTATCCGATGAAGATAGACTCATCAGACTTAGGGTCAAACTTACCCAAATTATCCCGGTCATTAAGAACATAGCATTTACAACCAAAAACTCTAAAGAAGTCAATGTTTGGCTTACGCTGTTCGACCATCTCGTAAGCGGTTTTACCAGTCCGCTTTACGATCAGAGTCCGGTTTTGCGTGTAACATGCTGTGGAAACGGCTTCAGCCCAAAACTGTTGAGGAACTCCAGAGTGAGCCATCATGGATCTTGCTGCTTCGACTAACGTCCGGTTCTTCCTTTCTACGACCCCATTCTGTTGAGGTGTGCGAACTGCCGAGAAGTTGTGAGTAATCCCCACTTCTTCGAGAAAGGATTGCAGCTTTGTGTTGCGGAACTCAGTACCGTTGTCACTACGTATTTTCCTCACCCGACGACCCAAGAGAACTTGTGTGCGTTTGATGAAGGCTATGATTCGTTCAGCAGCTTCTGATTTGTCTCGAAGAAATTCAATCCAAGTGAACCTAGAGAATTCATCTACGAGAACCAGCATATACTTCTTTCTGGCGAGACTTTCTACTCTCATAGGTCCACAAAGATCCATGTGTATCAAGTCGAGGGGACTTTGGCAATTCGTATCCATTCTCGGTGGATGAGAGCTTCTTGTCATCTTTCCTTGTTCGCACGCAGGACAGAGAGTGTCCTTGGAAAGGCGAAGCTCAGGCAGTCCCCTGACTAAACCCTTAGAAACCAGCTTGTTCATATCTTTGAAGTTCTGATGACATAGTCTGCGGTGCCATAACCAACTGTCCCCTTTTGATGCTTTTGAGAGTAGACAGATCGCATTCTTCGGGTTAGCTTCAAACTGGGGGTGTGTTTGAGGGATTGAACGGAAGACGGTTGTGTAGAGATTGCCATTTCGCCTGGCGGAGAGAATAGCGTTGTTGTCTTCATCGTTCACGTCACTTCCGTACTGAAAGGTCTTCACCCAGTATCCGTTATCACAGAACTGGCTGGAGCTAAACATGTTGTACCCCAATCCCTCCACATAACGTACACCCTTGATGATGTACTTTCCATTGGTGATTTTTCCCGACCCTAATATCGGCAACGGCGTTCTGTCGGCAGTCTTTATGTATCCCTCAAACTTCTCAACGTAGTCGAAGATGAAGGACCGCTGCCCAGTCATGTGTGTGTGAGCCCCCGAGTCAAAGTACCACACATGACTGATCTGCAAAACAATTAGGCTTGTTTAGGGACCCATTGCCAAATGGGTTCCTTAGGGTCAGAAACAATTGAATTGGTCGATGCAGTCTCCTTTTCGGATTTCTCCTTAGGCTTAGGGGACTGCACTGACGAGGAAGGTTTCCCCTTTCCTCTTTTTCTCCCTCTTCTCTTTCGAGATTTGATTTTAGGTACATCAGCATTAAAAGAATTATAAACACCAGAGCGCAGAAAATTGTCAAACATAAAGCACATGTCATTACGCAAAGAGTCAAAAGCATGAGTTAAATGTCGATTACGTTTTACAGACATGTTTGAATTAATTCCTACACTAGGTGGAGCATAGCCAAGACCCGCACGGTTAGGACTATGCTGCTTAGGGAAAGCTTGAAAAGAGTTGGGTCTTCCTCGGTGATCCTTCCTTGGTGGCTTCACTTCCTGTCCACCATCCTTCTTCCTCCCATCTGCATTACGAGCATGGTGTGAGTTAGATGACGGTTTAATAGGAGAAGAGTTGCCACCTTTTCCAGATGATGTTTTTGAAAATTTAGTTTTTGTGGAAGAGAAAGGTTGCTTTGGTTTTAACTGAGAGGTCTCACCCACTTCAAAGCTGCTTGAATTAAGGTCAAGGCTTTTAATGGGTTTAGCTGAGTTACGAGCATCGTTAGACTTTGAATGCTTTTTCTGGAGTCCTTTGGGTGCGTGAGGCTTAACTGACTTCCCCTTGTCAGTACCAACACATTTTTCACCCTTAGGGTTACTGTTCTCAGAAACAGGAGCTCGTGACTCAACAGACTTCTCAGGTTTTACAAAAACAGATTTTGGCCCTTTTGGGATAAAGCCTGAAGGATCATCACCTTCATCTAAGAACACCTTCAGATCGTATTCAACGTTAGGATCATGGATAGTCTTTGGTTCGGTTATCATATGGTGTGAGTTGAGGGGTTCATCATCATCTGATAGTAAGGTGTAATAATCCTCTAAATCCGTAACAGATTTGGTTTGGGGAGTAACTATTGGATGGTAGAGGAGTGGAGTAGTCTTATCATTAACTGATTCTGAAAGGTGTGCAAAGTACATGACTTTTCTTTTCAAAATGGAATTTGACACACGTTGGTTGGTTAAGGCTACACGATAATTGATCTTTTCATCATGATCAAGTTCTCTTGCAATTTCTGAATGAACATTTAGGAGAACATATCGTGCCTCAAGATCCGCAACCTTAAGTTGAAAGTCAGTAAAGTTTGAGGCTGCGGTCTCACACTCTGAAGACATTCTAATTCTCTCGGCATTTGCCTCGATCAAGTCTTTCTTCAAAGTGTGAACCAAGTTGTCTTTTTCAGAAATAAGCACTTTCAGATTCAGTATCTGATGTTGACATGCGTCCAGATCCATGGCTTTTAGTCTAAGTCCAAACATTTCCTTCTCTAGTTCGACTAGGTCGGGACTCTTAGTTGCGGAAACATCCTCTGGTGGGATAACTAAGGTCTCTTCTGAAAAATCCATCTTCCTAGTGTCATAACTAGTGTTCAGGTCTGAGTAGTTGATGGGAGGCATAGCTACCCTAGGGGTTCTTGCCTTGATGCCTTCCCATGTGGACTTAGTGTTGGTTGGATCACTGGCTGGGACAAATATAGGTTTGTTGGGAGCAGGGCTAGTGGGTGGGACTGCTAGAGGTGCTGTTCGTTGGACTGACGGTCGTGGTTATGGTCTCACCATTTATAACTTCGGTATATGTGACGGTCTGCCTAACGAATTCCTCGGTCACATGTCCTCCTACTAGGGCAGGTTTGGGTTTGGAGGCGGCCATGTCCTCAAAATTGTACAGATTAGAAGGTGCCTTTTCTAAAACATGGTTTTCGGACAGTCCTAGTCCGGGTCTGGCTTTATAGAAAGGATTTTTGTTGGCATGTTGTGTAAGAATGCTCAGGGTCTGTTCAGATTGTCCTCTTTTAAAGTTGTTATCCTCAAGCTCTTGAATTTTGGAAAACAGTCTAGTTCTTTCTTCTGAAAGCAACTGAAATTTTAGTTGGAGCTCACCATGGTCACTGTTAAGTTCCTCATGGGTTTTCTGAAGACAACTGAGTTTGTTGGACAAATTGGACTCTCTGACGCTAGACTCAAGAGTCTCACGATTGTACACTATAGTCAAGTCCTCAAGAGAACTTTTGTATATGGCACTGTCGATTCTAAATTTCGTGACGAGAGATCGTTCCGATTGGAGACATCTCTCAAGTTCACAAATTCTAGATTCTAACATTGTCACATCATCAGTTAAGTCAGGAATAGTGGATACCTCAGAAGCGTCGAGATCTCGATATGTGCTGGGGCCAACAGCTTCAGGTCCTTCGAAGTCTGCCATCAAACACGGACCCCCTACTAGATGATCTTCCTCGTCTGAGCTTTCTTCCTCACACACCCAGTTTTCCTCATCGACTAGCAGAGCGACTCCCTTCTCTTTCTTCCTCATCAATGCTGCCTTCTTCTCAAAGTATGCAGCATCCTTGTATCTGACAGGGCAGTTGTTCGCATAGTGACCCAGCTTGCCACATTTGAAGCATGATGTAGTGGCACTAGCGGTCTTTTGAGGAGCTGGGGTAGGAACACCACTATTCACCGGAGCTGGAGGAGCATTCAACCTTTGATCACCAATCTCAACAGGACCTTGATGATGTCCTTCTCTCGGAGCTTGCCTGGAAGAACCACTCTGATGGTTGCCTTCTGGATAGTTCCTTTCTTGATCTTGTCCATATCCCCGACCACCTTGACTGCCTTCAATTCTTCCATATCTTCCATCATCACGTCTTCCATCTTGACCACCTTCGTACCCGCTGCCATATCCTTGACGATCAATGTATCCTGATTCAGGAGTGTAGTTTCTCTGGTTTTGGCGATAGTTGATATGAGAGACTTGTCCTCTCCAATCTCCCTGATCTCCAGGACCTCCCTGATAGTCCAGGTAGGAGTTATCTCTGTAGCTTCCCCTTGCTTCCCTATACTGGCCTTGATCACCACGGTATCTTCCTGGATGCTGATTCTGATATCTGTCCCCTTGCTGGTATCCTCCTCTTCCTTGATTCCCAAACTGAACTCGTTCCTGCTGGTAGTGTCCACCTCGGCCTTGCCCCATCCTTCCTCCACTGGGATATCCAGATCCCCTAGGTCTGCTGTATCCACGTTTGGAATTCAGCTTCTGTACGCTATTAGAGATGAGGGCAAGAGACTCATTCACGTGAAAGAGTTCATCATCAGATATTGAGATGATTAAGGGATCATCTGGGTGTTGATAGCTTGGATTATAGTTCGAGTTGAACTCTTGGTAGTTTGAACCATAGTTCCCATTGAACTCCTGATTGTAATTCTCCTGATAGTGCTGAGGTGGTGACTGGTTGTACTGCTGAGGAGATGAGTTGTTGTATTGCTGATGCTGGAAGGGAGCTGAGTTTGATCCTCCACATGGTATTGCCGCGAGTGCCAGAGGGTCAACAGTATTTTTGAACTTGCCGCCAGTGATGAATTCCTCATGCTGAACCATCATGCTAAAAAGGTCATGTAGACCCATAATCCCTAGATTTCGGCTCAGCTGTAAGTTGATCGCCAGATTCTGCCATGCCGATGTCAGGTTCTTCAGGAACTTAACATTCACCTCGTACTTTGACTTTTCTATCCCGAGTCTTCGTAGGTCATTCACGAAGGCGTTCAGTCTTTGATAAGACTCGGTGAGGGATTCGGTTTCCCTGGCTTTGAAGCCTTCGTAAGCGTTCAGGGCACTTTCCTTTTGACTCTCGAGAGCGGTGTCACCTCCCTGCATCTGCTGCTCTATTTCTAACCAAACGTCTCGTGCGTTTGTCAGACTATCCACTCTTGCGTACATATCATTAGGAAGAGCCATAATCAGAAGGGTCAGCGCACGCTTGTCAACAAGGTGCCGGGCTCTTTGTTCAGGATTGAACATCTCAACCGGCTTTTCGACTACATACGACGGAAGTTCGGGACACGTATCTGTTTTGGGAACAGCGGCAACCGTGAGAGTTGGTCGGATTGGGCCTTCGCGGATTGACTTCATGAGATTACCGTCGAGCATGTCTAGGAAGTGTATCATCCGGCGTTTCCATTGCTGGTACTCGCCCATCACCAGGACAGGAGGGCGAGTTTCGGAACCAATCCCCAGGATTTCCTTCGACATTTCTGAGAAAAGAAAGAGACCTCCTTGTAAGATTCACTTGGCTTGAACACCGAAAGGTTTTGAAAAAGCTGATGTTTCGAGCGCCTCGGGACACAGAAAGCTTGGTAAAAGTAAAAGATTTTGAAAGCAAGCTTAGTGTCGAATTTGAGAAACAAAACGGCAAGAGTTTCGGCTCAAAGAGGCGAAATCCGACTTGGAAACAGATGTTTTCCGATTCGGATTTGGCTCAAACAACAGGATTCGGAAAAGCAGCTTTTCCGACTCGGAAAATGAACTTTTCCGATTCGGAAAAGGTGGGTGCGGAAAAGGGACTCGGAAAAGAGAGAAGTTTCTCAAGAGCAAGACCCCGAGTCAGAGACTCGTTTTCCGATTCGGAAAACAGATGTTTTCCGATTCGGAAAAGGAGAGTTCTCCGATTCGGAGAATGAACAATTTCCGACTCGGAAAATTTGAGCTGATATTTCAGCTCTCGTTTTCCGATTCGGAAAACCTGCACAGAAAGCTCGAAAAATTTCTCAAAAACACTTAAAAACCTCTTAAAAATCAGTGTTTAGACCCCCAAAATGTAGGAAAATGCTTAGAAAACTATGGGGAATCACTTAACACTTATTTTAAGCCCTTTTAAAACACCTTTTGGATTGAAAATCCAAAAGTTTTGAAAGACTCAAAACTTGAAAAACCTTTAGAACCTTTTTAAAATCAAACCAAAAACCAAGGAATCAACAAGATTGGCTCTGATACCAATTGTTGTCCCTAAAAACAATGAAATGCAAATAGAAATGGATGGAAATCCAATCAATGGGATGAAATCAATGAAGCTTTTTGAAGAACTCAACAATGGAGAATAATTGCCCAATTAAGTAAAATATATGGATTCCAACACAAAACCCTAAACATCCTTTTCCTTTTATAGGGAAAAGGAAGTTACACAAGTTGTCAACAACGGCCCCCGAGGTTCCAAACCTCAAACAGGGGCTTAAGTAAAATAAGATTGTTTACAAAACAAGGAAACTAAACTAGAAAGCATTTTAAAGATAGATGATTCTGACTCTTCTCAACATCTGGATTCTACAGGCTCCAATCGCCCGCCACTCCGGGGATGTCCTCCGCCTCCCTCCTCCTACTTCGGGTAACTTGCCCGACATTCCAGGCTATGTCACTGAGGCGGAACACGAGTTCATGATCACATCCTACACGACTCAGAATGACCGCCTCTCCGCCCAAGTACGAGAGAGAGATGAGATGATCGCGGCAAGGGACCAGCAGATAGAGCTTCTTCAGCGTCGCGTCCAGGAACTAGAGGATGCGTGTCGGTCTCAGGCTCAACCTTCCAAAAGGAGGCATGATGACCCAGATAACTTGGCACCAGGTCCTCATGAGGGGGAGGTGCAAGCTAGCAAAAGGCTTCGCATCGACCTTCCCTTAGCCTCAGGTTCCGGATCCTCCTCCGCTCCATCTTCATCATCAGCTCCACCAAGTGCTCCGTCAAAGTCAACCGCCGCCCTCTACGAAGATTCAGATACGGAGACTCTTGACGTTGAGCAGTTAAATATGAGTCGATTCTGTTAGATGAGGTGATCCAGTTCCCTCATGAGAAGCCAACAGTTGAAGTCTACATCATTCCCCCAGAGTCGGCACCGACAGATCTGAACGAGCTACAGATTCTAGAGGAAGCTCGAAAGATCCTACGGTCGCTTGCTCAGAGGCTTCGTTTCCACAAGAAGAGTGACGACATTGTAAGCAACCTCGACTACAACAACTTTCTCTCAACGGTCGACTTTCCCACTTCGGACGTGCCTCATACAATCACGACTACCGTCCCAGATTCTCAAACTCCGACCGTCATCCAGCTCAACTGGAATCACTCAATGATCTTCCGACCCTTCCTCGAGGAATCCTTCTCGAGGATATATCAGCAAGAGAAGCTTCACGTGTGGTCTCGAAAGGTGTAGTTCGGGATCTCACATCTGAAGAAGCTAAGACGCCGAACAACATATGTCCACCAGCGGGTTTGCAACTGGGCGAAGAATGGAAGAACAAGGTACGCCCTTACCGACATGGGTACCAGTTATTTCTCTAGTTTGATGTCCGCATGTATGGAACTGGCAGACCCGTCGGAGAGCTAAAAGACTGGACGTTCACTGAAGTTGATCTCGATATGATCCACCTCGAAGACCTTCTTGCTATCATCAAGTACTTGCAAGGCCCGATCCTCCGCCCCAAGTACTATCCCGATGTCCTCGAAGTTCTGAAGAAATACGTCCGTCACGCAATCACTTTGGCGCATGTGACGGACTACCAGCTGGCCATCGAGAGCCGCCATCCAAAGGTAAATCTGCTTCTACCTAACCTGCATGTGCCCGCTATTGGATCCTACAGCCTCTACCTCCCATCCAAAGTTCCAGAGCATGGGGTCGTCTACTTGACTCAGAAGAAGAAGTAGCGGAAGTTCATGCGCTTCAGTGAACTCGCCCAGTTTTGCGACGACACCCTACTCTATGTGTACAACGGGCATAGGAACAGGCTGCTAACCGATCAAATCCCACCAACGAAGCATAATGACGGCAAGGCTAAGGTACTGGAGGCGATGAACTTGATTGAGGAGAATCTGAAAAAGAGGTTGATGTTCCGGAGAGTTGAAGCTGCGATGAGGATGCGGTCAAGGATCATAGGAGATTGGGATGAGTTTATTCAGCTGTCGAAGTGGGAACCCACACTGAAACTACCTCCACCCTTCTGACTTCTTCCCAAAAGGGGAGATTGTTAGACCTTCTTTTGTTGTGAAGATGTCAGAAGTCTGTCCTTTGTTTTAAGCAGTGTAATTTCCTTGTTAATGAACTTTGGTTGTTAGTTTGCCCTGTTTTGTGGAGTCTTAAACTCCAAGGGCCGTTTATGTAACTCCCTCACAGTTCTACGGTGCTATAAATAGAATATGAGGTTTAGGGTTTATGTTTAATGCTTTCAAGAAATCTTTTGGTGTAATCAACTATTCTATTGCAATATCAATACCAATGGAGGCATTCCTTTGATTCTCATTGCTCATCTTTATCATTGATTTTCTATTCATTTTGATTCTCTTTGATTTATGGACAAACAAACGCAAAATAAATGCGTTTTAGTAGAAAAACTTGACTAATATTTTGATGAAAAAGATCAAAATCTTAGTTTTAAAGTGGTTTTCTCAAAAGAAATAAAAATACCTATTATGAAAGTTTTAACAAAACCTTAGAAGTTTTTAGGGTTTTGTTAGGGTAAAAATCTACAATCGCACGACGACCGACTATAATCGTAAGACAAATGATAAGACAATGATCCTGTATTAAGATAAGGTCCTAAGATAAAACTAATAAGACTCTCGAACAAAGATTATTAAACATCGAACAGATACAACGGATAAGTCGAACGATGCCTATTATGTCGTACGATGGTACTAACGAATAAACATACGAAGTTTGTATCTTTGATGCAGGAAAGCTGATTATCATTTCTAACAATTGTCCACCTTTGAGAAAGTCTGAGATTGAGTACTATGCTATGCTCATTGGAGTACATCATTACAATGGACATGTCTCAAGATTATAACTCGTTCAATGGAATCCAACGACACTAAGAGATCGACCGTTACAAGCAAGATTCTAGCAGCAGTTATAATCTGGGCATTAACTCTCAGCAATACCGTTGGACAGTTACAAACCGAGCATTAATGGTCAACAATACCGTTGGATGGTTACTTTAAAGCTACTATATAAGAAGGATGAAACCATCATTTGAAGATACTAAGTCTGCTCGAAGCTTACATGTTATATATTGGCTATTCTTTGCGATCAGTTGTAATTTACATTCGATTTCATTGTTATTTCCTTTGTAACCGTACGACCGGAGCTGTAAACTTGAAGGACATCACCCCTGTTTGGTGATCATAGTGCACTGTCGACTTACCTTCTAGGTCGACCGCAGGTTTATTCCTCCGTCGTGAGGTTTTTCCTGCGTCATCAAATCCTTTGTCTTATTTTATTTTCTCGCACTTATTATCGATTGTAATTTCTTTCTCTCGACGGTTAAGCCTCACACAAATTTTCTTACGACATCGACTTGTGTAATTTTTTACATAAACAGTTTGGCGCCCACCGTGGGGCTCCGTTTTGAGAAAAATTTCATTCGGTGAAAAGTGCGCCTTCGTACTAACCTTTTCTTCGAGTTCTCTTTGAGCTATTTTTGCAGGATAATGGATAACGGATTCATAGCATCTCTACAACAACAATTGCAACAAGCTAATGAAGAAATCCAACATCTTCGAGCTTCGCAAGTTCCATTGATGCCCATTCCTCCTCCTTATCCACCTCAACACCTGAGGCTGCCACTTCGACCACGGTTCAATGCCTCAGTACCTTTATCAACTGTAAACCAGCAGTATAATAACGTACGACCGCCTATGCCTCAAGGTCCACCGCCAATACCTCAAGGCCCGCCACCTATGCCTCAAGGTCCACCTCCCAATCCTCAAGGCCCACCCGCATTCACGTTCGGACCCTTTAACAACATATCTCAACAAATTCCTATTCCTGGTCACATACCCACAGCTGCTAGTTCCACAGTTCATACGACGATACCACCCAGCACCGGAATTTCTTATGGTTTTATCCCAACATTTCCAATAACCATTGAAGATCCTCTAAATGTACGATTGAAATCTCTAGAGGATCAGAATCAAAAGCTATTCGCATTACTTACAAAGTTACCTGGAGCAGCAGTGCCCGTCGAGGTCGTACCCAAAACCGGATTCCAAGCTTCACTGTTCGTTGACGAAATATCTCTCATCGACGTACCCAAGAAATATACGATTCCAGCCTTCGCAACAAAATATTTTGGAGTCACCGACCCCGTCGAGCATGTCGTACAATATAAGCAACTCATGTGTACAGTTCCTATACCGGCGCAATTTCAAGAAGTCTGCATGTGCAAGAGCTTTGGATCAACCTTAACAGGAGAAGCATTACAATGGCTTATCAACTTAAAGCCAAAGAGTATTGGATCCTTCACAGAATTGGTAAACCAATTCACTCGACAGTTGCTAGCAGTCGTAAGATGGAGAAGCAGACCAGCGATCTATATTATGTCGTACAAAAACCTGGAGAAACAATTCGCGACTACTTCAACAGATTCAACGCGGCAATGATCGAAGTAAAGAATTGTGATGTGAAGACTGGGATCGAGGCGTACAAACGTGGGCTAGAAGATTCATCTAGATTGTATCTAGAATTGACGAAATACACGCCGGAAAACTTCGACGACGTACGAGCTAGAACATCAGCTTTCATGAGAATAGAGGACGATGCTCTCTTTCGACGAAAGCATTCCGCTGAAAAGAAACCTCTTGGTGCTCAAAAACATGATTTTAAGCACAAAAGAGTGAACAAGATTGGAAGCCCTCGACATGAGTCAAAAGCTCGACCAAGCAAAGGTACTATTAAAATACGATATCCAGAGTTATCTACTTACAATTTTGCAGGTACATCGAAAGACTTGGTGGATTCACTACGAAAGATTGATGCAAACGTACGATGGCCAAAGAAGTCTGACAAACCAAGCAAGGACAAAGATCAAAACAAATGGTGCGACTTCCACGAGGATCATGGTCATACGACGGATGAATGCATCAGCCTCAAGAAGGAGATTTCATATTTGAAATCTAAAGGACATTTAAAAGGTGTCATTCCAGAAGAACAAGGATGACCAGCATCTCCAGTTCATACTAAAGTTGTAAACTGCCTCACCGGAGGATCAGAAGTATGCAGACTTACATATTCTGCTGCCAAAAGACATGCGCGGGATGGTCCAGACGAACGTCCTATTCCCGAAGAAGTCAAATCGAAGATGGAAAAAGAGCTCGACACGATGATGATTACATTCGACAAAGACGATACTCAGGGGGTCCATCATAAGCATCATGACGCTCTAGTCATACAGATGACCATTGGAAACTGTTAGACTAAGAGAATATTGATCGATGGAGGCAGCTCAGCTAACGTTATTTTTGCAGATACTCTTAAAGTAATGGGAATCGAACGATCAGAAATCGTACGACGAAGTACTACTCTGATTGGATTCAATGGAGACCCAATGAACACTATCGAGGAAATCATCTTACAAGTCTTCGCCAAAGGCATCAACAAGCAAACGAAGTTCAACGTTGTAGATTGCCAATCGGCCTATAATGTTATTCTTGGAAGACCATGGATTCACGAGATGAAAGCAGTCCCTTCGACGTACCATCAGAAGATCAAGTTTCCTTCTCCATGGGGAATTCAAGAAATTGCTAGTGAAAAGAAGATCGCACGAGAATGCTACAAGATTACGATGAAGACAAAGCCGCAGGACATCTAGCAATTACAGAGCCAGGATGGGAAGAAATCGAACGATGATCTTCGACTAGAAGAAGTCGTACTGGATCCTGAACATCCTGATCGGAAAGTCTTCGTAGGAGCCTCGCTCCCCCTGACATAAAAAATACAATTATATCTTTTTTGCAGGAACATTCAGACTGTTTTGCATGGTCGCATGAAGATATGGTTATAATAGATCCCAACGTTATATCACATAAGCTGAACGTGGATCCTACTTTCAAGCCAATCAAGTAGAAATGTCACAAGTTTGCACCTGAACGAAATAAAGTAATCAACGACGAAGTCGACAATCTGCTTAAAACTGAAAAGATCCGAGAAGTTAAATATCCAGAATGGTTAGCCAACGTGGTCGTGGTACAAAAGAAGAATGGAAAGTGGCGAGTCTGCATCGACTTCACAGATCTTAACAAAGCTTGTCCAAAAGATCCATTCCGTTACCTCACATCAATGCTATGGTCGACGCAACAGCAGGACATGAATTTTTGACATTCATGGACGCATATTCGGGATATAACCAAATCATGATGTACACGGACGACCAGAAAAAAACCGCATTCATGACAGACAAAGGCATATACTGTTACAAAGTTATGCCATTTGGTCTTAAGAATACAGGTTCGACGTATCAAAGGCTGGTTAATATGATGTTCAAGGAACATCTTGGTCGAATGATGGAGGTTTATATCGACGACATGCTCGTGAAATCGGAACGTTCGATTGATCATGTAACACATTTAAAGCAATCGTTCGACATCCTACGAAAATACAAGATGAAGCTCAATCCAACAAAATGTTCCTTCGGAGTACGTGCAGGGAAATTCTTGGGATATTTGGTGACACAACTTGGAATTGAAGCAAGTCTAGAGCAAGTGAAAGCTATCACCGAGATACAGTCTCCAAGGAATATCAAAGAGGTCCAGAAGTTAACAGGACGCGTGGCAGCCTTAACCAGATTTATCTCACGATCATCGGATAAGTGCCATCTGTTCTACAATGTCCTACGGAAGAATCAAGGCTTCTTATGGACAGACGAACATGAGAAGGCTCTACAAGAACTAAAGCAGTACATGACATCGCCACCCTTGTTGACAAAACCAGTCGAAGGTGAAAGTTTGCAGTTGTATTTGGCAGTGAGCAAAAATGCGACGAGCGCAGTACTTGTGCGGGAGGAAGATCAGTAGCAACGACCAATTTATTATGTGAGCAAATCTTTCCTCGACGTAGAAACCAGGTACACGTCCATGGAGAAATTGCTATTAGGTCTCATGACTGCAGCAAAAAAGCTAAGGCATTACTTCGAGTCGCATCATATTATTGTTGTAGCTAATTATCCACTCAAGATGGAACTTCGAAAACTGGAATTGACAGGACGACTAGCTAAGTGGAGCATCTATCTCAGTGGGTTCGACATTGAGTTCAGACCCAAGACGGCAATTAAATCGCAAGTACTGGCAGACTTTGTAGCAGAATTCTCTCCAGGATTAGAACCAACGACGTGCGACGAAATTGTGATGATTTCAGACAATAAACCCTGGATACTCTACGTTGATGGCTCTTCGAACATACGAGGGTGTGGACTAGGTATTGTCTTAAAATCATCACAGGGGGGAAACATGGTATGCTCCATACGATGCGAATTCAAAGCTACGAACAACGAAGCAGAATATGAAGCTTTGATCGCAGGATTGGATATTGCTCTTAGACTGGGGGCAAAACAGTTGCACGTTCAAAGCGATTCTCTGTTGGTGGTCAACCAAGTAAATGGAGATTTTCAAGCAAAAGATTCATAGATGATGAGTTATCTCAAAGCTGTTAAAGATCGAATCGCACGATTCGAACACTTTTTGATTGAACAAATACCAAGAGATCTAAACATGCAAGCTGACGCACTAGCTAACTTGGGATCTGCATTCCACGATCCATCTATGGAGAATATCCCAATACTTCATCTTACAACGCCAACAATTGAAGCAAAAGATGAAGTACAGATGAACGAAGAAATTTACAATTGGTCGCTCGACGTATGGAATTATCTCAAGCACGACCGACTCCCTGAAGACAGAATGGAAGCCCGAAAAACAAGGTCCAAAGCTTCAAGATATACGATTTTTGAAGACCAACTCTATCGAAGATCCACGACTGGACTTCTTCTACGATGTGTCACAAATAAGACACAAATCAATCAAATTCTCCAAGAAATGCACGATGGAGAATGTGGAAATCATGCAGGGGGCAGAAGTCTTGCTAATCGAATCTCACGACAAGGCTATTATTGGCCTACCTTACGAGAGGATGCAATAAGGTACGTCCAACGATGTGATGCGTGTCAAAAACACTCGGGTATGGTCCATCGACCATCCGAACCCTTGCATTATGTTCTAGTTTCATGGCCATTCATGCGATGGGGAATGGATATCGTGGGAAAATTACCCCCAGCTCCTGGACAAAAAGTATATCTACTTGTGCTTACTGATTATTTCTCAAAGTGGATAGAAGCTGATGCTTTTTCGCAAGTCAGAGATAAAGAAGTTATATCCTTCATCCAAAAGAACATTATTTACAGATTTGGGGTACCGGCCGAGATTATGTGCGACAACGGCTCACAATTTATAAGTGATAGAACTCGTACATTCTGTGAAAAACGAGGGATCAAGTTAATCACTTCTACTCCAAGATACCCTCAGTCTAACGGATTGGCTGAATCGAGCAACAAAGTCATCATCAATTCGATCCAAAAAAGATTGAAAGGGGCAAAAGGCAAATGGGTAGAAGAACTACCATCAGTTTTATGGGCAAATTGCACGACACCAAGAGCATCAACAGGACAAACTCCATATTCTTTAGTATATGGATGTGAAGCGGTCTTGCCAATCGAAGCCCAAGTACCAATCGCTAGAAATCGTACATTTGACCAAAATGCCATAAATTTATCTTACGATTTGGATGCTTTAGAAGAACTTCGAGAAAAAGCATTACGAACGATGGCTGTACAGAAGGGAATCGTCGAGAGACATTTCAACAAAAAGGAAAAAGCTAAAATTTTCCAAGTTGGAGACTATGTCTTACGACATGTGTTTCAAAACACATAAGAACCAAACGCTGGAAAACTTTCCATCAAATGGGAAGGACCATACGTAATTTCCAAAATCGTTGGAAATGGAGCATACAGACTTACGACAATGGAAGGTATGGAAATCCCACGTAGTTGGAATGCCCATCATTTCAAAAGGTACTATTTCTAAACCTATTTACATACGATTTATTCTTCATTATCCATTACTGACTTAGGCATCGGAGCGCCGTTGGCTAAGCCAACAGCCACCCCTTAGTCATTCTTTTTCGCAGGTATTGCACGATAAATCGCATGAATCGCACGATCAACGCAAATATCGTACGATTTAATCGCATGCTTATCGCAGGAAACGCACGACAAAAATCGCACGAATCGCAAGTAAACTGCTGTAACGCACGACTACTTCGCAAGAGCGCAAGTCCATTCGCCAGTCGCACGAATACTCTTATGAGTACAAAAGAAATGTTTCTAAATCTAAGTCTTAGGACTTTAAACAAATGCATGCAAAAACAAAGGCTCTAACGCACGATACAGGCTATAACGCATGAATACAAAGTTAAAAACACAAGATAAAAAGCTGAAACGCACGACAAAAACCAAAACATACGATATTCAAACAAATTTTTTTTCCATTAATATCTTTTGCCAAAATGGCAAAGTACACTAAAGATCCTACGATTACAATCAAAATCCTACTCTACGGGAGCATCAACGGAAGGAGGATCTACGACAGGGGTTTCTTCAGTCACCGGTGGAAGCACGGAGACGAATCCAGAGGCTTTGACCACCTCCTCCTCGACACTCACACCATCGGTCTCGACGATCTTCTCCCCTTCGACCGCTGCATCCTCGTCCAAACCCCTGAGGTCTTCTTCATCAAGGAGATCTTCAGATCCCATCATCTGAACGAAGGCTGCCACTTCATCTTTTGCCATCTTTGTAGAAATGGTCCCGGAGGCCACATGTCACACCCCGCTAAAGCGGAAACACAGAGTGTAACAACACAAAGTAGCACAACTCAAAGTATAGACAATAAACACCATAACATATCAAAATAGTTAAGTATACACTATTACATCACGTTAAAGTCTTAAAATTATTACAAGGAAAATTAAACTACAACGGAAAGGAAATTTAGTCTTGATATGCATGATGGTGTAACACACGTGCATTTCGTTCTTCTTACTTTGGATCGCCTGAAAAGCATGAGAGTTAAGAAGGTCAACTATCGTCATAGTTGGTGAGTTCACGGGTTTAACAACACACATTCATATAGTTCGCATTCCAAAAATAATAATACCGGAGATAATAATTTCAAGCAAGAAGCTTAATAGTTGGATTTTGCGCGGGTTTCGCAATCATGTGCGTGTCTCGCAAAATCCCGGCATATGGTACTTATCATGCAATACTTACTCACAAGATTAACGAGCCACTACTAATCTCCTAGAAGCATAGTTTTTGCCCCGCAATGCCATGCTTATCGCAACATGACACAACAATCGTTGCACAAAAAGTAATTAAACACCAATCGTTATCGTTACCAACCCCGTTGCAAGCGGGGTACGAAAGGTGGGGTTGCCAACCCGATAGCGCTACCATTGATTACTCGGTCCACCACAGTGAATTAGACTTAGTAGTGTGTACGAGGACTTGCGATAAGAAAAACACCCAATTAATCTAGATAAGTATGCATACCATAGCCACAAAAATCGTTACAAAAACATATCGTTCCACAAAATCGTTCCACAAATCGTTTCACAAATCGTTTTAAAAGTTTAATCAACCGGTAGTTTTATCATGCTTTTCACCCCAAAAATGTAAAAACGTAAAAAGGGGCCGTGAATAACTCACCGAGTTACTAGTTCGAGAGTCCCAAGTTAGCGAGGTTCCACCGAATTCCGACCTAGTGATATAAAGTATTTTAATAAGTTCTTTGACCCAATTATGTTCCTTAAGTAAAATTATACGCGCGAACGAAACTTTTAGTTTTTGTAACGGTTGTCGAAAAATACGCGCTCTTATGATTATAACCGAAACGTGATAATTGGTATATGGTCATGCATGTGCGTTTTTATATTAATTCTACCTCATCTTATGCTTCAAATAATCTTTTTATGTCCAACAATTTGTTCTTTATAAAGGTGTTTTAGAAAAATACAAGTTTACATAAAATAACACTTTTCAGCTTTTAGTAATTCTTGACAGATTCGGAGGCTGTTTGGGGCATGCATTTGGGTATGATCCACAACTCCAAAAATCACGAAATTTTAATATGTTTTAGCCATATGAGTTTACTATTTACTGACCAAATTTCATAATTTTTGGAAAAGATTAAGATCCTCAAACAGAAGGTTTATTAGAGTAGTGACTGCAACTAGAGCTGTTGCGCAACCTTTTTGTACGGACTGTTTGAGGGTCCGAAACTTGGAATTTTTGCAAACGGCCAGTGGGGTTTGAAAGATAACTCAATGAACTTGATTTAAAAAAAAGAATCATGTCATTTGAACATTTTATGAAGGAGTTATGGCCTCTCAAAGTCAGGTCCGAATCTGTCCAGAATCTGTTGGACAAAACTTTAGACTAGTTTTTTTTTTTTTTTGGACGGCAAGAAAGAAATTTTATTGAAAACTAGCGAGAAGCTAGAACAATACACGACATGACGGCATTCAAAGGATTACAACACCAATCCTCCCACGAGAGGAGTTTACCAAACTTGGTTCTACATCTAATCCAATCAAAGGCCGTGAATCTAATATCCTCCATAATCTCCTTTTCGTGTTTCGAGATCCCTTTAAAGATCTTGTGATTCCTTTGTTTCCATAGCACCCAAAAGAACGCAACCATGATAAGCTTTTTGAGCTTGCGATCCACTTCATTTCCCATCGTGGAGACAATTTTTGACAGTAAATTCGGGACATCAGTATCATTTGTCGGCCACCATCCAACCCATTGCGAAAGCAGGGCAGAAACAAATTTTGAAGTTGAGCAATTTCCAAAGATGATTTCTCTTTTCCAAAGACTAGTTGTTGAATAACACAATATTTCTTTTGTTTAATGGTTTTTATGATGATTTCTCTTTTCCAAAACTCAAGTCCAGATGTGATTGAAGGAATATCAACTTCATAATCACATTTTACACATGCATTTACATATATACCAAAATAAACATCTAGATTATAATCATAAGCCATCAACTCACTTATTGCTTGAATTTTTGATGATCCAAGCAAAGAAAAGGGTATTTGGCTATATGAAATCATCCATACCCCATACAAGGTGATGGATGATCATAAGAAGATAGGAATCACTAGTCATCAACTCACTTATTGCTTAGCAAAGAAAGGGTATTTGACTAGTGATTTTATCTACACCAAAGTATGGTGGATTGTTGTATAAAAGAGAAGAAGTACTTGAAATAAAATGTACAAGATTATACATAGTAGTATATGAACAAGAATTTAAAGGATAAACAAGAATTCTAAGCAATAATTAAGAGTTTTGAAGATCATACAAACTACCCAACTATTTGGTTGATCATAGATGTTTTCCTTGCTTAAATGCAAGTTACTTCCATCTCACAACATTGGGAGATGATGATTTAGAGAAGAAGATTGATGAAGATCATCATATTTACCTTGAATGTGTTCTTGAAGATTGATGAATATCTTCAAGAATAGGAGAAGTGTATGAAGAAAGCTAGAAAGAAAACTAGAGAGAAATTTCTAGTGAGAAGTTAGAGAGAGAGAGTGAAATTTGGCAAATGAAATGAGACGAGGTGAGTGTGTATTTATACTAGGATTTGGGAGAGGGGAGATGCCAAAACCATGGCCTTGTGGCCGGTTTTGGGAGAGGGAAAAGAGAGGGAGAGAGGTGGTGAGGTGAGTGTTGAGTTGATGTTAAATGTGTGTAAGTTGGTGATGTATGTATTGGCTAGATTTTATTCAATGTTTCTTACTTTAATTTGAACCATGTGATGAGAGAAATGTTTTTCTCTAATAATAATAATATGGCTGATCTCAATAAGCCATTTAATGGGTTTAATTGAATTTTGTAGTATTGGGTGTAAAAAGCTGCTAAAATTGGAAACCGTTACCGAAAACGCGCGTTTTTGCGATTTTTGCGTAACGAAAGCAGTTTTTCGTATTTTCATTAAGGAACTTATTAGAAATTAATATTTTTAATATTTTGGGTCAATAAAAATTTAATTCGACAGTCTAGTGGTCGGAATCGGGACCTGCTGATAACAGTCAGTCGGTTTTGCGTACCGACTATAGTGGCGACTCAATAATCGTCAAAGGCACTTATCTAGCCTTTTCACAATAAATGTTGTCATACAATATTGTTTTTGACAAAATGACAGTATTAAATACCGTCTTGCTCCGGTTATTCAGTTAAAGTTTTACTGACCTGAGGTGGGAAGTGGAGGGTTGTCACACCACACGACGCATAAGCGCCGCTCGTGCGACCACCCGAGCCAGAGCAGCATCCTCCTCAAGTTCTTGGATCATTGACGACAACGCCTCCTCCCTTTCGGCCTTCTCCCGTCGAACGACGAGCAGCTCTTTCTCCAGCTCCTTCGTACGATCCAAGGCCATCTTCAGCCGCTCCTGTTGTTCGACCTGGAACCGATCACTGATCTCCAGCTTCGATTCAAGGTCCCCAATTTGGACCGACTTGGCGTTAACCTCGTCGGTCAGTTGGGCCAGCTTCTTCTTGGCCTTTTCAGCCTCCTTCTTGGCCAGTTTAGCGTCGTTCTGATTCGATGCCATCTCCTCTTTAATCTTAGCCATCCGGGAGTGAAGGCTAAGACTGGTTTGGAGAGCCTGCAGAAAAAAGAAGAAATTATTAAACAAACGCACAATAAAATACAGGAATCATACGATCAAAACAGAGAATGCTTATCAAGAAAGAGATGCCCACGACGGAGGCATCCAGGTCCTCGATATCCGCCTGCTCCATGCGCGCCTTTTGAGCAGGGGTTTGAAATTGTTCCAAGACAGGGAAGATGGACTTCGTCCTAATGACGTCGTCCACCATAAAGTCGGAGGGCACGCTGATAGTCATGGTCGTAAGACCCGACTCCTCCTTCTCCTTACCCTTACCAGCCTTCGACGAAGGCTGGCTTGACGCACCTGCCTCCTTCACAGGTGGAGCAAAATGGATGGGAATCGCCTCTATACCACCTTCTGCCTTTTGCTTGGCATCCTTAGGTGGGGTATCAACTAAAATGTACGTTGACCTCGTACGCTTGCCTGCTACACCTTCCGCGGCTGCGGCCTTCCTCTTAGTCGCACGGGCAGCCGCCTCCATCATCGAGGTCTTCTTTGTAGCAGATCCTGTGAAAAAGATATTTTAACGCACGATATAAAGAATAAAACGCACGAGGGAATTCATTACCTTCCATCTCTTCCTCCTCGATCACCTGCACTTTGGGTTCAACGTCGCTGTCGCCTCCTCCTTTCGACGTCCTAAACGTGCGATCTGTCACGCTATAGCTGAGGAAACGTTCGATCGCCTCAGAAGTCTCCTCGAAAGAAAAATCGATGGCTGCGGAAAAGAAAACAAAAGATTAGAAAAAGAAGATAATTCAATTAAAACAAAGAAGGTGAGAGGAACTTAATTACCGTTTCTATTCCATTCGGGAACAACCCACGACTCCTCGCCCACAACCGAGGATGTTTCGACGAAGACGTATCTTGCCTTCCATCCTCGATCATTCACCTGGGTACCATGGACAAACATGGCATCGCTCCTCCCCTTTGGAAACAACCCATAACGGTTGTAGGGAGAGCGAGTCACGTTGTATGAAGAAAGGAGATCGTCGACTGAGAACGCAGGACGATCCCAGTTCTTGGTTACCCGTTCGATCACGTAGACAACGCGCCAAAACTGGGGCATCAATTGTCCCGGAGACAGGTTGAATCGAGTCATGAACGCCCTAGCAAGGGGAGAGTATGGCCATCGAAATCCGACTCTAAACGGATACTCGAACAAAGCAAAGAAGCCCGTCGGAGCATCCGCCGGTCGAACCTCTCCAGCCACCCTCATCACGGCACCTTCGGGAAGTCCTGCTAACTCCCTTAATTCTCCTACTTCTAAACTTTCAGTAATCGAGCTCCTAACTTCCGACGACATAATGAAATCTAACCTATCTAAACTATTCCTCAGACGTGTGAACGTAAGGGCGTCTAAACCTTTAGTACTTTTTCTAGCAATAGATTTCAAGCGCATGAAAAAAGAGAAGAGAAAGTACCTTTTATAAACCTAAGATTGCTCGTAATCTTGGTCGGATTTAAAAGTCGGATTACGATCAAGGAAATTGGAGAAAATTAGTGAAAGATTTTGTAAAATTTTCTCTTATTAACAAACGTCTTATTTATAGCAACCAAATCAAAGCCAAATCGTCGCACAAAAGGGGACACGCGTCCATAACTAGCCGTTATAAGACAACGGCTATATGACGTCATCCTCGCCAACGTTCATTCGATCGTTATCCAACAGATTTTTACTCTTTAAACAGCGAACTAAAGATTTAGATAAAATTAGAATTATTTTCTAAATCTTGGGGGCAAATTGTTAGGGTAAAAATCTACAAGCAATATTCTAGCAGCAGTTACAATCTGGACATTAACTCTCAGCAATACCGTTGGACAGTTACAAACCGAGCATTAATGGTCAACAATACCGTTGGACGGTTACTTTAAAGCTACTATATAAGAAGGATAAAACCATCATTTGAAGATACGAAGTCTGCTCGAAGCTTACAAGTTATATATTGGCTATTCTTTGCGATCAGTTGTAATTTACATTCGATTTCATTGTTATTTCCTTTGTAACCGTACGACCGGAGCTGTAAACTTGAAGGACATCACCCCTATTTGGTGATCATAGTGCACTGTCGACTTACCTTCTAGGTCGACCGCAGGTTTTTTCCTCCGTCGTGAGGTTTTTCCTGCGTCATCAAATCCTTTGTCTTATTTTATTTTCTCGCACTTATTATCGATTGTAATTTCTTTCTCTCGACGGTTAAGCCTCACACAAATTTTCTTACGACATCGACTTGTGTAATTTTTTACATAAACAGGTTTTATCCAAGATCAAACGGAGTGATCTTGGAGTTATTGAAAAACGTTAAAAGTATTCTGGGTTGTTATAGATGAAAAAGATCAACCCAGAATTTAGATTTATGGAGAAAATAAGAAGAAGAATAACACTTACGTTGATTCTGAGTAGAAAACTTAGTGCGTGTTCTTGGTGAAAAACGAGAATTTCTTGCTTTTTCTTGCTTTGTAATCTCAAGAGAGCTTTGTGAGCGTAAAGAGAAAAAAGGAGACGAGTGAGGTTTTTATACCTCTTGGGTTGGAGAGAGAAAGTGGATGAGAAAGAAAAGAGCACCTAAATTCAAACGTAATGATGAATAAGTAGGTACACGTGCTTTCACGCGCCTGATGCACGTAGTGGGGAACCAGAAACGTCCTATTACGTGTCAGATGGTACAAAAAGAATTGTCTTTTATTGAAAAACCACTTTTTTAGGAGACGATTCCTATTTTTGTGAATGAGGAAATCTCATGGGGGAAGAGTACTTATTGATAAGTATTGTTTTGAGAAAAGTTCTCTTATCACATTAAATGTGATAAATTTTAGAAGTTCAGGGGTACTTACCTGGAGAGAATCATCAGGATCTGGATGTTGAACATAGATTTTGTAAGTACTGAATATTGTCATCACCTGATAAAATTTATTCATTAGGATTTAACATTCCCAGTTCACTAATGAGCATGTTAAAGCATGTTACATCCAGTGGTTTCGTAAAAAGATCAGCAAGCTAATATTCAATAGGAACAAAATGGAGTTCAGTGTCACCATTCATCACATGATCTCTGATGAAGTGATATCTTACTTCAATGTGCTTTCTCTTGGAGTGCAAGACAGGATTGTTAGCAATGGCTATTGAAGAAGTATTGTCACAGTAGATGGGGATTTTGGATAACTGTATGTCATAGTCTTGAAGTTGATTTCTTATCCACAGGACTTCAGCACAACAACTTCCTACTGAAACATATTCAGCTTCAGCCGTTGATGTGGACACAAAGTTTTGCTTTATACTGGTCCAACTCACCAACTTTCTACCTAGTAGTTGACAACCACCAGTGGTGCTTTTCCTATCAAGCTTACATCACGTAAAGTCACTATCAGAATAAGTAGTTAGATCGAGCCCTGAGTCCTTGGAGTACCAAAGACCAAGATTAGGAGTAGCCTTCAGGTATCTAAAAATCTGCTTTGCATTAGTTAGATGTGATTCTTTGGGTTTAGCCTAATAGCTAGCACATAAACAGGTATAATACATGATATCAGGACGACTCGTTGTGAGATATATCAGGGAGCCAATCATTCCTCGATAAAGAGTCACATCAACAGGTTTTCCATTGGAATCCTTGTCTAGTGGAAGAGGTGTAATAACCGGAAATTTTAAAAGTTGATGATTTAGTTAATTCCTCATTAAGATGACCTAATTGTCGGAATACAAGAGTTTAGGGGTAGTTTGTGCTACTTTGTGAAAGATTTTAAAAGGGTTGGATTTTTGGGAGTTTTAACTTTAGGGTTAGTTTTCGGAAGGAGATTTCCGTAGTGAATTATTACTATAGTTAGAGGATTAATTAAGCGCGATCATTAATACCTTAGAATTCATATAGGAACGTTAGGCGAGATCAGCAGCGAGTCAGTGAAAGTTGCTCAGGTGAGTTCCCTTGTCTGAATTGATGTGGATTACTATTTTAAACTGTCTTTTAAATGCCCATTCTGTTTTCAATAAATGATTTGACTGTTGAAATGTTTTTGTTTTATGATAATGTGATAAGATCTGATAATTACGTTTAAGCATGCTTAAAATGGTAATTAAACTGTTGATAGATTTGTTGCACTATGGACACTGGGTACCATGGAACTTTATGTTCCTTGCGAGATTATCTAAGTGGTCCGATCAACCACTTGTGGGTACCTTGGGACTACGTCCCTTGGGAGTTATAGTTAGGTGCCGGTTGAGCCTGGACTGATTGTTTTGAGGGAATTCGCTAGACCCCGTGTTCTAACCCTCGCTTTTTCCAAATATTTTCTCTTTATCTGTCACAGGTGTATCCCGAGAGAGAGAAAAGGGCAAGGAAAGGGTCTGACGTCTAGATAGAGTCGGCCTTAGTTTTTGTTACGTACTTTAGATACTTAAATTATTATCTCAGATGTGGAGGGTTGTTCCGCATGCACTCTAAACCACTTATTTTGAAATTAGAATGTTATGATATTGCGACTTAGATCACTGGGATTTATTATTATTCATGCTTTATTTTGTTATGGAAATCTGGGGTGTTATAAATTGGTAGCAGAGCCCTAGTTTAAGTGAATTAGGTGACCAGGATTGCGCCTAGTCTTAAACTGTAGGGTTAGGAACATAGCTGAGATGTTAGGGCGCTAGGATTTGCCTGATGAGTCATGGTTGGGTATGGAAGTGTAAGGACTAACGTGTACCATGGAAACGTGCTTACACCTGGCCAGTATAGTCACGGGTTCATGAATACATGTGAATACTCGCACTGCTTGTAAATTCAGTCGTTTAGGATAATCTAAATTCTCATGTTGATATCTCAGAATTGATGGCTAGACGTAGCTTACGAAGCAGGGTGATACCGGATCCTGCAAGGGAACCTGAGGCCCTGTGAGGTCCAAATAATCAAACAACGAGATGATAAAGAAGAGAAATCAAAGAGATGAAAATGAAAAGTTCTTGTTTTATTAATGAAAGCTCTCAAGAACACAAGAACACACACTTACACCTTTCTAGACTCTCATTGAATATGAATTTTCCACACCTTTCTCTCAACCCTAAACCCCTTTATATATGGGGCCTAAATACAAAAGCCCAAGCCCAAGCCCAATAAACTAATTAACTAGCTAAACACTAATTAATTCTTCTCAAAGCATCCTTTATAAAACTTTCTAATTAGGACAATTTGGTCCTAACAATATCCCCCTAAAGTTTTGTAAAGGAGGCATCTCTGATCTTCTCCCCTTGCTTTCGTGAGAAAACCTTAGTGGAGTTCGGCTACATTTTGATCTCCAAGCTCCCCCTCGATTGTAGCTCTTCATCTTCAGTTTCAACTGAAAGACCAGATCCGATTTGCAATAACCGCGACTGATTGCACAAAGTACAGCTCAACCTATAAATAACTCGACACGTCTGATAACCGCAGAATACAACAGCTTGAACCAGAGCATGTTGATCCATCCAATTATGTTGATCTCCAGCCAAGAGAAACAAAGGGATAGATGCATGTGTGAGTTACCGTGCAGATCAGCAAGAAAAGTAAAGGATCTGTCTTTGACCCCTTGTTGAATAGGAATTCAGCATAAGAGCTTTAAATCTGATAAGCTCACAACTTGGAACACTGAAGCTTGGATCACCGAAACACCGTATGGAATGAGAAACTGGGAGTAGATGCTGAACGAGATGCTCTGCTTTGATCTCCCTACTACTCAGAAAATAGTCGATTTCCTGAAATCTTCCAAAATGTCAAGCAATCAGAAAATAGTCTTCCTATTCAGATGGATGACGATCGTCACTCAAAATTCTAGATCGCAACTGAACCTCCACAACGGTGAAATGGTTAGGACTTAGCACGTTACAACAGTACCATTCACCGAAGCTGGCATCCAAGGAAAAACTCAACTCCACCGGACAGGAGGAATAATTCCATCGAGGAAAAACTCTAGAATAATGGTTGTAGAGAGTCAGGCTTCTGAGTAATCTAACCAAATGCAGAATCCGATCACTCTCGTTCTGAAATCGTTGCAAATCTGACATGTCTTCAAAGAATCTGGAGCAGTTGGGGAAATGAGAGGAATTCAATTTTCACGATTGAAAACTGAATTTGGGCTAAAAACCGGGTTGATGTGATCTTTGCGAATCAATTGGGAAAGAAATGTGGCTATTTAAGCGCAGGGGTTTTGAAACATCAAATGTATCTGAATCTGGGTTGGTCTAGATCGTAGCGGAATATGATCTTGAAGGCTTATCTAAAGATAATACTCGAGTCGGGAAATGCAGTTTCCCGAGTCGAAAATGGAGTTGGGAAATTTTAACAAAAATTGAACATAACCTTGACTCAAAAGCGAGTCGAGAAACCTTGAAAACCCGAAAGGGGTATTTCATGTTTCCCGAGTCGGAAAATAGGAACAGCAAGGTAGTTCAAGAGTTTAAAAAAATTTGAACATACCCTCGTCTCAAGAGCGAGTCGGGAAACCTAGAAAACCCGAAAGGGAATTTCATGTTTCCCGAGTCGGAAAATGAGAACGAAAAGGTAGTCAATTTTTATTTTTTTTTACTATTCATCCGGTTCGGAAAATGCGGTTTTCCGGTTCGGAAAACACCATTCATCCGGTTTGGATTTTTTTTTTACTATTCCGATTCGGAAAACGATGTTTTCCGATTCGGAAAAGCACTATTCACCGGTTCGGATTTTTTTTTGTTGTTTTTTTTTACTATTCCGATTCGGAAAACGATGTTTTCCGATTCGGAAAAGCACTATTCACCGGTTCGGATTTTTTTTTTCTCTGATTCGGAAAATATGAGTTTTCCAACTCGGAAAACCTGAATATTCAGCCCAAAACTTCAATCCAGATCCAAAAATGAAGGAACTTGAGAAATAGATAAGATCAAGCTCAAAGTTGCTTCAAAACATAGCCCAAACATCCATCTTCATCATCTTCAACAAGATCCAAACCCCAAAAACCCCAAAAACTCAAAAAGAAACATTTTAAAAAAAAGTTTCAAAAACCCAATAAAAACATCTCTAATTGTTTGATTCAATAGAAACAAACAAATCTAATGATTTGTTTGGCTCTGATACCAATTGTGAGGTCCAAAGAATCAAACAACAAGATGAAAAGAAGAGAAATCAAAGAGATGAAAATAAAAACTTCTTGTTTTATTAATGAAAGCTCTCAAAAAACACAAGAACACACACTTACACCTTTCTAGACTCTCATTGAATATGAATTTTCCACACCTTTCTCTCAACCCTAAACCCCTTTATATATGGGGCCTAAATACAAAAGCCCAAGCCCAAGCCCAATAAACTAATTAACTAGCTAAACACTAATTAATTCTTCTCAAAGCATCCTTTTTAAAACTTTCTAATTAGGACAAATTGGTCCTAACAGGCCCCACCGCCACCTTCTCGTACGACCGCGGTTCGAGGTAAGACTAGTGGTCGAGGTAAAGATCGGGGAAAAGGAAAAGCTAGCAGGGCTGCAACAGTGGCAGATGTAGGAACTCAGCGTCAGACTAGGGGGAATCGCAGGGTGCAAAGTGAAGGACCACGCATTGAACCGGAACTATCCCATCCGGAAAGCTCTGCTAGCCAGCCGACAGCCTTCGTTACTCGGGAAGCTTTCCAGATAGAAATGGGAAAGATATAAGAAGCCTTACAGACTTTACTGAACCAGCAAGAAAAGTTGAAATCTGATGGTGGTCGAGAAGACTCTGGGATGACTAGCCCGCCGGCTACTGTGGTAGGCAGAGTTTCGCAGCAGACACCACCCGCAGGTGGGGATCCACCTAAGTCGACTCACGGGTGTAACTACAAGGCGTTTTTTGTCTACAAGCCTCCTACCTACAAGGGATAGCGTGATCTAGGTATAGCACTAAGGTGGATTGAGGAGATCGAGATAGTGTGCGAGACATGCAAATGTGCAGCTGAGGATAAGGTGGTATTTGCACGATCGATGCTGAAGGTGGATGCCTTGCACTGGTGGAATGTGGAGACTGGGGGAAGAAGGATCGAGGCTGTTAGGACCTTGTCATGGAAAAGCTTTGTGACAAAGTTCAGGTCACAGTTCTGTCCGTTAGCAGCGACCAAGAAGATGGAGGAGGAATTCCTACAGTTGAAGCAAGGGAATGTGTCAGTGCAGGAGTACACTACTCGATTCATGGAGAAGTCGAGGTTTGCTGAGGTTTACGTACCAACTGAGGAGCATCGGGTAGAGAGGTATATCTGGGGTCTGAAGGGAAGCATTCGGGAATTTTTGATGGGAAAAAATCCAACTACTTTTCAGGCGGCCATTAGTGCGGCCGAGTTGATCGAGAGAGAGAAAGAACATCAGGCGACGGAGATGATGGGAGAGAAGAGGAAGTGGGACGTGCCAGCTAATGATCCTAGGAAGGGAAGGTTTCCCAGGACTGATTCTAGACGAGGACAAAACTTGAATGTCAGGCCTTGCGGGAAGTGCCAGAGGGTTTATCACGGAGATTGTCGATCTGGACCACCAACATGTTTTCGATGCGGACAACCGGGGCACTTGTCCCGAGATTGCACAACCCGTAGGTCATGTTACCAGTGTGGGTCGCCCGACCACTTCAGGACTGAATATCCCCAATTGAAGAGGGAGGTGCACCAACGCCAAGGGATCGAGCAGTGGTAGCGAAGGATGATAGGAAAGCAGCACCGGCCTAGGCTAGGGGTCGGGCCTTTAGGATGACAGTTGAGGAGGTGGAAGAGGCACCCGACGTGGTGACAGGTACATTCTTGGTTAACTCCATACATGCGAAAGTGTTATTTGATACGAGAGCAGACTATTCGTATGCTACCCCTGAGCTTCTTAAACTATTATGTCTTAAACTTGAACCTTTGGACCGTCCTTATGAGGCAGACACCGCCAATGGGCGCGTGTGGGTTAAAGATATTTCTAAGGGTTGTACAATAGAAATTGATGGATGCTTAGTGTCTGTAGTGTTAAGACCAATTCCTATGGAGGGTCTTGATGTGGTGTTAGGTATGGATTGGTTGATTAGGAATAAGGCTAAAATATATTGTGAGCAAAAAATGGTTAGTGTCCAATTACCAGATGGTAGATCGACCGTAATCTATGGAGTTAAGCGAAATAGAAGCACTAGATTGATTTCGGTAATCAAGGCAAACCGATGCATTAGGAAGGGTTGCATTTGGTTCTTGGCGTATGTCATAGATTCAGGAAAAGAAAAGTTAGAGGTAAAAGATGTCGAGGTTGTGTGTGAATACCCGGAAGTATTTCCGAATGATTTAGATAGCCTGCCACTAGAGCGGGAGATCGAATTTCGGATCGACTTGGTACCCAGAGCGGCACCGATAGACAAAGCACCATATCGCCTTGCACCGTCAGACATGAAAGAGCTGATGGCACAATTACAGAAACTACTCGACAAAGGGTTCATACGTCCTAGCACTTCGCCTTGGGGAGCACCAGTTTTGTTCGTAAAGAAGAAGGACTGTACCATGAGGATGTACATAGACTACAGGGAACTCAACAAAGTGACCGTCAAGAACTAGTACCCGTTGCCGAGGATCGACTACTTATTTGATCAACTACAAGGCGCAAGGTAAAAAGGCGAAACAAGTTTTAACCTCTAAAAGCCTAGCCACTGTCTTACCACATATACAGGCAAGCGTACCTAATCGTGAGTAATATAGTGTAGGAAAGTCCAGGTATCGTATCTACCACTGGGAACGGTCAAGTTATTGTAGACTGTTAATCTTGACTAGTTTAATTAACCTAAAGCTGTGGGGGGTTTTTATGAAAAAGAGTTTAATAACTAAAAAGACAACTAAGTTAATTAAGAACTATGAAAGCAATTAAAATATTGATTAAAAACTATATGAAAGAAAACAGTAGTACTTATCATGGTTTAATGAACCCAGGTGGATGATTTAAAAGGCCAAAGGTTTGGTTGTTTCGGTTATTGTAGGAATTTAAGTCTGAGACACCCTAACATGTGACTATTATGGCTATCAACTAGGTCTTGGTCCTCCTAGTTCCAATACTTAGGTTGTTTGTCAGACAATCTAGCACCGGTCACCCAATCCTATCTCTATTGCATGGTTTTCTACTACCTGGTCGCTCTCGGTCCGAGTAACCACCTAACACAACTCTCCGAAACGAAGGGTAGGTCAAGAAAGGTTGATTATCCTATCGTAGTCTATCTATTTTGGTCAAACAGATACACCCAACCAACGAGTTCAAATAACCAAACAGTACGAATCGGATTGGAACCATAACACACATTCAATTAACCAAAAACAAACCAATAACATTAAATCATAAAATCATCATCCACAATGGTTCATCGACCACAATAAGTACCACTATAAAAGACTACTCACTAGACATAATAAAAACAGAAAATACGATGATAGACACAGACATGATACCGACAGTACAACGACGGATGAACGAGAATCGAACCCCGCAGCGTATCGGCACCACTCAAATTTCACTCTCTACCTCTCTATGTGTCTCTTTTCTGTCGTTATCTAGCTCTATGCGTGCATATCCCAACTGAAGGAGGAGGCTAGTATTTAAAAGGGGAGATCAGGGCTCGTTTCGCGTTCGCCAGACGGCTTCCTCGCGGCGCGAAGCACTTAGGGCAAACCCTGGATTTCAGCATTATCGAACTTGGCGGCGCCAGATCTGAGACTTCGCGATCGCTAAAAGGCTCCTGGATTGAGATTGTTGCATTTCTCATGTTTTCTCGCCTTTTTTCGTACTTTGCCGTTTCACGGCCTCCAAATCCTACAAAAGCAATAATAAGTCCAAATCGTGAGTGAAATGATCAGAAATGGGTGAGAAACGGGGTAAAGTCATACAATTAAGCTCAACCAAAACATGTATAATTTTGGTGTTATCAAAATCCCCACACTTAAGCTTTCATTGTCCTCAATCAAAAGACTGAAAGATAACGCCAAAATTATCTCCACCCAAGATCATTCAAGAGAACAAAGCATACTCACACAATCGAACACACGAACAAGATATATCAAGCAATCGGATACCAAGATAAACCTTTTACCCTCACATAGTATGAATAATCATGTAAAGTGTATCTCTCGGGGGTAAAAGTGTATATATAAGTGATCGCACCAATACTCGACTAATTCCCGCATGCATAAGCTTGTCACCAAATCTAATCTCCACCACTGAGAAGTTGTCAACCGTCAAGAGGACTTTAGGGTTGTAACGTTAGGCTAAGGGTTAAGGGTAGGATAAAGGATATATATAAGTGACTAAGGGTTGTAGCAAAAACCTGAAAACCAATCAGTTCAAGATCCATATTAATCATCTGACTTTTGAAATTTTTAGAGCTCGGGATTTCTATCACTTCACTTGTATATCGGCCTAAGCATATTGCTTATTTGTGGCTTCGATATTTTTCTTTTCTTTTTCAGCACATCGACTCTGTTGATTTTTCTTTTTGATTGAGTCGTTTTCTATTTTTCTTTTCTTTTCTTTCTTTTCAAGCTCTCTATATTTTTTCTTGAGTAGCAACTATGTTGCTTTTTACTCTTTTTCTCTTATTTTATTTTCACAATCCTTTACTCTATTTGTCAGATTCATAAAACGGACAGAAAACATGAAAAGCTTCCAACTTTGAGCTACGGCCAAAAGATAGATAAAATGAATAGGCTAAAGGATCAAGTGTATAGTGGGTAAAGAAATGAAAAGGCTAAGGCTCAAAAGGGTTACAAAGGATGAAGTACTAAAGATGAGTACTTTTCAATCAAAGGCTAAGCAAATTAAATAACCTTAAGATGAGGTTATCTAACGAAGGCTAAAAGGGTTAGAAACGAAGGCCTCTATCAGTACAATGGTGATAAATACTTCTCTTCTGTGGTCTCGACAAGCATTGAAATGACAAGTTCTACTTTGGGTCAAAGTCGGTATTCCTCACAGAAATAAATAACAATTAGGCTTAAACTCTCAAAGGAATTGGGTGAGGCACTCATGGTAATTGGTATTCCAAGGCATCCTGTTACTCAACTAATCCTATTCTGTGTTCTTCAATGCAAGCAACTCAGTTCCAAAAACAATCTCAGATTTCAAAAAAGTTTGGTGTCAAATTTCAAAGCTTTCAAAAATTTTAAAAAGGACAATCCATAAAGCAAAAAGTGAACCCATTTAGACAGATAAGTCTACATAACCCCCTCCCCACACTTAAAATTTGCAGTGCCCTTTTTCGCGTTCGCCAGACGGCTTCCTCGCGGCATGAAGCACTTAGGGAAATCCCTGGATTTCAGCATTATCGAACTTGGTGGCGCCAGATCTGAGACTTCACGATCGCTAAAAGGCTCCTGGATTGAGATTGTGCATTTTTCACGTTTTCTCGCCTTTTTCGTACTTTTCCGTTTCACGGCCTCCAAATCCTACAAAAGCAATAATAAGTCCAAATCATGAGTGAAATGATCAGAAATGGGTGAGAAACGGGGTAAAGTCATACAATTAAGCTCAACCAAAACATGTATAATTTTGGAGTCACCGAGGTCCCCCACAGAAGTACGAAGTTTCCTTGGGTTAGCAGGGTACTATCGAAGGTTTATCAAGCACTTCTCGGCAATCGCCACGCCACTCACGGCGCTAACAAGGAAGGACATCAAGTTCGAGTGGACATCGACTTGTGAGTACGCGTTCAACAATCTGAAGGAGAAATTGACCCGAGCGCCCATTCTCACTCTACCTAATGGAACCGATGGATTCGTAGTCTACTGTGATGCCTCAAAGTTAGGATTGGGGTGCGTGCTCATGCAAGAGGGTAAGGTGATCTCGTACGCATCTAGGAGACTGAATGTGCATGAACTCAACTATCCAACTCACGACATGGAGATGACAGCTGTGGTATTTTCATTAAAGATCTGGAGGCACTACCTTTATGGCGTGAAGTGCCAGATCTATACCGATCATAAGAGTCTTCAACATCTTCTCAACCAAAAGGAGTTAAACATGAGGCAACGACGATGGGTCAAGCTACTTAGTGATTAAGAGTGTAAGATCCTTTACCATCCTGGGAAAGGAAATGTAGTAGCAAATGCCTTAAGTCAAAAAGGAGGTAAAGTCAAGCCTGACGTTATGGATTCTCGAGCAGGCATCGTGATTTACCGAGTAAGCATCGTACCAGACCTCAGGTCCGAAATTAGAGAGTGGCAAGAGGAGGCAATGAAAGAGGATAACTTGAGGAGCGAGCGTTTGGTGGGAAGTTTGGATATGCTTGTAGTGAACACCGAAGGCTTGAATTGTTTTGAGGATCGCGTCTGGGTCCCAAAACTCGGAGATCTACAAAAGAAAGTCTTAGTCGAGGCTCACAAGACGAAGTATTCGGTTCACCTCGGAACGAACAAGATGTACCGTGATCTGAGGTTAAAATACTGGTGGCCGGGAATGAAGAAGGATATAGCTCATTTCGTTGAAAGATGTGTCACCTGTTTGCATGTGAAGATCGAGCATCAGCGACCGTATGGGAGACTTCAGCAGCTACCGATCCCGGAGTGGACTTGGGAGCACCGAAGGGTTATGACGCAATTTGGGTGGTGGTCGACCGACTTTCGAAATCGGCGCATTTATTACCTATGAAAGAAACCTATACCTTGTAAAGACTTGCGAAACTCTATCTAGTAGAAGTAGTACGACTACATGGTATTTCGCTGTCTATCGTATCAGATCGAGACGCCAGATTCACTTCGACCTTTTGGCAGAGCTTCCAACGGGAACTGGGACGCAAATCAAACTGAGCACGGCTTATCATCCCCAAACCGATGGTCAGAGCGAACGAACCATCTAGACATTGGAAGACATGCTGAGGGCATGTACGTTAGACTTCACGGGATCATGGGAGGACCATTTACCGTTGATTGAGTTCACCTACAACAACAGTTACCACGCAAGCATTGAAGCGGCTTCGTATGAAATACTATACGGACGAAAGTGTAGAACACCCTTGTGTTTGAATGAGGTCGGCGAGCGCCAACTTGTCGAACCATAGCTCGTGCAGATCACATCGGATAAGATCCAGTTAGTTAGAAAGAGACTGAAGACAGCTATGGATAGGCAAAAGAGTTATGCTGACAAGAGGAAAAAAGATATAGAATTTCAAGTAGGAGATCAAGTGACGCTTAAAGTATCACTCTGGAAAGGTGTGATACGTTTTGGGAAGAATGGTAAGCTAAGTCCACGATACATTGGACCGTTCATGATTACCGATCGGGTCGGAGCCGTAACTTATTGGCTAGATCTACCAGATGAGTTAAGTGGAGTCCACAACACTTTCCATGTCTCGAACCTTTAGAAATGTTAAGTGGATCCGGTTACGGCAATACCCCTGAGTGAGATAAGTATAGAACCGAAGTTGAACTTTGTGGAGGAACCCGTTGCAATTATGGATCGGAAAATCCGTAAGCTGAGGAATAAAGAATTCAAACTAGTGAAAGTTCAGTGGAAATTCCACAAGGGGCAGCAGTGTACTTGGGAGGCGGAGTCAGAGATGAGAGATAAATACCCATGTTTGTTTAGTTAAGGAATTCTGGGACGGAATTCTTTTAAGGGGGGCGTGATGTAATAACCGGAAATTTTAAAAGTTGATGATCTAGTTAATTCCTCGTTAAGGTGACCTAATTGTCGGAATACAAGAGTTTAGGGGTAGTTTGTGCTACTTTGTGAAAGATTTTAAAAGGGAAGGATTTTTTGGAGTTTTAACTTCAGGGTTAGTTTTCGGAAGGAGATTTCCGTAGTGAATTATTACTATAGTTAGAGGACTAATTAAGCGCGATCATTAGAGGATTACTATAGTTAGCGGAACCCCCGTGCTAAGCCTGCCTAGGGGTGTCATAGTTAGAGGATTAATTAAGCGTGATCATTAATACCTTAGTATTCATACAGGAACGTTAGGCGAGATCAACAGCGAGTCAGTGAAAGTTGCTCAGGTGAGTTCCCTTGCCTAAATTGAATGGGATTACTGTTTTAAACTATCTTTTGAATACCCATTCTGTTTTCGATATATGATTTGACTGTTGAAATGTTTCTGTTTTATGATAATGTGATAAGATCTGATAATTACGTTTAAGCAGCTTAAAATGGTAATGTATGAATTAAACTATTGATAGATGTATTGCACAATGGACACTGGGTACCGTGGAAGTTATGTTCCTTGGGAGATTATATAAGTGGTATGATCAACCACTTGTGGGTACCTTGGGACTACGTACCTTGGGAGATATAGTTAGGCGCCGGTTGAGCCTGGATTGATGGTCACTATGTGATGAGTTTTTCTTTGTCCGCAACACATCTGAACTGGTGATTGTTTTGTTAATGGGCCAGCAGGGCCGATTTGTTATTAAACTGTTTTGAGGGAATTCGCTAGACCCTGTGGTCTAACCCTCGCTTTTTCCAAATATTTTCTCTTTATCTGTCACAGGTGTAGCCCAAGAGAGAGAGAGAGAAAAGGGTAAGGAGAAGGTCTGACGTCTAGATAGAGTCGGCCTTCGTTTTTGTTACGTACTTTAGATACTTAAATTATTATCTCAGCTGTGGAGGGTAGTTCCACATGCACTCTAAACCACTTATTTTGAAATTAGTATGTTATGATATTGCGACTTAGATCACTGGGATTTATTATTTTTCATGCTTTATTTTGTTATGGAAATCTGGGGTGTTACAAGAGGAGGTGCCATAGGAGTCTTCATTGGTGCAGTGTCAGGATGTGAGATCATATTTGTTTATTCCAAAAAATTGCACAAATTACGTCGTAAGATTATTTGTGAGGTTAAACCGTCGAGAGAAAGAAACATTTTCAATAAAACGTACGTAAAACGAAGAAAACGAAGAAAAATGAGACAAAAGCTTTGAGGACGCAGGAAAAACCTCAAGACGAGGAAAAAACATGCGGTCGACTTAGGATCAAGTCGACATTCCACTATATATCACCAACTAGGGGTGATATCCTTGTTGTTACAGCTTTGGTCGTACGTTTACATGTAGAAAATAATATCGATCGTACGTTGTTACAATAAATCATATACTAATCTAGGAAAAAGTGATATAATTCTCAATAGCCGAGAGAGAAGTGTGCGTGCAGTTGATGTCGCTCTCCTTGTCTTTGAGCATGAAGGTCTCTTTTATAGGTGACCTCTTTCCTAACCGCCTCGTGTATTGAATAGCCAATAATGATGATGTTTGTAACGGTTATAACGATCGTAGTTCATTAATTGCTCTTAATGTTGTCGGTCGTAACTGTCGTCTCTCTTTAATTGCTTCTGCTTCATTATTTGGTCGTCGGTTACGTTTGCTGCTCATTAAATGCTTTGACCCTGCATTAAGACAACAATTAAAGCAATCGTGATTGTTAGTCTTACGTTCTCCTTGCAGTATCGTACGTTGCTCCACGGTATCGTGCGATAATCGTGCGTCGGTGAAGTACTTTCGTACGAGGATCTTATTTCAGGACCTGATCGTAATACAGGACTATGATCTTATACTTGATCTTATGTTTTCCTGTCATCGTCGTACGTTGCGTGGATTTTTACCCAAACAATTTGCCCCTAAAATTCAAAAAGCAAATTTGCTAATTTGGATTTTGGATTTTAAAACTTAGCCATATGCATACGTGGGCGGTTGTAATGTTTACTCGTGATTGACGTACGTTTCTTGCCCCAGTTTTGGAGAGTGTTTAGCGTTGTAGAACACTCGTCATTTAAATGAGACACGTTGTTCACTGCCCCAAGTCTTATATCGTTTTATCTTGAAGGAGCTTTGGCAATTGAGGGCTGATCTTGAGAAGAAAGATGTCATCGCCTTGTCTAAATCAAGACTTTGGAAAAAGAGGCAGAGTTGGCTCATGCCTTATCCTGGTTGTCGATGGCTATGGCTCTAAATTATATATCACCAATCAGGGGTGACGTCTTTCGTTGTAAAGTAGCATGCCTTACGTTACAAATAAGAGATAAACACAAGTAACGTGTGTTGTAAGTACAAACATCGTATATACATACTAAAGTATGAATGAATTCGAGAGATAAAGTAGATGATTCGGATGTCGGTTACATCTATTAAGCATTCATGAGCTTTAATCATTGCATTCAAGCTAACATTAAAGCAGCAGTTATATGCTAGATAATCGCGATATTACGAAATCTTGAGACGATCGTACGAAATCTTAAGACGGTCATATGATATCATCGTAAGATGAATGACAAAATCGTAAGAAGGTTGATGAAATCGTAAGACGATTTTTTCGGATGTATTCAGTCTTAAGAACCCTATTTAAATATCAGATACGTCCTGTAATATTTGATCTTATAATTTCGTCGATCGAGCGTTAGAATTAGCCCTGCTGCTTGAAGAGCTTTAATCAAATCATTGGCCTTTGAGGTCGTCGTATCACTCATAATATTAATGCGAGTGATTGCATATCATGTATATATGTGGTGCACATCTCGAGTGCAAATCATGCGAGACTAATATCATGATCGAAATTTTTAAGACCAAAAATATGTGATCTGCTTCGAATCGTATATTCTTGCGACAAGGCTTTGCTTGTGCGAAGTATTCTGCTTTTTCAGTTAAAGTATTTTAAATGAGAAGTCGAATTTCTTAGTCTTTTGCTTTTGCGAATAAGGCATTCAAGTAAAGATATTTTTAGAACGTGCGATTAGCACTATTATGACTAAGGCAACTGACTTTACTCCTGTAAAAATAATATAGGGAGTCGTATGTTCCAAGCAATTATCCATGCGTTTGAAGCACAATAAATCAAGCAAATGTGAATGAGTCGTGCATTTCAAGCGAATTTCGCGTTCAAGCGAACCTAGCGTTCAAGCGAACCTTGCATTCAAGCGAATCGTGCGTTCAAGTGATATGTCGTGCGTTTTAGCTTTATTGTGTAACTAAGGCCTTAAGAGTTTTTTAGAAACTCTTTGTACTCATAAGAGTATTCGAGCGACTGGCGAGTTGTCTTGCGCACTTGCAAAATAATCGTGCATTTAGAGCATTTAACTTGCAATTCACGCAATTTTAATCTTGAGATTCTTGCGATAATCGTGCGATACTTGCGATGTGTGGGTTATAGCATTCGTTGGTCGTGCGAAACTTGCAGTGCATGCGTTATAGCATTCGTTGATCTTGCGACACTTGCGATGGGTGCATTATAGCATTCGTTGATCGTGTGAAACCTGCAAAACATATAATTGCTATGGGATGGCCGTTGGTTTGACCAACGGCGCTCCGATGCTTAAGTCAGTAATGGTTGTAGGAAATAATCGTATGTAAAAAATGAATTAGAAGTAATACCTTTTGAGGTATGTTGCGTTCTACCTCCATGGGATGTTTTTGTTATCCATGGTCTTAAGTTTATAAGCACCATTTCCTACAACGTGTGAAATTCGGTAGGGACCTTCCTGTGTGGTAGATAATTTACCTGCTTTGAGCTCTTGTGTGTTTTGGAAGACACGTCGTAAGACATAATCTTCAATTTGGAAGGTCTTGGTTCTCACGTTTTTGATGAAATATCGTTCGACTATGCTTTTTTGTGAAAGCATCTTAAGTAATGCTGATTCTCAGAGTTTTTCTAAGGCATCCACATCGTAGCCGAGGTCGACAGAGTGTCGACCGACGTTGGCGCGTATTTCGATTGGTACTTGCGATTCTATCGGTAGTATTGCTTCACAACCGTATACTAACGAAAATGAAGTCTGACCTGTTGGACTGTGAGTAACGAGGTGTTGACATTATTAGTTTGATTCCACGTTCGTTGTAGAATCTTACGAGTTCTTTTGCTAGTAAATTGTCGCACATAATTTTGGATAGTACATCAAATCTGATTGCATCTTCTCGCAGGGTCGGCCAGTAGTATCTCTGTCGTGAGATTCCATTGGCGAGGTTTTTGCCTCCTGAATGGTTTCCGTGAATGGTTTCCGCATTCGCCATCATATGGAGTATATCATATTGCCCCTTGTGATGATTTGAAGGCGACACCTAGACCCGATCCTCTTATGTTAGAGGATCCATCGACGTGCATAATCCACAGTGTGTTGTCTTGAATCATCACCTTATTGACTTCGGCTTGTGTCGTTGATTCTAGTTCAGAATTGAACTATGCCACAAAATTTACAAGTACTTACGACTTTACCACTGTTCGAAGTTTATATTCGATTCTGCTAAGGTATATGCTTCGCTTAGGCAATCATCCTGTCAATTCTGGCTTATGTAAAACAATCTTAAGAGAATAGTTAGCTAAAACAAACTTAAGATCTGTGTAAATGAACAAAGTCTTGTATCTTAAGATGAGCCCTATTGTCGAACGTTTGAGCCCTGTTGTCGAACGTTTGAACAATTGATCATTAAAAATTTTATTTTTGGAAGCTTCGAATTTTGTCTTTCATGCTCCCTTGTGGTGATCTTGTGACGACTTCGAACCTCTTGTGTTGGCTGGTACGTCGTCCAAGTTGTGTCGTCTTGAATCGCCACAGTATATATCTTAAGTCGTGCTCCGATCTTAAGTTCGAGACTAAGAAAGTCACGACGAAGTTCGCCAGGACTGGTGACTTGATCGCTAATTTGCAATCGACGTCGTAACTACTAAGGTAGATGTTCTTTTAGACTAATGGCCTATAAGCTCAGGTTTTCTTAAGATGGACTTAAGAATAAAGTTAGTTACGACAGAAATAAAATGTGATTCGAAAATTGTCGAAGTTTTTTAGCGGCTAAAGTTAAAAGTAACTTTTTCTATTGACATATACCTAGCTTCGGTGTAGAAAAGTGGTTTACTTACATAGTAGATTGGAACTTGTTGTACAACGTGTTGTCATACCAAGACTTCACTTAGTGTATCTGGAATGATGGCCAAATATAACCGCATGATCTCCTTGTCGTGTGATTTGGACGGCAAAGGGGGGTGACATCGTACGTCTGTGATCGTCCATCCAGTGATAATCTTTATTTTTACGTAAGACATTTATAAAATAAATGATATTTATTTGAGATTTGAGAGATGAACCTGTTTAGAGAAGTTACTCTTTTAGCGAGTTTTTGTACTTTTATAAGATTTCCTGGCGACTTGATCTTGTCAATGACCCTGACTTTGATTTGGATTGGCCTTAATTTCTCGTCGTACGATCGTGTACCCCAAGAACTTACTAGTGCGAACGAAGGAGCACTTATTAAGATTGAACTCTATATGCAACTTGCACATGATTGATGCAAATACTTTATTTGCTATTTTTCTCTTTGGATTTGTCCTTTGAATCGTTGTTCTCGTTGGACTTTTTAGGTCATCGCACGATTGCGTGTATGGCTCTTAAAGGCTTGAAGCAGTCTTACGCCAAAATGCCTTTCGATGCACCAGTAAGTTCATAAGATAAAAAATTTTAGAAGTTATTTATAATTGAAATATGAACTTGTTATTGTCAAATATAATGTCCCAAGATTTTGTCGAAAAATTTCTTGATTCGGGTGTTTCTTGAGCTTTGGATTTTGTTTTCTTGATTTTGTCAAGAAATTTCCGGTTGCCCCAAGTTGCGAGTTCATTGTCTGACTATGCAGCTCGAGGTAGTCTTCCACTACTTTGGTGTTGTAGTTCAGTAAGAAGTATATTCTGATTTTCTTGGAAAATCATGTTCTGCGAAATAGCAAAAGAGCGCAAACCTCGAAAAAGATGATTAGTATGTACGTTTTATCAAAGAAAGTTTTTCTCAAAACGGAGTCCCACGGATGGCGCCAAATTGTTTATGCCAAAAACTACACAAATTACGTCGTAAGATTATTTGTGAGGTTAAACCGTCGAGAGAAAGAAACATTTTCGATAAAACGTACGTAAAACGAAGAAAACGAAGAAAAATGAGACAAAAGATTTGATAACGCAGGAAAAACCTCAAGACGAGGAAAAAACCTACGGTCGACTTAGGATCAACTCGACATTCCACTATATATCACTAACTAGGGGTGATACCCTTGTTGTTACAGCTTTGGTCGTACGTTTACATGTAGAAAATAATATCGATCGTACGTTGTTACAATAAATCATATACTAATCTTGGAAAAAGTGATATAATCCTCAATAGCCGAGAGAGAAGTGTGCGTGTAGTTGATGTCGCTCTTCTTGTCTTTGAGCATGAAGGTCTCTTTTATAGGTGACCTCTTTCGTAACCGCCTCGTGTATTTAATAGCCAATAATGATGATGTTTGTAACGGTTATAACGGTCGTAGTGCATTAATTGCTCTTAATGTTGTCGGTCGTAACTGTCGTCTCTCTTTAATTGCTTCATTATTTGGTCGTCGGTTACGTTTGCTGCTCATTAAATGCTTTGACCCTGCATTAAGACAACAATTCAAGCAATCGTGATTGTTAGTCTTACGTTCTCCATGCAGTATCGTACGTTGCTCCACGGTATCGTGCGTCGGTGAAGTACTTTCGTACGAGGATCTTATTTCAGGACTTGATCGTAAAACAGGACTATGATCTTATACTTGATCTTATGTTTCCTGTCATCGTCGTACGTTGCGTGGATTTTTACCCAAACAATATTTCTTCAGCATGTCAAGTACATATTTACCTTGGTTAATAAAGATTTGTTTTTCAGATTACTTGATCTAAAGTCCTAAAAAGTATGTTTGTAAGACCCGGTTTTTAACCGTTACGTTACCCTATCGTTTTTGTGTCGTATTTAGTTGTCAATCAAAGATAGTCGAGGGGTTATTTTTGTTCTTTAACCAACCTTTTAATATTATACATATATCCTTAGTCGGTTGGGTCGAGGTTCAAGGGTACTTGATTAAGTTCGCTTATCACTATCACAGGTAGGTATTCACGGCCCCTATTTTACCTTTTTTATGTTTTGGGGTGAAAAGCATATTCGATAATATTAAATATTATGCAACTTGTTTATGAGCAAATAAATATTTGATGTATCTTATCTCGGTGCATCTCATCCTTATGTGTGTTATTTCTCATCTAACGGTGAATAACCACTTTTTACTATAACCTAACCTACTGACCAAATGTAAATCAATATGCCCAAATGTAACCTAAGACGACCCTGTTACAACGGTAACCAGGTAAGCTGGTAAACATCACCACGGCTGACCGCCACCACTGCCGCCTTCTCCAGCCATGTTCTCCGATAATCTTTTCCGACCAACTTCTTCGGTGTCGGTAAACATCTCCATCGTCGACCATTACCACCACCTGCTATCGCCTTCTTCGGCCATCTTCTCTAGTACACCAATTTCGACCTCCACCGCCGCCCACCTCCACTATCGCTCACACCACCACCGCTGTCCTCCACCGCTTACCTCTACCACCGTCAACCTCGACCAGCCCTCTTCTCCTATACACCACCTCTGACATGCACCGCAGCCCACCTACACTATTGCTCATACCTCCACCACCGACCTCCACTGCCTACCTCTACCACCATTGCCGTTACCGTCGCAGAACCACCGCCTACCTCTACCACCGCAACCCTCCACCGCCTTCTCCGGCCATTTTCTCTAGTACACCTAGAATCGTCGTTGATGTAGTAAAACCACAAAAACCGACATTACATAACCCAAAGCTACCCACAACAGCCATCCTGTCGCAAACACCTCCTGCCGCTGTCCCAACTGCCGGTAATCGGTTGATGATCAATTGAGCAGGTCACCATACACACAAAAGACTCAAAAATAATGTTTGATATATACAAAAGTAAATTTTGTAAATGGATACACGCAATAATATATTAGAGATAGTTTAATACATTTTGAAGAAGTAAACCCAATTAAATATACTACAACATAGCATTATATATATGATCACTCGAACGTTTTCATTTATTTTAAATAAAAGTTCAATAAAAATTAACATTAAATTAAGATTTTACTAAATTGCATACCGAAACTTAATAAATGTTTAAAGGGACCTTTTTAAATTTTATTTTTCAAAACTATTTAAATCATGTTCTTTACCATATAAAATAGAAAATATAAATAACAATTATTTATTAGGTTTAGAAGATATGAATTAAAATTATTAATGATGCATACAAATTTTTATAGTGTTTTTAGTTGATATGCCGCCTAAATTTCAAAATTATTCAAAATACCGCCTAAATTTCAAAATTGAATAACCAATCTTCATTCAATTAAAAAGCAAATATTGAAGTGTGCCCTAGATTTTAGATGTCGCCTCCCATCATACAATTCGTCTCTTCCAACTTCCAATTTATCATTCACTATTCACCATTCACCATTGGGATTTGGGAGCGATTTTCTACTGTCTTTGTTGTTGGTTTCTCAACATCGATGGCCCTTCTACTTGATCAACAGGTATGTAGAGTCTATTATTGTTGTTTTCTTTATTGTTGTTTTATATCAAAAGGGATTTGGAAGGACTACATTCTATTAAGATGTTAATTTACTCTGGTTTCTCTTTTAACTTTTAACAAGAAAAATCACTACTTGTTTGATTTTAATCTTGCCTGCAACATATTTGTTGGTAATCATTTTTTGTACACTATACAAAACATTTAAGGTAGATTTTCTTTTGAACTAACTTCTTTAATTATAAGCTTATAGATGTTTTTGATCAGTAATTAAACCTTGTGGTGTTTGCTTACTCTATACATATAGGTATATTATTGACTTCTCATGGGTATTGTTGTAACCATAGGATATTGACTCTCATTAGTGGTATTTCTGGTATCCTGGTATATTTCTTATGCCCCTGCCCCATTTGCATCATAGTTCTCAAACAAAATAAGATCTGTCTTTAAGGTCATGTGACATTTTTTTTAAAAAGTGGAAGGTACTCCTGGCAATATATTGAAAAAAGAAAAAGATACACTTAAATGGCTAGGGACTCCGTCCTAACGAAGAGAACCCTCCCAAAAGGAGAAGTAAACTTCACTAGAGAACAATGTGATCATATTATTTACTTTTGCACTTTTGCTACTTATCCCATGTTAAATGTTTATAGGACTGCATAAGCATGCTGGTTATAATTGCTCATTTGTCATGAAAAGTAACAAGAATTACGTTACTTGATTGGAACTGTGATATAATTCTTTTATAGTTAAACATGCTCATTGCTTGGTTATGGTTTGGATATACAAACACATGACTTTTAGATAGGTAGCTCAATAATCTTGTGTTAGATAATATTAATATGTAGGTCCTCGATCAACACCTAAATGATCTGAATTTGGTGGTATCAAACCCAGAGGTTGCTCTCATATTTGCTGTTGGTGCCAGGTGCAACCTTTATACTTTGAAAATTTTATTTCTGCATCGGTTATCCTGAAATCTTGCATTAACTATACTCTGTCAAGAAAGGGAGGTAGTTATAGTTGTGAATTAACTATCAAATGTAAGAAACCTCATTATCGTTAATAGTTGTATCATTGATTGAACTCGGTTTTTTTTCCCTTAAATCCCCAACTTGGAATTTTTTAGAACTGGAGGCATAAACAACTAAAAACAAGCAAAATGTCTAGAAAACTAGAAGGCTGTGCACCATAATACATGTTACATAAAGAATTATCATTTACTGAACCACTTTATTTCTATATAGAGTAAAATGCAGTTCACACTTTTTTAAGCATTTTCTTGTTTCTTGTATTTGTTAGATGATAGATACAATAGAGATTATTAGGATATAAAGTATAAGTGAAGGCATTATAGCAACAAGTATCTGACAGGTATGAGAAACTAAACATGATATGCAAAATGATGTTCTTCAAACTAATTATTGTCTTCCACTTATATACCAATTTGTTTCATCTGTGTATGGACTACCTTCTTTTCTTTATTTAGATGTACATAATATTTGTATTTATTGAATTCCCAGGTTATATGTGTTTGGACTACCACTTTTTCTTTACATGGATGTGATAAATGTGTTTATTTGCTGAATTACTGTGGGTCAAGAATAAAGAACTTGTGTTGAATTACTATAGGTCAATAATAAAGAACATGTCGAAGATGAAGCTCCTATCAGGTCTTTAATGTGGAAGAAGGCAAATGAAATGAAAGATGGAATATACAAAGATGATAATGTTACGGGATGCTCATTGTAGTTTTATGGGTTGGACAAAAATCCTTGTACCCATGGCTTAAAGGTTAGTTGCTTATGTAATTTCCTTTAGTCATTACCTTAATTTTTTCTAATAAATAACACATCTCATACCTCTTGTTGATTGTTTTTTAATAACCTATTTGGAGTAACAACTAATTCTTAGTTAAATCATACTTCAAAATGATTTTTGTTTTTATTTAGATTTATTGTAAGCCATGATTTAAAGTTTTGTATCTTGAATTGCAATGGCTGCATTGGAACATGGTGTTGATGGTTGCATTACGTAAAATAAGAAATATTCATCCAAGAGGATTAGGACAATGTCCATTAATAAGAATTCTATATATTAACTTAGTAATTATTATATACAAGACTCTTAGTAACATACTCTACAAAGTGTAATAAAATGAGGTTTTTATTCTTGTTGCAGGTACACAACCAATTTTTCATGAACAAGAGGGGAAACAAATCCTAAGAAGCGAAAGAAGAATTATACAACTATCAACGAGTTATACAACCCGAAGCATATGAAGAGTAACTTCAGTAAACGATAGTTTAATATATTAGAGAACTTGTAGTTAATGTTTGTTATTGTTTTTTCATATACCCTATTCATTTGGTTATTAATATAATTATTTAATATTTCTCAATTAATTATTGTATTAAAATTTTAATTTATTTTTTTGCTACAGATTATTGAAACCGTTGCTAAAGGTTAATTATAGTCATGGTCAAGTGCTATAATGGCCACAAAAAGGTAAGCACTAACCAAGCTTTCAACAATTAGTGTAATCGTATGTTATGAATCAGCCTCATTCAATATGAACTTTCATAGCTATATATTAGTTTACAATTATGATTTTAGTTATTTTGTGTAGCTAAAAGGTAGCCAATAGCTACGGTTTTAACAATTCAATGTGACTATATGTCAAGAAATGACAATGGTTACTGTAAAATATGTGTGGCTGTATGTAGTTTATGGTCACGACTTTAGTTATTTCGTGTAACCAAAAGATTACTAATAGCTACGGTGTTAATAATTCATTGTAACCATATATCATAATATAGTCACATTTATTGTAAAATTTAACGTGGCTATAAGAAGTTTATGGTCATGGTTTTAGTTATTTTATGTAACGAAAAAGTTACCAATAGCCACAGTTTTAGTTATTTCGTGTAAGTAAAAAGTTGGTAATAGTCATGGTTTTAGTTATTTCGTGTAACCAAAAAGCTACCAATAGCCACAGTTTTAGTTATTTTGTGTAAGCAAAAAGTTGGTAATGGTCACGGTTAGTTATTCCGTGTAACCAAAAAGTTACCAATAGCTATGGTTTTAATTATATAGCCTAACCATGTAATGAAATGGCCACATTCAATATAACACATTTGCGTGACTATAAGTAGTGTATTGTCACGATTAAACCAATTACACGTGGCTGTAAGGTAATCAATGGCCACCTTAAAAATAAATAGTGTGGCTTTAAGTTGTTTATAGCCACATTTTTAATTATTTTGTGTAACCAAAAGGTAATCAGTAGTCACGCTTCCAGCAAATAAGTGTATCTATATATCATAAATTGGTCACTGTTAATGTGAATTTACGTGGTTGTAAGTAGTTTATGGCTACGGTTTATGAAAAAAATGCTTAATCTCCAATATTTTGGTTAACCTTATGGCCACATTTTTTAGGTTATGGCTATGGTTTTTCATGAGATTTAGTGACACAATTTAAACGTAGCTATAAAGGTATCAATGATCACGGGAGAATAGGCTATGTTTTGATAGGAAAAAAAAATTGTGGCAAAAGACCTATGGCCACGGTTTTTAACCGTCGCGAATGTGACTTTTTGTACTAGTTTCATCAATCTCAGGTAAACTTGTTATCTTTAGCTGATATAATGTTGAGTTAGTATGTAGAATCAATCACATCTTATTTTTGACCAACTTTTCATGTTTATTTGAGATCGGGGGTTTGTTTTGGGTGAGTTTTATTCCAGATTTGATCTCCTCAATCTGGAAAACTGTGATAAACAAAGTTTCCTGATATGGAGTTTCTGGAAAAAGCCAAATCGGCTTTTGATCCCCTACCCTAATCCAATTTGGCTTTTAAGCCCCCCCCCCCCAAAGTACACATCGGCTTTTGACCCCCTCCTTCTTTCCCAATTCGGCCTTTCCCCTCCAAGATAACCCAATTCAGCTTAGTGTGTGTGTGAACTAAGTATCGGCTTTGTGATCTTATGTGTGAATCGTCTTTCTTCCTAACAAATGTTAATTAGCTTTTTAGCTTGGATGTCAAGGATTCGGCCTTTGTGCCATGTTGATAAGCCGACTCGGCTTTTGGCACACACACACAAACCCAATTCGGCTTTTGACACCTCCACAACATAGAATCGCCATGCTTGCACATGATACCAATTCGGCTTTCTCCATTTCATCTCCTAGAATCGGCTTTTGTTGCACACACACAATCGACTTATATATGGAATTCCTAGTATAGTACAATTCGGCTTTGTACCATGATCATAAGCCAATTCGGCTTTTGGCATGTTTACACACTTACATATCAGCTTTTGTCAGGAAAAGAACCCTAGTGTGATTTCATGTGAGTAGGACCTATCATTTCATGTTACCTTTTCATATGAATCTACTTGTGGTTCCAAGGAAACCCTTATTGTTATCATTTCATTTAAACCCTAGTCGTCATTTCATGTGAGAGTAATCGACATTTCTGTGACAACCGACAAAATTCAGCTCTCAGGTTAGCGGCCCGATAATCACTCATTAGTATAATTTTAGTGAATTTCCTTCTAAGATTATTATTTAGGAAGATTTAGGTTGGCTTTGCGAAAATTTTAGAGAAGAATTTAGAAAATTCTGAAAATTGTCCCGAAAAGTCCCATTTTGGTCCGTATCGTCTGAAAATCATATATAATGCCAAAAATCAACCCAACTAAAGTTTATAATATGTAAATTATTATATCTTAAGTTTTTGAATAAAAACAGTTTAAATATTAGGTCTTAACTTGAATAAATCATTTTATCGGGAAAATCTTTACGAACCGAAAAACGTACACTATTAAAACGATTTGGGCTTGTGTTTTTACAAAAAAAAAAAAAAAAAAAAAACAAGTGGGCTTGGGACGGGCCAAATGCCCCCCCCCCCCCCTTTTCCTCTTTGCCCAGATAAAAACTCTCCTCTTTCTATTTTGAATTCATTTGGCACTTAAAAAAAAAAACCCATCCATCTCCTTTTGCTCTCCATCACCTTCAAACCTCATTTCAAATCTGAAAATTCAGCCCTCATTCATCCCTATTAGAAGAAGAAAACCACACATTGAAGTGTTATACACAAATTCTCTATAAGGGTAAGCTTTGAAATTACATTTTTACTTTCATTTGAGTACTTTTGTGCTTCCTTTGCAAGAATTCTAGTCTATATACTTGCTAAAAGGGGGTTTCAAAATGAAAATATGTTCTTGTGATTTTAGAAGGTATGATGAATACTTTGGATGGTTAAAACATCCATAAGAAAGTTAAATCCAATGATCGTTTCATTATAAACTCAAGAAAAGTTACATGCACTTATGAATAACCCCCAAATCTTTGTTTATGTATGTATTTGTGAATCTGAAAATGGGTTTAGCATGCATGTTATATTTAGCTTATTGAGTGTATTCTACTCAAAGAAACTCTTAATTTTGAAGTCTTTGATGTTTAAGGATGAGAAATCCTTGTTTAAAATGCAAACAGAAGCTGACAGATCTGTAATGTCATGTAGAGACGACCCAAAAGGGGTTCAAATGAAATTATTTTTTTATAAAATTTTGATGGTTTAATATTTGGTGAGTTGGGGTTCAAACCCAACTGGAATCACTCAAAAATTCGGAGTTTCCAACCCTTAACCATCACAAAACTTTTTGTTGCACGAAAGCTCCAGCATCAGATTGTAAAGTCAACTTTTTTTCCTTATATCTCCATGAAAAACTATCAAAAACGTATGATTTTTCCTTTTAAACTCAAGTTCAAGGAGTTACCTTTCTGTAGAAATTGGAATCACATAATTTGAGGGATTTTTGAGTATGCAACCATTAAAAATAAAATTGTTGTGCAATATGTCCAATAGTAACAGATTCTTGCATACGAATTGAAATGGTCATATCTCCCACAAAACTTATTTATTTTAAGTGCTTTCTAACTCGTTGGCTAGATATATGTGTCAAATTGAAAGCCCCTTTGGAATTTCTAAATTTGGAGATGTTTTGACCTCTCAAATGAACCCAACTTTACAGTCATGCAAATCTGAAATGTTGTTGGCACAACTTTATTACAAAAATTATTTATACATGGTAGACACATCAAAAATGGATAAATTTTGGTGTGCATGATGTTAACACCTTTAACATCAGTAGATAAAATTTTGGGAATTTTTGTCTTTATGGTTAAAGGCCAAAAGTGGTCATTTTATAAACATTCCAAATCTGCCAGCATCACAACCTTTCTAAAAACAATAACTTTGAACTTTCAAGACTTACTCTCACTTATATAGCCTATTTGTGTAATAAAACTTTAGTTATACTAAAAGTATGATCTAATTACGTATGTATCCGCATTATATAAGGAAAAACGATAAGGACTTAGTTGGATTTTACATATGGACATTTAGGACTTATACTCTCTAATACTCGTTTAGGACACTATTAAGCCTTGGGAGCAGATTTCCACTATCGTCTGTTTTCGTAAACCGATAGGTGAGTATTCACAGCCCTTCTAAGCATGTTTTGATAGGAAAAAAAAATTGTGGCAAAAGACCTATGGCCACGGTTTTTAACCGTCGCGAATGTGACTTTTTGTACTACTTTCATCAATCTCAGGTAAACTTGTTATCTTTAGCTGATATAATGTTGAGTTAGTATGTAGAATCAATCACATCTTATTTTTGACCAACTTTTCATGTTTATTTCAGATCGGGGGTTTGTTTTGGGTGAGTTTTATTCCAGATTTGATCTCCTCAATCTGGAAAACTGTGATAAACAAAGTTTCCTGATATGGAGTTTCTGGAAAAAGCCAAATCGGCTTTTGATCCCCTACCCTAATCCAATTTGGCTTTTAAGCCCCCCCCCAAAGTACACATCGGCTTTTGACCCCCTCCTTCTTTCCCAATTCGGCCTTTCCCCTCCAAGATAACCCAATTCAGCTTAGTGTGTGTGTGAACTAAGTATCGGCTTTGTGATCTTATGTGTGAATCGTCTTTCTTCCTAACAAATGTTAATTAGCTTTTTAGCTTGGATGTCAAGGATTCGGCCTTTGTGCCATGTTGATAAGCCGACTCGGCTTTTGGCACATACACACAAACCCAATTCGGCTTTTGACACCTCCACAACATAGAATCGCCCTGCTTGCACATGATACCAATTCGGCTTTCTCCATTTCATCTCCTAGAATCGGCTTTTGTTGCACACACACAATCGACTTATATATGGAATTCCTAGTATAGTACAATTCGGCTTTGTACCATGATCATAAGCCAATTCGGCTTTTGGCATGTTTACACACTTACATATCGGCTTTTGTCAGGAAAAGAACCCTAGTGTGATTTCATGTGAGTAGGACCTATCATTTCATGTTACCTTTTCATATGAATCTACTTGTGGTTCCAAGGAAACCCTTATTGTTATCATTTCATTTAAACCCTAGTCGTCATTTCATGTGAGAGTAATCGACATTTCTGTGACAACCGACAAAATTCAGCTCTCAGGTTAGCGGCCCGATAATCACTCATTAGTATAATTTTAGTGAATTTCCTTCTAAGATGATTATTTAGGAAGATTTAGGTTGGCTTTGCGAAAATTTTAGAGAAGAATTTAGAAAATTCTGAAAATTGTCCCGAAAAGTCCCATTTTGGTCCGTATCGTCTGAAAATCATATATAATGCCAAAAATCAACCCAACTAAAGTTTATAATATGTAAATTATTATATCTTAAGTTTTTGAATAAAAACAGTTTAAATATTAGGTCTTAACTTGAATAAATCATTTTATCGGGAAAATCTTTACGAACCGAAAAACGTACACTATTAAAACGATTTGGGCTTGTGTTTTTACAAAAAAAAAAACAAGTGGGCTTGGGACGGGCCAAATGCCCCCCCCCCCCCCCTTTCCTCTTTGCCCAGATAAAAACTCTCCTCTTTCTATTTTGAATTCATTTGGCACTTAAAAAAAAAAAAACCCATCCATCTCCTTTTGCTCTCCATCACCTTCAAACCTCATTTCAAATCTGAAAATTCAGCCCTCATTCATCCCTATTAGAAGAAGAAAACCACACATTGAAGTGTTATACACAAATCCTCTATAAGGGTAAGCTTTGAAATTACATTTTTACTTTCATTTGAGTACTTTTGTGCTTCCTTTGCAAGAATTCTAGTCTATATACTTGCTAAAAGGGGGTTTCAAAATGAAAATATGTTCTTGTGATTTTAGAAGGTATGATGAATACTTTGGATGGTTAAAACATCCATAAGAAAGTTAAATCCAATGATCGTTTCATTATAAACTCAAGAAAAGTTACATGCACTTATGAATAACCCCCAAATCTTTGTTTATGTATGTATTTATGAATCTGAAAATGGGGTTTAGCATGCATGTTATATTTAGCTTATTGAGTGTATTCTACTCAAAGAAACTCTTAATTTTGAAGTCTTTGATGTTTAAGGATGAGAAATCCTTGTTTAAAATGCAAACAGAAGCTGACAGATCTGTAATGTCATGTAGAGACGACCCAAAAGGGGTTCAAATGAAATTATTTTTTTATAAAATTTTGATGGTTTAATATTTGGTGAGTTGGGGTTCAAACCCAACTGGAATCACTCAAAAATTCGGAGTTTCCAACCCTTAACCATCACAAAACTTTTTGTTGCACGAAAGCTCCAGCATCAGATTGTAAAGTCAACTTTTTTTCCTTATATCTCCATGAAAAACTATCAAAAACGTATGATTTTTCCTTTTAAACTCAAGTTCAAGGAGTTACCTTTCTGTAGAAATTGGAATCACATAACTTGGGGGATTTTTGAGTATGCAACCATTAAAAATAAAATTGTTGTGCAATATGTCCAATAGTAACAGATTCTTGCATACGAATTGAAATGGTCATATCTCCCACAAAACTTATTTATTTTAAGTGCTTTCTAACTCGTTGGCTAGATATATGTGTCAAATTGAAAGCCCCTTTGGAATTTCTAAATTTGGAGATGTTTTGACCTCTCAAATGAACCCAACTTTACAGTCATGCAAATCTGAAATGTTGTTGTGCACAACTTTATTACAAAAATTATTTATACATGGTAGACACATCAAAAATGGATAAATTTTGGTGTGCATGATGTTAACACCTTTAACATCAGTAGATAAAATTTTGGGAATTTTTGTCTTTATGGTTAAAGGCCAAAAGTGGTCATTTTATAAACATTCCGAATCTTCCAGCATCACAACCTTTCTAAAAACAATAACTTTGAACTTTCAAGACTTACTCTCACTTATATAGCCTATTTGTGTAATAAAACTTTAGTTATACTAAAAGTATGATCTAATTACGTATGTATCCGCATTATATAAGGAAAAAACGATAAGGACTTAGTTGGATTTTACATATGGACATTTAGGACTTATACTCTCTAATACTCGTTTAGGACACTATTAAGCCTTGGGAGCAGATTTCCACTATCGTCTGTTTTCGTAAACCGATAGGTGAGTGTTGGGGTGAAAAGCATGTTCAAAGTGTTAAATGTTGGTTTAAATTGCTATACAAATGTTAATCATGAGCAAATTGTTATAATATTAAGAGACATGATATGTTGAGTTTTAAATGTTAAGTCCCGAGTTGGTACACTACTATTAACTCTTTGAGCCCATGGTATTAGTGGATAGCGCTATTTAGTTGACATGCCCACCTTTGACTGGCGAGTAGAGGTGCACTTTATCATTCAAGCAATAGTCCTACACATGTGGGGTTTTAGTCCCACCGCTGAGGTAGTTCGTGGGGCAAGTATGTCGTTTTAGGCTTAGTAGTGGCTCACGATTAAATATCTTGTGAATAATATTATCCCGGGAATTTGCTCATGTATTGTTTCAAAGTTTTTGAATTGGAGTGAGCAAAAAGGCTCACTATAAATGTTGTAAAAATTTGAGTGAGCATAAAGGTTCACTAAAATACTTGCATATAAATGGTTTTGTGCATAAGAAAACCTGTGAACTCACCAACTCTTTGTAGTTGACGCTTGATTTTTAACATTCTTTTCAGGAGTTGACAAGGTAGTAGATAACGCTTGAACGTACATGATGGCAACACCCTTCAAGACCCTTTTATCATTGTTTTATTTTAAAACTAAACTTTCGTTGGGAATGTAACTTTTGGAAACTGTAAACTTTAAAATTAAGTTATGAATGGTTGGTGTTGTTTATTTCCTATTGCGATGAAATCTTAGCTGTCGCACCTCGTGTTTCTGCTTTAGCGGGGTGTTACAATTTCATATCATGTAAACTTGCGTTATCATTGCACGAAAAAAACCCTAAGTTGTTAGTTGCAAAAAAACCCTAACCTTATCATTTCATGTAAGGTTATCTGGCATTTCATGCGTCATTCTATGTGAACCCGACTACCACTTCATGAAAACCCTAGTTTGTCACTCGAGAAACCCTAATCTGTCATTTTATGCTGAGACTGGTCGGATGATGAATAGGATTAAGGGTTGATGCCTAGGATCAGGATTTCCTAGTAAGTAGAAATAAATCTGATCAGGTATTGATGTATGTAGGTGCGGATAAGGCAGAGCCTAGCATAGTCGTGGCAGTGACAGGTGAGTTCCCTTACCCAAAAGTTTTATAAATTAAACTAAATGAAATGTTTTATATGTTCTTTTTGGAAACTGTTAATTAGCTGCTAGACTGATGGTCATCTTATTTATGCGTGCTTAACTTTTATGAGCATGTGTTGAGTTTATATTGTGAGCAATGGGTACCAGGGGACCGTACATCCCTTGGGAGTGAGTGTGGTGTGGAGGCACGAACTCTGTTCGTCACTCCCTTAAATGCGCATCCAGGGGAGGCGGCCACTCGGGTTACTGCCAAAGACCTGGGAGGTCAGGGGTAACCCAGTTAGTCACGGGGTGACGAGTACGTTGCTCAGGAGGTAACTCAAGTGTAATTGTATTATTGTGGCCAGTAGCCGTTTCTTTAAAACTGTTTATAATGTTTTGAGGGAATTCACTAGATCTTACGGTCTAACCCTCTTTTCAAACTTTTAAAACCTTTCAGGGAAAGATCGCGTTACTTGAGGCAAGGAGAAGGTGAGCGCTTAGAGTAGCATAGCTGATTTAATTTTAGTACCATACCTAATAGTATCTCAGCTGTGGAGGGATGTTCCGCATGCACTCTAAACTACTTATTTTGGATTTAGAATATTATGTTACTGCGACTTAGATCACTGGGATTTATTGATATGTATGCTATATTCTATTATGAGAAATCTGGGGTGTTACAAATTGGTATCAGAGCCTTAGTTTAAGTGAATTAGGTGACCAGGATTGGGCCTAGTCTTAAACTGTAGGATTAGGAACACAGTTGAGATATTAGGACTCTAGGATTTTGCCTGATGAGTCGTAGTTGGGTATGGAAGTGCGAGGACTAGCGTGTACCATGGAAACGTGCTTACACCTGGCCAGTGTAGTCACGAGTTTGTGAATACATGTGAATACTCACATTGCCTGTAAATCCAGACATTTAGGATAAACTAAATTTTTATTACATTTCATAATCGATGGTTGGACGTAGCTTGCGAAGCAGGGTGATACCAGATCCTGCAAGGGAACCCGAGGCTCCACTGCTGCCTTCTCGTACAACCGCGGTTCGAGGTAAGGCTAGTGGTCGGGGTAAAGGTCAGGGAAAAGGAAGAGCTAGCAGGGCTGCAACAGTGGCATATGTGGGAACTCGGCGTCAGACTAGGGGTAATCGAAGGGTGCGAAGTGAAGGACCACGTGTTGAACTAGAACCATCCCATCAGGAAAGCTCCGCTAGCCAGCCAACAGCCTTCATTACTGTAACAACTCAACTCATTTTTCGCAAAATTTAACGAACAAGAAAACGGAAATTAAGTAAAAGTAACCATTACAGCGGAAATTGTCCAAAAACATAATTATATTAAAATTGAAGGTTTAAGTTTCCAACCAAAGATAATAACCGAATCCTAAAAAATGAGGTTCATCACATATAACCGTATTAAAACAGAACAAAACCATAATATTAAGTTTAACAATCTTTTAATTCTTAATGAACTGAGCCTTGGGGTTGATCAGAACTTCAAGCTTTCCCCTTCCCCTTGTCTTTTCCAGACGGACTTGCATCTAAGGGAAAAACCACAACGGGGTAAGCTTTCGCTTAGTGAGCACAAACCACAAACACACAACAATAAATACAAACCACCACGCATATGAGAACTAGTCATGCCATCACCAATGTCCTTACGGTACACACCGGTAAGAACCACCACATACTGATATCAGTTTCACACATTGACAATACCCACGGTGGCCACCACCACTACAATGGATACGTCATCACACTACCAATACTCACGGTGGCCACCACCACTACAATGAGTACGGCACCACACAACATGCTAGTCTCATAACCACATACGCATCACATGCAATTTGTACATAAAGCCACGTATAAGGGTTAATGTACTCACCTTGATTATCGTCACGAAAATTCAATGTCAAACACACCACAGAAGGTTTATCAATCACCTAAATCAAAGCAACACATGTACACATAAACATTTGCACAAAAATGACACTTTAAACTTCCAAACCGAAATGTGTATCTTAGCCATAGCAAGACCGCCCCAATTGTCCTCAAATTCTACCAAACATTATCTTAGAACATCCATAAGATAAGCCCCAAGCCAAATCTCGAAAACGACCGCACACGAAAAAAATGAAAATCCAAACAGAGAGTTACGCGACCTACTCCCGCGACCTCAGGTCGCGGGGGTCAAGTCGCGCAACTTCTCTGACCTAACGAAACTCGCGACTTGGCTACGGGAAACACCCCAAAACTCACCCTTACGACCATATAACTCAACAATGGTGTTAGTGAACACCCCCATACCAAAATAGCACATACTAAACCATTCTAAACACGACACTAACACCATACGACCCATTTCGATCATCGATTGACCGAATTTCTAACTATTAGAACCCTAACCCTTACTCATTCCAAGTAGGCCAACAACTAAAGAAAGAATACAATAAACACATACCTTGGGTTAGAAACGTGATAACGATCGATTCCCGACAATCAATTGCACTCCACACAACAATTTCACCACCAATACACTCTAATCACCACAAGCTCTCAAACCCTTCTCCCCAAATGCTCCCAAAATCGACTAAGGCACAAGAAGGTTATTTGAGGCTTCTAAGTCTATACACAAGTGTCAATTGTCACCCCCTAAAAATAGAATTTACATCCAAGCCCCTACAGCTGAAAATTACGTAACAACCACTTAAGCCACAGTTAACAAACCGTTAAATAAATAACTTGGGAAATGGGGCGTTACAACTCTCCCCCACCTACCAAGATTTCGTCCCCGAAATCGCTTAAGCTTGAAAGAGTTCCGGATAGCTCGCCCTCATCTCGGCTTCCGGTTCCCACGTCCATTCTGACCCCTTGCGATGCTCCCATTGAACCTTCACTAATCCAATCTCCTTGTTTCGCAAAGTCTTTGTCTTCCTCTTTAACACTGCAATCGGTCTCTCAACATAGTTGAGCCGTTCATCCACTTGAATATCATCTATCGGTATATGGGCCGCCTCGTCAGCTAAACACTTTCTCAATTGAGACACATGAAAGGTGTTATGTATTTGGCTAAGCTCCGGTGGTAGCTCAAGCCTATACGCCACCTTGCCCACACGTGCGATCACCTTGAAAGGTCCGATGAATCGAGGGCCAAGCTTGCCTCTTTTTCTGAATCGGATCACCCCTTTCCACGGTGATACTTTCAAAAGCACATCATCGCCAACACTAAATTCTAAATCCGACCTCCGCTTGTCGGCGTAACTTTTCTGACGACTTTGAGCTGTCTTTAATCGTTCTCGAATCAATTCAATGCTTTCGGTCGTCTTCTGAACTATCTCGGTACTACCCAACTCCCGCTGGCCCACCTCTCCCCAACAAACCGGAGTTCTACACCTCCTGCCATACAACAACTCGTACGGGGGCATGCCAATACTAGCATGATAACTGTTGTTGTACGAAAACTCGGCCAACGGTAGGTAGGTGTCCCAGCTACCTCCAAAGTCCAACATACACGCCCGCAACATGTCCTCCAAAGTCTGAATTGTTCTCTCACTTTGACCGTCAGTCTGAGGATGGAACGCTGTACTAAGTTGTAGTTTCGTCCCTAAATCCTCATGAAACTTACTCCAAAACCGTGACGTAAACCGAACATCCCGATCAGAAATGATGGTGACCGGAACGCCATGTCTAGCCACAATCTCCTTAACATAAATATCAGCCAACTTTTCCGATGAAGAGCTTTCATTAATAGCAATAAAATGAGCGCTCTTTGTTAATCGATCCACGATAACCCAAATAGCATCCACATTTCTGATAGTACGAGGTAACTTAGTGATTAAGTCCATCGTAATGTGCTCCCACTTCCAGACAGGTATATCCAAAGGCTGCAACTTTCCATGAGGTCTTTGGTGCTCCGCCTTAACCCTCAAACAAGTTAGGCACTTCTCCACATAACGGGCCACATCCCGTTTCATTCCCGGCCACCAATAATCGGTCTTCAAATCCCGATACATCTTGGTAGCTCCCGGATGAATAGAAAACTTGGACTTATGAGCTTCGTCCAGAAGTGTCTGCCTCGCCTCAAATGACACCGGCACCCACACTCGACCCGAACGAGTCAATAGCCCTCTACTATCGGTCACCAACTGGGCCAGTTGGCCCTTAATCCTTTCTTTCTTATGGTTCTCCACTTTCACGGCTTCAACTTGCGAACTCCTTATTAGCTCTATCAACGTAGTTGTCACCGTCAATCTCATCAACAGTACCCGCAACACATCGCCATGAGCCTTTCGACTCAACGCGTCCGCCACCACATTGGCTTTGCCTGGATGGTATAGGATCTCACAATCATAATCCTTAACCACATCCAACCACCGACGCTGCCTCATGTTCAGATTCTGCTGATCGAGGAAATATCGCAGACTCTTATGGTCAGTGTAAATGGTACACTTTACACCATAGAGGTAATGTCGCCACAACTTCAAAGCAAAAACCACCGCGGCTTATTCCAGATCGTGAGTCGGATAATTCACCTCATGCGTCTTTAGTTGACGAGACGCATAGGCTATTACCTTCACACGTTGCATTAACACGCAGCCTAACCCGTGATAAGAAGCATCACAATAGACTGTCATGTCATCAACCCCTTCCGGTAACGTCAGAACCGGCGCCTTACACAACTTCCCGCGCAACATCTCAAAAGCTTTTTGCTGCTCCTCGCCCCACACAAACTTCACATTCTTTCTAGTGAGCCTCGTCAGAGGCACAACTATCTTAGAAAAGTCTTGAATAAACCGTCGGTAATAACCGGCTAATCCAAGAAAACTTTGGATTTCGGTGGGAGTCTTTGGAACCTCCCATTTCATCACCGCTTCAATTTTTGCTGGATCCACCTTGATGCCTTCCCGATTAACAAGATGCCCTAAGAATTGGACCTCTTGTAACCCGAAATCGCATTTGGAGAATTTAGCGTATAACCGCTCCCTTCGCAAAGTCTCTAGTACCTCGATCAAATGCACCACATGATCTTCCTTCGTCTTAGAATAAATCAGTATATCGTCTATGAATACGATTACTAACTTATCCAACATAGGTCTACAGACCCGATTCATTAGGTCCATAAACACTGCCGGCGCGTTTGTCAACCCGAACGGCATCACCACGAACTCAAAGTGTCCGTACCTCGTTCTGAACGCTGTCTTTTGCACGTCTTCTTCCCTCACCTTCACTTGATGGTACCCAGATCGATGATCTATCTTCGAGAACCACGCAGCTCCCTGAAGTTGATCAAAGAGATCATCTATCCTTGGTAGTGGGTATCGATTTTTCACTGTAAGCTTGTTGAGCTCACGATAATCAATGCACATCCGCATCGAGCCATCCTTCTTTTTCACGAAGAAGATAGGGGCTCCCCAAGGTGAACTACTCGGGCGTATAAACCCCTTGCCCAACAATTCTTCAAGCTGATTCGACAACTCCTGCATCTCTGGAGGTGCTAAACGATAGGGAGCTTTAGCCACTGGCGCTGCCCCCGGAATCAAGTCGATTCCGAACTCCACTTGACGCTCCGGAGGAACTCCCGGTAAGTCTTCCGGAAAGACATCTGGAAAATCCCTTACAACCGGAACATCAGCCACAGTTTTCTTCTTTATCTCTCCTGCAATCTCAGCCACGTACACAAGGTAACTTATGCCTCCCCCTTTCACGTACCGCCTCGCCTTAGCCAAAGAACACGTCTTTGGCGGTCGCTTCATGCCGTTGCCAGTGATGATCAAGTCTCCCCCACTAGGATTCCTGATCTTTACTCGTTGACCTTCGCAATCGAACCACGCTCCATGACGACCCAACTAACTCATCCCCAACACCACATTTATTTCTTTCATAGGAATGGGTATAAGGTCGACACGAAATCTTACCCCTCCCAATTCTATTACGTTTCCTCTATAAATATCTCTAACTATAACACTTTTTTCGTCAGCTATTTCTACCTCTAAAGGTTCATCTAATCTACCCATTACATTAGAAAAACCCTTACAAAAAGAAGTAGAAACAAAACTTTTGCTAGCACCCGTATCAAATAGAACTAAAGCTGGTTTTGAGTTCACGGGAAATATACCTGTCACCACTTCAGGCTCCACCTTTGCTTCCTCTGCAGTCAACTGAAAGACCCTTGCACGGCCTTTCGGAATCTCCACCTTTTTCGCCGGACCGGCCTCTATCGTCTTTAAAGGCGTACCTCCGGATATCTGGGTAGATGCAGTTGCATTCGGGCACTCATGAGCAAAATGACCAGGCTGGAAACACCTGAAACACAATCTGGCTGCAACTCTGCAGTCCCGACTAGAGTGACCTGTTTTCCCGCACTTGTAGTGTCACACCCCGCTAAAGCGGAAACACGGAGTGTAACAGCGCAAAGTAGCACAACACAAGTATAGAAAATAAACGCCATAACATATCAAAATAATTAAGTTCTAAAGTATTACATCGTATTAAAGTCTTAAAATTATTACAATGATACTAAATTACAACGGAAAGGAAATTAGTCTTGATATGCATGAAGGCGTAACACACGTGCATTTTATTCTTCTTACTTTGGCTCGCCTGAAAAGCATGAAAGTTAAAAAGGTCAACTATCGTCATAGTTGGTGAGTTCACGGGTTTAACAACACAGATTCATATAGTTCGCGATAAAAATAATACCGGAGATATGTAATGAGTTCGAGCAATAAACTGAATAGTCGGATTTTGCGCGGGTTTCTCCATCAGGCGCGTGTCTCGCAAAATCCCGGCATATGGTACTTATCATGCAATACTTACTCACAAGATTAACGAGCCACTACTAATCTCCTAGAAGCATAGTTTTTGCCCCGCAATGCCATGCTTATTGCAACATGACACAACAATCGTTCCACAAAAGCCACTTAAACACCAATCGTTATCGTTACCAACCCCGTTGCAAGCGGGGTACGAAAGGTGGGGTTGCCAACCCGATAGCGCTACCATTGATTACTCGGTCCACCGCAGTGAATTAGACTTAGTAGTGTGTACGAGGACTTGCGATAAGAAAAACACCCAATTAATCTAGATAAGTATGCATACCATAGCCACAAAAATCATTCCAAAAACATATCGTTCCACAAAATCGTTCCACAAAATCATTCCACAAAATCGTTCCACAAATCGTTTCACAAATCGTTTTAAAAGTTTAATCAACCGGTATTTTTATCATGCTTTCCACCCCAAAAATGTAAAAACGTAAAAAGGGGCCGTGAATAACTCACCGAGTTGTTAGTTCAAGAGTCCCGAGTTAGCGAGGTTCCACCGAATTCCGACCTAGTGATATAAAGTATTTCGATAAGTTCCTTGACCCATTTAAGTTCCTTAAGTTAACGTAAAAACATACGCGCGAACGAAACTTTAGTGATTTTTATAACGATTGTCGAAAATACGTACTTTGGTGATTATAACCGAAGTGTGAAAGTTGGTATATGGTCATGCATGTGTGTTTTATGTTGACTTACCCCATTTATCCCTCCAACAACCTTTTAATGTCCATGGATTACTTTTTATGAAAGTGTTTTAGAAGAAAGAAGATTTTACATAAAATAACATTTTTTTTCAGTTTTTCCTATTCTTGACATATTCGGAGGCTGTTTTAGGACATGCATTTGGGTATGATTCATAACTCTAAAAATTACGAAATTTTAATATGTTTTAGCCATATGAGTTTACTAATTACTGACCAAATTTCATAATTTTTGGAAAAGGTTACGGTCCCCAAACGGAAGGTTTATTAAAGTAGTGACAGCAACTAGAGCTGTTGCACAATCTTTTTGTACGGACTGTTTGAGGGTCCGAAACTTGGAGTTTTTGCAAACGGCCAGTGGGGTTTGAAAGGTAACTGAATGAACTTGAATTTAAAAAAAAGAATCATGTAATTTGAACATTTTATGAAGGAGTCATGGCCTCTCAAAGTCAGGTCCGAATCTGTCCAGAATCTGTTGGACGAATTTTCAGACTAATTGTTGAATAACAAAATATTTCTTTTGTTTAATAGTTTTTATGATGATTTCCCTTTACCAAAACTCAAGTCCAGATGTGATTGAAGGAATATCAACTTCATAATCACATTTTACACATGCATTTACATATATACCAAATTAAACTTCTAGATTATAATCATAAGCCATCAACTCACTTATTGCTTGAACTTTTGATGATCCAAGCAAAGAAAGGGTATTTGGCTATATTAAACACCAATGCATGTGTCAATCTAAGCTTGATACAACTTATTTAAAAGGAAGAAATCAGATTTGAGTAGAAAGAAGAAGCAATGTGGGTTTATTACCTCAACTTATTGCTTTATTCACATGTGAATATATTAACAATATGCATAAACTAACAACATGCAATGAGGGATTTACCACTCTTATTGCATTTATACGAAATAATAAGATGAAACAAGAACATAAAAGAAATACTTGAAATGTAAACAATGTATGAACAAGAGATGAAGTTATGAAACAAGAATTATGAAGATCATCCATGCATCCCAACTTTTGATTGATCCTAGATGATTTCCTTTGCATAAAGATGCAAGTACTTTCATCTCACAACATTGAGATGATGATGATATGATGAAGAATGGGATGAAAGGAGATGATGTTTACCTTGAACACCCTTGAAGATTTGAAGATCTTCAAGAGTTTCTTGGGAGAACTCTTTTTAGAGAGAGAGTTTAGTGAGAGAAAGGAAAGTGTGAAATGAGGAGGATGTAGGTGGTATTTATACCAAGTAGAGGAAGTGGTTTGGGAGTAAAATGGTGGGTGGTGGACGGTTTTGGTGGAAGAAATGAGGGAGAGAGATGGGTGTGAGGTGAAGGTTGTGATGTATGGTGTGTGTAAGTGAGGAATGTGTTATATTCTTGTCTCCCACTAACTCAAACCATGTGCACCCAAGATGGTTTTATTTTGAAATTAAAATGGCTGGTTTCTCAACTAAGATAATTTAGTTTAGTTGAATTATTGTAGTATTGGGTATAAAAAGCTGCTAAAAATGGAAACCGTTACCGAAAACGCGCGTTTTAGCGATTCTTGCGTAACGAAAGCAGTTTTTCGTATTTTTATTAAGGAACTTATTAGAAATTAATATTTTTAATATTTTGGGTCAATTAGAAATTAATTCGACAGTCTAGTGGTCGGAATCGGGACCTGCTGATAACAGTCAGTCGGTTTTGCGTACCGACTATAGTGGCGACTCAATAATTATCAAAGGCACTTTATTTGGCCTCCAAGCATTATATATAGTCATATATCATGATTCACTGATAAAGTGACAGTACAGAACTCTGTCTCGTGATGAGAAGTCAGTTAAAGTTCTACTGCCCTAAGGTGAGAATTGGAGGGTTGTCACATGTAGCATGTGATAAGACTCGGCCTGCACTCGCCCAGATGATTCCGACCACACTTGGAGCATCTAGGATACTGTTAGGACCAAATTGTCCTAATTAGAAAGTTTTATTAAGGAAGCTTTGAGAGGGATTAATTAGCTTTTAATTAGTTAATTAGTTTATTGGGCTTAGGCTTGGGCTTTAGTGTAATGGACCTATATATATGGTCTAGGGTTTGGAAAGGAAGGGAGTGAATCATTTTCCTATGAGAGTCGACTAGGTGTTTTAGTGTGTGTTCTTGGTGTTTTGAAAGCTTTCAATAATAAATTCAAGAACTTTGCATTTTCATCTCTTTGATTCTCTTCTTTTTCATCTCGTTGTTTGATTGCTTGGACCTCACAAATGGTATCAGAGCCAAACAAATCATTAGATTTGTTTGTTCCTATTGAATCAAACAACTAGAGATGATTTTATTGGGTTTTGAAACTTTTTTTTTTAAAAGTTTCATTTTTGAGTTTTTGGGGTTTAGATCTTGATGAACGTGATAAAAAATGGGTGTTTGGGTTGTGTTTTGAAGCATCTTTGAGCTTGAAATGATCCATTTTTCAAGTTGCTTCAGTTTTTGGATCTGGATTGAAGATTTGGGCTGAAAATTCATGTTTTTCGAGTTGGAAAACTTGAATATTCAAGTTTTCCGAGTTGGAAAACTCATATTTTCCGAATCAAAAAAAAAAAAAAAAAAATTCCGAATGAATAGTGCTTTTCCGAATCGGAAAACCTCGTTTTCCGAATCGGAATAGTAAAAAAAAAAAAAAAAAAAAAAAAAAAAATCCGAATGAATAGTGCTTTTCCGAATCGGAAAACGAGGTTTTCCGAATCGGAATTGTAAAAAAAAAAAAAAAAAAAAAAAAAAAAAAAAAATTCGATCCGGATGAATAGTGCTTTTCCGAATCGGAAAACACTATTTCCGAACCGGATGAATAGTAAAAAAAAAAAAAAAAAAAAAAGTTTGAGTGCCTTTTTGTTCTCATTTTCCGACTCGGGAAACATGAAATACCCTTTCGGGTTTTCTAGTTTTCCCGACTCGCTCTTGAGACGAGGGTATGCTCAAATTTTGTTTAAGTCTTTAACTACCTTGCTGTCCTTATTTTCCGACTCGGGAAACATGAAACTACCCTTTCGGGTCTTCGAGTTTCTCGACTCGCCTTTGAGTCAAGGTTATGTTCAATTTTTGTCAACACTTTCCGAACTCCATTTCCGACTCGGGAAACTGCATCTCCCGACTCGAGTATCATCTCTTCATATAAGCCTTCAAGATCATATTCCGCTGCGATCTAGACCCACCCAAATTCAAATACTTTTGTGTTTCAAAACCCCTGCGCTTAAATAGCCACCTTTCTTTCCCAATTGATGCGCAAAGATCACACCAGCCCCGTTTTTAGCCCATATTCAGTTTTCAACCTTGAAAATTGAATTTCTCTCATTTTCCCCACTGCTCCAGATTCTTTGAAGACATGTCAGATTTGTAACGATTTCAGAACGATGGTGATCGGATTCTGCATTTGGTTAGACTACTCAGAAGCCTGACGCTCTGCAACCATTATTCTAGAGTTTTTATTAGATGGAATTATTCCTCGATGGAGTGCGAGTTGAGTTTTTCCTCTGGATGCCAGCTTCGGTGAATGGTACTGTTGTAACGTGCTTAATTCCTATCCATTTCACCGTTGTGGAGGTTCGGTTGCGATCTAGAATACTGAGTGACGGTCGTCATCCATCTGACTAAGAAGACTCGATCTGGATCTGATTACTTGACACTTTGGAAGATTTCAGGAAATCGACTACCTTCTGAGCAGTAGAGAGATCAAAGCAGAGCATCTCGTTCAGTATCTACTCCCAGTTTCTCATTCCATACGGTGTTTCGGTGATCCAAGCTTCAGTGTTTCCCAGTTGTGAGCTTATCAGATTTAAAGCTCTTATGCTGAATTCCTGTTCAACACGGGATTAAAGACAGAACCTTTATCTTTCTTGCTGATCTGCACGGTAACTCACACATGCATCTATCCCTTTGTTTTTCTTGGTGGGAGATCAACATAGTTGGATGAATCAACATGCTCTGGCTCAAGCTGTTGCATTCTGCGGTTATCAGACGTGTCGAGTTATTTACAGGTTGAGCTGTAGTTTGTGCAATCAGTCGCGGTTATTGGAAATCGGATCTGGTCTTTCAGTTGAAACTGGAGATGAAGAGCTACAATCGAGGGGGAGCTTGGAGATCAAAATGTAGCCGAACGCCACTAAGGTTTTCTCACGAAAGCTAGGGGGAGAAGATCAGAGATGCTTCCTTTATAAAACTTTAGGGGAGATTGTTAGGACCAAATTGTCCTAATTAGAAAGTTTTATTAAGGAAGCTTTGAGAGGGATTAATTAGCTTTTAATTAGTTAATTAGTTTATTGGGCTTGGGCTTGGGCTTTAGTGTAATGGACCTATATATATGGTCTAGGGTTTGGAAAGGAAGGGAGTGAATCATTTTCCTATGAGAGTCGACTAGGTGTTTTAGTGTGTGTTCTTGGTGTTTTGAAAGCTTTCAATAATAAATTCAAGAACTTTGCATTTTCATCTCTTTGATTCTCTTCTTTTTCATCTCGTTGTTTGATTGCTTGGACCTCACAGATACTCCCTTCTTCCTTCCAATCATTGCACTGTCCCCTTAAACTTCTTATTGGAGGGAACCTGACTAGGCTCCTCCTTCTTTCGTTTGCCCTGACGCTCCAATTCAATCTCCCTTGACCGAGCCTTCTCGAACATCTGCTGAAAGTTCGTGCAGTTAGCCATCAGTACAAACTCTCGAATCTCAGCTTTGAGCATCTGCCCATAACGATACATCTTCATAGTCTCATCCGCCACATAGTTCGAGCAAAAACGAGACCTCTCCACAAACTTCTCAGTGATCTCGCTCACCGACTCAGTAGTCTGCTTCATGTAGAGGAACTCATTAGTGAGCCTCTCTATTTCCACCTGCGGTTCAAACTCCGCTTTAAACAACCCCTTGAACTCCTCCCAAGTCATGGCTGCTACTTGCTCCGGAGTTCTAGAACTACTTACTACATTCCACCAGTCCTTCGCTGCCTTCCTCAATAAGTTAGCAGCGAAACGAACTTTCACCTCAGCGGGACTGAAACTGGTGAGAAACGCCCCCTCCACTTCCGAGACCCATCTAGAAGAGATAACAGGATCCTTCTCTCCCAGAAAGTTTGGCGGTTGACACGCCATGAAATCCTTAAAGGTCACATTTCGGGTGTGCCCCGTTTGTGAGCTTCCCGCCTCGTTCACTCACCCCGTAGTCGCAGTCTGCACCTGCTGCGTTACCAATTCAGTCATCTCCCTCTTCATTTGATCAAAAAGTCCCGGCAACAAACTGTGTAACACCTCCCCCACTTGAGATGCTATAATGTCTCTCAAGTCAGGGATTTCCTGATCCTCCCCACCAGAAGATCCACTGTTCCTCCGAGTAGTCACCATACTGATTCAAATAACAACAACTATTAAGTATAACACCTAACACTCTAGCATGCTCATCCCACAAGTTAACACTTTACTCCCAACTAGGTTCATATAACCTATCTTAGCATGCTACTATCCCATCCCAACCTTATTAGTTCATAGGTGTCCTCTATAACCTCGCCAAGTCCCGACATGCACAATATAATTGTAATGATATGGGCCCTTATATCATCATAATTATACCCTACATATCTAGGCTCAACGTTGTCACCAAAGGTCCTAATCCCCAATTTCGGTTAACATACCACGAAGAAATTCGTACACACACAAAGCAACTTCCTACCTATCATGGTATAAAAGTTACCCTACGCTTTCCTATTGCTATAGTGATCATGCACACATTATATCAATGAATTCTCATCATAGCATTCACCACACAAAATACATAAACACATCGAATCATGCTAATATGTCACCACTATAGCAAGTTAATCACAGTCCAATACCAATCATCATAAATTTTAATATTAACCAAAGTGCTCACCCGTCTTGACGTTCCGATCCTTGGCTCAGTTCACCCCCACTTTCACATGAAAATCAAAGTTTTAATGGTTACTTGTTTTGAAAATACAAGCACTTGGGTTTAAGTTCAAGCACTCACCTCGTGTGAATGCCTGAATCCCTCAAACCAAGGCTCTGATACCAATTAAAACAACTCAACTCATTTTTCGCAAAATTTAACGAACAAGAAAACGGAAATTAAGTAAAAGTAACCATTACAGCGGAATTGTCCAAAAACATAATTATATTAAAATTGAAGGTTTAAGTTTCCAACCAAAGATAATAACCAAATCCTCAAAAATGAGGTTCATCGCATATAACCGTATTAAAACAGAACAAAACCATAATATTAAGTTTAACAATCTTTTAATTCTGAATGAACTGAGCCTTGGGGTTGATCAGAACTTCAAGCTTTCCCCTTCCCCTTGTCTTTTCCAGACGGACCTGCATCTAAGGGAAAAACCACAACGGGGTAAGCTTTCGCTTAGTGAGCACAAACCACAAACACACAACAATAAATACAAACCACCACGCATATGAGAACTAGTCATGCCATCACCAATGTCCTTACGGTACACACCGGTAAGAGAACCACCACATACTGATATCAGTTTCACACATTGACAATACCCACGGTGGCCACCACCACTACAATGGATACGTCATCACACTACCAATACTCACGGTGGCCACCACCACTACAATGAGTACGGCACCACACAACATGCTAGTCTCATAACCACATACGCATCACATGCAATTTGTACATAAAGCCACGTATAAGGGTTAATGTACTCACCTTGATTATCGTCACGAAAATTCAATGTCAAACACACCCACAGAAGGTTTATCAATCACCTAAATCAAAGCAACACATGTACACATAAACATTTGCACAAAAATGACACTTTAAACTTCCAAACCGAAATGTGTGTCTTAGCCATAGCTACACCGCCTCAATTGTCCTCAATTCTACCAAACATTATCTTAGAACATCCCTAAGATAAGCCCCAAGCCAAATCTCGAAAACGACCGCACACGAAAAAAATTAAAATCCAAACAGAGAGTTACGCGACCTACTCCCGCGACCTCAGGTCGTGGGGTCAAGTCGCGCAAATTCTCTGACCTGACGAAACTCGCGACTTGGCTACGGGAAACACCCCAAAACTCACCCTTACGACCATATAACTCAACAATGGTGTTAGTGAACACCCCCATACCAAAATAGCACATACTAAACCATTCTAAACACGACACTAACACCATACGACCCATTTCGATCATCGATTGACCGAATTTCCAACTATTAGAACCCTAACCCTTACTCATTCCAATTAGGCCAACAACTAAAGAAAGAATACAATAAACACATACCTTGGGTTAGAAACGTGATAACGATCGATTCTCGACAATCAATTGCACTCCACACAACAATTTCACCACCAATACACTCTAATCACCACAAGCTCTCAAACTCTTCTCCCCAAATGCTCCCAAAATCGACTAAGGCACAAGAAGGTTCTTTGAGGCTTCTAAGTCTATACACAAGTGTCAATTGTCACCCCCTAAAAATAGAATTTACATCCAAGCCCCTACACCTGAAAATTACGTAACAACCACTTAAGCCACAGTTAACAAACTGTTAAATAAATAACTTGGGAAATGGGGCGTTATAGTTACTCGGGAGGCCTTTCAGAGAGAAATGGGGGAGATTCAAGAAGCCTTGCAGACCTTACTGAACCAGCAAGAGAATTCGAAATCTGAGGGTGGACGAGAAGACTCTGGGATGTCTAGCCCGCCGGCTACTATGATAGGCGGAGGTTTGCAGCAGACACCACCCGCAGGTGGGGATCCACCCAAGTCGACTCACGGATGTAGCTACAAGGCGTTTGTTGCCTGAAAGCCTCCTATCTAAAAGGGAGAGCGTGATCCAGTTTTAGCACTAAGATGGATTGAGGAGATCGAGATGGTGTTCGAGACATGCAGATGTGCAGCTGAGGATAAGGTAGTATACGCACGATCGATGCTGAAGGCGGATGTCTTGCACTGGTTGAATGCGGAGACCGGGGGAAGAGGGACCGAGGTTGTTCGGTCCATGTGATGGAAGAGCTTTGTGGCGAAATTCAAGTCACAATTCTGTCCTTTAGCTTTGGAAGATTGGAAGATTTTGTTTGTCCCAATAAACTATAGAGAAGAGATAGATGAAGATCAAAGAGAAATCATGAACAACATAAGCCTGGAGAAATGCATCAATGGTGATGAAAATATATTGCAAGAAGATAACCAAAATGAGATAATTGCATTCCACACATAAACCCTAAAACATCCCATTCCTTAAATAGGAAAGAGGTAAAATACAAGAATGTCATAAACGGCCCCCGAGGTTCCAAACCTCTAAACAAGGGCATTACAGAAAGATAATTGTTCAAACAAACTGAAAGCTAACTACTGAAAGCTGTAAATGATAGTGCTTCTGACTCTTCCCAACAAAGAGGTCTAACAATCTCCCCCTTCGGGAAGAAGTCAGAAGGCTGGCGGTAGCTCTAAGGCAGGATCCCACTTCGACATCTGCACGAACTCGTCCCAGTCCACTATAATCCTTGCACGCATCTTCATTGCGGCTTCGACCCGTCGATACATCAGTCTCTCTTTCATCTTCTCCTCTAGCAGCTTTATTGCCTCCAAAACCTTGGCCTTCCCGTCAATGATCTTCGATGAAGGAATCTGATCAGTCAACAATCTACTCATAAGCCCGTTGTACACGTAGAGCAATGTACCATCACTGAATTTGGCAAGCTCGCTAAATCGCATAAACTTGCGCTCTTTCTTCTTTCTGGTGACGTAGACGATGCCATGCTCTGGTACTCTGGATGGCATGTAGAGATAGTAAGCTCCAATCGCGGGCACATGCAGGTTTGGACGGAGCAGGTTGACTTTGGGCTGACGGCTCTCAATGGCTAGCTGGTAGTCCGTCACGCGTGCAAGAGTGATCGCATGACGAACATACTTCTTCAGAACCTCAAGGCCATCACGATAGTAGTCGGGTCGGAGGATTGGGCCATGAAGATACTTGATGAGCGCCAGAAGGTCTTCAAGGTGGATGCGATCCAGATCTGCTTCAGTGAACGTCCAATCTTGTAGTTCTCTAGTGGGTTTGCCGGTACCGTACATTCTGACATAGAACTCGAGGAATAACTGATGTCCGTGCTTGTAGGGGCGAACATTAGTTACCTTCGTGAATCTTCGCCTTATCCTCTGTCGTCCGTGTGTCGCCCAGTTACAAACCCTCTGGTGGACGTACACTGTTCTTCTTCTGAGCTTCTTGATGTGAGAGATCCCGAAGTACACCTTTCGGGACCAAACATGCGGCTTTTCTTACTGGAAGATGCGGGAGAAGGATTCTTCGAGAAACGGCCTGAAGATGACCGAGTGGTTCCAGTTCAACTGGAGGACGGTGGGAGTAGTGGACTTGGGAGTCGTGGTTGAGATCAACTGAGGAGCTTCTGAAGTGGGAAACTCAACTGAGGAGAGGAAGCTGTCATAATCTGAGTCTCGAAGGATGTCATCCCCCTTCTGATAAATCCAAAGGCTTTGAGTGAGCGACCGCAATATTCCCCGAGCTTCTTCCGGAATCTGATCAGCTGAAAGGTCGGTCGGTGCTGCTTCTGGGGTAACGACATCCACATCTGCTGTCTCAACTATATGAGTGAACTGTATCACCTCGTCTAGCGGGATTGACTCGTAATGCCAACCCTCAACATCAAGAGTCTCCGTGTCTGAATCTTCGTACGGAGTTGCGGCGGCAGACTCTGATGGAGCACTTGGAGCGGTGGTTGAAGCTGGAGCCGAGGAGGAACCGGAACCGGAGGCTGACTGGAGGTCGATGCGAAGCCTTTTGAAGCCTTGCACCTCCCCCTCATGAGGACCCGGTGCCGAGTCATCAGGGTCATCATGCCTCCGTTTGGAAGGCTGAGCCTGAGACCGACACATGGCCTCCAGTTCCCGGATGCGCTGCTGAAGGAGCTCGATCTGGGCGTCTCTCTCTCGAAGCTGGGCGGAGAGGCGATCATTCTGAGTGGTGTAGGAGGAAATCATGATCGCGTGCTCCGCCTCCGTGACATATCCAGGGATGTCAGGTAGGTTGCCCGAGGTAGCAGGTGGAAGACGGAGAACATCTTCGGACTGTCGAGGGATAGGAACTTCGGTTGACGGGGCTTCCTTCGCATGCTTTCCCTTGATCTGCCGTTTGAGCTCATAAAGCTCCTGATCCCGGTCTTCTTGAAGCTTTCGAGATGCCTCAAGATCTGCCAACCTCTTCTTCTCTGTCTCTGCCAAGGCACGCTCCAACGCCTCGACTCGTACATCCCTAGCCTTATTGGCTTCCTCCATGGCTTGCATTCGTGAGTGGACGACTTTTAGGATGTCGTCCAAATCCGTCGGACCTTGAAGTCCCGTTGGTACTTGGGTGGTTTTAGGGATTCCACCCGAATCCGTCAGGCCTAAGAGCCCCATTGTTGCGTGAGCGTTCGCTCGAGTCTGTCGGACCCGGTCCTGGTGGTACTAAACCCGGTGCTGCTTGAGCTCCGGTTGTCGAGAAGAGACCTATAGAGGTGCTCTCTCGGCCTGATGTCACCGCTGGTGTAATGTTGACGGTGTCAGGGCTTCCGGTGGATCCTCGAAGGGCATCTTCTGACGCACCAACTCTCCCCGTTCCGGTCAAGTCCCCAGGGATCTCGACATGAGTAGCCGACGAGCGTGTCCTAAAAATCGAAGGGATCGTGTAAGTCCCGGGAATTGGCTCTACGACTCTATGTGCACTGAAGAAAGTCGAGAGGTGGGGAGGTTTCTCTCTTTGTTCAACACCGGCAGACTCCGAGTGAGTGGCCGGTGGACGTTGTGCTAATTCCCCGTGGGAGACTGAAACGACCATCTGTTGAGAGATGGTCGAGTGGATGGTAGAGGTGTGCAAATGCGCTAGTTGGCTGCTAGCGTCTTGACCAGACACCATAGGGTCCCCAGTCTCGATGTGGGTTGCTTCTCTGTTGGTTGGACTCTGGGTTGGGGGACTTCCATTTCTAACCTATGCGGCTCTTCTTGTCCGACCGCTTCCTGAATCTGAGCCCACGGCTCATCCAACTGGACCTCTGCCTCTTCGGTCTCTTTTTCTAATCTCTCTCTCTCTTCCTCATCACTATCTAACCTACCCCAGCCGGTAGCAACTTCGGCTTCTCCTTCCTCCTCACGACCGACAGTTCGGTCATCCGATATCTGATCTCCGCCAAGGTTGAGATCATCAGAGACACCATCATCATTGAACGAGGACGTTACCTCGTCGTCATCTCTCTCGAGGGCTTTCCCGCCCTTAGCCGGTTCGGTCTCTTGGAACTCCTCATCAGATCCGTGATCAACGTGCTCGGATTCTGTGGCCTCGTCATCTTCCTCACGACGGTCAGAATGAGAGTGATCAGAAGACTCATGACCGTCGGAAGTCATCACCGGAGGGATCACCGGATGGTTCTCCTTGCAGTTGTGGGGCCGCGCTCGCATGAGGTGGGGAGGGGAAGTGTGCTTGTTCTTGTGGGGAAGCTTCCACTTCCACCTCCATAGGCTCAGTTTGTTGTGGCGGCGACGGCGTGCGGCGATCTTCGGATGACGAGTGAACGGGGGATTGCTGGAGTATCCGGTGTATTGCTTGACCCGGTAGCCAAGCATGAGATCACGTTCAACGGTAACTTGCGGCGTCTCATCAACGTATGTGCGTGTGCGGGCACGGCGAGCCCGAGTCCGTGGACACGGCTTCTAAGCCTATCGACACACGGTAAAGCCTAACACTCTCTACCATACGGTCCGCCAAGTCCAACACATTCTCAGGGATGGGCATCTCTACCTGGCCGCGCTTCAGAGTCCTCTTGTTCATCCTTGCAATCTGCTGGCTCTGGAAGCGCTGGTGGCCTGATCTACGTCGGACCGTCGGGTGGTGATCCATATGATCACGGATGATGTTGCTGAAGAACCGCATCTAAGGGATGGATGTGTCACGGTTCCTTGCGGGGCCCGCCCTGACGTCGTTGATGATTTCCAACCACAGTTGTTGAGCGACGTCGATTCGCGTTCCGTAGGCGACAGAGTGAATGACGTGCCACAAGTGGGTTGATGACCGGTCCATGCCGTGAGTCTTCGAAGATAGAGTGCGGTTCAGAATGTTGAAGACGGAGAAGCAGATGGGGGGCAGCATCCCTTGAGTGACGTGGGAGATCCCGTTCAGCCTTTGAGTTGGTGTGGCATGGAATCCGAGTGCGAGAATCTCGCTAAAGAGCTCGGCGCCGGTTACTAGTGGCTCGAACGGGGCCTCGGGATTGGCAGCAGGCAAGTGAAGGATTCGCCGAATATCCTCCAAGGTGATCATCAGTTCGGTATGATCGACGCGTTCCACGATGGTTTGCACGCTGTCTCTGGTTTCTACTCGGGACGTCCTCCAGAATTGCTGTAGGTACAGCACTGGGATGTCAGCAGTGGTCTGCATCGCGTACGCCAACGGATGCGCCTTGAGGATCTCGAGTACCACATCGTCTTGAACAACGAAGTTAGCCAGGTCGACATATTCGTTGTTCTGGTTGATCGGACGAATGTCGCTCGGAGCGATGAGCGCACGGTCGGCACCATTGTTGATTGGTGAAGGAGGGGCGTTCGGTTGGTGAGCCATTTCTGTCAAGGCAAGACGTGAAATGGCATTAGTAAGTGCTCTAAAAGATGCTAAGTGAAAAAGACTATACCCTCGACTAGGCGCGAGTCGGAAAACCTCGAAAACCTCGAAAACCCAAAAAATGAGTGTTTCGTATTTTCCGAGTCGAAAACGAGAAAGCACACGAGGGGAGCATTTTCCGATTCGGAAAGAGGGTTTTCCGAATCGAAATGCTCAGCACTTGAAAATTTAAAGCCTATGAATAAAGAAGACTTTTCCGATTCGGATAACATGGTTTTCCGAATCGGGAAACACAAACAATTAGAAAAATTAAAGGTATGTAACGAGATGGGTTTTCCGATTCGGAAAACAATAACACTTAGAAAATAAACGAGCAAAACTTGTCCTCACACTCGATTCGGAAAACCTCGGAAACCCATACGGGAAGTTCCATGTTTTCCGAATCGGAAAAGATAACACATGAAAAAATGAGGCTCAAATTTGGATTCGGAAAGCCTGATAATCCGAATCGGATTTATCTGGTTTTGCGAATCGGAAAACACATATGAATACTCAACGGCTTTGGATTCGGAAAACATGAACACTCATGTTTTCCGATTTGGAAAACATGAATGTTCTTGTTTTCCGATTCAGAAAACCGAGTCGGTTCGTTTTCCAAGTCCAAAAACCGTCCACAAACATCGATTTAACACTCTAAACTATTAGCATTCGATCTAAATCAGTAATAAACAAGTTTAGAAGCATAATGGGATCGATTTAACGTCCCGAAATCCCATTCCAAGAAGTTTTGGTTTCGGGTAAGTTTTAAAAACTTTAGGCTTCGATCCAGGCCTTAAAACGATAAGATTAAACGATATGATTGCATAAGGATTGTTCGTGAACTTACCAGGATTGCAGAAACGTAATTGGATCGACGAACGGAGCAAAAACGAATGATTTCGGGATCGGTTGCGAGAGCGGTTACCGGGTGAGATTTCAGAGAGAAAAAGTGAAAATTTTGAAAGTTGTGAACAGTAATCCTTGAAAGATGGTATTTATATTTTTACCAACTTACGCTGCGTTTGGGTTGAAAAACACTGTGTTTGGCTCTCCTTTTGGCTCTCTTAACCCGACTTTCACCAAATGGCAAAAATAACCCCTGGACTTGAAGTCTCAAGAAACTTACAAACAAGTCCCTGAACTTGTAGTTCAAAGAAATTTTCAAAACAGACCCTGGACTACAAATTTCACAAAAGTGCAAAATGAGTCCCTGAACATAAAATTCAGAAACTGGCAAAGTTAGTCCCCGAACTTGTTAGTTGAAGACATGTACTCTACCGCCCCCTGAACTTTCAAGTTCGCAAAAATTTACAAGTTCAGCTCCCGATCCACGAATTAGGAGACTTACCTGGTACGTCTCAACTGGGTTTTGTGCGAGTTCTGATCTGAAGTAACCAGAAGTCGTCGTGAGGTTCCACACCTACAAAATAAAGTCTAGAAAGGTATCCATTGTGGTGTGGATCCGAGAACGTTAGAAAAACAAGCAGATAAAGATATGACACTCCCCCTGGATTCATGCAAACATTCAAAGATTCCTAAAGACTCCCCCTACACACATGCATACATAGAATGAATTCCTGACTCCCCCTAGACCTCAGGCAGGGAGGTCTAGCATTCCCAATTTGCTCAGGAGAAAGAAGTGACGCTTCTCATCAAACAGCTTTGTGAACAAATCAGCAAGCTGATAGTCACTCTCGACAAAGTACAGTTCAACATTACCTTTCTCGACGTGGTCCTTGAGGAAATGATATCTAATGTCGATATGTTTCGTTCGAGAATGCTGAACAGGATTCGCTGTGATTTGAATCGCACTTTTGGAGTCGCAGTAAATGGGAATCCTCTGCATTGTGTATCCAAAGTCGGCAAGTTGAGTTTTCATCCACAGAACTTGCGAGCAGCAGCAGGCGGTGGCCACATATTCAGCTTCCGCAGTGGATAGAGATACGCAATTCTGCTTCCGGGATGACCAACTCACCAACTTGTCTCCAAGAAATTCACAAGCACCGGAAGTGCTCTTTTTGTTAAGCTTGCAACCTGCATGGTCTGAGTCTGTATAGGCTATTAGTTCAAAACCAGAATCCTTTGGGTACCAAAGGCCAAAATCCGGTGTGCCTTTGAGATACCTAAGGATTATTTTGACTGCAGACAAGTGTGAATCACGAGGATGACACTGGAAACGAGCGCAGACACCCGTGGAGAAGACAATGTCGGGTCTACTAGCCGTGAGATATAAGAGGGAACCAATGATTGCCCGATAAGTCCTTTGGTCAACCGGTTTACCAGAAGAATCAGCGTTTAGTTGAAAATTCCTGCGCATTGGTGTTGCCGCAGAGTTTGAGCCACCGAAATCAAAACGTTTTAAAAGATCTTGAACATATTTAGCTTGATTTATAAAAATGCCATCAGGGCGTTGTCGAACTTGAAGTCCTAAAAAGAACGTCAACTCGCCCATCATGCTCATTTTAAATTGGGATTTCATGGTGTTTTCAAACTCTTGGCACATCTCAGGCTTCGTAGATGCAAAGATAATATCATCCACGTATATCTGAACTATGATTAAGTCACTACCTGATCTCTTAAGAAACAAAGTGGCATCGATTGTACCTTTCTTGTAGCCAACTCCTAGCAAGTAATTAGTGAGAGTTTCGTACCATGCCCTAGGAGCTTGCTTGAGACCGTAAAGCGCCTTATCCAACACGTACACGTGGTTTAGATATCTAGGATCAACGAATCCTTCTGGTTGTTCGACGTACACCTCTTCTTGAAGAAATCCGTTCAAGAAGACACACTTGACGTCCATTTGATATACCGTCATATTCTTGTGTGCGGCGTAAGCAAGGAAGATCCGGATAGCCTCGATCCGATCCACGGGCGCGAAGGTCTCGTCGTAATCAATACCCTCTTGTTGGCGATAACCTTTGGCAACCAATCGAGCTTTGTTCCGGATGATGAGATCGTTCTCGTCTTTCTTGTTCCGGAATATCCACTTCAGCCCGATTATGGACTTTCCCCACGTTCTGGTTACCAAACGCCATACTTTGTTTCTCTCGAATTCCGCAAGCTCTTCTTGCATCGCTAAAATCCAATCAGGATCGGTAAGAGCTTGAGAAACATCCGAAGGTTCAAATTCACTTAAGAACCCTCCGAATAGAATCAGGTTTTCTACATTCTTTGAAGATCGCGTCTGGATAGGTTGTGAGGGACTCCCGATGATTTGGGAGGGGGGATGATCTTTGGTCCACTTTCTAGTGTGTGGAAGAGTGACATAAGCTTGTTGGTTGTTGGATGCGTCCTTCTCATCTTGCACTGCAAAGACCTCTCGCTGGTTTCTACTAGATGATCCTGCTTCCAAATTAGTCTGCGGTGCTGCCTCTAACCGGGGCTCACGCACTACCTGAGCATAGGTTCTTTGAGCTGAACTAGGTGAGGGTAGCGGAGCTTCTTCCGGGATTGGTGCAAGAACAGGGTGTGGGGTCTGTTCTCGGATGGGTTCCGGTGAGGCAGCGGATGAGGTTTCAGGAGGAGAGACCGCCAACTCTGGTGTCAGTGAGTTTGTAGAAGTGCTTGAAGAAGGCTCAGTGATGAAGGCATCATAAGTCACGGAAGTAGTGGTTGAACCAGCATGAGCAGGTCCTACAATCGGACCCGTGAGTGTGGGTAGATCGTAATCTGCGAGGTCTATAAAGTCTAAAGCAAAAAAGTTAGTGGAAGAATCTGTGCTCGGTGGTGCGGTGAACAGTTCAGGGAATGAGGCATCTACATTACTCGGACTTGCAACAGAATAGGTTTCGGTTTCGGAAAAATCAACATTTGAGCTTTCCAAGATGGTTCGGGTCCGTTTGTTGAAAACCCTATAAGCCTTTGAGTTATGTGAGTATCCGATGAAGATAGACTCATCAGACTTGGGTTCAAACTTTCCCAAATCATCCCGGTCATTTAAAACATAGCATTTATATCCAAAAACTCTAATGTAATCGATGTTAGGCTTACGCTGTTCGACCATCTCGTACGCGGTTTTACCGGTCCGCTTAACGATCAAAGTACGATTCTGCGTGTAGCATGCTGTTGAGACTGCTTCAGCCCAAAATGATTGAGGAACGCCTGAATGAGCCATCATGGATCGAGCTGCTTCGACTAACGTCCGGTTCTTCCTTTCCACAACTCCATTTTGTTGAGGAGTGCCCACGGCAGAGAAGTTGTGAGAAATTCCCACATCTTCAAGAAAGGATTGCAGCTTGGCATTGCGAAACTCGGTTCCGTTGTCACTTCTTAACTTCTTCACCCGGCGACCCAAGAGTACTTGAATCCGCTAGATGAAGGCAATGATTCGATCGGCAAGATCAGATTTGGCTCGTAGAAATTCAAGCCAGGTGAACCTTGAGAACTCATTGACGAGAACCAACATGTACTTCTTTCTGGCTAGGCTCTCAGTTCTTGTAGGTCCACACAGATCCATGTGTATCATGTCAAGGGGATTTTTGCTGTTTGAATCCATCTTCGGTGGATGGGAGCTTCTCTTCATCTTTCCTTGCTCACAAGCAGGACATAGAGTATCCTTGGAAAGACGAGTCTCCGGTAATCCCTTGACAAGGCGTTTTGAAACCAGCTTGTTCATGTCTTTAAAGTTCTGATGGCAAAGCTTCGATGCCACAACCAACTATCCTCCTTTGTTGCCTTAGCGAGCAGACAGATTGCATTCCTCGGATTAGAGAGTGCTTCAAACTGAGGGTGTGTCTAAGGGATTGAAAGGAAGACGGTGGAGTAAAGATTGCCGTTCCTCCGCGCACTAAGGACGACGTTGTTGTCTTCATCATTCACATCGCTTCAATATTGAAATTGCTTCACCTAGTATCCATTTTCATAGAACTGACTGGAGCTGAACATGTTGTACCCTAACCCCTCGACATACCTTACATATTTGATGATGTATTTTTCGTCCGTGATTTTCCCATAACCCACCATCGGCTTAGGTGTCTTGTCGGCAGTTTTAACATATCCCTCAAACCTTTCAATATAGTCGAAAAGGAAGGATCTCTGACCAGTCATGTGTCTATATGCGCCGGAATCGAAGTACCACACATGACTGACCTGCAAGACAGATTAAGCTTGTTTAGGGACCCATTGCCAAATGGGTTCCTTTGGGTTAGAGACAGATAAATCAGTCGGTGCAGTCCCCTTTTCGGATTTCTCCTTAGGTAGAGGAGACTCCACTGACGAAGAGGATTTAGCTTTTCCTCTTTTTCTTCCCCTTCTCTTTCGAGATTTGACATTAGATTTAGAAGCATTGAAAGAATTAGACACACCATAGCGCAGGAAATTATCAAACATAAAGCACATGTCATTGCGAAAAGTATTAAAGGCATCGTTTAAGTTGCGATTACAATTAACAGGCATGTTCGAATTAATTCCTACACTAGGTGGAGCATAGCCTAAACCCGCACGGCCAGGACTATGCTTCTTAGGAAAGCAGAAAAAGTCTTGTTCCTCTCCAGATGATCCGTTCTTGGTGGCTTCACATTCTTTCCACCATCTTTCCTACTCGCATCTGCATTCAAAGCACGGTGTGAGTTAGAGGACGGTTTATCAGAAATGGATTTGCCACCCTTTCCAGATGACGTTTTTGAAAATTTAGGTTTAGTGGAACTGAAAGGTTGATTAGGCTTTACCCGAGATGTCTCACCCACGGAAAAAGTACTTGAATTAAAGTCAAGACCTTTGATGGGCTTGACTGAGGCACAAGCATCGTTAGAGTTGGATTTCTTGTTCTGGAGTCCCTTGGGTGTGTGAGGCTTCACTGACTTTTCCTTGTCAGTACCAACACGGTTTGCACCCTTGGGGTTGCTTTTCTCTGAACCAGAAGCTTGTGGCTCAGCAGGCTTCTCAGGTTTTAAAACAACAGACTTTTCCTTTTTAGGAATCAAACCAGAAGGATCATCACCCTCGTCTAAAAATACATTCACATCATATGTAACATTGGGATGCAGATCTGGTTTGGGTTTTGGGTTAGCCATGCTATGGTTAAGAACAGGATAAGTCGTATCATCATCAGAATCCAAAGAGTAAAGATTTTCAAAATCCATAACTTTCCCTCTCAAAAGGGAATTAGACACACGTTGGTTGGTTAAAGATTGGAGAATGTATCGCGTTTGAAGATCCGCAACCTTGATTTTGAAATCAGAAAAGGCCGAGGTTGCGGTCTCACACTCTGAAGAAAGCCTTATTCTCTCGGCGTTAGCCTCAAGTAAGTCCTTTTCAAGGGTGTGAACCAGTGTGTCTTTTTCCGAAACAATCGCTCTTAGATTCAGAATCTGATGTTGACAAGCATCTAAGTCCATGGCTTTCAATCTAAGTTCAAAGACCTCCTTCTCTAGCTGAACTAGGTCGGGACCCTTAGTTGCGGAAACATCCATGGGTGGGATAACTAAGGTCTCCTCTGAAAAATCCATTTCCCTAGTGTCATAGCTAGTGTTTAGGTCGGTATAGTTGATGGGAAGCATGGCTACACGAGGGGTTCTAGCCTTAATGCCTTCCCACGTGGGCTCGGTATTGGTAGGATCACTAGCTGGAACAAAGACAGGTCTAGTTGGAGCAGGACTCGTGGGTGGACTTCCTGAGGTACTGTTTGACGGACTGGTGGTCCTAGTGATGGTCTCACCATTGATTACTTCAGTGTAAGTGACAGTCTGTCTGACAAATTCCTCGGTAACATGTCCTCCTACTAGGGCAGGCGTGGGCTTGGAGGCGGCCATATCCTCAAAGTTATACAGATGTGAAGGTGCCTTTTCTAAAACATGATTTTCAGATAGACCTAGGCCGGGTTTAGCTTTATAAAAAGGATTCTTTTTGGCATGCTGAGTGAGAATACTCAGAGTCTGTTCAGATTGTCCTCTTTTGAAATTGTTGTCTTCAAGCTCTTGAATTTTTGAAAACAATCTAGTTCTTTATTCCGAAAGTAACTAGAATTTGATTGTGAGCTCAGCATGGTCACTGTTAAGTTCCTCATGGGATTTTTGAAGACAAGCAAGTTTGTTTGACATATTGGACTCTCTAATGTCAGACTCAAGTTTCTCACGGTTATAATCTATGATCAAATCCTCAAGAGAGCTTTTATAGACGGCACTGTAGATTCTAAACTTTGTGACGAGAGTCCTTTCCGATTGGAGGCTTCTCTCTAAGTCACTAATTTTAGCTTCTAACATTGCCACACTATCAGTAATATCGGGAATAGTGGATACCTTAGATGGATCGATGTCTTGGTAAGTGCTAGGACCAACAGCTTCTGGTCACTCGAAATCAGCCATCAAGCACAAACCCTTCACCATATGGTCATCCTCGTCCGAGCTCTCTTCCTCGCATACCCAATTTTCCTCATCCACAAGCAAAGCAACCCCTTTTTCCTTCTTCCTCATCAAAGCAGCCTTTTTCTCAAAGTAGGCGGCATCCTTGTACTTTACTGAGCAGTCTCTGGCATAGTGTCCCAACTTACCACACTTGAAGCAAGTGGTAGTGGGACTGGCAGCTTGTTGAGGAGCGGGGTTTTGGTTCATGGGAATCGGGGGTTGATTTGACCTTTGACCACCTTGCTCAGCTGGGGCTTGTTGAACTTCTCTCGGGGCTTGTCTTGAACTGCTTCCCCTTTGATCACCTCCATTGTAGCTTCCTTTGCCGCGATCCATTCTCTCATCTGACCAGCGATCGTTCCTTTCTTGCTCAAATCCATAACCCGTCCTTGATCAAGTCTTCCTCCATCATGTCTTCCTCCGTACCTGCCTTCATACCCCTGACGGTTGATATACCCAGATTCTAGAGTGTATTGCCTTAAGCTTCTCCGGTAGTTGTGATCGGAGATCCGACCTCTCCAATCTCCTTGATACCCTGGACCTCCCTGATAGTCCAAGTACGTGTTGTCTCTTCTGCAGTTGTCTCTAAACCTCGCTGGGTCTTCTCTGTACCTTCCTTGCTCGTTGTAGAATCTTCCCTGATCGTATGACTGAAACCGTTCCCCTTGATGACAGTTGCCTCTGCCTTGATTGCTGAATTGAGATCTGTCCATCTGATACTGTCCTCCCCTACCTTGCCCCATCCTGCCTCCTCCTGGAAATCCTGATCCACGTGATCTGTTAAATCCACGGTTTGCATTTAGCTTTTGCACGTTGTGTGAGATTAGGGCAATGGACTCATTCACATTGAAGAGTTCTTCATCAGAAATGGTAATGATCAAAGGATCATCGGGATGTTGTATGCTCGGACCAAGGTTCCTGTTGAACTCTTGGTGGTAATCTTCTTGATGATACTGGGGAGGTACAATGTTGTACTGCGAGGGTTGGATTGGAGCAGAGTTCGGTCCTCCAAAGGGCACTGCCGCTAGTGCCAGAGGATCAACTGCTTTCTTGGTTCTTCCCCAGGTGATGAACTCCTCATGTTGGAGCATCATGCTGAAGAGGTCGTGAAGACCTGTAACTCCCAGGTTTCTGCTAAGATGAATGTTGATGGCCAGGTTTTGCCATTCCGGAGTTAGATTCTTCAAAAACTTCACGTTGACCTCGTACTTGGTCTTCTCAACGCCTAGCCTTCTCAGATCAATGACAAAAGAGTTCAATCGTTGGTAGGATTCTGTGAGGGATTCGTTTTCCCGTGCTTTGAGTCCTTCATACGTGTTCAGTGCGCTCTCCTTTTGGCTTTCTAGGGCAGTGTCACCACCCTGCATCTGTTGCTCAATCTTGAGCCATACGTCCCGTGCGTTGGTCAGACTATCGACTCGGGCGTACATGTCATTCGGGAGCGCCATGATTAGAATAGTGAGTGCCCGTTTGTCAATGAGGTGACGAGCTCTTTGTTCCGGGTTGTACATATCAACTGGTTTTTCAACAACGTAAGCCGGTAGCTCGGGGCAGTTGTTAGTTCGCGGGACCGCTGCCACAGTGACTGTTGGTCTGATTGGGCCTTCTCGGATGGATTTCATCAGCTTCTCATCCAAAAGATCAAGGAAGTGAATCATCCTGCGCTTCCATTGCTGATACTCACCCATCACCAAGACGGGAGGGCGAGACTCGGATCCGATTCCAATAATTTCCTTCGACATCTCTCACTCTCAAAGAAGATCTCCTAGTATGACTCACTTGGCTAAAGAAAAAGTTTTTTAAAAAAGCAGCTACTATGAGCACCTCGGGACACAGTTAGCTTCAGGTTTTGAAAGATCTGAAAAATAGCTAAGTGTCGGATTCGAGGAACAATTTTGCAAGAGTTCAGGCTTGAAGAGGCGAAATCCGATCTGGAAACTGACGTTTTCCGAATCGGATTTGGCTCAAAAGTAAGGGTTCGGAAAAGGTTATTTTCCGATTCGGAAAATGATCTTTTCTGATTCGGAAAATGCAGAGTTCGGAAAATGAAAATTCAGTTCGGAAAATGAGGATTAAAGGAGCAAAACCCCAAATCAGAAGGACCAAATTCCGATTCGGAAAACAAGGTATTCCGATTCGGAAAAGGTGTAATTTCCGATTCGGAGAAAAGTACAATTTCCGATTCGGAAATTTTGAACTGAAAAACCAGTTCTTGTTTCCTGATTCGGAAAACCTGTACAGGAACTCCGAAAATCTACTCAAAAACCCTCAAAAACACTTAAAAAATAAGTGTTAAGACCCCCAATTTGTGTGAAAACAGTAGGAAAACAAGGGGGAATCACTTAACACTTATAAACTCTTCTTTTAAAACCCTTTTTGGATTGAAATAACCCAAAAAGTTTTTGAACAAAAACTTTGAAAAATCCTTTTTAAAACAAAACAAGCCAAGGAATCAAACAAGGATTGGCTCTGATACCAATTGTTTGTCCCAATAAACTATAGAGAAGAGATAGATGAAGATCAAAGAGAAATCTTGAACAACATAAGCTTGGAGAAATGCATCAATGGTGATGAAAATATATTGCAAGAAGATAACCAAAATGAGATAATTGCATTCCACACATAAACCCTAAAACATCTCATTCCTTAAATAGGAAAGAGGTAAAATACAAGAATTTCATAAACGGCCCCCGAGGTTCCAAACCTCTAAACAAGGGCATTACAGAAAGATAATTGTTCAAACAAACTGAAAGTTAACTACTGAAAGCTATAAATGATAGTGCTTCTGACTCTTCCCAATAAAGAGGTCTAACAGATTTACCTTTCGCTGAATATGGAATGGATTTTCTTTCGGAGTTTCTTCCTCATATCCCTCTTGTAAGAGACGCTTAAAATCTTCCCAGAAGTCATTATCTGACTGTTCATACATCGTCTCGTCCTGTAAAATTAAATCACCGTTAGAATCATCGAACTTAACATATGGTTGACTTGCCTTTTGTTGTAGAGAGGATTGTTTCGCTACGGGTTTTTCAAATAGATCTTTTTGCATTAACTCCTTTTGGCGATTCCTAAGGATCCACATCGGTACATCATCATCGGGATGATTTTCTTCTATTCTTCCCCAAAAACTCCCGGATTGGTTTAGTGTAATAGCCTCGTCTGCATCTTCCATATCTGCAACACAAACAAAATAAATACCCGGAGTAGCACAAAAATATAAAAGATAACAAAAATTAAAAATTAAACCTAGAAAGCAAATAACTTGACTGAAAATAAATTTCCAATCAAGGAACGATTAAACAACTAAACTTTAGTATCCAACTAAGCAACCGTTCCCCGGCAACGGCGCCAAAAACTTGATGGTGTAAAATGTATATATAAAAACCAAACCAAGTTTAACCACAAAATAACCTAACCAATCACCATTCACATGCAAGCGTACATGATCGAAAGCAATATAGTTTAGAAAAGTTCGGGTATCGTTCTTACCACAGGGAACAGTTATGCTAGATTTCTACCAAAGTTTTAAACAACTAAACCTAACCAAGAAGTAAGAAAGCTGATAAACACATACATCAGAGATAACGGTAATCATTATGGTCTACTTTTCATAAGACATAGATTAATGGTTGTTGTTAGAATTTAAGCATAAAGCACCCAAACATGTATTATCCAAGACTATAAACCAGGTTGGTTTCCCGGCCCAATTGCAAGGACTCGTTGTCAACCAGTCTAGCAAAAGTCATCCTAATTAATGCTAGGTCGTCGGATCTTACTAAATAGTCTACTCTTGGTTCAAGCACACTAATTACCACTTTACTCCGTTTTACCGGAATAAGAGTTAAAGGAGGTTGATTAACCCGAAGGAGTCTACCTATCTAACAATAGATACACCCAACCAACAAGTTCAGATAACCACAATCAAAACACTAACTTCGGAATCAAAGACAAACATTCAACAAACCACAAGTCTATTAATTAAAGATCCAAAGTAATCAAACCATAATGAAAACACAAAAGGGTACTAGTACATAGACATACTAATAAGAAATACTAAAGACAAACCAACTAAAGACCAGCCAATTTGTTGAAGTATCCCCTCGAATCATCTCCTCCGTAGTTGTTACATCGAGCCCCCGGCTTCTTGGGTTGGAAATCCTAAGTGGCTCCCAACATCTAACCTATCTAATTATTTTTATAGTATTTTCTAATTTCTGAATGAATAAAACTAAATTCCCAAGGCTTGTATTTATAATAAACCCGGCAGGTGGATCTGGCGAACACGAAATAACGAGGTCGCGGCGCGAAAGGAAATTGAATCTTCCAGAATTTTCCGTTAATAGATCTTAGCGGCGCGAAATCTCCTTTAGCGGCGCGAAACGGCAGTTGAATCTTCTAGAATTTTTTTTCCATATCTGATAAAGATCTTTGCTTCGGGAAGAAGTCTTCCTTTTGGTGGAGAAATCAGGAACATTCGGGAATAATCTATAGATGATTTGATCAGATCCTGTCTTTGGAAGGAAGCAACTAACTTTGGAAGGGAATAAAAGCACATAAATGGAAACGAAATAATTGATTTTTCCATTTCTTCACAAAGTATCCACTTTTGACGCTTTTTACCCTTTTTTGTATTTTTCTGCAAAAGTGCCTCCAAAACAAGCAAAACTAGAATTCAAGTCTTTTTAAGTCAAACTGAATACAAATAACTCTCAAAACAAATACAAAAGTGGGGAACTAGCACGAGTAAAACATGTATAATTTTGGAGTTATCAAATTCCCACACTTAAGATTTGCTTGTCCTCAAGTAAATATCTGATAAAATAAGAACAATAACGACAAAATTATCCTCCATCTATGATCATGCTTTGAAAGAACAAGGATAGTCGCAAGAAATCACACACAATTCAGACACAAATCAAAGCCTCACAAGTTATCAAAGTCATGCTCAACTTCTTACCCTCACTTTTGATAATATGTGTATCTCTCAAGGGGTAATATGTTATATATAGTGATCACACTGACACTCGATCTATTACCAACGCATAGGCTTGTCACCAAATCTCATCTACACCAATGAAAATTTGTCAACCGTCAAGAGGACTTTAGGGTTGTAATGTTAGGCTTAGGGTTAAAGGTAGGCTAAAGATATATTTAAGTGACTCACAAGGTTGTAGCAAAAACCTGAAAACTAATCAGTTTAAGAATCCAAATTAATCATCTGACTTTTTGGGATTTTAGAGTTCGGGGTTTCTATCACTTTCACTTTCATACCGGCCTAAGCATATTGCTTATTTGTGGCTCGATATTTTTCTTTTTCAGCACATCGACTCTTTTGATTTTTCTTTTTGATGAGTCAAAAATACTTCTTTTCTTTTTCTTTTGCTTTTTTTTAACTCCTTTTCATTCCTTTTATTTCTCTTTTATTTTTTTTAACAGCCAAAAATTTCGCAATCCCTTTTCTCTATTTGTCAGATTTCATAAAATGGACCAAAAACTTAAAAAGTTTTCAACTTTAAGCTACGGTCAAAAGATAGATAAAATGAATGGGCTAAAGGATATATGGTATGGATAAAGAAATGAAAAGGCTAAGGCTTCAAAGGGGTTACAAGGGATAAAGTACTAAAGATGAGTACTTTCAATAAAATGGCTAGGCAAATCAGATAACCTTATAATCAGATTATCTGACGAAGGCTAAATGGGTTGAAACGAAGGTCTCTATCAGTGAAAATGTGATAAATACTTTTCCTTTGTGGTCTCGACAAGCATTCAAAGTGACAAGTTTTACTTGGTTCAAAGTCGGCATCCTCACGAAATGAATATATGTAAAAAAATATAGGCTCAATCTCTCAAGGAACAGGGTAAGGATCACTCGGTAATTAGCATGCACATGACTTTTTCAAACTTATAAAAACTCCAAAAATTGTCCTCCTAAATGCAAGAATCTTTTGACTTCCACAAAATTTTTGAAAAGATCATTGATTTCGAAAAAATTATGCCATATAATTCAAATAATACCAAGATAAGCAATTAAGCACAACAAGGACAAACAAACAAAAGTTTACTTAACCCACTTTCCCACACTTAAAATTTGCAGTGTCCTCAATGCAATAGCAGTTAAAGCACATGTGGAAAGGTATAAGATAAAGAACAATTAATCCGTGGGTTAAGAAATCAAAACAAGTTAAGTCTACTTAACCCCCTCCCCACACTTAAAATTTGCATTGTCCTCAATGTAACAACCATTAAAAAACAAGTAGAGAGGTGAAAGGAAAACAGAAACTTCCCGGGTTAAGAGACTTGAAGCTGACGATCGGCTCATGAAGTATAAGAGACTCCGAGAGTTTACCACACCAAAACCTACAAACAAAACACACTAAAAAGAAAAAATGTAAAATAAAATAAACTAAGATAGATAGGACGATACACCCACTCAAGTCAAGTCAAATCGCATTACAAAACTGTAACAACCATTTTCATTTTAACAAATATTTAACGGAAATAAGTAACCAAAAAGTTGCGGAAGCTTAAACAAAAAGTTGGAGTTACAATCATCCCAAAAATCGGGTCCAACGGAAATAACTTGAAATAAAAATGTCAACTTAGTCTGGTTTGCAAACCTAAATCTTTCAAATAAAAGAAAAATGTTTAACGTTCATTTTCCCAAAATCTCTAGAAACTTCTGAACTGAGCTGATCCGAGTCATCAAGCTGGTGCCTATCCCTTGTCCTTGGAAGAGGTACCTGACACTAAACCACATAAATCACAACGGGTTAAGCATTAAAGCTTAGTGAGCACAAACCTAGGCTCTATGCATGAACATAAACAACCACTAGCATAAACTGTAAACTGAACATGCATCGTGATCCTTTACTCGAGATGCAATCATCATGAGTATCATGACTAACACTGGTACCAGGCCTCATAAATCCAACTTCCCTAGGGGTGAACCACCACCATAGGTACTATCATAAAATTTACATGTCATTTACATAGCAACACATACTAAATGATCATGAACATAGCAATCGTGAACGCAGGTTAATGTACTCACCTTGAAGTGAAGTCTGATATCACACACTTGTTATAAGGACACACGTAGAAGCTCAAGCACCTATAATACACATACATTGACACACATATCAAACTCGGCCTAAAAAGAAGCCAAAGGGGCAACCCCGACCCCTAAGCCGAAATGACCTAGCTACGCTAGTCCAATTACTCCCAAACTTCATGGGACATCATGCATTGACATCCCCTAGGGGTTTATGAACCTAGAAACCCCAAACGAGCCCTAAAAGAAAAGGTTGAAATTTCGAGACAGACGGCTCTTCGCGTTCGCGAAGACCAAGGCTTCGCGGCGCGAAGCCTCGCAGCCTTGCTTCGCGAAGCACATGCAGACCCCAAAAATCACTTTTCGACGGAAAATCGATCCATGGTCCAAAACCTCATCCTTGCCATCGATTTTTGCACCAAAACTACACAACTAAACATACCTTTTGATCCCTTAACATGACCCCACGGTTTAGCATCTTAATAACACCAAAACATCCACAATTGGTGACCCAAAGATCACCAATTTCATTAACAATCATAAGAACCCTAACCCATGGAATTGACTAACAATTTCCCCACAATAAATGACTCTAGCATACAGAAACGACTCATAATTACCTTAAAGGAGACACCAACGATGAGTTCTTGCTACTCGCTAAATCGATTGAATGAACTTTCTCTTCCAATTGCTTCAAGAAACCGCCCAACCCTAGGTTTCTCTCCAAAGTCGTGAACTGAAGACTGGAAGGGATAATTGGGCTTATAAGTCTACTTAGTTACTTGACATAGTTAACCCCCAACTTTCTACAACAACTCTTAGGCCCTTGCACCTGAAATTTACATAAACAACACCCAAACTTACCAAATTGAACAAAGAGATAAATTCTTAACGGACTAGAAACGGGGTGTTACAACTCTCCCCCACTTACCAAGATTTTGTCCCCGAAATCGCTTAGTCGTGGAAAAGCTCCGGATAGTTGGCTTTCATCTCAGCTTCCGGTTCCCACGTCCACTCTGATCCCCTACGGTGCTCCCATTGAACTTTCACCAGACCAATCTCCTTATTTCGTAAGGTCTTGGTCTTCTGCTCCAATATAGTGATAGGCCTCTCGATGTAGTTCAATCGCTCATCGACCTGAATATCGTCTATCGGTACGTGGGCCGTGACATCCGCTAAACACTTCCGTAACTGTGAAACGTGGAAAGTGTCATGGATCTGACTTAGTTCCGCTGGTAGCTCAAGTCTGTAGGCCACCTTTCCGACTCTAGCGACCACTTTGAATGGTCCAATAAATCGGGGGCCTAGCTTGCCTCTCTTCCGGAACCGGATCACCCCCTTCCAAGGTGACACTTTCAATAACACGTTATCCCCCACCTGGAACTCCAGATCTGACCTTCTCTTGTCTGCGTAACTCTTCTGACGACTTTGAGCCATTCGCAGCCGCTCTCGAATCATCTCGATACTTTCGGTCGTTTTCTGAATAATTTCCGTACAAGTTCACACTGTCCCACCTCTCCCCAACAGATAGGGGTTCTACACCTCCTCCCATGCAACATCTCGTACGGAGGCATACCGATACTAGCGTGGAAGCTATTATTATACGAGAATTCCGCCAACGGTAAGTAGGTGTCCCAAATACCACTAAAATCCAACACATAGGCGCGCAACATGTCCTCGAGAGTCTGGATGGTCCTCTCACTTTGACCGTCAGTCTGCGGATGGAACGCCGTACTAAACTGCAGTTTCGTACCCAAGTCCTCGTGAAATTTGCTCCAGAATCGTGACGTAAACCGTACATCCCGGTCAGAAATAATAGTGACCGGAACGTCGTGCCTAGCCACGATTTCCTTAACATAAATATCTGCTAGAACCTCGGACGAAGAACTCTCCCTAATCGGCATGAAATGAGCACTCTTCGTCAACCTGTCAACGATTACCCAAATGGCATCAAAACCCCGAGGGGTACGAGGTAACTTTGTGATCAGGTCCATCGTGATGTGCTCCCACTTCCATACCGGAATATCCAACGGTTGCAACTTCCCATGCGGCCTCTGATGCTCAGCCTTAACCCTTAGACAGGTCAGGCACTTCTCTACATACCTAGCCACATCTCGCTTCATCCCGGGCCACCAGTAATCTATCTTTAGGTCTCTATACATCTTAGTGGCTCCTGGATGTATTGAGAACTTAGACCTGTGCGCCTCATCTAGCAATGGCTGTCTCGCCTCACACGACACTGGTACCCAGACCCGTCCAAAATGAGTCAACAACCCTCTACTATCAGATACCAACTGTGCCAGCTGGCCCTTGATCCGTTCTCGCTTCTGGTTCTCCTCTTTAATCGCATCGGCTTGGGATTGCCGGATCAACTCAAGAAGAGAGGTCGTCACCATTAGACGCATCAATGATACACATAAAAGAACATGACGAGCCTTCCGGCTCAATGCATCTGCTACCACATTTGCCTTCCCCGGGTGATAAAGGATTTCACAGTCGTAATCCTTCACCACATCTAACCATCTCCGTTGATGCATGTTCAGGTTCGGCTGTTCTAGAAAATATCGGAGACTCTTGTGATCCGTGTAAATAGTACATCTCACTCCGTACAGGTAATGCCTCGAAATCTTCAGTGCGAACACAACCGCCGCCAACTCCAAATCATGGGTCAGGTAATTCACTTCATGCGTCTTTAATTGACGGGACGCATAAGCGATTACCTTCCCTCGTTGCATAAGAACACAGCCTAACCCATGATACGAAGCATCACAGTAGACAGTCATATCCTCAACTCCTTCGGGGAGTGTCAACACCGGTGCCTCACAAAGTTTCTGCCGTAACGTTTCGAAAGCTGCTTGCTGTTCCTCTTCCCATGAAAAACCCACATTCTTTCTAGTGATTTTAGTCAACGGTACCGCTATTTTAGAAAAGTCCTGAATGAACCGGCGGTAGTACCCGGCTAATCCAAGAAAACTCCTTATCTCAGTCGGTGACTTGGGAGTTTCCCACTTCATGACTGCCTCGACCTTCGCCGGGTCGACCTTGATCCCTTCCCGGTTCACAAGGTGTCCCAAAAACTGAACCTCTTGCAACCAGACGTCGCACTTAGAGAACTTTGCATAAAGCTGCTCCCTTCGCAAAGTCTCTAACACTTCCCGCAAATGCTCAACATGATCTTCTTTCGACTTGGAGTAGATCAGTATATCGTCAATGAACACGATAACCGACCTATCCAACATGGGTCTACATACTCGGTTCATGAGGTCCATGAACGCCGCAGGTGCATTTGTCAACCTGAACGGCATGACTACGAACTCGAAGTGTCCGTATCTGGTCCTGAAAGCCGTCTTGTGCACGTCTTCTTCCCTTACTTTCAACTGATGGTACCCCGATCGAAGATCTATCTTCGAGAACCAAGCGGCTCCCTGAAGTTGATCAAAGAGGTCATCGATCCTCGGTAGTGGGTATCGATTCTTCACTGTAAGCTTGTTGAGCTCACGATAATCGATGCACATCCTCGTCGATCCATCCTTCTTTTTGACGAATAAAATCGGAGCTCCCCAAGGTGAACTGCTCGGCCGAATGAAACCTTTCTCAAGCAATTCTTCTAACTGACTCGAAAGCTCTTGCATTTCCGGAGGCGCCAAACGATAAGGAGCTTTCGCTACTGGCGCGGCCCTCGGAACCAAGTCTATTCTGAACTCTACTTGTCTCTCTGGAGGAACTCCTAGCAAATCTTCCGGGAAGACATCCGGAAATTCACAAACCACAGGAACATCAACCACTGTCTTCTTCCTTGCCTCGATCCGACTGTCCGCCACGTATACCAAATAGCTGCTACCTCCTTGCAACACATGTTGTCTGGTCTTGGCTAGGGTACACAATTTTGGTAATCTCTTCCGTCTTTCACTCACGATAGTTAATTCTCCCCCACTTGGGTTCCGAATCACTACCCGCTCATTTTCACAATCAATGTGACCCCCATTTCGACTCAACCAATCGACTCCTGCTACTACATTGATCTCCCTCATAGGTATTGGGATGAGATCAATACTAAACTTGACTCCAAATATCTCTATTACATTGCCCCTAAACACATTCTTACACAGACGAAATTCCTCGTCCGCAATCTCTACTTCTAATGGGCTATCTAACTTATCCTTTACATTCATAAAATTTTTACAGAATGACAATGAAACAAAAGACTTCGTCGCCCCGGAATCAAATAAAACTAAAGCAGGCCTCGAATTTACTGGAAAGATACCTGTAACAACGTCTGGCTCGTCCTTTGCCTGCTCTGCGGTCAACTGGAAAACTCTAGCACGAGTTTTCGGGTCTTCCACCTTCTTGCTCGGACCTCCCTCCGAAGCCTTCACAGGCGCGGAGCCCGCTGTCTGAGTCTGTCCGACCGTCGTGGGGCATTCATTTGCAAAGTGGCCCGGTTGAAAGCATTTGAAGCATACCTTCGGGGTCACCTTGCAATCACGGCTGAGATGCCCCGGTTTCCAGCATTTATAGCAGGTTCCCGAGCCCATCCTACACTCCTCTGGATGATGCTTCCCACATTTCGAGCAACGTGGATAATCCTTCCGCACTTCCCCTTTCTGGCCGGACGGCCTGAACTTCTTGGCTGCCTGTGGTTGAGACGGCACTGCCTCAACCTTCTTCCTTTACCCCAGGCGCTCGAGCTCTAGCTCCCTTGCTCTTGCCCTCTCATGCATCTGCTGAAAAGTCGAACAGTCTGCCATTAACACGAATTCCCTGATTTCCGGCTTCAGAATTTGACCGTAACGGTACATTTTCATTCTCTCATTCTGAATATACTCCCGGCAGAATAGGGACCGCTCCAAAAACTTTTCATTGATCTCATTCACTGTCTCAGTTGTCTGAACCATCTGTAGGAACTCTGTGGTAAGCCGTTCCACCTCTATCTTGTTGGGAACCGTAGGCACTAACGGTGCACAGCGGATAACAAAAACGATTCCCAATAACGGACCCAACTTAAACCTTATCAGATACAATCAAAGCGGGGTTTGATGGTTTACCTTTATGTGATTAGTTTTTCGGAAAGCGAGGAGGGGGTACACCGCTACTGACACCATGTGAGAGGGTTGCTAGACCACCGTGACTGATCAGAAAAACCGATCGTTGTGTGAGAGAGAGGGAGATCGACGGCTTTAGAGAGAGAGAGGGAGCGAGAGGTTATTCGTAGGATTAATCAACTGATTATCAAAGCCTTTAACCTTTTATTTATAGGTTTAGATAAGGCAGTGATTTAATCTGATTATAATTCCTTTTATAATTATCCTTTTAATCAATTCCTTAATTAATTAATTAATCAATTAATTAATTTACTGATTGATTAAAACTAATAAATAATTATTAACTTATAATTATTTATTTCCTTCTTCTCATCTATCTCTTTCACACAAATTCTCAATTAGGCTGCAGCGGTGTGACCTACTAGTGTCTTATAACGTTGGACACGGTAACCCTGTTAATGTCTCGCACACAATCCTAACAGACTCCCACTTGTGCTAGACATGTAACTGTGCTGTTACCATTAGCCTAAGGAGGTCCCTAGCCAGATACTTAGGTTAACCAGGTTATAAGATCCCTTATATCCAGAGATACAATTCGCTCTTGAATTTGTACACAGGTTCATTCCTTTTGCACACGATATTTCTAAAGTGATTTTAAGACATGGTGTTAGTGTTAGGTTTATAATAGAAGTTGAGGGACCAGTTATGAATGTTTTCTATTTCTTAGGAATGAGCTATAAATACCTCATTGCCTTGTAATGTACTGAAAGCCTTTCATCATGAATGACATATGAGTTTCACATTTTCTCTCTCTACTTGATATCATTACTCTTATGCTAGATCTAACATGATTGTGATTAGATCATGTTAGATTGATTCACCTTTACATCTAACAAGTGGTATCAGAGCAGGATTTGCTGATTGTATGAAGATTTATCATGTGAATTTGTTGAAGATTTGAAGAAAATGGAGAAAACTTGAAGAATTCTAGTTTTGGAGCAAATTTGAAGACATATTACTTGATTATTCATGAAATTGTGTGTAATTTCATGAATCGATCAAGTTTTATGCATTAGGAGTGATTTGGAATCATTTGAAAGTTTTCAGATTCGAATTTTTAGTTGAAATGAGCTGAAAATCGTGATTTGTTCGTAAATGTTCTTATGTCTCGAGTCAATCTTCATATGTCTCGAGTGTTAGTTGAGTGGTAGGTAGAATTCGAGCAGAAAGTAGTGTAACTCGAGCAACATTAAAGTTGGCTCGAGTTGAGTATCACGAGTGAAGTAGATATTGGATCGAATTGAGGTTCTCGAGCAGTATTAAAGCTTAACTCGAGTTGAGTATCTCGAGCAAAGAAGAGCAACTCGAGCCAAATTGAAGTTGTGTCTCGAATTAAGGATCTCGAGCGAATTAAGGTGTCTCGAGCCAGATTGAAAGTGTATCTCGGGCCATGTCTTGATTGTGTCTCGAGCCAAAATCGTAGTTGTATCTCGAGTCAAGCGATAGCTGTGTCTCGAGCCAAGTCAAGAGTGTATCTCGAGCCAAAGGTGTGTCTCGAGTCAATTTGTTGTGTGACTCGAGCCAAGTGTTGTTTTGCCTCGAGCCAAGTCATTTGTGAGTCTCGAGCAAAGCATTGTATCTCGAGTTATAGAGTTGGAATTCTTCAAATTCACAAAACTGATATTTCTCATAAAATCAGTAATAAAGATCCGTTTTAAAGATGAATCTTGCAAATCGAAGAGATGATATGTCAATGGGATCAGAGACCAAAGCACCGGTGCTATTCAAAGATGAGTATGAATTGTGGGTCTCGTGATTCAAGCTATACATTAGGAGAAAGAAAGATGGAGATAAAATTCTTCATTCAATTTTACATGGACCTCATCCTATCCCAGTTACCACACTTAATGGAAGACAAGTGCCAAAAGATTTTTCAGAAATGGATGTGGCTGAAAGAGAAAGGTTTATGATTGATGTTGAAGCTCAAAACTGTCTAATTCAAGCCATTCCGAATGAGATCTTTCGCAAGTTAGATAGTTATGATGAGTCAGCAAAATCTATTTGGGATCAGCTACAAAAGATAATGATGGGTTCCAAGGTTGGAAATCAAATGAGGGTAACTAATTTGATGGATAGGTATGAAAATTTTAGAATGAAGGAGGATGAATCACTAGAAGAGACTTATGACAGGTTTGTAGAACTGATGAATGATATGAAGAAAAATAATATCATTCGATCAGAAATGGATTATATTGTGAAGTTCATTAACAATCTGTCTTCAGACTGGAAGCAATTTTCAAGGTTTGTGAAGCAACACAAGGTTCTAAATGAGTTGAAAGTTTATGAAGTGTATGAGAATCTGTTATTGTTCGAGGAAGAGGTGAATGAAATTGCTGCTGAAAGAAAGAAGAAAGAAAAGACTGAAGCTGATACTATAGCACTACTTGCTGAAAAAGAGAAAGCTAAGAAGAAAGTAAGAAAAGGGAAAGCTAAAGTCTTGGAAGTATTTGAAGATGATGAGGAAGAGGATGAGGAAGAATATGATGAAGATGAAAAGGATCAAATGTTGCAGAGTTTATTGAGTCTAACTGAGGCTTATAAGAAGAAGTATTATAATAAGTCTGGATCCAACAACAGAAGATTTTCTACTAGAGGTGGACGAGGTTTTAACAGAAACTACATGCAAAGTTCACAAGGATATCCTCCACGGGTTGAAAATCAGTATGTTGATAGATATGCAGCCAAGAAAGAGGAGGTTGTCAAAGATACTCCGGAAAGAACAGAGGAAAAGAAAGGTCAAGCAGGTATTACATGTTACAAGTGTGGAAAGACAGGACATATTGCTAAAGGATGTACTACTAAAATGTCAAAAGTGGAACTGTTGAGGAAGAAGCTGGAACTAGCAGAGAAACAAGAACAAGGATTGGTTTTGATGGCTGATGATGAAGAATGGCTGGATTACTCTGACAATGATGATCAAGCACAGATGTGCTTTATGGGCTTGATGGAGGAAGAATCAGAATCTGATGAAGACATAGAGAGTGATGGAGAAACTTCAACGGTACGCTCTGTCTCTCTTGATGATCATAATAGAAAAATGCTTGAGGTGACAACATTAATTCATAACAAGAATAAAGAACTCGAACTTGTCATTTTAAAACAAACTAACGAAATTACTGATTCGTTGCAACAAAAATAACAATTAAGCTCTCAATGTGCACAATTGCAACAATCAGTGAATGAGTTTGAGACAATTCGAGCTGAACATAAGTCACAAAAGCTGGAAATTGATTTTTTAACCATCAGCTTGAGTGTGGAAAAAGAAAATGTTTCTAAGCTAAATAAGATGATTTCTGATCTTGATCTTAAACTTCATAAGATAGGTCAAACTGAGCATACAATTTTCTTGAATAAACAAGTTGAGTTTAGAGATTATTACTCCAAAGAAGGTCTTGGATACACAAATCCAAATTATTTGAAAAAGACCCTTGGAGTTAAAAATCCAAATTATTTGCAAAAAGCTCTTAAAGAAAAAGCAACATTTTATGACCTTACAAGCATGTTAATGAGTAAAAGGTTTCCTTCATTAAAAGGTTTTCAAATGAAGGAAGAATTTTCAGAGATGCAACATATGAAACTACATGATCCTCTGTATCATGATTCTAAATATCATAGGGTCAAGTTTATATATAATGATGATACTCTGAAGATTAAATCCAATTCACTCAAGGATGATCCAGTATATTTTGTATACCCAGAATCTTCAAGCAATATTGCAAAACCATACATATCAACCAAGGATTTAGAAAGTAAAGTTTTGGATCTTGAGAAACAAATTGAAGATTTGAAAATTCAGAACTCAAATCTTTTAACCAAGTCAAAGAATTTTCTTCATTGGAATACTACTGATGTTGATTCTGAACCAATTTCACTGGTGTCAGAAATTCTAAATGATTTAATTTGTAATGTGTCAACATCAGTAGAAACCAGAAACTCTTCTCAAGATAATTCTGATTTAAACCAAAATTTGAAAGAGGGTGTTGATGATGAGCAGGAAAAAGTTGTTCGTGTTGTTAATAATAAAGGTTATTTTGAATACAAAGAACCCTCAGCAATGTCAACGGATGATGTTGAAGTTCCTTATGTTTTTGATTCTCTTAACTCAAAACAACCCATAATTGATGAAATATCGTCTGCTCCATCATCTTCAACAACACCTACAAATGGTTTATCTTCAATTGGTTTGTCGAAAAGTGGTAGTGAATTGGGTGAATCTTCACAGGAATCAAAAGAGTCATCTCTGAAAAATTCTAAACCCTTGTATTCATCAACAAGATCAAAAGCTTGTCATTTTCATGATGAAATCTCTTATTTAGAAAAGAAACATGAAAAGGAAAAACAAAGTTTTCAAAACACAATTCAACAGTTAAAGACAGAACTTTCTCGTCAAAAGTGTGATACAACATTTTGGAATAGCAAATGTGTAACCTTAACAAAGAACTATGATAGACTGGTTGAAAGACTGTCTATATATGAAGAAGGTCATCACTATGCTGGGAAAAACCAAAAGATTGCTCATACTCCAGTCACTCATGCATACATCAACACGGTTCAGTTCACTCAGGGAGTCAAGTCTATGTTACGGAAATTTCAGCATCACATTGATTTGAAAAAGCAAAATCCGAACATGGTGTTACCTGAGGAAACTGAGCAGTCTATTTCACCTGTTCAAACTAAGTTGAAAGCATTTGATATCTGTGCTAATCCATCTACAGGAAGTTCCAACAGTGTGACCATTGCGAAGCCAAGAAAGAAGAAGTCAACGAAGAGAAATGTTAAGAAATTAGATTTTAGTATGAAATCTACAAATAGCAAGTTTAGTGTGGGAAACAAACTGAATTCTAAAAATAATGTACCTTCCAAATTCAATTCTATGAATAAAAGGTTTACATCTGTTTCTTCAGTTTCTCATGCTTCAAGTTCCTCACAGAATATACATCATACTAAATCTAATTTCTCTACTACTATTCGTTCTTCCGTTCCTAGATATGTTCCATATCATGTTTTTAATATGCTTAGAGGAACAAAGTATTACTGGGATTCAATATCTTGTACTGTTAAGAGTATTACACGGAGTGGACCCATTTTAAAATGGGTTCCTAAATCCATCTGATTTCCTCATTGTAGACCAGTCATAAATGGTACCTTGATTCTGGGTGTTCCAAACATATGACTAGGAAGAAAGAGCTTCTGTCTAATTACAGAGAAGAATATGGAGGCTCAGTCAAATTTGGCAATAATGAACTGTCACCAGTTGTGGGTCATGGAGATATAGTTTGTAAGGATATTACAATCAATAATGTAGCACATGTCGAAGGTTTGAATCATAACCTATTCAGTATTGGCAAATTCTGTGATAAAGATTTAGAGGTAAATTTTAACAAACGTCGATGTGCTGTCAGAACTGAATGGGGTAGAGAATTATTAGTTGGCACTCGGAAAACTAATCTCTATACGATCAAACTTCGACATATGCATGCAAATAAAACTCAGTGTCTCATCACTAAGAAGTCATCTCATCAATCTTTACTCTGGCATCGTCGACTTTCTCATTTGAATTACAGATATCTTGACAGACTGGTAAAAGAAAGGTTAGTATCTGGCATTCCAATGATCAAGTTTGAACCCGATCAAATGTGCTCAGGTTGTGCTCAAGGAAAAATGAAAAGAGCATCTCATCCCCCAAAACCTGAACAAGGGTCCAAATCTCCGTTGAGTTTAATTCATATGGATCTGTGTGGTCCGATGAGAACTGTCAGTCTAGCAGGTAGAAAATACGTTTTAGTCATCGTTGATGATTATTCACGATATACTTGCACAAGGTTTTTGAAAACAAAAGATGAAACATCAAATTTAATAATAAATTTCATCAAAGCTGTTCAAGTACAACTTAAACTACGTGTTCAGACTGTCAGGTCAGATAATGGGACGGAGTTCAAAAATCAAGTGTTAAAAGGTTTTTACAATTCATTAGGCATTACTCAAACCTTTTATGCAGCACGAACTCCTGAACAAAATGGTGTAGTTGAGCGTCGTAATCGTACGTTAGTTGAAGCAGCTCGGTCAATGTTGGCTCAAAGTCAATTACCTCAGTACCTATGGGCTGAAGCTGTGAATACTGCGTGTTACACACAAAATAGGTCTATTATTCATCGGAGATTTGGAAAAACACCCTATCACGTTTTGTTTGGCAGAATTCCAAATATTGATTATTTTAAAGTGTTTGGGTGTCCTTGTTTTGTTCTTAATGAAACTGAGAATCGGGGAAAGTTTGGACCTAAGTCTGATGAGATGATTTTTGTGGGATATTCAGATTGTTCAGTTGCTTATCGAGTTTTTAACAAAAAGTCGAGAGTTGTGTCCGAAAGTGTAAATGTTAGATTTGACCCTTTTGTTGAGTTGTCTTCAAATATATCTTCCAATGCAGATGCTGTGTCTAATAATGTTGTGTTTACAGATGCATCTTCATCCACTAGCTCCATTGATCCTCCAGCTACATCAAATGAGTTAGACAGTTTGTTTGAATATTTTTATGATGACTTGTACGGTACTAATCAAACATCTTCGTCTAATGCAGGTATCTCATCTACTCCTTTGAGTTCGACTACTCCCTCATCTGAAGTTTCTCCCACATCATCTTTACCATGTCCAGATATTCCTAGTCTTGTCTCCTCACCTTCATCATCTCCCATAGTTATGGATACTCTTCATCCAGATATTACAGTAGATTCTCATGCTCAGTCGTCTTCTCATGAAGTTTGTAATATTGATTCTATTCCTGAAGGGCATGAACCACTTACTACGCATCCTACATCAACTAACAATATGTAGGACCTCTTGTGTTGTGAAGAATCAGAAAAATACTATCTTACCAGCTTTCTAGTTCAGTTTCCTTTATTTGTAAACATTTATCTTTGTTAGTGCCCCTGTTTGAGGTTTGGAACCTCGGGGGCCTTTGTTGACATTTTGTGTAACTTCCTCTTACCTATATAAGGTAAAGGATGATTAGCGTTTTCATGTGGAATCAAATTTTACTACCTTTTTGGGCAAGAACTCCATTGTTGCATTTCTTCAAGCTCTTAAGCTTTTCTCATATTGATTTCATCCATTTCTTCTCATTATTATTGATTTGTGGGACAACAATTGGTATCAGAGCCATACCTTGTTGATTCCTTGGCTTTAGTGTTGATTTTCAAAGATTTTTAAAGGTTTTAAAGTTTTGGGTTTTTACAAACTTTTTGGGTTTTTAATCCAAAAAGTAGTTTTAAAAAGGGATTTATAAGTGATAAGTGATTCCCCACTGTTTTCTAGTGATTTTCCTACAAATTGGGGGTATTATCACTTATCTTTTAAGTGGTTTTTAGTGTTTTTCAGTGATTTTTCGGAGTTCCTGTGCAGGTTTTCCGAATCGGAAAACGAGAGCTGAAATTTCAGTTCAAATTTTCCGAATCGGAAATTGCACTATACTCCGAATCGGAAAACACCTCTTTTCCGAATCGGAAATATCATTTTCCGAATCGGAAAACAGGCCTCTGATTTGGGGTTTTGCTCCTGAAAATATCATTCTCCGAACCTTGTGTGCATTTTCCGAACTCCACCTTTTCCGAATCGGAAAAATACATTTTCCGAATCGGAAAAGAGTCTTTCCCGCATCCTGCATTTTGAGCGAAATCCGATTCGGAAAACTTCAGTTTCCAGATCGGATTTCGCCTCTTCCAGCCGGAACTCTTGCAAAATTGTTCCCCGAATCCGACACATAGCTGCTTTTCAAAACCTTTTAAATCTCAACGCTATCTGTGTCCCGAGGCGCTCAAAATACCTGTTTTTGAAAACCTTTTAATTTTTTTAAGCCAAGTGAGTCTTTCATGGAGGTCTGTTTTAGTGAGAGAAATGTCGAAGGAAATCCTCGGAATCGGATCCGAGACTCGTCCTCCCGTCCTGGTGATGGGCGAGTACCAACAGTGGAGACGCCGAATGATCCACTTTCTAGATCTGCTGGATGAAAACTTGATGAAGTCCATCCGAGAAGGGCCTATCCGACCGACCGTCACCGTAGCCGCTGTCCCTAAAACCGATACTTGTCCCGAACTTCCGGCATACGTGGTCGAGAAACCTGTTGAGATGTTCAACCCAGAACAAAGAGCCCGACATCTCATCGACAAACGTGCACTTACCCTGTTAATCATGGCACTCCCAAACGACATGTATGCGAGAGTGGACAGTCTGACCAACGCACGAGACGTTTGGTTGGAAATCGAACAACAGATGCAGGGAGGTGACACTGCTGTGGAAAGTCAGAAGGAAAGCGCACTCAATGCCTATGAAGGCTTCAAGGCTAGGGAAAACGAATCCCTCACTGAGTCTTATCAAAGACTGAATGCCTTTGTCAACGACTTGAGACGGCTCGGGGTTGAGAAATCAAAGTATGAAGTGAATGTTAAGTTCTTGAAGAATCTCACTCAGGAATGGCAAAACATGGCTATCAACATTCAGCTAAGCCGGAATCTGGGAGCAATGGGTCTGCATGACTTATTCAGCATGATGGTTCAACACGAAGAATTCATCACCGGTGGACGCTCCAAGAAAGCAGTTGATCCTCTGGCATTGTCGGCCGTGCCCTTCGGAGGACCAAGCACTGCTCCCGTCCAACCAATGCCATACAACAGCGTCTCTCCCCAGTACTATCCAGAAGAATACAGTCAAGAGTTCAACCCGAACTATGGAACAAGCGTACAACATCCCGATGAACCGGTGATTATTTCCATCTCAGACGAAGAACTCTTCCATGTGAATGAGTCCCTTGCCCTCATCTCACACAGTGTACAACGACTGAACGCAAATCGTGGATACAACCAAGCACGAGGATCCGGGTTTCCCAGTGGAGGAAGAATGGGGCAAGGTAGAGGAGGTCATTATCAGCCTGAGAGAGGTCAGTACGGAAATCAAGGGAGAGGAAGCTATCAACAAGGGGGAATACAGGCTTACGATCAAGGAGGTTATCGGAACAACCAGGGAAGGTTGAGAGAAGATCAAGGCAGATACAGAGATCAGCTCAGACGAGACAACACGTATCTTGACTATCAAGGAGGCCAAAGTAGTCAAGGAGATTGGAGAGGACAAGTCTCAGACATCAACTACCGGAACAGCATGAGGCAATACACTCCTGAATCTGGGTATATTGAACGTCAGGGATATGAGATCGGGTATGGAGGAAGACATGAGAGTGGAAGGCTAGATCAAGGGCCAGGATATGGGTATGAGCAGAATAGAGGTGATCAAAGGCAAGATGAGAGAATGGATCACGGGAAAAGCATCTACCACGGAGGTGATTCCAAGGGAAACAATTCCAGGCAAGTTCAGAGGGATGATCAACAAACTCACGCTGACCAAGGAATTCAACGGGCAAATCATCCTCAGGGTCCCATAACCCAGAACCCCGCTCCTCAACATACCGCAAGTCCCACTACCACTTGTTACAAGTGCGGTAAGTTGGGACACTACGCTCGAGATTGCTCCGTCAAGTACAAGGATGCCGCGTACTTTGAGAGGAAGGCATCACTGATGAGGAAGAAAGAAAAAGGGGTGGCTTTGCTGGTAGAAGAGGAGAACTGGGTTTGTGAAGAGGAGAGTTCAAACGAGGAGGATCATATGGTGAAGGGTCTTTGCTTGATGGCTGACTTCGAGGGATCGGAAGCCGTTGGACCGAGCACTTATCAAGATATAGATCCGTCTGAGGTATCCTCTATCCCTGATATAACTGATATTGTGGCAATGTTGGAGTCTAAAATTTGTGAATTAGAGAGATGTCTCCAATCGGAGAGGACTCTTGTCAAGAAATTTAGAATCGACAGTGCAATTTACAAAGACTCTCTCGAGGATTTGACCATACTCTATAACCGTGAAACACTTGAGTCTAGCATTAGAGAGTCCAATTTAGCAAACAAACTTAGTTGTCTTCAAAAAGCCCATGAGGAACTTAACAGTAATCATGGGGAGCTCAACATTAAATTCCAGTTGCTTTCGGAAGAAAGAACTCGGTTGTTTTCAAAAATACAAGAGCTTGAGGACAACAATTTCAAACGAGGACAATCTGAACAGACTTTAAGTATCCTCACTCAGAATGCTAAAGAGAATCCTTTTTACAAAGCCAAACCCGGCCTAGGACTGTCTGAAAACCATGTTTTAGATAAAGCACCTTCTCATCTATACAATTTTGAGGATATGACAGCCTCCAAGCCCAAACCTGCTCTTGTAGGAGGACATGTGACCGAGGAATTTGTTAGGCAGACTGTCACATACACCGAAGTCATAAACGGTGAAACCATAACTAGAACTATCAGTCCAACGAACAGTACCTCTAGTAGTCCTCCCACTAGTCCCCCTCCGAATAGACCAATCTTTATTCCGGCTAGTGATCCAACCAACTCTGAACCCACTTGGGAAGGCATCAAGGCCAGAACCCCTAGAGTAGCATTGCCTCCCATCAACTACACAGACCTTAACTCAAGCTATGATTCTAGGGAGATGGAATTTTCAGAGGAGACCTTAGTTATCCCACCCGAGGATACTTCCGCAATTAAGTGTCCCGACCTAGATAGGCTAGAAGAGGAAGTGTTTGCTCTTAGGTTAAAAGCCATGGATTTGGATGCATGTCAACATCAGATCTTGAATCTGAAAGTTATTGTTTCGGAGAAAGACACGTTGGTACGCAATCTGGAAAAAGACTTGCTCGAAGCCAACGCTGAGAGAATTAGGCTTTCTTCAGAGTGTGAGACCGCATCCTCAGATTTCACTAATTTTCAAAACAAGGTTGCGGATCTTCAGGCTCGATACGTTATCCTAGATATCCACTTTGAACTTTTAAAAGAACATGATCATGATGAAAGGATAATGTATCGCCAATCTTTAACCAACCAACGGGTGTCAAACTCCATTTTAAAAAGAAAAGTAATGAATCTTGAAAATCTCTACTTTTCAGGCTCAGCTAATGATAAGACTGCTCCAATCCTTAACCATCCGATAGTCACTCCCCAACCCAAACCTGTCTTAGACACTCAGATGATGATGAACCCCCTAACTCACACCATAGGATAGCCGAACCCAAGACTGTCCAAGATCCAAATGTTGAATATGATATGAAGGTGTTTTTAGATGAGGATGATGATCCTTCAGGCTTTATTCCAAAGAAGCCAAAATCTGTTGTTGTCAAACCTGAGAAGCCTACTGAGTCACGAGCTCCCATTTCTGAGAAAAGTAACCCTGAGGGTGAAAAATGTGTAGGTACTAACAAGGGTAAGTCAGTTAAGCCTCACGCACCCAAAGGACTCCAGAAAAAGCATTCAAAGTCTAACGATGCTCGTAACTCAGTCAAACCCATTAAAAGTCTTGACTTTTGTTGATCCAGCTCTCCTAAGACCTGATGAAATGATAATGATCCTGAACCTTTACTTAGTGAATAGGTTTTTTACTTCTGTTATAGCTTGAGGAATTATCACTGAATCTGTTCAGTTTTATTCCATGTCACTTATGCTGTAACTTATTTTTATAATAATCAGGATCAGGATCAGGAGACGAACGAGTCTGTTCTTCAGTCTACTGATCCTATCCACTGAAGTGAAGAACTCCTGAAGACATCAAGATCATACTCAAAGAACCATCAGCGACGTCGAAGACTTAGCTGATGACAGGAACAGCATGCTCGTGATCTGAAGACGGAGCTCAGTGATAGCAGGCTGCTCAATATCGTATGACATCATGAAGATTCATCAGGATACAAGTGACCGTGAACAGCACCAGTTTCAGGACTCTAGTCACTGATCAGTATCCTGATCCTGAAGGATTAGTGTAATGTCTTAGTCTAATGCACAAAAGGATTATCCGCCTTTACTGACACAAAAGTACATAAGGACAGTCTCTTTACTGTTCCCTCCGTACTTATCAGACCTCAAGGCAACTGTTACACACTTCCTCTTTTACACACCATGCAAAGAGTATTTGTTTATAGTAAATAGTACAAAGGACCACTTACATTGTGACACGTACACAAAAGTGAGTCTGCATGCATTTAATGCATTGGGTATAAATAGGACTTGAAGAGATGTTCTCCATACTTCTTCTTCATCCTAAAAACTACCCTAATCCTTTCATTCTTTATTCCCTCTATCTTCTTTCTTACATCTTCTCACTTTAGTGCATAGTGAAAGAACTTAGATTGTTTAGTTTAGACTTATTGTCTTTTCTATTTCCGCAACAATCTGTAAATTCACATTGTTTATACAACAAGAATTTAAAAGTGAAAACTTGTGTGATTATATTCAACCCCCCCCCCCTTCTATAATCCCAAACACTATCCTTGCTTGAAGGTCACCTCTTTGGGACCAACAAGTGGTATCAGAGCAGATACAAGCTCTCATTTTCTTCTTAGAAAAATCTTGTGATCCTCTCTTCTAATCCATGGCTCTTCAAGCTAAGGATACCTACTTTGATACCGGCTCTGCTGGAAAGCCTCCTAGGTTCAACAAAGATAACTTCTCTCTTTGGAAAACCAGGATGGAACTCTTTCTCTCTGGTTCTGATCCCCAGATTCCATACTTTCTGGAAAATGGACCACATGTGCCTACACAAACCGTCCACCCCATTCCTGCTGCAGCTGGCCAACCAGCTGTACCTGAAAGGCAACTGGTAAAGCCTGTGACTGACAGGAACGATGAAGACTGACGCCTGGTCAACATTGGCACTAAGGCTAGGTCTCTCATCGCCATGTCACTCCCTGACGATGTATTCCATTCTGTCTGCCACCTTCGATCTGCTAAAGAAATATGGGACACTCTCTGTGTTCAATATGAAGGTACTGCTGTTCTCATGGAATCAAGAAAAATTTTCTTGGTTCGTCAGTATGAAAGCTTTATTCATCAGAAGGATGAAACTCTCTCCCAGCTACATCAGAGATTCAACTATCTTCTGATTGATCTGAAGACTATCGGTACTACCTACTCTAACTCTGAGGTGGTTACCAAGTTCATGGAAGCTCTTCCTGAACATTGGGAAATCTACACCTCCTGCTTAACTATGTCAAAAGACATAAAGACACTCACACTAAGTGAGTTGTACGGTATTCTTCTTAACCGTGAACAACAGAAGAAACTGAAAAAGAATCTCATAAGAGATTCTAAAGATACCAAAAGTAACTCTGTTGCATTGGTGTCTGACTCAATTCCTACTGTCGCCACTCCTTCTTCAGTAACTATTACTGAATTAGAATCTTCTGACTCTGACATGTCAGAAGATCCTGAATTCAATGAATCTCTTGCTTTGTTAACCAGATCTTTCAAGAAGTTTGCCAAAAAGGGAAACTTCCACAAAAAGAAACATCTTACTATTACTGACAAGCCTAAATCAGACCCTGTTGATAAGGCTACTGCTATCTGCTACAACTGTCAGGGCAAAGGACACTTTGCTAATGATTGCAGGTACAGGAAAAGTCAGTTTGCTCCCTCCTCTGCCAAATCTTCTTCTAAGAACCCCAAATACCAGCGCCTGAAAGAAAAGTACAAAAAGATGAAAATTCAACGCAAGGGTAAAGGTCTTATCGCAGAAGACTGCGACTGGGATGATGTCTCCTCTGATGACTCATCTGATGAGGAAGACACTCAAGTGGCACTGATGGCCATTATTGAGGAACCTACCTTAGCTCTCATGGCTAAGATAGAAGAGGTCCCTGAAGAGATTCCTACTCAGGCTCCTGAAGCTTCTTCTTCCACAACTCCTGAAGCTTCCACCTCTGCGACTGATTCTTCCAGTCAGGATAAGGGCATCTGGTACCTGGACAGTGGATGCTCTCGACATATGACTGGTTCGAAATCTGTCCTCTCTAACTACCGTGAAGAAAGAGGTCCTGCTGTGACCTTTGGTGGAAACGGTAAAGGCCAAACCCGAGGGTATGGCACACTGACCAACGGAGTAACTACTTTCAAGAGAGTTGCCTATGTTGAAGGCCTGATGCATAATCTTCTGAGCATCAGTCAACTGTGTGATAAGAATCACAAAGTCTCCTTCTCAAAGAAGAAGTGCAAAGTCAAAAACAGAAGAAAGGAAGTTATTCTCACTGGAGTGAGACATGCTGATATCTACATCATCAACATGAATACTTCCACTGACAACTTCTGCTTTGTATCTCGTGCTTCCTCTGATACAAATTGGCTTTGGCACAAGCGTCTTTCTCATCTCAACTTCAAGACGCTGAATCAACTCTGCATCAACAATCTTGTCATTGGTCTTCCTGACTTACGCTATACAAAGGTATCTCTTTGTTCAGCATGTGAAAAAGGAAAACAGACCAGGGCTAGTTTCAAGTCCAAGCAGATTTCCTCCATCAGCTCTCCTCTACAACTTCTCCACATGGATCTCTTTGGACCCGTCAACGTCCAATCCATTGCTGGAAAGAAATATACTCTGGTAATCGTTGATGAATATTCCAGATATACTTGGGTGTTCTTTCTTCGATCCAAGAGTGATGCTCCTGAAGAAATCATTCTGTTCGTCAGGAAGATGGAAAGACTCAACAACCTTACTGTTCGATCAATTAGGAGTGACCACGGAACTGAATTCAAAAACAGTACCCTGGAAACCTTCTTCGATCAGAAAGGTATCTCTCAGAACTTCTCATCTGTGAGAACTCCTCAGCAGAATGGCGTTGCTGAAAGACGAAACAGAACCCTGATTGAAGCTGCACGATCTATGTTGAGTGAAGCCAACCTTGCCACTCAATTCTGGGCAGAAGCTGTTAACACAGCTTGCTATACTCAGAACAGATCCCTGATAGTAAAACGCTTCAGAAGAACTCCTTACGAACTCTTTCGTAACAGAAAACCATCCATCGAACATCTCCATATCTTTGGTTGTGTCTGCTACATCCTGAACAACAAAGATAACATTGGAAAGTTTGATTCCAAGTCTGATGATGGAATTTTCCTTGGATACTCCTCTATCTCTAAAACCTACCGTGTGTTCAACAAACGAAGACAAGCTATAGAGGAAACGATTCATGTCAAGTTTGATGAATCGGGTCCTACTTTCCCTCACCCTCATGAAAACTCTGAAATAAATCAGTGGGCTGACTCTTTCTTTCAAGTCCCTGAACCTCCCATTGTTGATCCAACTCCTCAAAACCTCCCTGATGGTTTTGAAGAAGATCCTCCAATACCACCCACTGATATACACATTCCACCTCTGATTAATGCCACTCCAATTACCCAAATCACACCATCTGAACCTGATCAACCAACTAACAGTGAAGACTCTTCTCAAACCACTGTTTGTGAGCACACGCCTACTAATCTTCTTCCTGATCCATTGTCAAATGAAGCTTCCACTTCAGGACAGGTGTATCAGCCACCTGCTCTACGATGGACCAAGGATCATCCTATTGATCAAGTTCTTGGTAATCCCTCCTCTGGCATTAAAACTCGACGCCAATCTGGTAACGTCTGTCTTTATGTTAATTTCATCTCTGAAAATGAACCTAAAGAAATAGATGATGCTTTGCGTGATCCTGCCTGGGTCTCATCCATGCAGGAAGAGCTAGCAGAGTTCATCAGAAACAATGTTTGGCTTCTCGTCCCTAGGCCTCGAAAACGTACTATCATTGGTTCCAAGTGGATTTTTCGAAATAAACTTGATGAGATTGGTACGATAATTCAAAACAAGGCTAGCCTTGTGGCTCAGGGATACAGGCAGGAAGAAGGCATTGATTACGATGAAACCTTTGCTCCTGTGGCTAGGCTCGAAGCAATTCGACTTTCCTAGCCTTCGCAGCACATATGAACTTCAAGGTTTATCAGATGGACATTAAAAATGCCTTTCTGAATGGTAAACTTAATGAAGAAGTCTATGTGGCTCAGCCTCCTGGTTTTGTAGATCCTAAGTTCCCTGATCACGTCTACAAGTTAAACAAGGCTCTCTATGGGTTAAAACAGGCTCCTCGTGCCTGGTATGATACCCTCTCAACCTTTCTTCTCTCTAAAGGTTTTGTTCGTGGAAAGATTGATAGCACCTTATTTCTAAAGAAATATCCTAAGCATATCCTTCTTGTCCAGATATATGTCGATGACATTATCTTCCCAAACTCTGCGAAAAGTTTGAGTTACTCATGAAATCTGAATATAAAATGTCTATGATGGGTGAACTAACATTCTTTTTAGGACTTCAGATCAAGCAATCTGAAAAGGGAATCTTTATCAATCAAGGTAAATATGTAGATGAGATGCTGAAGAAATTTGATCTCACATCCTGTACACCGATGAAGACTCCAATGGCTCCTCCTCTGTCACTTGACAAGGATTCCAAAGGGAAACCTGTTGATGTGACTCTCTACAGAGGAATGATCGGCTCTCTGCTGTATCTCACAGCTAGTCGCCCTGATATCATGTATTCTACATGTCTATGTGCTCGTTATCAGGCTGAACCCAAAGAATCCCATCTGACCGCTGTAAAGCGGATCTTCAGATATCTGAAGGGAACTCCTAATCTGGGTCTTTGGTACTCCAAGGACTCAGGGTTCGATCTAACAGCTTATTCTGATAGTGACTTTGCAGGATGTAAGATCGACAGGAAAAGCACCACTGGTGGGTGTCACCTGCTTGGTGGCAAGTTGGTGAGTTGGACTAGCAAGAAACAGAACTCTGTGTCCACATCAACTGCTGAGGCTGAATATGTTGCAGCAGGAATATGTTGTGCTCAAGTCCTGTGGCTGAGAAATCAACTTCAGGACTATGACATACAACTTTCTAAAATTCCTATCTACTGTGACAATACTTCAGCGATAGCCATCGCCAAAAATCCTGTCTTACACTCCAAGACAAAGCACATTGAAGTGAGATATCACTTCATCAGGGATCATGTGATGAATGGTGATATTGAACTCCATTTTGTCCCTACTGAATATCAGCTTGCTGACCTCTTTACCAAACCACTGGATGTAACGCGTTTCAATATGCTCATCAGTGAACTTGGGATGTTAAATCCTGATGATTGAGGTTTATCAGGACAAACAGTTGTTAAATCCTATAGAATAACTATTCTCAGGACTCTTTCTTTAACAACTCCTGAATGAACTCTCATCAGAGGATAACTCTATTCAGTACTTACAAAATCTTTGTTCAACATCCGAATACTGATGATTCTCAGGTAAGTACCTCTGCTCCTGAAACCTTATCGCATTAAATGTGATAAGAGGATTTTCCCAAAACAGTACTTATCTGATAAGTACTCCAATTCCAAGAAAACAAATCTTTCATCAAAATGGAATTATCCCCTGAAAAGGTGGTTTTTATCTCTTCAAATAAAACAAACTTTTCATCTGCACTGACACGTAATGGGACGTTTCCTGTTCCCCACGACGTGTGTCAGGCGCGTGAACGCGCGTAGAACCTCCTTTTTTCATCATTACGTTTGAATTTAGCCGCCCTTTTCTCTCTCATCCATTTTCTCTCTCCAACCGCGAGGTATAAAAACCTCACTTGTAATCCATTACACTCTTTACGCTCACATAAATCTCTCTAAGAAATCAAGCAAGAAAAAGCAAGAACCGTTTTCTCTCAAGAAGATCAAGAACACTCATCACTTTTCTTTAACAAGATCATCGTAAATGTCTCTTTACTCTTGTTCTTTCTACATTTTATGTTGGCATTCTTCATCTAAACAACTTATTTTGTTAAACGTTTTTCCAAAAACCCTAAGATCACTTCGTTTGATCTTCGTTTTCCCAAAATCTTCTAAGATTTTTGTTAAAACAGTTTATATGGTTTTTCTTATTTCTTTTAAGAACAATCATAAACTCTTATTTTGATATCTATTCATCAAAATAAAAGTTTCTTTTTAATACCAAAACACATTCCTTTTGTGTATTTTGGTATCTAATCCATTCCAAGTATAAAGGATTTCACCACTTTTATGAACATATTCTGTGTTCATTGAAAAGTGAAGAAAAATGCATATTTTGGATCCTTAATCATCCACATATGTTGTTTTTATGTTTTAACAGAATGGCTGCTACTACTTCCACATCATTGGACGCCCAGCTCTCCTCTGAGGCAACAACTCTCATGACGGCTACTGGAAACCTTCCGATAGTCATTCCCCAGCACGACTTGCAGTTCAAACCCAACAACTTAATTGGGCAATTTGACCTCCCTGCAAACAAGGCGTTTCTGAAGCCTGCCAGGGACTTCTTACTGTCATGTCCCCTGAAGACGGCCTTCACTCTGAACCCGGCGCCCAACAAACCCCTCCTACTGCAATTGTGGTCCACTGCTACCACTGCCCAGGAAAGGAACTCAAAGGGCAAGATGGACGAGGTGATCAAGTTCCAAATCAAGGACGACATCATCTCGTTCGGCATTGGGACTCTGAGAAACGTCCTCAACTTCCCCAAGAAGCAGAAGTTTCCTCCTGCTCCTTCCTTTGACGATGTTATAGCACTCCTGGATGCTATTGGCTACAAATGGCCTGTGCGCGAAGGCCAACATCTGGTGAAGACTGCTGCCACTGTCCACAAGACGGGGCTAAACGCTACGTTCTATTATATATGGAACACGTTTGGTCTCTGTCTGACAGGGAAGATGGGGAGCACTGAGCAATTCCCCACGGTGATTCAGAACATGGTCTACTCTGCGATAAAAAATCGCAAGTTTGACTACGTCCGCTGCATCTGGGACGACATGCTGAAGAAGATCAAGAACCGCACCAGGGTGGTGAACGTCCCCTACACCAGGTTCTTTCCTGCAGTCCTGGCACTGCACATGGGTACCAATTACCCAACAGAGGGAAACTTCAACAACTACGCCTTAGGCGCAAAGTTTCTGGAACAGCTGTCTTCCAAAGCTGACGATGTCCCTCTGTCTGCTGTCTTGGTTGTCCCTGATGCACAACCAGACGCAGAGGCACAACCCATCTCTGCTCCTGCTTAAGGTATGTCTTCTCTCTTCTCTTCCAAACCATCTTCTTCTCCTTCAATGCATGCTATGTCAGTAGCTAACCCAATACTGACTTCCCCAACTGCAACAACTTCTTCGGCGCCTCTGAAGCGCCCTCCTCCCTCTGGCTCCTCTCCTCCACCCCAGCCCAAACGCGCCAAATCCAAGGCGTCAAAGAAAAAGAAGGCAACAGCTGGTAAGAAATACTACATTACCCTGCCTCAACTTTTTAATAAACCATCTCCTTTGTCTAAAACTTCTTCACCTGCAGATACTCCTATCACTGTTCTTGTACAACTAAAACCTGAGGTTGTTCATCTCGAACACTCAGAGAACGTGGAGGGTAATCGCTCTGATACCCTCCTAGCCTCAGGTAATACTATTATGCATACTATTGCCATTTCTTCTTCTATGAAAGCTACTGAGTCTTCTAGTACTCACTTAGCTACTCTGTTTACAGGTTCTTTAGGAGTAGCTGTTGAAGGGCAGTCCCAACTCCATCAGGATGACCCCTTCAACGATTTCATCTTCACGGATGCCGATCGTCAGCTGAACGCAGCTGAACTTCGACGGCAATCCGCTGAACGACAACTGCAGGAGGTCCGCATGGCGCTCCAGCAACAGGAAGAAGCTCACAAGGCCCAACTTCAGGCCTTGGAGCTTGAGCTTGCAGCAGCCAAGGCCGCTGCCTCTGCCGCCGAAGCCGCCGCAGCCTCTTCTACTGCTGCTGCCGCCACCGCCGCCCCTGCTCCTACTGGTGTCACCATCACCATACCTTGTCTGGATGCCATCCATGACAAGGTCTCTCAAGTGGCTACCTCCTCTTCCTCCCTTCAGGCGTCTGTAGACGACCTGAAGGCCACGGCGTTACCCGCTCTCTCCACAGCGGTCAACAACAACTCCACCTCCACCACCAACTTCCAACAAATTGTGGTGCAGAGGTTGGATGCACAGGAGACTGGCCTTAGAGCCCTCCAGGAGAAAGTGGCTGAACTTGCCACTGCAGTAAACACGCTGACCACTGCTCCTCCTCCACCGCCGTCGTTCACTACGGCTGACAGGGAACTTCTCCAGTCCCTGCTCTCATCTTCCTTCATCAACAGGAAGCTAAACGCCAACATGGCCTCTCTCCTCCAAAGGAGTGTTTCAACAGCCGCCTTACAACAGGCACCTGTTGAGGGGGAGAGACAACCGAGAGACCATTCCGTTTATTCCCCTTCCACCAACTGAAGAACTACCGAACAGGGGGGAACAAACGAGGATGATGATGAAGATGATGATGATGATGATGAAGAAGACGACGACACCTTCTTCGTCGAGAAGGTACCAGCTTCAACGCCCACTCCAGGGCCTGCACACTCTCAGGGGGAGAACCCCGGTGCACCTGGTACGTTACTACTACCATCCTCTCCCTCTTCCTCTGATAACCAACCCATCTCTACTCTTCTTAAATCCAAACCTACACCTGAAACCATCGCCCTTGACACCTCATCTGAAGACTCACCCACAAACAACTTACAAATGGTTGTCTACCAACCACCCAAACAACCTACCCCTGAACCAACACCTCAATCTTCTCCCAAACAAACCTCTGAACCTGAAACCCAAGACGACTCTGGGTGTTATGATGTGAACTTTGGTTCTGTCACGATTGAGATTGTTCGCCTAATGGAGAACAGTCCATCAGAACAGACAAGAGCTGAACTAAGCAGAATGACATTCAGAGTAACTCCTCTAAACATTGAATCCATTTCTTCTAAACCAACCCGCTTTAACCCTGAAGCATCCTCTTCCAGAACCCCTGAAATAAGAGCCCCTCCTGAAACCATTTGCCTATCATCAGATGATGAATTCATCTCTGATGACTTCTCTACCCCTGCTTCTTCTCCCAGATCTCCTCCCTCTAACTCTCCTAGATCTGAAGGTGAGAATTACCCTGACAACTCTGCTACTGTCAATAGGGATGGGCGTTTAGACGCCGTGATAGAGCGACTCGAGAGTACAAGAGTAAAAATTCCTCTTCGTACCTCTTGGGACTCCGAGTTCGCCTATCTATCGCAAGAAGAGTACAACAATGCTGTACAGGCTCAGGAGGAGCATAATAAGAAGCAGAAGGAAGCCTTCCTCTCTGCTCAAGCCGCTCGAAGGCTTGCATCGGATTTTGTTGAAGAGGACGCTGAAATAAGTGCTGATCCTGTTCTAGCACAGAAGGCCGCGCTGAAGGTCTTCAACAGAAACGCTGAAGTTCAGTCTGAAGAAGTGAACTCAGAGCTTTACTGGTGCCGAGACCGCCTACACCTCAGAAAACATGGTGCTGCTATCTCTGGAATCCATCTCAGCCGAACTCGCGGCAAAAGAGCAAAAACATGGATCACCGTCAAACGCTCAGGAGTCAAGGATGTGCAACACACTCTTAACAATTTGGAAAGATACAACTTGTCAGAGTGGAATGAAATCAGAAGCCTACTTCCCAAAGCCAACAGAAACTATCGGGCTGAAGTAGAAGAAGTCATAAACGGACTTATTGCACGCATCAGAAGAACAACCGAAATTCCTGCTGACCTTCTCCAACCTTCTTCAACACTGACTCAGCCTCCTGTTCGAAGATCAGCAGGTGCTTCAACAAGGAGACCAACTCCTTGCATGCCCAGGATGGTTGTCAAGCCACTGGACCTCTCGATGCTTGATCTTTCACTCCCTCCAGGAGTCTCTCTCTCTGAAGGACAAGTCATCAGAGAACCTGTTCATGGTATTTGTGTAAGCGACAACTCCAAGATTCTACGCTTTCAGCGTTTCAGCGAGCTACACAAAGCACCATATGAACACTTGGTTTATGTTCTCTTCACTGCTCAAAAAGACAAGAAAAACTATGATAATAAAGAGATTATTCGCACTGTCAGAGCTATACTCGATCATAGAATCGCCTTCAGTAATACTCCTGTTCCAATCGTAGTCAAGACTGAAGAACTTAGCGAAGACTCTGATAGTTAGAATATTTTTGTAGTTTTGCTTTCAGTACTTCACTTATGTACTCTTGTATTTTCTTTACTCTTGTAACCTGATTGAGATTAATGAAAATGCAATTCAGTGCATTGTACTTTATTCCATCATAGTACTGAAAAAGATCCCTCAAAACAGTAAATGGGACATGTACCTTTATGAGTTCTATTTCCTACTGTTTTATCTAGAATTAGAAATTTTTTTTCTTTCTAGACTTAGACAATTTCTCTGTTGTCTTATCATTATCATTTAGGGGGAGATTGTTGATCCAGGTCTCCTAAGACCTGGTGAAATGATAATGATCCTGAACCTTTACTTAGTGAATAGGTTTTTTACTTCTGTTATAGCTTGAGGAATTATCACTGAATCTGTTCAGTGTTATTCCATGTCACTTATGTTGTAGCTTATTTTTATAATAATCAGGATCATGATCAGGAGACGAACGAGTCTGTTCTTCAGTCTACTGATCCTATCCACTAAAGTGAAGAACTCCTGAAGACATCAAGATCATACTCAAAGAACCATCAGCGACGTCGAAGACTTAGCTGATGACAGGAACAGCATGCTCGTGATCTGAAGACGGAACTCAGTGATAGCAGGCTGCTCAATATCGTATGACATCCTGAAGATTCATCAGGATACAAGTGACCCTGAACAGCACCAGTTTCAGGACTCTAGTCACTGATCAGTATCCTGATCCTGAAGGATTAGTGTAATGTCTTAGTCTAATGCACAAAAGGATTATCCGCCTTTACTGACACAAAAGTACATAAGGACAGTCTCTTTACTGTTCCCTCCGTAATTATCAGACCTCAAGGCAACTGTTTACACACTTCCTCTTTTGCACACCATGCAAAGAGTATTTGTTCATAGTAAATAGTACAAAGGACCACTTACATTGTGACACGTACACAAAAGTGAGTCTGCATGCATTTAATGCATTGGGTATAAATAGGACTTGAAGAGATGTTCTCCACACTTCTTCTTCATCCTAAAAACTACCCTAATCCTTTCTTTCTTTATTCCCTCTATCTTCTTTCTTACATCTTCTCACTTTAGTGCATAGTGAAAGAACTTAGATTGTTTAGTTTAGACTTATTGTCTTTTCTATTTCCGCAACAATCTGTAAATTCATATTGTTTATACAACAAGAATTTAAAAGTGAAAACTTGTGTGATTATATTCAACCCCCCCCCCCTTCTATAATCCCAAACACTATCCTTGCTTGAAGGTCACCTCTTTGGGACCAACAACTTTCATTCAAGTTCCTTTGAAGTGGGTGAGACATCTCAGTTACAACCAAATCAACCTTTCAGTTCCACAAAACCTAAATTTTCTAAAAAGTCATCTGGAAAGGGTGGTAACTCCATTCCCACAAAACCGTCCTCTAACTCACACCGTGCTTTTCATGCAGATGCGAGGAGGAAAGATGGTGGACCGAATGTGAAGCCACCAAGAAAGGATCATCATGGGAGGAACAACTCTTTTTCTGCTTTCCCTAAGAAACATAGTCCTAGCCGTGCGGGTTTAGGCTATGTTCCACCTAGTGTAGGAAAGAATTCAAACATGTCTGTTAATTCTAATCGCAACTTGAACGATGTTTTTAATATTTTTCGCAATGACATGTGCTTTATGTTTGATAATTTCCTGCGTTATGGTGTGTCTAACTCATTCTATGCTCCTAATTCTAATGTCAAATCCCAAAAGAGAAGGGGAAGAAAAAGGGGGAAAGCAAAATCCTCTTCGTCAGTGAAGTCCCCTCCGCCTAGGGAGAAATCCGTAAAGGGGACTACACCGACTGATTTATCTGTTTCTAACCCACAGGAACCCATTTGGCAATGGGTCCCTAAACAAGCTTAGTTGTCTTGCAGGTCAGTCATGTGTGGTAGTTCGATTCTGGCGCATATAGACACATGACTGGTCAGAGATCCTTCCTTTTCAACTATGTTGAAAGGTTCGAGGGATACGTTAAAACAGCCGACAAGACGCCTAAGCCAATGGTGGGTTATGGGAAAATTACGGATGGGAAATACATCATCAAGGATGTAAGATATGTCGAGGGGTTAGGTTACAACATGTTCAGTTCCAGTCAGTTCTGTGACAACGGATACTGGGTGAAGCAATTTCAATACGGAAGCGACGTGAATGATGAAGACAACAACGTCATCCTAAGTGCACGTAGGAATGGCAATCTTTATTCCACCGTCTTTCGTTCAATCCCTCAGACTCACCCTCAGTTTGAAGCAATTTCTGATCCGAGGAATGCAATCTGTCTGCTCGCAAAGGCTTCAAAGGAGGACAGTTGGTTATGGCATCGAAGACTCTGCCATCAGAATTTTAAAGACATGAACAAGCTGGTTTCGAAAAATCTCGTCAAGGGACTACCAGAGACTCGCCTTTCCAAGGATACACTGTGTCCCGCTTGTGCACAAGGAAAGATGACGAGAAGCTCTCATCCACCGAGGATGGATACGAATAGCAAGAGTCCCCTTGACATGATTCATATGGATCTTTGTGGACCTACCAGAACCGAGAGCTTAGCCCGAAAGAAATACATGTTAGTTCTCGTTGATGAGTTCTCTAGGTTCACATGGCTTGAATTCCTACGAGCTAAGTCTGACGCTGCCGATCGAATCATTGCCTTCATCAAGTGGACTCAAGTTCTCTTGGGTCGCAGAGTGAAGAAGTTGAGAAGTGATAACGGAACCGAGTTTCGCAATGCAAAGCTGCAATCCTTTCTTGAAGACGTGGGAATCTCTCACAACTTCTCAGCCGTACGCACACCTCAGCAAAATGGGGTAGTAGAAAGGAAGAACCGGACGTTAGTCGAAGCGGCGAGATCCATGATGGCTCATTCTGGAGTTCCTCAATCTTTTTGGGCTGAAGCAGTATCAACAGCATGCTACACGCAGAATCGGACTCTGATCGTCAAGAGGACCGGTAAAACCGCCTACGAGATGGTCGAACAGCGTAAGCCTAACATCGATTACTTTCAAGTTTTTGGATGTAAATGCTATGTTTTAAATGACCGGGATGATTTGGGAAAGTTTGAACCCAAGTCTGATGAGTCTATCTTCATCGGATACTCACATAACTCTAAGGCTTATAGGGTTTTCAACAAACGGACCCGAACCATCCTGGAAAGCTCAAATGTTGATTTTTCCGAAACCGAAACCTATTCTGTGGCAAGTTCAAGTAATGTAAATGCAGCTTTTTCTGAACTGTTCACCGCACCACCGAGCACAGATTCTTCCACTAACTTCTCTGCTTTAGACTTCTTAGACCTCGCAGATTATGATCTACCCACACTCACGGGTCCGATTGTAGTTCCTGCTCATGCTGGTTCAACTTCTACTTCCGTAACGTCCGATGCATTCGTCACTGAGCCATCTTCAAGCACATCTACAAACTCAGTGTCACCAGAATCAACTGCGGTCTCTCCCCCTGAAATCTCATCCTCAGCCTCACCGGAACCTGTCCGAGAACAGACCCCACAACCTGTTCTTGCACCTATCCCAGAGGAAGCCCCACTACCTTCACCCAGTTCAGCTCAGAGAACGTATGCACAGGTAGTGCGTGAGCCCCGGTTGGAGGCATCACCGCAGAATAATCTGGCGGCTGGGTCGTCAAGTAGAAACCAGCAAGAGGTCTTGGCCGTGCAAGATGAGAACGACGCCACCAACAACCAACAAGCTTATGTCACTCACCCACACACTCGCAAATGGACAAAAGATCATCCCCCCTCCCAGATCATCGGGAGTCCCTCACAACCTGTAACTACGAGATCCGCAAAGAATGTAGAAAACCTGATTCTATTCGGAGGATTCCTCAGTGATTTCGAACCTTCGGATGTTTCCCAAGCTCTCACTGATCCGGATTGGGTTTTAGCAATGCAAGAAGAGCTTGCGGAATTCGAGAGAAACAAAGTCTGGCGCTTGGTAACCAGACCGTGGGGAAAATCCATCATCGGCCTGAAGTGGATCTTCCGGAACAAGAAGGACGAGAACGATCTCATCATCCGGAACAAGGCTCGATTGGTCGCCAAGGGTTATCGCCAGCAAGAGGGTATCGACTACGATGAGACGTTTGCGCCCGTTGCTCGAATCGAGGCAATTCGGATCTTTCTTGCGTATGCCGCACACAAGAACATGACGGTGTATCAAATGGACGTCAAGTGTGCCTTCCTGAATGGAGTCCTTCAAGAAGAGGTGTACGTTGAACAACCGGAAGGATTCATCGATCCCAGATTTCCAGAACACGTATACGTGTTGGACAAGGCGCTTTACGGTCTCAAGCAAGCTCCTAGGGCATGGTATGAAACACTCACTGATTACTTGCTAGGAGTTGGCTACAAGAAAGGTACAATCGATCCCACTTTGTTTCTCAAGAGGTCAGGTAAAGATTTAATTATAGTTCAGATATACGTGGATGATATTATCTTCGCATCTACGAAGCCTGAGATGTGCCAAGAGTTTGAGAACACCATGAAATCCCAATTTATGCAGATACTTCTAGTAAACCGGTTGACCAGAAGACTTATCGGGCAATCATTGGTTCCCTTTTATATCTCACAGCTAGTAGACCAGATATTGTTTTCTCCACGGGTGTCTGCGCTTGTTTTCAGTGTGATCCACGTGATTCACACCTGTCTGCAGTCAGAAGAATCCTTAGGTATCTGAAGGGCACACCGGATTTTGGCCTTTGGTACCTAAAGGATTCTGGTTTTGAACTAATTGCATATACAGACTCAGACCATGCAGGTTGTAAGCTCAACAGGAAAAGCACATCGGGTGCTTGTCAGTTTCTCGGAGACAAGCTGGTGAGTTGGTCATCCCGAAAGCAGAATTGCGTATCCTTGTCCACCGCGGAGGCTGAGTATGTTGCCGCCGCCTGCTGCTGCTCGCAAGTTCTGTAGATGAAGACCTAACTTGCCGACTTCGGATACACCATGCAACGGATTCCAATCTATTGTGACTCCAAAAGTGCGATTCAGATCACGGCAAATCCGGTTCAACATTCTCGGACGAAGCATATCGATATCCGATATCATTTCATCAAAGACCACGTCGAGAAAGGTAATGTTGAACTTTACTTTGTTGAGAGTGACTATCAGCTTGCTGATTTGTTCACTAAGCCGTTTGACGAGAAACGTCACTTCTTTCTCCTAAGCAAGTTAGGAATGCTAGACCTCCCGGCCTGAGGTCTAGGGGGAGTCGGGAGTTCATGTTATGTATGCATGTGTGTAGGGGGAGTCTGTAGGAATTCTTGAGAGATTGCATAAATTGAGGGGGAGTACTAAGTCCTGTTCTATATATTTGGTGTGTTTACTGACGTTCTCGGATCCACAACACCTTGGATACCATTTTATACTTTCTTTTGTAGGTGTGGATCCTCACGACGACTTCTGGTTACTTCAGATCAGAACTCGCACAAAACCCTGTCGAGACGAACCAGGTAAGTCTCTTTTCTAGGGAGTCGAGCGCTGAACTTGTAAATTTTTACGAACTTGAAAGTTCATGGGGCGGTAGAGTACATGTCTTGAACTTACAAGTTCGGGGACTAACTTTGCTACTCTCTGATTCTTAATGTTCAGGGACTCGTTTTGCTCTTTAGTGAAACTTGTAGTCCAGGGTCTATTTTGAAACTTCTTAAAACTACAAGTTCAGGGACTAGTTTGTAAGTTTCTTGAAACTTCAGTCCAGGGGTGGTTTTTGCCAATAGGTGAAAGTCGGGTTAAGAGAGTCATCAGGAGAGCCAAACACAGTGTTTTTGACCCAAACACAGTGTAATTCGGTAAAAATATAAATACCGGTTTCAAGATTTACTTTTCACAAAAATTCAAATTTTCACTTTTTCTCTCTGAACTCTCACCCGGTAACCGATCTCGCGCTCGATTCGTTTTCACCCGTTTTTGCTCCGTTCGTCGATCAGATTACGTTTTCGGATTCCTGGTAAGTTTACGATCAATCCTTATATAGTTATAACATCTAAATCTGTCGTTTTAAGGTCCGGATCGAAGCCTAAACTTTTCAAAACTTACCCGAAAACCAAACTTCTTGGAATGGGATTTCGGGGCTTTAAATCGATCCTTTGTTGATTAGAAACTTGTTATTAACTGATTTAGGATGCATGTTGATAGTTTAGAGCCTTAGATCGACGTTCGGTGAACGGTTTTTAAGTTTGGAACTCGAACAGTCCCAGTTTTCCGAATCGGAAAACTTGAACATTCAAGTTTTCCGAATCGGAAAACTTGAATGTTCAAGTTTTCCGCATTCTTCAACGATGAATACTCATGTGTGTTTTCCGATTCAGAAAACCAGTTAAATCCGAATCGGATTATCAGGTTTTCCGAATCTGACTTGTGTCTCGTTTTCAAAGCTAAGTTTTTCCGATTCGGAAAACATGGAATTACCCTTACGGGTTTCCGAGGTTTTCCGAATCTCGTATGAGACCAAGTCTTGCCATATTTTTCTAAGGTTTGCACATTTTCCAAATCGGAAAACTACGTTTTCCGAATCGGAAAACCCACTTATTCGTCTTGTTCTATTTTTTCTAAGTGTGGGAGTTTCCCGAATCGGAAAAGTACCTTTTCCGAATTGGAAAACTTGTGTTTTATTGAACTGAATTTTTCTCTAAGTGTTGGAGTTTCCCGATTCGGAAAATCACCTTTTCCGAATCGGAAAACACCCCCTCGTGTGTTTGCTCGTTTTTCGACTCAGAAAATACGAAATACTCATTTTTGAGTTTTCGAGGTTTTCCGACTCGCGCCTAGTCGAGGGTATAGTCTTTTTAACGCAACATCTTTCTAAACACTTAACTGATCCTTTTGTGATGTGACAGAAATGGCCAGTCAATCGAACGCTCTTGCTCCTTCTTCCCCGGTCAACAACGCTGCTGACCGGGCCCTCATTGCACCATCTGACATCCGTCCCATCCACCAGAACAACGGGTACGTTGACCTGTCCAACTTCACTGCTCAGGACGAGGTGGTACTGGAGATCCTTCGTGCGCATCCACTGGCGTACGCGATGCAAGCCACTGCCAACATTCCCATGATCTACCTTCAGCAGTTCTTTGCTTCATCTACCGTGGAGACTCGAGATGGTGTGCAGACCATCGTCGGTCGTGTTGATCACACCGACATCACTATCACTGTGGAGGATTTGAGGCGCATCCTCCATCTGCCTGCTGCCACTCCTGAGACCCCGTTCGAACCACTGGTCTCCGGCTCCGAACTCTTCAGCGAGGTACTCGCTCTTGGGGTCCACTACACTTCAAACAACCGACCGAACGGGATTTCCCAAGTCACCCAGGGGATGCTGCCACCAATCTGGTTTTCCTTCTTCAACATCCTCAACAGGACCCTGTCGTCGAAGACCCACGGAGTGGATAAGGCTTCCACTCAGTTCTGGCATATCATACATGCGGTCGCCTACGGGAGGCGTATCGACTTCGCCCAACAACTATGGGCTGACATGGTCACCGACGTCCGACAAGGGCCTGCAAGAACCCGTCATACATCCATTCCTTGGATGAGGTTCTTCAGTCTGGTCATTCACGAGCACATGGAGCGACATCCGGCCGTCAGACGCAGATCCAGCCACCCTCGCTTCGAAAGCGTTCAGATCGGCAGGATGAACCGCAGCAGACTTCGATCAGGTCAGGTTGAAATGCCTATCCCCGATAACGTACTTGGCTTGGCGGACCGTAGGTCTGAGAATGTTAGGATGTACCGTGCGTCGATAGGTTTAGAAGACGCGTCCACGGACTCCTCAGAACCGAGGAGCCCTACCCCGGACGCGTGACCCGTCCTTCCTAGGAGCCGTGTCTCTGGCACGGCGGGCCAGAGCTCCAGTGGGGGAGCTCAAGGCTCGGGAGTGATGAGAGTGGACGTTAGGGGTGAAGTGGGTAGAGTCGTTGGTACGTCTGCCACGCCGCACATGTCTCGAGGAGAAGCCTATCAGATGATGCTCCGGAACCGCACCCGTCGAGCTCGAACACCAACTGTTGTCGAAGAAACATCCCCAGTTGCCCGCGAACGTGAAATCACGAGTCACTTCCGGGTGAAGCAGTACACCGGGATTCTCCAACAATCCCCAGTTCATTCGTCATCGGAAGAGCGCCGAACGCCGACACCGCCGCAACAACCTCAACCGACTAGTGAGGACGTGGAAGCTTCCCACAAGAACAAGCACACGTTCCTTCACCACCACACGCGGCGGCCGTTACTTCTCAAGGAGGCGAACCCTCAGGCGATCCTTCAGGCGATGACTCCGACGGTCCAGAGTCCCCCGAGCACACTCCTTCGGACCGTCGTGAGCCCGATGACGAACCCACAGATGAAGAGATGGTGTATTACGGATCTAACTCTGAGTTCCAACTATCAGAACCAGCGAAGGGCGGGAAGGCCCAGATTATTGATGTGGATGAAGCCACCTCTTCCTTCAATGACGACAGAATATTCTGAGATCCAGTACTTGCTGAAGATCTTGAATCAGATGACCGGACCGTCGGTCGTGAGGAAGAAGGTGAGGCCGAGGTTGCTACCGGCTGGGGTAGAGAAGACAGTGCGGAAGAAGAGAGAGAGAGGGGAGAAAAGGAGAGAGAGAGAAGAGAAAAAGAGACCGAAGATGTTGAGGTCCAATTAGGCGAGCTTTGGGCTCAACTAGAGGATGCGGACGAAGAAGTAGAGCCGCACAGGTTAGAAACGGAAGTTTCCCTTACCTCGAGTCCATCCAACAGAGAGGCAACCCACACCGAGACCGGGCACCCTACGGTGTCTGGTCAAGACGCTAGCAGCCAACTAGCGCATTTGCACGCCCCACCCAGCCACTCGACCATCTCTCAACAGATGGTCGTTTCAGTCTCTCACGGGGATCAAGCACAACTTCCACCGGCCACTCAATCGGAGTCTGCCGGTGTTGAGATAAGAGAGGAACCGCCCCACCTCTCGACTTCACTTGTTGCACATAGAGTCGTAGAGCCACTTCCCGGGACGTTTACGATCCCTTCTATCATTAGGCCACGACCTATTGTACCACAAGCGGAGATCCCACGGGACTCCGCCGGAACGGGGAGAGTTGGTGCGTTGGGTGACGCCCTTCGAGGATCCGCCGGAAGCCCTGACACCGTCAACATCATACCAGCGGTGATATCAGACCGAGAGAGCACCTTAGTAGGACTCTTCTCGACAACCGGAGCCCAAGTGGCACCGGGTGTTGTACTACCGGGACATGGTCCGACAAACTCGAGCAAAGTCTTTAAAGATGCTAACGCAACAACGGGGCCTTTAGGCCTGACGGATTCGGGTGGAATCCCTAAAACCACCCTTGTACCAACGGGACTTTTAGGTCCGACGGATTCGGACGACATCCTAAAAGTCGTCCAAACCAGGTTACTTGCGGTGGAGGAAGCCAACCGGGCTCGAGATGCGCGGGTCGAGGCACTGGAGAAAGCCTTGGCCGAGACGGAGAGAAAGAGATTGGCGGATCTTGAGGCGTCACGAAAGCTTCAAGAAGACAGGGATGCGGAGCTCTACGAGCTCAAACGGCGAATCAAGGGCAAACACTCTGAGGTAGCCTCTTAATCCGAGACTCCGATCCCCCGTCAGACCGAAGACGTTCTCAGGCTCGCCCCTCCGACTTCGGGCGACCTACCTCCGATACCGGGCTACGTTACTGAGGCGGAACATGCCTTCGTCATCTCATCCTACACGACTTAGAACGACCGCCTCTCCGCCCAGGTTAGAGATCGGGAAGCCCAGATTGAGATCCTTCAGCAGCGCATCCGGGAACTAGAGGCCATGTGTCGGTCTCAGGCTCAGCCTTCCAAACGGAGGCATGATGACCCAGATGACTCGGCACTGGGTCCTCATGAGGGGGAGGTGCAGGCTTCATCCAAAAGGCTTCGCACCGACCTCCATTCTGCCTCTGGTTCCGGTTCTACTCCAGCTCCAGCTTCCACGGCCGCCCCCTCCAGTGCTCCTTCAGAAGCTGCTGCCCCCGATGCTCCCTATGTCGATTCGGACACGGAGGATATTCCTGACATGGGGAGTTGGCACTATGAGCCAATTCCAGAAGGGGAGTCAGTACAGTTTCCTCAGATGACCGATACGGCGCAGATTAACGTCGTTTCCCCGGAAGCAGCGCTGAAAGATGTTTCAGATGTTCAGATTCCGGAAGAAGCCCGGAAGATTCTTCGGTCCCTTGCTCAGAGCCTCAGGATTTTCCAGAGGGGGGACGACATCGTACGAGATACAGAATACAACAGCTTCCTATCGGCGTTTGATTTTCCCACTCCAGAAGCTCCACGGACCATTCACTCGACAGATCCAGAGACCACCGTTCCAACTGTTATCCAGCTCAACTGGAATCATTCAGTCATCTTCCGTCCATTCCTTGAGGAATCCTTCTCCCGTATCTTCCAGCAGGAGAGACTGCACGTATGGTCTCGAAAGGTCTATTTTGGGATCTCGCACATCAAGACAAAGAGGAGAAGGACAGCTTACGTGCACCAACGGATGTGCAACTGGGCCACCCACGGACGTCAAAGAATCCGACGTCGTTTCATCAAGGTAACTGCTATGCGCCCTTACAAACATGGTCATCAGTTATTTCTTGAGTACGACGTCCGCATGTACGGGACCGGCACTCCACGAGGTGAGCTACAAGACTGGTCGTTCACGGAAGCCGACCTGGACCGGGTGCACTTGGAAGATCTCCTCACGCTCATCAAGTACCTCCAGGGTCTGATTCTCCGACCCCAACACTACAGAGACGGCACCGAGATACTGAAGAAGTACGTTCGCCACGCGATCACACTTACGCGGGTGACGGACTACCAGCTCGCGATCGAGAGCCGCCAGCCGAAGGTCAACCTGCTTAGACCGAACCTGCTCGTACCTGGTATTGATGCCTACCTTCCCTACATGCCAACCAGGATACCGGAGCACGGGGTTCTCTACGTGACGAGGAAGAAGAAGGAGCGAAAGTTAATGAGATTTGGCGAACTTGCCAAATTCTGTGATGGTACTCTTCTTTACGTCTACAACGGGATGCAGAGTCGACTCTTGGCGGATCAGATACCGGGCCGAAAGATTATTGACGGGAAGGGAAAGATTCTGGAGGGCATGAGACTGATCGAGAGGAAGCTCAAAGAAAGATTGATGTACAGACGAGTCGAAGCGGCGATGCAGATGAGAGCACGGATCATCGGAGATTGGGAAGAGTTTTTGCAGATGTCCAAGTGGGAGCCTGCACTGGAACTTCCACCACCTTTCTGACTTCTTCACAAAGGGGGAGATTGTAGGACCTCTTGTGTTGTGAAGAATCAGAAAAATACTATCTTACCAGCTTTCTAGTTCAGTTTCCTTTATTTGTAAACATTTATCTTTGTTAGTGCCCCTGTTTGAGGTTTGGAACCTCGGGGGCCTTTGTTGACATTTTGTGTAACTTCCTCTTACCTATATAAGGTAAAGGATGATTAGGGTTTTCATGTGGAATCAAATTTTACTACCTTTTTGGGCAAGAACTCCATTGTTGCATTTCTTCAAGCTCTTAAGCTTTTCTCATATTGGTTTCATCCATTTCTTCTCATTATTATTGATTTGTGGGACAACACAATATCTTGGAACCATCTTCTGTAAATGATCAAACACCTTTACCACATATTGCCAAATGGACAAAGGATCATCCTATTGATCTGATAATTGGTGATCCTACTTCTGGTGTTCAAACACGAGCTGCAACTGCTAATGAGTGTAACTTCTCGGTATTTTTGAGTAATATTGAACCAACACGTGTATCTGATGCTTTACAAGACTCTGATTGGGTTACTGCTATGCAAGAGGAGCTCAATCAGTTTGAGGCATTAAAAGTGTGGCGGTTGGTCAAGTTACCTGAGTCAAAATCAGTTATTGATACGAAGTGGTTATTCAAAAATAAGAGAGATGCGAATAACATAATTGTTCGTAACAAAGCACGACTTGTGGCCAAAGGTTATCGTCAACAGGAGGGCATTGATTACGATGAAACTTTTGCTCCTGTTGCTCGACTCGAAGCTATTCGCATGTTTTTGGCATATGCTGCATATAAAGATTTTACTGTTTTTCAAATGGATGTCAAAACAGCATTTCTATATGGTCATTTGAAAGAAGAGGTATATGTAGCTCAACCAGAAGGATTTGTAGATAAAGAACATCCAGATTATGTCTATGTTCTAGACAAGGCTTTGTATGGCTTAAAGCAGGCACCACGTGCTTGGTATGAGGAGTTGTCTAAACATCTACTTTCCAAAGGGTTCAAGAAAGGTTCGGTGGATTCGACATTGTTCTTGATGAAGGAAGGCGAACATATTGTGGTCATTCAGATCTATGTTGACGAGATTATCTTTGGCTCAACTAGTCGGGAGTTGTGTAAAAAGTTTGAGACTGTCATGACTGAAGAATTTAAGATGAGTATGATGGGAGAGATCAATTTCTTTCTTGGTCTTCAAGTGCGACAATTTTCAGATGGAATTTTCATAAATCAATCTAAGTATATCTTTGATTTACTTAAGAAGTATGATATGTCTGGATGTCACTCGATAGGAACTCCAATGGCTACAGGTAATTCAATTGGTCCAGATCATGAAGGAAAGGATGTAGATTTGAGGAATTATCGAAGTATGGTTGGTTCGTTAATGTATCTCACTGCCAGCAGACCAGATATCATGTTTGCAACATGTGTGTGTGCCAGGTATCAAGCCAAACCAAAGGAGTCTCACTTAGCTGCAGTTAAGCGTATTTTTCGATACTTAAAGGGGACACCGTACTATGGCATTTGTATCCAAAAGGTCTTGGATTTGAGCTACAAGCGTATACTGATGCCGATTATGGTGGCTGCAATATGGACCGGAAGAGTACATCAGGTCATTTGCAATTTCTGGGAAATAAGTTGGTTTCGTGGGCATCCAAAAAGCAACAGTGTGTTTCTACCTCCACCGCGGAATCTGAATATGTTGCTGCCGCGAGTTGTTGTTCGCAAGTGCTTTGGATGCAGTCGCAACTTCGTGATTATGGTCTTGAATACAAAAAGATTCCCATGTATTGTGATTCTAAAAGTGCAATAGCCATCTCAGCTAATCTGGTTCAACACTCGAAAACCAAACACATTGATATCAGGTATCACTTCTTAAAGGACAATGTGGAAAAAGAAAATATAGAGCTGTATTTTGTTAATACTGAATATCAACTTGCAGATTTGTTTACTAAGGCTTTAGATGAGAAACGATTTAAATTTCTCATCTCTAGACTTGGTATGATTGATAAAAAGATTTAACAGTCTTCTAATCTATATTTCCCTATATACATAGCAGGATAATGAAATACTGATTTTAGTATGGTCATTACACTTCTATGTATATATTGAAATATAGTATATTTGTTACTTTTATTTTTTCTGCCTCAAGTTGCTTGTTTTTTGGTATCTTGTTATTTTCTTTGTGTTGTTACTAATATGTCTGTCTTCTAAGTATATGGTTTTATCAAGGGGGAGCTTATCTGGTTCAGGTGAGTACATTCGCTATGGTTTTGCTTTGTACAGGTAAACTCATGTATGCATAGTTTCAGGGGGAGTATTACGGATGCTTCATGGTAGGGGGAGTAATTGACTCGAGACGTGCGTGTTTCAATTCACTCGAGACTTGTGCTTGTGTTGTACATCTCGAGTCATGTATCTCGAGTCCTCTAACTCAAATTTATTTGATGACTCGAGTTTGGTAAAAATATGGTAATATAACAACTCGAGTCATGTATCTCGAGTGTATTATCTCGAGTCTGCAATATGGCTCGAGTTAGTTAAATTTGTTATGGCTCGAGTTAGTTAAATTTGTTATGATCCATGTGCTCGAGTCATGTGTCTCGAGTCATGTATCTCGAGCCATATAACTCTAGTCATGTATCTCGAGTGTTGGTTTGTACATATGACTCGAGTCATGTCCTTGAGCCATGTATCTCGAGCCACATAACTCGAGTTAGACATCTCGAGTGGTTTTATTGTTTTTGATTCATCTTGACTCGAGACAAGTACTCGAGTCTTGCATTTCGAGTCACATAACTCGAGTTAGAGATCTCGAGTGGTTGTATTCTTCTTTGACCTATCTTAACTCGAGACATGTACTCGAGTCTAGTATCTCGAGTCGCTTATGTCAAGTTTGGCTCAAGTCATTTATAAACATGGTAATCTACCAACTCGAGTCATGTATCTCGAGTCACATAACTCGAGTTAGTCATCTTGAGTGTTTTATTTCTGTTGACTCGAGACATGTACTCGAGTCTTTTAACTCGAGTCCTAGTGTTTGAATTGGTTATTATATTGTTGTAGGTAACTCAAGTGATGACTCGAGACATGCACTCGAGACATGTATCTCGAGTGGTTGCGGGTATCTCGAGTCTCAGTGTTTGCGTTGGTACATATTAAGTTGAAAGTATCTCGAGTGGTGACTCGAGACATGCACTCGAGACATGTATCTCGAGTCGGTTCATATATATCTCGAGTCTTAGTTTTCAGTTGGTTAACACTACGTTGGAAGTATCTCGAGTGGTGACTCGAGACATCCACTCGAGACATCTAACTCGAGTCGGTTCATATGTCTCGAGCGTGTTTTTGAACACTTCTATTTTCCGCTCGAGACATGAACGGTCTAATCACCGCGTGCCACGTGTCATAGTCATCATGACTTACTTATCAGTTTCAATGCTCTACTATAAATACATTGCTTCTACTCTCATTTCCAATCTTTCTGGAAATTCATTCTAGTGCGGATTTGTTCAAGTCGTTGCTGCCAAGTTCAAGAAACTGTTTAGTAGTGTACTTCGTAGTTCTAATAAGTGTGTGTTTTGTATACGTATCCCGGTTTCTACGAAGCCTATAGGTATTCATTCGGTCATATACCGATTAGGCTAGTAGTTTAAAATTTTTGTATCAACTTATCTTAAAACACGGGTTAACATCTCGGGATTGTATTTTGATATTTTAAACCTCTACGTGTGAATGACCCGTTGTTCCAGATCATATGGACTTGAGATTTTTGACTTCATACTATCATGTTTGACCTTAAGATTGACCTTCAAATCTACAATATATTGAACTAAATAAAAATAATATATAAGTCTTTTCATGGACCATAATGGCTAAAATCGTTGTTATCATGGTTAAACGTTTTCTTGAATTTCGCTTGAGACATAAGACTTGAGTGTTACTAAAATGGAAGACTTATATATATTCAAATATTCATAGTTCATTATTTTGATCAATGGTCATTCTTTTGGTATACTTTTCTCAAGTCCCACACTGTGTGATTTTCTTTTTCACACTTAAACGCGTTTTTCATAAAAGTCTAAACTTAAAAGATAAATCTAATGTTTTTATGAATTACAGAAATGGAGGACTATACTTTCCCAGACTCAGATGATATGGCGATTTCAGACATTATCTCAGTACAATCATCTCCACGAAATCCGAATGCAGATGCGGATAGACAGTTGATTCGTCCGTCATTATTTCTACCATCGATATCGAACAACGTTCCGTACAACCAACATGCAAGGTTGAGAGCTCCGGTGATTACTGCCATCTTACGGAACCATCCATTGTACACTGTTCTTACAAAGATGGTTGAAGTACCCATGATTTACGTGCAACAAGTATGGAACACACTGCAATTCCATGCTGATCCGGGTAATCATCACTTTACAGCTAAGCTGGATCACTACACCATCAGCTTTGGAGTCAACAAATTTCGCCGCATATTGGGATTTCCGGAAGCGAATAGTAGACCAAATGCTAATCAGTTTGAACCATATGCATCATTGGAAGTTGCAATGGCCGGTGTCGAATCTGTTGGTCACCTGGAGGCGATCAATGCACCATCTCAGTTCAACAAATCCAACTTACCTCCAACATATAACACCTTGTTCACAATTCTAAGTAGATGTTTGACTGGGAAGCGGACGGCTCAAGACACGGCGACTCAGTCATTTCTGACTCTTTTCTATGGCGTACTATTCAACAAGCATTATGACTATGCATCGTTGATTTTTTACGATCTAAAGGAGCTTCTAGCCAAGAGACAAAAGCATCTACCATACCCGAGATTTCTAAGTCTTCTTATTGCTAGTGCAATGCATCATAACCCAGATATTCCGCGTCGATCAGATGCGGAAAAGTTCAAGATTCATGATATGCAGTCTATTCGATATCCGAAGAAGGTGTTTGCTCCGGAGGTTCCTTTGTTTTCTGAACTTTTAGACTATGCTGATCAGAATGTGGCATGTGTGATAGCGTATAGGGCTAGTTTTCCACCTATGGTCCAACCAGAGCCGGAGGGACCTACCCAAGGTGTTATCCCTAGCAGTGAGGGTATAGCTCTTAGGGACCAAAGATCACGGGATCTTGGTCAGGGTGTGTTGAGGGAAAATACCGAGAGGGGTGCAGGTGGGGTCCATTCTGATCAGCTAGCTCATTCATCTACTATCAATGTAGCAGCTCAACTTGGTCAAAATAAGTTCGGCGGTTCAGATGGATGATGTATTTGCTACACTTGAAGATGAGCACGGAGCTACGTCACCTATTTTGGACACGAATGTGGAGGCTGAGTTGGATGATTTTGCTCTATCTCCGGTCAATGAGCACTTTGTGGGTGAATTTCCTGACATTGAGGAAGTTGCACAATCTTTACTTGATTTATCTCAACCGATGGTGGAGATATCAGACGTATAGTGCTATTCTCCGAATGAGCTGGCACAACGTCTACATCGTCGTATGGGATATGACTCTTCGTCTGAGGAAAGTGTTGATGCAAGTGATGGATGATATGCTTATGAATGAGGATGTGGATTCTCAATCACCTTCTGATGAACTTCCTGGATCAGCTGATGATGATGCTCATGATGATGATGATATGCCTGATCAAGGCTCGAGTCGTTTGTTGACTCAAGGTGACATAAGGATGGCTGAGGGAGAATTAGTTGAAAATCCGGATGTGAGGTTGAGTGTTGGGGAAGCCAAAAGAATTGATGAGAGTGAGACAGGGGCTAGAAAAGAAGTACAAACCCCTTCCCAAGCCGAGTCTAGCCGGGTAGCCACAACTTCTAAGGGTGAGCATATGTTGCCACCGCCTATTGAAAAAGACATGAGATCCCCACTCATGCAATGCACAACCCAACTCACCCACTCTACCGTTTCTCAACAAACGGTAGTTTCATCTTCTCACGTGGTTTTACCACAACTTGTACCCATTCCTCAATTGGAGGTTGGTGGTACCGACACAGTGAGGCAGCTGCCCCCGCCCACGACTTCACTTGTTCACTCATCGAGTCTAGATCCACTTGCTTCAAATGTAAATCTTTCTTTGGCTAGGACACAGGTGCAAACCACCTTTGCAGGAGGCTTTAGTAGCCCTTCCGGAACCACCGTAGTAAGTTCTGCATTTGTTGCGGGCTTGCAAGGATCAGAGGGAAATCCCATCAGTGTTAACACCACGCCAACGCTGAACATGGGTTCCATAGGTTTTAATCTTGGATCAACGAGAAGTCTAAGTGAACTCGGCGTTAGTTTACCCTCTTCCACCATTATCACAGAGCTCCGACAGCAATCTACTATACTGGGTTCTTCCTTAACACCCGTTGGTAGTTTTTCAGCTTCCACCTCGTCCATAGTGCCTATATCATTAGTATCTGCTGCACCATCTTCTTCAGTACCGCCACAAACTGGCACGGCATCATCACCTGACATCGATCTCTCCCGTATTCATGTTGTTGCCACAGCAAATCAACTCATTACGCGCTCACTGTTTCGGGCAAATAATGAACAGATGGCAACTGTTATTAAACAGCAGACAGATCGTATCACAGATTTGGAAAGGCAAGTAGCCTTGTTGGCAAAAGGTAAAGCTCCGATATCTGATCCTCCATCTCAGCCTTCTCAATCAGCGGCTGACTCTCTGAAAATTCCGGAGTTAAAGGGTTTACTGTTCTCTAAACTCTTGGAGTCTGGTTCAGCTAAAGATGGTGATCTGGTGGGTATTCTGCAACAACAAACTGCTCTGCAACAACGTGCCATTCAAGAGCAATGATCTCAAGCTCATCTGGTTACACACACTGAATTCCAACAATTCCAAGCATCTCTTGATGCTTCTCTCACCAAGACATTCACCGAGATCAACCAGATGTTCACCGATGGTTTATCTCAGTTATCGGATCGTATTCGGGGAATTGAAGAAACATGTCAAGTGGCTGCAAGACGACCAACCAGAAGGCATGATGATCATGATGATCATGATCGTCATGAGGGGGAGAGGAAACGTAGAAAGTTGGAAGAGTCGCCGTCTAGGATACCAACTTCTTCTAATGTGAGAATAGTTGATCGTTTTGAGGAAAGGCCACCGAGAGAGAAGCAACCGGCACGACACAGAGATGCGATTGTTCTAACAGGAGGTCAAGAGATGGAAACAGAACCAGTCTTGCAATCTACAGTAGATTTTTTGGGTTCTGTTCAAGAAGAGAGGCTAGATGAAGGAACTGAAGAAAGAGGAGTTATGTTTTCAGGGACTTCTAGTTCTTTGTCTGAAATAGATAGAGTTCTAGCGTTTCTTGAGAATGTAGCTTCTGAAATCAGAGATTATCAGGTACCAAATGAGGAGATTCAGGATGCAAGATGTGCGGAAGATAATAGACTAAAGGATATGTTTGATGATGTACAATTTGATTTTGAGAAAGAAGAAGCTGTGGATGATGTGGAGGGTCCTCTACTGGAAGAAGTGTTGCCTCAGAATGATTTGATGCCTGTGGATCCAAAGAAAGTTGAACTATGGGAAAAGATGAAAGCAAGTTCGGGGAAATTTCTAAAGAGAACGGAATGGAATCGGTTTACAAGGGCTACTGGGAAGTATCTGGAAGAAAGGTACATGAGTAAATTCTGTTATCATGAGCGGAAGCTGAGCTATGTGAAGTTGTACGGGATTGAGAATCTGAAAGAGGAGTTGAGAAAAGAGTACATTTACATGAGGAAGGTGAACAAGCAAAGAAGAGAAGCGTTAGTGTCAGATTACAAGTTTGTTACTGTAAAGAGTTACAAGACCAACAAGCTCAGTGCCTACTTCTATCCAGTGATTACATTTACCAGAGATGATGGGAAGGAATATGTGATTACAGAAGCAGATTTTCAAGATGTGAGCTTCGATGTGATTTTTGGGATTTTGTATGATCTCTAAGGAAAAGCCTTTAGATTAGAGGAGGAGATAATTGCTCTAACAGCAATTGTTAGACATGTCAAGGCTTCTATCTCATTGGCTCATCTCTATGATTTTCAGCTAGGATTGGAGAATTGGTCGTCAAAGCTATTCTGTCACAAACCACAAAGAAGTCTGATTGGTGAAGAAAAGGACTTTGTCTTGTACACTGTGTTCTATGATGCTGATGAAACAAAGATCTCATGTGTATATCCAGATTCTCTAGGCAACAAGAAGAGAATGTACTCTCATAAAGTGATGTTATTTTGTGATGACACGTTGAAGATGGTGATGGATGGGTTGAATACAAGATTGCAAATGGATAAGCATAATGTCCATGACATCTCAGCTGCAAACAAGGTATTGATCAAGCATTTTGTAAGGGAGATAGATAGAAGATTGAGGCTGAGAAATGACATCAGATTTGCAGAAATCAAGTTCAAATTGAGAAAGCCTGCAGTGAAGCAATCTTAGTCAAGTAGTTGTTTGTTTCTTTTGTATGTCCCTCCTTCTTTTATAAAAGGGGGAGATTGTTAGTGTTAGGTTTATAATAGAAGTTGAGGGACCAATTATGAATGTTTTCTATTTCTTAGGAATGAGGTATAAATACCTCATTGCCTTGTAATGTACTGAAAGCCTTTCATCATGAATGACATATGAGTTTCACATTTTCTCTCTCTACTTTCTCTCTCTACTTGATATCATTACTCTTATGCTAGATCTAACATGATTGTGATTAGATCATGTTAGATTGATTCATCTTTACATCTAACACATAGAGTGGAGGATTCATTTCTTAAAATCAAATATTTCTTGACTCTGATTTCGACTGCCTGCAGTAACGGATATTACTAAATAACACCTGTTATTCTATCCGAGCGTGGCCACGCGTTTTCTGCCAATCTTAATCGTCAAGGGGCCCGGAAATATCTCTCTTTTGAAAGAGGTGCAAATCCCTTCTTGACTACTTGCATTTGGATCCACGGCTTCCGCTGCATCTAGTCACGTCCCGTATGGCTGCCCTGTTACGGTGCAGCGTTAGAACGTGCTAAGAGTACAGTAGTCCTCATGTTCCCAAACCAAGTATCTCAGGTCTAAGGACAACCTATCAAGTCAATGCTTATGACTGAGGCTCCATGAAGCAGACTTGATTACTGGTCACTTCCAATACCCAAACACTCTGATGAGTATCTATAAATACTTGGTCACATCACTTGTGCTTTTATTCTCTACTTCGAATAAATCATCAAGTATTTATAATAGCGTAAAACTCCCTATTGAAATTCCCATTTCAATAAGTGGCTACGGAAATTTAGATTTCATACAAAACTTTGTAAAATCATGGATACGTTAAATATGCGAAAAATAGTTAATTTAGAACAATCATGAATTAAAACCTCCATTTATTTTATCACACTGAAAAATTTACATGATTGAATTGTTCAAAATTAAACTATAGTAATAATTAATAAACTAAAAACTAGCTATTGGCTTCCAGGTACTGCATCCCTACGGAATTTGCATGCGCTTCATGCTTCACCCTTGCTAGTGGCTTTGTCAGCGGATCTGCGACATTTTCTTCTGTTGGAATCTTGCATATTCGTACATCTCCTCTTCCAATGATCTCTCGGATAAGGTGATATTTTATGAGCACATGTCTTGACTTGTGATGTTCTCTAGGCTCCTTTGCTTGTGCCACGGCTCCCGAGTTATCACAGAATATATCAATCGGTCTAGAGATACTGGCAACCACTCTGAGATCCGACAGAAAATTCCTTAGCCAGACAGCTTCTTTTGCCGCATCAGATGCTGCAATGTACTCTGCTTCTGTAGTTGAATCTGCAATTGTGTCCTGCTTTGAGCTCTTCCACGAGATCGCCCCTCCGTTTAGAGTAAAAACGTACCCTGACTGTGATCTAAAATCATCTCTGTCGGTCTGGAAACCAGCATCAGAATATCCTGTGATGCTGATTTCATCCTCAGATCCTCCAAAGACCAAGAACATGTCTTTCATTCTTCTCAGATACTTGAGAATGTTCTTGACAGCCACCCAGTGAGGTTCTCCTGGATTCTGTTGATATCTGCTCGTAACACTTACGCAGTAAGCAACATCGGGCCTGGTACATAACATGGCGTACATAATCGATCCAATTGCTGAAGCATATGGAACCGATTTCATTCTGTCCTGATCTGGACTAGAAACAGGACATTGTGATTTACTTAACACTATGCCATGTTGCATCGGGATAAATCCTTTCTTGGATTCATCCATCCTGAATCTCTTAAGGATTTTATCAATGTATGTACTTTGGCTAAGTCCGATAAGCCGCTTGGATCTGTTTCTGTAGATCTTTATGCCAAGTATATAAGCGGCTTCTCCAAGGTCTTTCATCTGGAAACATTTGCTTAACCAACTCTTTACACTTTGTAAAGTTGGAACATCGTTTCCTATGAGTAGAATATCATCTACGTACAAGACCAAGAAGGTTACTACGCTCCCACTGAACTTAGTGTAGACACATGGCTCGAACTCACTTTTGGTGAAACCAAATTCTTTGATTTGCTCATCAAAATGTAAGTTCCAGCTTCGAGATGCTTGCTTTAATCCATAAATGGATTTTAGCAGTTTACACACCTTATTAGGATTCTTAGGATCTTCAAACCCCTCTGGTTGTTCCATATAGACGTCTTCTGTTAACTTTCCGTTCAGAAAGGCTGTCCTGACGTCCATTTGCCAGATCTCGTAGTTAAAGTACGCTGAAATGGCCATAAGAATCCTAATTGACTTTAGCATGGCCACTGGCGAAAAGGTTTCATCATAGTCGATACCATGAGTTTGTGTGAATCCTTTTGCGACCAGTCTGGCCTTGAAAGTGTGTACATTCCCATCCATGTCGGTTTTCTTCTTGAAAACCCATTTGCGCCCAACAGCTCTACAGTGTTGTGGCAAATCAGTCAACTCCCAAACTTGGTTGTCGTACATGGATTGCATCTCGGCCTTCATGGCTTCCTGCCATTGTTCAGACTCATTGCCTGACATAGCTTCTCCATAGGATGTTGGTTCATTCAAGTCTCCGCTGTTCTGAGAGACTAGAAACCCAAGATACCTATCTGGTTCTTGTCTCACCCTACAAGATTTGCGAAGGTCCTGTGTTTGCACTTCCTCAATCGGTTCTGATTGAGGTTCAACATTCTCATGTTGAATTTCTGGCTCAACAATTGGTGTAGTGTTTTCTTCGTCTACTACCTGTAGATCTACATCCTTTCTGGTATTCCCAGAACTGAGAAATTTTTCTTCCAGAAATTTTCCATTTCGAGCAACAAAGACTTTGTTCTCTTCAGGGTTGTAGAAATAATATCCCACGGTGGTCCTGGGATATCCAACGAATAAACACTTGTCGGATTTGGGTTTGAGTTTTTCTGAGGTCGGTCGTTTGACGTAAACCTCACAACCCCAAATTCTTAGGAAAGATATGTTGGGTTTCTTACCCTTCCATAATTCATATGGAGTCTTTTCTACCGACTTTGTTGGCGCTCTGTTCAGTATGTGTGCTGCTGTTTCGAGCGCATGTCCCCAGAATGACATTGGCAGCGTAGAGTGACACATCATCGTTCGTACCGTATCAAGTAAAGTATGATTTCTCCTTTCTGACACACCATTCATCCGAGGTGTATACGGAGGTGTGAGTTGGGATACAATCCCACACTCCATCAGATGATTGTCAAACTCGTCACTAAGATATTCGCCTCCGCGATCAGACCGTGAAAACTTGATCTTTCTGCCAAGTTGATTCTGTACTTCATTCTGAAATTCTCTGAATCTTTCAAAGCTTTCAGATTTATGTCTCATAAGATAGACATAACCATACCTACTGAAATCGTCAGTAAAGGTAATGAAGTACCGGTATCCTCCTCTTGCCACATGACTAAAAGGTCCACACACATCTGTGTGGATTATTTCTAACAAGTCAGTAGCCCTTTCATTTTCTTTGTTGAAAGCTTGCTTTGTCATTTTGCCATATAAACAAGACTCGCAATTATCAAAAGGTTTATAATCGAAAGTTCCGAGAAAACCTCCTTTTAGGAGTAGTTCAACGCGTTTCTTGTTTATGTGGCCTAAACGACAATGCCAGAGGTAAGTTTGATCCTCGATGTCTTTGGATCGTTTACTTATATGATAGATTTCACTACTGTTGTCTTGTAGATTTACTGTATATAGACCATTCACAGGTGTTGCTTTAAAATAGAAGATATTATTTTTAAAGACAGAAATCATTTTATAATGGTATTCGTAATAAAATCCTTGGTCTACTAACAAATCAAAAGACAAAACATTCTTAATCATATTTGGAATATAATAACAATTATCCAGTTCCAAAACTAGACCCGAGGGTAAACTAAGACTATAAGATCCTACTGCTTTAGTAATCAGCGGAGTGCCTTCGCCAACTCGTAGGTTCGAACGGTCCTTCCTCAAAGTCTTTCTTCTAGTGAATCCTTGTAAATTATTACAAATGTGGTTACCACTGCCTGTATCAATTACCCATGATTCATAAGAAGTGATTAAGCAATCTATCATAAAGATACCTGGAGCATCCGGTAAACCGATCTCTATCTGGTCGATATTCATCGAGTGCTCGCAAATATCCTCGCTGCCGCATTCTGGGCAACTTAGATCTCCCAGCTCATCAATCACATCAGTATCCATGAGATCAGCAGGTTCCGGTACTGGCTCTAGACTGGCCAGAATATCTTCATGAACTTTATCCACGTCATTCTTTGGTTCCTTCATATAGGCACTAGCTGTGTCTTGAATCTTTTTCGTGAGGGAAAACCACATGAGATACACTAACTCTTCCTGAGTCATCTTGTATCCCAAACGCGATAAACATTTAAAGAGCCTTCTCATTTCAATAAGATGGTCTTTACCTGACTGATCCTTTTTCAGCTTCAGTGAAAAAATCTCTTGCATGATCAGAAGTTTACCTGTGTGCTTATAGAGACCTAACTGGTTCTCCATATCTTTCACAACCTGGTGACATGATTTAACTCTTAAATCTCTCCTGAACTCGGGTGATGTCGAGAAAATCAGAATGGACATTACATCCGATTCATCTGCCAAATATTTAAAGTACTGAGTAAAATCCCTCTCGGGAGAATTACTCTCTGGTCATGAAACAGGTTTTTCCAGAACATACAGCTTACCCTGTGCACGCAAGACATTGTCAAGGTGCATTTTCCAGACTGGAAAATTTTGGCCTGTAAGCTTCCATTTACAGTTGATGAGTCTTAGGGATTCCTCAGGGGTATAAAACAGAATTACAGATTTCGACATCTACAAATTAAGAACAAATTCCAATTTTAGTTTATAATTACAAAATTCTAATAAATTATTACCCTTAAAATAAATTTATTAGACTAGAATCCATATTTCACATGTGTCGGAAGCATGTGATCATGTCAAACCGACTCATGCGATTTATGGTAGGTAAAAATATACCAATCGTATTTTAATACGAAAACACGATTTCTAGATCGTCGGGACATCGGATATATAATCCGTGCATATTTAGTCCCTCTAGTGCATTTTGGCCTGGTACCACCCAGTGAATAAATGATTACCAAAATAGACTGCACCACCCGGGACCTGGACAAACCCTGGCCGGTAACACCCGGAGATAATTCGCAGAGTTTTATCACCCTCCAGTTTCGGTTTGAACACGGGCGTTCATAGTGTGCGCACTTACAACGCCCTATGTACCTTACACCAGAGGTGCCCCTAAAGTGGGTTGCACTTACTAATCTATGATTTTAACAAGGGTCATAAATGCCAGTTTTCAAAAACTTTGGATCCAAACACAAAGTGTATTTGTATCCAATTTTACTTTTAATTTTAAAAAGCGTTTATATTTAAAAATTACGTAACTAAAACAACCACGCAATTTATATAACTGATAAATATAAACAACCATGCATTTAAAACATGTCATAGTCAAAAACCCTTTACTATTGCCATTTCATGAGCCAACACAAAATGACGGTCTTTATTCCTAAGGGACAAATCTTCTCGGCGCTCCCACTGGCTCCAAGCTTCATGGTTATCTCCTTGGCTCCGTCTTCGAGTCTCGATTTTATTTATTAAAATGACATTACAAAAACCGGGTTGTAAATGGCACGCAGGCCTCCCGTAACTAATAATAAACAAAACATACGGAAAATAACATCACAACCACTGGTCAAAAGGGTTTGACTATGACATAAACGGATAATTAATTCCTAATTTATCAAAGGATTAAAATAATAATAAAATTAAATTATCCCTAGGGTTTCAAACCTATCTGGTTTGGATAACCCATATCCGATACCTACCGTGAAAGCAACAGTTACGTGCTGCCGCCCTCGCACCGGTCGGTGTTCCGGAAAACAACAGCTACCACCATAAACTACCACTCGCGGCGCGAAGAACGTATCTCGCGGCGCGAAGCTGCTGTTCGCGGCGCGAAACCGCTATTCGCGACGCGAGCTGGTTAACTTTGTTTAATGACGACAGCAGCAGTGTAAACACCACCGCCGCCGCCTACTGTGGTCGGAGAATGATTCCGGTAGTGGCCGATACCCCTTTGCGGCAGTTATCGACCACCGCTACCACTCATCGTCGTTATCGGTGACGATAACGGTAGCCAAAGCCACCGCTGCCGCCACTCTCGATTGAGCGATAAAGAAACCACCATCGCCACCACGACGGCAGCAGCAAATCAGCCACCACCATCGCCTGTGGTGGGGATTCGACGACGACAGCAGCAGATTGCCACCACCGCCGCCGTTCCCCGGCGATTTAAACAACAAAAACCAACACCATCGCCGCCACCACCATAGACGGTGGTGTGGCGGTCGGTCCATTGACTACCGGTGGAAGCACGACGGCAGCAGTAGCAATCACCACCACCACCGCCTCCTTCTGGTGAAATCGACAAAACTACCACCATCGTCGATGACAGTGGCGACAGCCACAACCGTCGATCGGTGGTTTGGATATTAATCGGTCGCCGCCACTACACCGCTGTGGTGCGGCTTCCGATCGCAATCATCATCACCACCACCTTTGCCGTAATCGGCCTTGGTGGTCGAACCGATTACCACCGCCACCACAAACGGTGGTGCGGTGGTTGGTTTTTCGCCGTAGCACCACGGCCACCACACGGCTGTGTGGTGGTTCTCGTTGATACCAGCCGCCGCTACCACCAATCGGTGGTGCGGTGGACCTTGGGTGAGGCAGCCGACGGCCACCACCATATGTGGTGTAGCCGGTTGGTGGTTTGCGGTGGTTTGGTGGTCGGTTCGGTCGGCCAACTGCCGCCGTTCCACCACCAGTTTCCGATTTATTAGGTTTTTCTAAAATCTGATTTTTAAAAAACTAAAAAACATATAAAAAACAAATTTTCAAGCCTAATTATCAAACAGTTAAACCTGATCTGTAGGTTTAAGAAGTGGCTCTGATACCACTGTTGGGAACCGTAGGCACTAACGGTGCGCAGCGGATAACAAAAACGATTCCCAATAACGGACCCAACTTAAACCTTATCAGATACAATCAAAGCGGGGTTTGATGGTTTACCTTTATGCGATTAGTTTTCCGGAAAGCGAGCAGGGGGTACACCGCTACTGACACCACGTGAGAGGGTTGCTAGACCACCGTGACTGATCGGAAAAACCGATCGTTGTGTGAGAGAGAGGGAGATCGACGGCTTTAGAGAGAGAGATGCGAGAGGTTATTCGTAGGATTAATCAACTTATTATCAAAGCTTTTAACCTTTTATTTATAGGTTTAGATAAGGCAGTGATTTATTCTGATTATAATTCCTTTTATAATTATCCTTTTAATCAATTCCTTAATTAATTAATTAATCAATTAATTAATTTACTGATTGATTAAAACTAATAAATAATTATTAACTTATAATTATTTATTTCCCTCTTCTCATCTATCTCTTTCACACAAATTCTCAATTAGGCGTGCAGCGGTGTGACCTACTAGCGTCTTATAACGTTGGACACGGTAACCCTGTTAATGTCTCGCACACAATCCTAACATATCTGTGGCGCAAACTCTGCCCTGAACATCCCAGTGAACTCTTCCCAAGTGAGAGCTCCAATCTGCTCCGGAGTTCGGGAGCCATTAACCACATTCCACCAATCCTTTGTCGGTCCTCTAAGCAAATTCGCAGCAAATCTCACTTTCACGTCTGCCGGACAGAAACTAGTCAAGAAGGCTCCCTCTATCTCGGAGATCCACCGAGCGGAGATGATTGGGTCTTTCTCTCCTTCGAACTTTGGCGGCTGACACGCAGAAAAGTCCTTATACGTCGCTGCCCTCGTATGCCCCGACTGGGAGCTACCAGCTTCGTTCCCTCGTCCCGCGGTTGCAGTCCCCACTTGCTGGGTTACTATCTCAGTCATTTCCCTCTTCATCTGCTCGAAGAGACCGGGCAGAATATCATGAAGTACTTCCCCTACTTGGGAAGCAATTATGTTCCTCAGATCGGGGATTTCCTGGTCCTCACCTCCATTTGAATGGCCATTGCTCCTTCTTGTGGTCACCATACTGATTCAACCGAAAGACTCTTTAGATAATAATAGCATTTACATCGGGAACAGGGGACATTCCTAGTAGATATCCCATACTACCCCTCTTAATTAGCTTAAAAGCTATATGCTCCTATCCCTTCTTAGTTAGCCCTCGTTCAGATTATAAACTCTTCTCACAATTCCGTCGAGCCCCAATGGTACAATGCAATTGCAATGGTATGGGCCCTTATACCATTATAATTACACCCTACACATTCGGTCTTTTCCGTCATCATGATAAAGTCAATTCCCAAACTTGGCTCAACCACATAGCACATAACACACAACACATAACATGTACTACTTCTAGCACTCTTAGCAATGGATACTTCAAACCATAGTGTCATAGGCAATTCCACTTATTTCTTTGACTCACATGCATCAATCAGCCATTCACATAACATTACACTTCATACATCATCATAATCATTTGATACTATACATGCATTCAGAATAACAACATAACAGCTCCATTTATTATCGTGTCAACATAAGCTCAATCACATAATGATAGCATTCACAACAACCAAGCGTAACCTCTAATAATGCTCATACATAATAACATATCATGCTTACTCATAACCTTAGAGTTTAGGGTGCTCACTCCCGTCTTGATGCTCTGGATCTTAGTTAAGCTCTAAATCCCTTTTCTTAAAACAAATTCTTTCGTTTCTTTGGTTACTTTGTTTTGAAAACACAAACTCCTGGGTTTGAGTTCAAGTATTCACTACCCGTGAACACCCGAATCCCTCAAACCTAGGTTCTGATACCAATTGTGACAACCATTTTCATTTTAACAAATATTTAACGGAAATAAGTAACAAAAAAGTTGCGGAAGCTTAAACAAAAAGTTGGAGTTACAATCATCCCAAAAATCGGGTCCAACGGAAATAACTTGAAATAAAAATGTCAACTTAGTCTGGTTTGCAAACCTAAATCTTTCAAATAAAAGAAAAATGTTTAACGTTCATTTTCCCAAAATCTCTAGAAACTTCTGAACTGAGCTGATCCGAGTCATCAAGCTGGTGCCTTTCCCTTGTCCTTGGAAGAGGTACCTGACACTAAACCACATAAACCACAACGGGTTAAGCATTAAAGCTTAGTGAGCACAAACCTAGGCTCTATGCATGAACATAAACAACCACTAGCATAAACTGTAAACTGATCATGCATCGTGATCCTTTACTCGAGATGCAATCATCAGGAGTATCATGACTAACACTGGTACCAGGCCTCATAAATCCAACTTCCCTAGGGTGAACCACCACCATAGGTACTATCATAAAAATTACATGTCGGTTACATAGCAACACATACTAAATGATCATGAACATAGCAATCGTGAACGCAATTAATGTACTCACCTTGAAGTGAAGTCTGATATCACAAACTTGTTATAAGGACACACGTAGAAGCTTAAGCACCTATAATACACATACATTGACACACATATCAAACTCGGCCCAAAAAGAAGCCAAAGGTGCAACCACGACCCCTAAGCCGAAATGACCCAGCTACGCTAGTCCAATTACTCCCAAACTTCATGGGACATCATGCAATGACATCCCCTAGGGGTTTATGAACCTAGAAACCCCAACCGAGCCCTAAAAGAAGAGGTTGAAATTTCGAGACAGATGGCTCTTCGCGTTCGCGAAGACCTAGGCTTCGTGGCGCGAAGCCTCGCAGCCTTGCTTGGCGGCGCGAGAGCTGCCCCTTCGCGGCGCGAAGCACCTGCAGACCCCAAAAATTACTTTTCGACGGAAAATCGATCCAAGGTCCAAAACCTCATCCTTGCCATCGATTTGTGACCAAAACTACACAACTAAACATACGTTTTGATCCCTTAACATGACATCACGGTTTAGCATCTTAATAGCACCGAAACATCCACAATTGGTGACCCAAAGATCACCAATTTCATTAACAATCATAAGAACCCTAACCCATGGAATTGACTAACAATTTCCCCACAATAAATTACTCTAGCATACAGAAACGACTCATAATTACCTTAAAGGAGACACCAACGATGAGTTCTTGCTACTCGCTAAATCGATTGAATGAACTTTCTCTTCCAATTGGTTCAAGAAACCGCCCAACCCTAGGTTTCTCTCCAAAGTCGTGAACTGAAGACTGGAAGGGATAATTGGGCTTATAAGTCTACTTAGTTACTTGACATAGTTAACCCCCAACTTTCTACAATAACTCTTAGGCCCTTGCACCTGAAAAATACATAAACAACACCAAAACTTACTAACTGGACCAAAGAGGTAAATTTTTAACGGACTAGAAACGGGGTGTTACAAAAACAATGTGGACAGAAACTTTATTTAAAAAAAACTAACCAACACATGAAAATCAAATCCTCATCACCATTAGTCAAAATCCTTGTTTTAAAAAAAATAAAATCTCAACTCTCATTTTCAAACCATTGGGCTTGGACTATCGGGCTTTGCACAAAAATGCAAATGGAAAACTATTGAGAAAGAGTTTTCCCACACTTAGTGATTGAACCATAAAAAATCAAGTTAATTTAGATTGGGAACCCATAAAAATTTGATTTTGAAAATGGTTACCACATTGGGTTCCCACACTTAAAACTTGATTTAACCCTATATTTTTGCACAAAAATAATTTTCTTTTAAAACCAAGGGATAAGCTGTCAGAATCTCAAGCAAGTTATGTAAAAATATTGAAGTGAATTAAAAACCAGATGCTTGAGCAGTTAGAAAAAATATGGTTTATCACTAGTGTTAGAAAAAGCCAAAGTCTTCCTGTTTGGGTGAAAATTTACGATCGCACGATACACGACGACCGACTTAAAATCATAAGATATCTTTCAGGATGATAATCCTGTATTAAGATAAGGTCCTGAGATAAGATACGTGTACCCTCGAACGATAGTAGTTAAATCATTGAACGATCTTTATACAAGACATCGTACGAGATGACCTGAAAACATACGATATTATACTAACGGTTAGATAAATCTTAAGTATGATTCTTTGTAACAGATTAGCAACGGATATCGAAGATCAAGTAACCGATAAAGACCAAGATACGATCTCCATAAAAGCTCGACCGTTACGAACGAGAATCTAGCTACCGTTATAGCCGTTGCATTAAAGGCACAATTATGGGACGACTGTTACATTCTGATCTGCTATAAAAAGAGGCCGAAGACATCATTTGAAGATATTTGATTACTTTGGAACTTCCGAACACTCTCTACAATTTCTATATTACTCTTTGTAATTTAAATTCTGTTTCATTGTAATCGTACGATCCACATTGTAATTCTCGAGGACATCACCCCTTATTGGTGATACCTAGTGCAACGTCGACTATAACCTTTTAGTCGGCCGCAGGTTTTTTCCTCGACCTCGAGGTTTTTCCTGCGTCATCAACTGTCTTGTCTCTTTATTTATTTCATCGCACGATTTATCGAACTAGATTCTTTTCTCTCGACGGATTCGCCTCACAACATCTTACGATATTAAATTGTGTAATTTTTTACCAAAACAATTTGGCGCCCACCGTGGGGCCCCGTTCTGAGAAAATCTCGTTTGATAAAACGTCCGTTTACTAATCAAATTTTTCGAGTTTCCATGAGTATTCATTGCAGGATTATGGAGAACAACTTTCAACCAACTCTGCAACAACAACTAGCAGCCGCTCAACAACAAATTCAGCAGCTGGCTAATCAAAACATTGAAGCCAATGGGGAAATCGCACGATTACGAGCTTTGAATCCTCAAACTACTCAAACCAATCCCGCGATATCATTACCTCTCCCGAGACCACCTCTCTTTCAACAGAATCAATTCAGAGCACCACAAGCACCTCCAATGCCTCAAGCATCTCAAATACCATTAATGCCTCAAACATCCCAAAACAACTTACGTCCACCTCAAAATAACAACTCTCGACCTATTTTCCTCCTCTTCCATCGGGACCACCTCCTGCATTTACCTACACTCAACCTCATGGTGTACCTCGACCTTTCTATTCAATCCCAGAACCAATACCGCATATACCAACAGTAAATACTACTATAACTCATATCCCAATTCAACCCAACCATCAAGAAACTGTTGGAGTAATACCTACTGAAAACCTCATGGACGTACGATTAAAGATGCTAGAAGAGCAAAACAAAGCAATGCTTGCATTGCTCGCAAAACTTCCTGGAGCAGCCGTACCTGTTGAAGTCGAACCCAAAACAGGATTCCAAGCTTCACCTTACGTCGACGAAATCGCTCTCATGGATATACCGAAGAAATACAACATTCCCGCCTTTACAACCAAGTACTCGGGGATAACAGATCCAGTGGAACATGTCGCACAATACAAACAGCTTATGTGGACTGCTTCGATCCCATCCCAATATCAGGAGGCATGCATGTGTAAAAGCATCGGATCTACTCTTACAGAAGCCGCGCTACAATGGCTTATCAACTTAAAGCCAAAAAGTATCGAATCATTCGCTGAATTGGTAAATCAATTCACTCGACAGTTCGCGAGTAGTCGCAAGATGGAGAAGCAAACAACTGATCTGTACTATGTCGTACAAAAAACTGGAGAAACGATACGTGATTATTTTAACAGGTTTAATGCATAAATGATCGAAGTCAAGAATTGCGACATAAAAACCGCAATTGAAGCAGACAAGCACGGGCTCGATAATTCTTCGGAATTATACACAGATCTCACAAAATATCCACCGGAGAACTTCGATGACGTACGAGCTCGAACGTTAGCCCACATGAGAATCGAAGACGACGCCATCTTCAGACGGAAGCATTCAAACGAAAAGAAAAATCTGGGTGCACAGAAGCACGATTTTAAACCTAAGAGAGTGAATAAAATTGGAAACTCTCGACAGGAATCCAAAGCTCATTCGAACAAAGGTACAGGAAGAATTAGATATCCCGATTTATCTACTTACAATTTTGCAGGTACATCCAAAGAATTGGTAGATTCTCTGCGGAAGATCGATGCAAACGTACGATGGCCCAAGAAGCCTGAGAATCCCAACAAAGACAAAGATCAAACTAAATGGTGCGAATTCCATGGTGATCATGGGCACACGACGGACGAATGCATTAGCCTCAAAAAGGAGATTGCTTACCTCAAAACGAACGGGCACCTGAAAGGTATTATCAGCGATGAAGCAAAAAGACCAGCATCTCCGATCCATACCAAAGTGGTCAATTGCATCACTGGTGGATCAGAAGTATGTGGCTTGACGTATTCCGCAGCAAAACGACACGCATGAGAAGGACCCGAAGGATTCCCTGTCCTTGAAGAATCCAAGACTGTAGCTGAAAGGGAACTCGATGCAGCAAAGTTGACGTTCGATCAAGACGATCTCTCGGGCGTTAACCAAAAACACCATGATGCTCTAGTCATACAGTTAACCATTGGAAACTGTTTGACCAAGAGAGTATTGGTTGATGGAGGTAGCTCAGCCAACGTTATATTCTCAGATACTCTCAAGATCATGGGCATCGACAGATCCAATATCGTATGACGAACTACCACATTAGTAGGATTCAATGGAGATGCGACAAATACTCTTGGAGAAATAACGCTGCCAGTCTTCGCTAAAGGAATCAACAAGCAAACTAAATTTAATGTCATAGATTGTCCATCGGCATACAATGCGATACTCGGAAGGCCCTGGATCCACGATATGAAGGCCGTACCATCAACTTATCATCAAAAGATCAAATTTCCATCTCCTTGGGGCGTACAAGAAATTATCAGTGAAAAGAAGATCGCTCGTGAATGCTACAAGATCACGATGAAGACTAAACCCTAGGATATCTAGCAATTACAGAGCCAGGATGGAGTACGATCGTACGATGACCTTCAACTTGAAGAAGTCGTGCTAGATCCAAAACATCCTGATCGAAAAGTCTTCGTGGGAGCAACACTAACCCCTGATATAAAAAGCGAAATAATATCTTTTTCGCAGGAACACTCAGATTGCTTCGCATGGTCGCACGAAGACATGGTTGGAATTGATCCTGATATTATATCTCACAAGCTAAACGTGGATCCAACTTTCAAACCTGTGAAACAAAAAAGACGCAAGTTTGCACCAGAAAGCAACAAAGTTATTAACGACGAGGTTGATAACTTGCTAAAAACAGGGAAGATCAGGGAAGTAAAATATCCAGATTGGCTAGCAAACGTGGTGGTCGTACAAAAGAAGAATGGGAAGTGGCGAGTCTGTATCGACTTTACAGATCTAAACAAAGCATGTCCGAAAGACCCATTTCCACTACCTCACATCGATGCAATGGTAGATGCAACGGCAGAACATGAATTACTCACATTCATGGACGCTTATTCCGGATACAACCAAATTCTGATGCACACAGACGATCAAGAGAAGACAACCTTCATGACAGACAAAGGATTATTGTTGATCCATCTCTCCTAAGACCTGATGAAATGATAATGATCCTGAATCTTTACTTAGTGAATAGGTTTTTACTTCTGTTATAGCTTGAGGAATTATCACTGAGTCTGTTCAGTGTTATTCCATGTTACTTATGCTGTAACTTAACTTTATAGATCAGGATCAGGATCAGGAGACTAACGAGTTTGTTCTGCAGTCTACTGATCCTGTCCACTGAAGTGAAGACCTCCTCCTGAAGACATTAAGATCATACTCAAAGAACCATCAGCGACGTCGAAGAAATAGCTGATGACAGGAACAGCATGCTCGTGATCTGAAGACGGAACTCAGTGATAGCAGTCTGTTCACAATCGTATGACATCCTGAAGGTTCATCAGGATACACGTGACCCTGAACGTCCCCAGTTTCAGGACTCTAGTCACTGATCAGTATCCTGATCCTGAAGGATTAGAACAATGTCTTAGTCTAATGCACAAAAGGATAACTCGCCTTTTCTGACACAATAGTACATAAGGACAGTTACTTTACTGTTCCCTCCGTACTTATCAGACCATAAGGCAACTGTTTACAAACATCCTCTTTTGCACACCATGCAAAGAGTATTTGTTTATAGTAAATAGTACAACAGACCACTCACATTGTGACACGTCACAATAGTAGGTCTGCATGCATTTAATGCATGGAGTATAAATAGGACGTGAAGAGATGTTCTCCATACTTCTTCTTCATCCTAAAATACTCAAGTCCTTTCTCTCTATTTCCCTCTATCTTCTTTCTTTATTCTCTTCTCACTTAGTGCATAGTGAAAGAACTTAGATTGTTTAGTTTAGACTAATTGTCTTTTCTATTTCCGCAACAATCTGTAAATTCATATTGTTTATAAAACAAGAATTTAAAAGTGAGAAAACTGTGTGATTATATTCAACCCCCCCCTTCTATAATCTCAATCACTATCCTTACTTGAAGGTCACCTACTTGGGACCAACAAGTGGTATCAGAGCAGTTACAAAGACAACTTCTCTCTTTGGAAAACCAGGATGGAACTTTTCCTCTCTGGTTCTGATCCCCAGATTCCTTACTTTCTGGAAAACGGACCACATGTGCCTACACAAACCGTCCACCCCATTCCTGCTGCTGGTGGCCAACCTGCTGTTCCTGAAAGAGAGCTGGTGAAGCCCGTAACTGACTGGAATGATGAAGATAGACGCCTGGTCAACATTGACACCAAGGCTAGGTCTCTCATTGCCATGTCACTCCCTGATGACGTCTTTCATTCTGTCTGTCACCTTCGCTCTGCTAAGGAGATATGGGACACTCTCTGTGTTCAATATGAAGGTACTGCTGTTCTTATGGAATCAAGAAAGATTTTCTTGGTTCGTCAGTACGAAAGCTTTATTCATCAGAAGGATGAAACTCTCTCCCAGCTACATCAGAGATTCAACTGTCTTCTGATTGATCTGAAGACCATCGGTACTACCTACTCTAACTCTCTCTTTGGAAACCAAGTTCATGGAAGCTCTTCCTGAACATTGGGAAATTTACACCTCCTGCTTAACTATGTCAAAGGACATAAAGACACTCACATTAAGTGAGTTGTACGGTATTCTTCTGAACCGCGAACAACAGAAGAAACTGAAAAAGAATCTCATAAGAGATTCTAAAGAATCCAAAAGCACATCTGTTGCATTGGTTTCTGATTCAGTTCCTCCTGTTGCTACCACTTCTTCTTCAGTAACTATTACTGAATTAGAATCTTCTGACTCTGACATGTCAGAAGATCCTGAATTCAATGAATCTCTTGCTCTTTTAACCAGATCTTTCAAAAAGTTTGCCAAAAAGGGAAACTTCCATAAAAAGAAACATCTTTCTATCACTGACAAGCCTAAGTCAGATCCTGTTGACAAGGCCACTGCTATCTGCTACAACTGTCAGGGCAAAGGACACTTTGCTAATGATTGCAGGTACAGAAAAAGTCAGTTTGTTCCCTCCTCTGCTAAATCTTCTTCCAAGAACCCCAAATACCAACGCCTGAAGGAAAAGTACAAAAAGATGAAAACTCAGCGTAAAGGCAAAGGTTTAATCGCAGAAGACTGCGACTGGGATGATGTCTCCTCTGATGACTCGTCTGATGAGGAAGATACTCAAGTGGCACTCATGGCCATTATTGAGGAACCTACCTTAGCTCTCATGGCTAAGATAGAAGAGGTTCCTGAAGAGATTCCTCCTCAGGATCCTGAAGCTTCTTCTTCCACAACTCCTGAAGCTTCCACCTCTGCGACTGATTCTTCCAGTCAGGTACCTATTCCTCTCATCCCTCTTGAAAGCTTAACACAGTTAGACCTAGTCACTCTCGACCTTTACAAAGCCCTTAATGGTAAAACATCTGCTGAAAAAATGAATATTGACCTTAGAGGACAACTCAAAGAATGTCAAGAAAAATTAAAACAGCTTACCATTGTGGAAGAAAATTATAAGGACCAGGTCTCTGTAAACAAAACTCTGTGTATTGAAAGAGAATTGGCTCTTGCTGCCAAAGAGAAGGCCCTTGCTCAATTAAATGCTGAGAAAGTCACCATCAAAGGATGGAGTGACGCCTCTGAAAAAGTTGATGAAATATTAGCTTCAGGGAGGTCTGATAAAAGCAAGAGAGGTCTTGGATTCTTTCGTGGATACAAGAAAGAAGAAACTAAGTCTGATAGTTCCATGCTCAAATTTGGAAAATTTGTTTCTTCTATTCCTCTTCCTAATGCCTCTGAAAACACCCCTTCTTCTTCTTCTAACACTCACCCTGAAGGTGCTCCTAAGAGCAAAAAGAAAACAGTTAAGGATAAATCCAAAACTGAAACACCTTCAAAGACCAAGGGTCCTAAACCCAAAAACAAAGTTCTGGGTGGTGGTCCTTCAGTTTTTGGAACTAAGTCTCTTTCTCAGAGTCCTGCTCCCAGACTGAAGATTGACCTGAAGCAAACGACTAAGGAGAAGACTCCAATTCCTCCCATGTCAAATGCTAAAGGCATACTTGGTGCAGGTCCTGCTCACCTAAAGTTCAAAAACTTTCTGGACCACACTAAACGCTTTCAATATCGCAAATGTTATCACTGTGGATTAAATGACCATATTGCGAGTAAGTGTCCTGATGCTACCAAAGCTGAAAAATCAGCTAAGGTAAAGAAGATTCCCAAGACTGAGAAATCAGTCAAAGGAAAGAAGGTTGTCAAGACTGGTCCTTCAGTCAAGACTCCAGCCTCCTGTACTGATACTTCAGTAAAGGCTGACACTGATTCAACCAGTCCTACTGATACTTCTGGATCCATAGTTCTATGGGTACCAAAGAAAACTTAAACTCCGTATTTTACAGGATAAGGGCATCTGGTACTTGGACAGTGGATGCTCTCGACACATGACTGGTTCTAAATCTGTCCTCACTAACTACCGTGAAGAAAGAGGTCCTGCTGTGACCTTTGGCGGAAACGGTAAAGGCCAAACCCGAGGGTATGGCACTCTGACCAACGGAGTAACTACTTTCAAAAGAGTTGCTTATGTTGAAGGCCTGATGCATAATCTTCTGAGCATCAGTCAACTGTGTGATAAGAATCACAAAGTCTCTTTCTCTAAGAAAAAGTGCAAAGTCAAGAACAGGAAAAAGGAAGTCATTCTCAATGGTGTTAGACATGCAGATATCTACATCATCAATATGAATACTTCCACTGATAACTTCTGTTTCGTATCACGTGCTTCCACTGATATGAATTGGCTCTGGCACAAGCGTCTCTCTCATCTCAACTTCAAGACGCTGAATCAACTCTGCATCAACAACCTGGTTATTGGTCTTCCTGACTTTCGCTATACAAAGGAATCTCTTTGTTCAGCATGTGAGAAAGGAAAACAGACCAGGGCTAGCTTCAAGTCTAAGCAGATTTCCTCCATCAGCTCTCCTCTACAACTTCTCCACATGGATCTCTTTGGACCTGTTAATGTCCAATCCATTGGTGGAAAGAAATATACTCTGGTGATCGTAGATGAATATTCCAGATATACTTGGGTTTTCTTCCTACGTGCCAAGAGTGATGCTCCTGAAGAAATCATTCTGTTCGTCAGGAAGATGGAAAAACTCAACAACCTTACTGTTCGTTCAATAAGAAGTGACCATGGGACTGAGTTCAAAAACAGTACCCTGGAATCTTTCTTTGAACAGAAAGGTATCTCTCAAAACTTCTCCTCTGTGAGAACTCCTCAGCAAAATGGTGTTGCTGAAAGACGAAACAGGACGCTGATCGAAGCTACTAGATCTATGCTGAGTGAAGCCAACCTTGCCACTCAGTTCTGGGCTGAAGCTGTAAATACTGCTTGTTACACTCAGAACAGATCTCTGATTGTCAAGCGTTTCAGAAGAACAGCTTACGAACTCTTTCGTAACAGGAAACCATCAATCAAACATCTCCATATCTTTGGTTGTGTCTGCTACATCCTAAACAACAAAGATAATCTTGGAAAGTTTGATTCCAAATCTGATGATGGAATTTTCCTTGGATACTCTTCCATTTCTAAAACTTACCGTGTGTTCAACAAACGAAGACAAGCCATTGAGGAAACGATTCATGTCAAGTTTGATGAATCGGGTCCTACCTTTCCTCACCCAAATGATAACACTGAAATCAATCAGTGGGCTGACTCTTTCTTTCAAGTCCCTGAACCTCCTATTGTTGATCCTTCTCCTCAAGACCTTCCTGATGGTTTTGAAGAAGATCCTTTACCACCCACTGATATAACCACTCCTCCTCTCATAAATGCCACCCCAATCACTCAAATCACACCACCTGAACCTGATCAACCCACTAACAGTGAAGACTTATCTCAAACCACTGTTAGTGAACCCTCTCCTACAAATCTGCTTCCTGATTCATGAAGCATCTACTTCAGGACAGGTGTATCAACCACCTGCTCTCCGATGGACCAAAGATCATCCCATTGATCAAGTTCTTGGAAACCCTTCTTCTGGTGTGAAAACTAGACGTCAAGCTGGTAACGTCTGTCTTTATGTAAATTTTATCTCTGAAAATGAACCTAAAGAAATAGATGATGCTTTGCGTGATCCTGCCTGGGTCTCAGCCATGCAGGAAGAGCTAGCAGAGTTCATCAGAAACAATGTCTGGCTTCTCGTCCCTAGGCCTCGAAAACGTACAATCATTGGTTCCAAGTGGATTTTTCGAAATAAACTTGATGAGATTGGTACAATCATTCGAAACAAGGCTCGCCTTGTGGCTCAGGGATATAGGCAGGAAGAGGGCATTGATTACGATGAAACTTTTGCTCCTGTTGCTAGGCTCGAAGCAATTCGACTCTTCCTAGCTTTTGCAGCACATATGAACTTCAAGGTTTATCAGATGGACATTAAAAATGCCTTTCTGAATGGAAAACTTAATGAAGAGGTCTATGTGGCTCAGCCTCCTGGCTTTGTAGATCCTAAGTTCCCTGATCACGTCTACAAGTTAAACAAGGCTCTCTATGGGTTAAAACAGGCTCCTCGTGCCTGGTATGATACCCTCTCAACCTTTCTTCTCTCTAAAGGTTTTGTTCGTGGAAAGATTGATAGCACTTTATTTCTAAAGAAATATCCTAAGCATATCCTTCTTGTCCAGATATATGTCGATGACATTATCTTTGGATCCACAAATCCCAAACTCTGCGAAAAGTTTGAGTTGCTCATGAAATCTGAATATAAAATGTCTATGATGGGCGAACTAACATTCTTTTTAGGACTTCAGATCAAGCAATCTGAAAAGGGAATTTTCATCAATCAAGGTAAATATGTACATGAGATGTTGAAGAATTTTGATCTCACATCCTCTACACCGATGAAGACTCCAATGGCTCCTCCTCTGTCTCTTGACAAGGATTCCAAAGGGAAACCTGTTGATGTGACTCTCTATAGAGGAATGATTGGCTCACTGCTGTATCTTACAGCGAGTCGTCCTGATATCATGTATTCTACATGTCTCTGTGCTCGTTATCAGGCTGAACCCAAAGAATCCCATCTGACCGCTGTAAAGCGGATCTTCAGATACCTGAAGGGAACTCCTAACATGGGTCTTTGGTACTCCAAGGACTCAGGGTTCGATCTAACAGCTTATTCTGATAGTGACTTTGCAGGTTGTAAGATCGACAGGAAAAGCACTACTGGTGGCTGTCACCTATTAGGTGGCAAGTTGGTGAGTTGGACTAGCAAGAAGCAGAACTCTGTGTCCACATCAACTGCTGAAGCTGAATATGTTGCAGCAGGAATATGTTGTGCTCAGGTCCTGTGGCTGAGAAATCAACTTCAGGACTATGACATACAACTCTCCAAAATTCCTATCTACTGTGACAACACTTCAGCAATAGCCATTGCTAACAATCCTGTCTTACACTCTAAGACAAAGCACATTGAAGTGAGATATCACTTCATCAGGGATCATGTGATGAATGGTGATATTGAACTCCACTTTGTCCCTACTGAATATCAGCTTGCTGACCTCTTTACCAAACCACTGGATGTGACGCGTTTTAATATGCTCCTCAGTGAACTTGGGATGTTAAATCCTGAAGAATAGAAGTTCTCAGGACAAACAGTTGTTAAAGTCCTTATAAAGATATTCTCACAGGACCTCCTTTCTTAACAACTCCTGAATAACTCTTCTTCAGAGGATAACTCTATTCAGTACTTACAAAATCTTTGTTCAATATCCGAATACTGATGATTCTCAGGTAAGTATTTCTTCCCTCTGCTACTGAAACCTTATCGCATTAAATGTGATAAGAGGATTTTCCCAAAACAGTACTTATCTGATAAGTACTCTGATTCCCATAAAACATATCTTTCACCAAATTGGAATCATCCCCTGAAAAGGTGGTTTTTATCTTTTCAAATAAAACAAACCTTTCATCTGCACTGACACGTAATGGGACGTTTCCTGTTCCCCACTACGTGTGTCAGGCGCGTGAACGCGCGTCGAGCTTCTTTTTCATCATTACGTTTGAATTTAGCCGCTCTTTTCTCTCTCATCCTTTTTCTCTCTCCTACCACGAGGTATAAAAACCTCATTCGCAATCCTTTTCACTCTTTACGCACACATAATACTCTCTAAGCATTCAAGCAAGAAAAAGCAAGAATCTGCATTCTCAAGAACACCAAGAACACACACTTACCACTTCTTTAACAAGATCAACGTAAGTCTCCTCTTGTTCTTTGTTCTTTCCACAATCTAAGTTGACATTCTTTCTCTAAAAACAACTTATTTTGACAAACGTTTTTCCAAAACCCTAAGATCACTTCGTTTGATCTTAGTTTTCCTAAAATCTTCAAAGATTTTTGTTAAAACTGTTTAACATGATTTTTCTTATTTCTTTTAAGAAACAGTCATAAACTCCTATTTTGATATCTTTTCATCAAAATAGAAGTTCTTTTTAATACCAAAACACATTCCTTTTGTGTATTTTGGTATCTAATCTATTCTAAGTATAAAGGATTTCACCATTTTTATGAACATATTTTGTGTTCATTGAAAAATGAAGAAAAATGCATATTTTGGACTCTTAATCATCCATATATGTTATTTTTATGTTTCTAACAGGATGGCTGCTACTACTTCTTCGCTGGACGCTCAACTCTCCTCCGAGGCTACTCCACTACAATCCTCATCTGAAAGCCTGCCGATCGTCATCCCTGCGCATGACGTTCAATTCAAACAGAACAACGTTCTTGCTCTGTTTGACATTCCTGAAGACAAGGAATATCTAATTCCTGCCAAGGACTTCCTGCTACGAAGCCCTCTGAAGACGGCTTTCACCCTGGACCCCAAGCCGAACAAGCCCATGCTACAACAACTGTGGTCTACAGCCATGGTTACCAAGGAGAAGAACTCCAGGGGCGTCCTGCGCGAGGTGATCAAATTCCAAATCAGGGACAACCTCATTTCCTTCGGTTTCGGAACACTCAGGAACGTGCTTAACTTCCCAAGAAGAAGCGCTTCCCTCCTGTCCCCACTGCTGACGAGATCGTCGAGTTCCTGGACGACATAGGCTACAGATGGCCTGTGAACAAGGAAGGCGTCCTGTTACCGAAGACCGGTGCCACTGTCCATAAGTCAGGACTCAACGCCGTGTTCTATTATATATGGAACACGTTTGGCCTGTGCTTATCGGGCAAAACAGGGAGCACGGAGCAGTTCCCGATGGTCATCCAGCAGATGGTCTACTCTGCGATCAAGAATCGCGAGTTCGACTATGCTCGCTCCATCTGGGACGACATGGTGAGGAAGGTCCGACAAAAGAACCGGGTCGTCAACGTTGCCTTCACCAGGTTTTTCTCAGCCGTCCTGGAGCTGCATATGGGGGAAAACTACCCCAAGATTGGAAACTCCAACAACTACTCTCTGGGACCCAGGTTCCTGGAACAAGTTGTTCATCATCCTGAGGACGTCCCTCTCTCCGACGTCCTGGTCGTTCCTGAACCTCTTCAGGATCAGGATGCTGAACCATCCACCTCTCCAACCGCTGCTGCAACAACAACTTCTGCGCTCCAGAAGCGCCCCCAACCATCCTCTGTCACTCCTCCACCTCCTACAAAACGCGCCAAAGCAAGGGCGCAAAAGAAAAAGACGCAGGCGGCTGGTAAGAAATATTACATTACCCTGCCCCAGCTCTTTAATAAACCATCCCCTTTGTCTAAACATTCTTCCACTGCAGATACTTCTACATCTGCCCCTATTACACAAGAACCTGAGGTGGTTCAACTCGAACCCTCAGAGAATCTGGTGGGTAATCATCCTGATACCCTCCAAGCCTCAGGTAATATTTCTAAGCAATATATTACTGTTACTTCTTCTATGAAAGCTAATGAGTCTTCTAGTGCTCACTTAGCTACTCTGTCTACAGGTTCTTTAGGAGCAGGTTCTGAAGGGCATCTTCAACAGGATGACCCCTTCAACGACTTCATCCTCACAGATACCGAGCATCAGCTGAACGCAGCTGAATTACGCAGGCAGTCCGCTGAGAGGAACCTGCTTGAGGCCCGCACTGCCCTCCAGCAGAAGGAGGCCGAGCACTCGGCACAGCTCCAGTCCCTCCAACAGGAACTTGTTGCTGCCCAAGCTGCTGCAGCCGCTGCTGAAGCCGCCGCCGCCAGTGCCACTGCCGCCGCCGTCGCCGCGACTCCGCCGCCCACGGCCGTCACCCTGACCAATCCCTTGTCTGGATAATATCCATGACAAGGTGTCACAGGTTGCCTCCTCCTCCATCAACCTTCAGGCATCTATTGATGACCTGAAGGCCACGGCTCTCCCTGCGCTCTCCACCAACATCATCAACAGCACCAATTCTCTCACCACCTTCCACTCAACGGTGGTTCAGAGGTTGGATGCTCAGGAAGCTGCTCTCCGAGCCATCCAGGAGCAGGTGCAAGGGCTCTCCTCTGCTGTCAACGCCCTCACTGCTGCTCCTGCGCCGCCTCCATCCTTCACCACGGCGGACAGGGAAGTGTTGCAGTCCCTGATCACATCGTCCTTCATCCAGCGCAAGGTCCTGAGCGACATGGCCTCTCTCCTCCAACGGAGTGTTACAACAGCTGCCTTGGTGCAGGCACCTGCTGAGGGGGAGAGACAGCCCCGAGACCATTCAGCGTATTCCCCCTCCACCAACTGGAGAACCACTGAAGACGGGGGGAATAATGAAGACGACGATGATGATGATGAAGATGATGATGATGATGTTGACGACAACATCTTCGTCGAGAAGGTCCCTGCTGCCTCTGCGCCCATTCCAGGGCTCGCACAACCTCAGGGGGAGAACCCTGATGCCTCTGGTATGTCTCCACTACCATCCTCTCCCTCTTCCTCTGATAACCAACCTATTTCTACCCTTCTTAAATCCAAACCTACCCCTGAAATCATCACCCTAGACTCCTCACCTGAAAACTCCCCTCCTAATAACCTTCAAATGGTTATCTACCAACCTCCCAAACTACCTTCTCCTGAACCAACTCCTGAACTCACCTCTCACCCTGAACCTGAACCCTTTAACCAATCCGATCCTGAAACTCAAGATGTCAACTTTGGCTCTGTCATTGGTGACATTATTCGCCTAATGGAGAATAGTCCCAATGAACAGACCAGAGCTGAATTAGCTAAAATGACCTTCAGGATCACACCCCTCAACCAAGAAACCATTTCTACCCGTCCTGCAACCCGTTTCAACCAAGAAGCCTCTTCATCCAGAACCCCTGAAATCCGAGCCACCCCTGAAACCATATGCCTCTCATCAGATGATGAATTCATCTCTGATGACTTCTCTACCCCTGCTTCTTCACCCAGATCACCTCCCTCAAACTCTCCTAGATCTGAAGGTGAAAACTACCCTGACAGTTCCTTTGCCATTGACAGGGATGGGCGTTTAGACGCCGTGATAGAGCGACTCGAGAGTACAAGAGTAAAAATTCCTCTTCGTACCTCTTGTGACTCTGAGTTCGCCTATCTCTCGCAGGAGGAGTACAACGAGGCTGTACAGGCTCAACTAGAGCATAATAAGAAGCAGAAGGAAGCCTTCCTCTCTGCACAAGCCGCTCGAAGGCTTGCATCGGATTTTGTAGATGAAGATGCTGAAATAAGTGCAGATCCTATCCTTGCACAGAAGGCTGTTCTGAAGGTCTTCAACAAAAATGCAGAGATACAGACTGGAGAAGTGAATGCTGAGCTTGACTGGTGCAGAGATCGGTTACACCTCCGAAAGCATGGTGCTGCCATCTCAGGTATCCATCTTCGCCGATCTAGAGGCAAGAAAGGTAATCCTGGTAAAACCTGGATCACAGTCAAACGCTCTGGAGTGAAGGACGTAGAGCACACTCTGGACAAGTTAGATCGCTACAACTTGTCAGAGTGGAACGAAATCAGATCCCTGCTTCCCAAAGCCAACAAGAACTATCGGGCTGAAGTAGAAGAAGTCATTGAAGGACTTATTGCTCGCATCAGAAGGACAACTGAAATACCTGATGACCTGCTCCAACACTCTCCACTCCTGTCTCAGCAGCCTGTTCGAAGATCTGCAGGCACCTCTACAAGAAGACCAACTCCCTGTCTTCCCAGAATGGTTGTTAAACCTCTGGACCTCTCGATGCTTGATCTTTCATTCCCTCCTGGAATCTCTCTTTCTGAAGGACAAGTAATCAGAGAACCCGTTCATGGCATATGTGTTAGCAATAACTCAATCCTACGCTTTCAGCGCTTCAGTGAGCTACACATAGCGCCCTATGAACATCTTTTGACAGTTCTCTTCACTGCACAACAAGATAAGAAAAATCCAGACAACAAAGAGATCATTCGCACCGTCAGAGCTATACTCGATCACAGACTTGCCTTCAGCGACACTCCTGTTCCTGTTTGCGTCAAGACTGAATACATTAGCGAAGAATCTGATAGTTAGTTGTCTTGTAATTTTTTCTTTCAGTACTTTTGTCATGTACTCTTGTATTTTCCTTACTCTTGTAATATTTAATGAGATTAATGAGAATGCAATTCAGTGCATTGTACTTCATTCCATCATAGTACTGAAAAAGATCCCTCAAAATAGTAAATGGGACATGTACCTTTATGAGTTCTATTTCCTACTGTTTAGTTCTAGACTTAGAATTATTTCTAACTTTTCTAGTTTAAGACAATTACTCTGTTGTCTTATCATTATCATTTAGGGGGAGATTGTTGATCCAGCTCTCCTAAGACCTGATGAAATGATAATGATCCTGAATCTTTACTTAGTGAATAGGTTTTTACTTCTGTTATAGCTTGAGGAATTATCACTGAGTCTGTTCAGTGTTATTCCATGTTACTTATGCTGTAACTTAACTTTATAGATCAGGATCAGGATCAGGAGACTAACGAGTCTGTTCTGCAGTCTACTGATCCTGTCCACTGAAGTGAAGACCTCCTCCTGAAGACATTAAGATCATACTCAAAGAACCATCAGCGACGTCGAAGAAATAGCTGATGACAGGAACAGCATGCTCGTGATCTGAAGACGGAACTCAGTGATAGCAGTCTGTTCACAATCGTATGACATCCTGAAGGTTCATCAGGATACACGTGACCCTGAACGTCCCCAGTTTCAGGACTCTAGTCACTGATCAGTATCCTGATCCTGAAGGATTAGAACAATGTCTTAGTCTAATGCACAAAAGGATAACTCGCCTTTTCTGACACAATAGTACATAAGGACAGTTACTTTACTGTTCCCTCCGTACTTATCAGACCATAAGGCAACTGTTTACAAACATCCTCTTTTGCACACCATGCAAAGAGTATTTGTTTATAGTAAATAGTACAACAGACCACTCACATTGTGACACGTCACAATAGTAGGTCTGCATGCATTTAATGCATGGAGTATAAATAGGACGTGAAGAGATGTTCTCCATACTTCTTCTTCATCCTAAAATACTCAAGTCCTTTCTCTCTATTTCCCTCTATCTTCTTTCTTTATTCTCTTCTCACTTAGTGCATAGTGAAAGAACTTAGATTGTTTAGTTTAGACTAATTGTCTTTTCTATTTCCGCAACAATCTGTAAATTCATATTGTTTATAAAACAAGAATTTAAAAGTGAGAAAACTGTGTGATTATATTCAACCCCCCCCCTTCTATAATCTCAATCACTATCCTTACTTGAAGGTCACCTACTTGGGACCAACAATTATACTACCACAAGGTGATGCCTTTTGGTCTCAAGAACGCTGGATCAACGTATCAAAGACTCGTAAACATGATGTTCAAGGAACACCTCGGTCGTACGATGGAAGTCTACATCGATGATATGCTGGTAAAATCTGAGCGATCGCACGATAATATACATCATTTAAAGCAATCATTCGATATCCTACGACAATACAAGATGAAGCTTAATCCAACAAAATGTTCTTTCGGAGTGCGTGCCGGGAAGTTCCTTGGATATATGGTCACCCAACGTGGAATAGAGGCGAGTCCAGAACAGATCAAAGCCATAACAGAAATACAATCTCCAAGGAACGTGAAAGAAGTACAGAAGCTTACTGGACGAGTAGCGGCATTAAACAGGTTTATCTCACGATCGTCTGACAAGTGTCATCTTTTCTATAATGTATTACGCAAGAATAAAGGTTTCAACTGGACAGAGGCGCATGAAAAAGCACTACAAGATTTAAAACAATATATGGCCTCTCTTCCGTTATTGACAAAATCAATCGAAGGTGAAAGCTTACAGTTATACTTAGCTGTTAGCAATAACGTAGTTAGCGCAGTCCTCGTACGAGAGGACGATCAGTAACAATATCCGATTTACTATGTAAGTAAATCCTTTCTCAATGCTGAGACCAGATATACGTCAATGGAAAAATTACTCTTGGGTCTCGTGACGGCGGCTAAAAAGTTAAGACATTATTTTGAGTCACATCATATAATTGTCGTAATTAACTATCCACTCAAGACTGTGCTTCGTAAGCCTGAACTAACGGGACGGTTAGCTAAATGGAGCATCTATCTCAGTGGATTTGATCTCACATACACATCTAGAACAGCAATAAAGTCGCAAGCACTGGCAGATTTTGTAGCAGAATTCAGTCCAGGAATAGAGCAGCCATCGCACGATGAGATCAACAATGTGATGATCCAAGACAACCAGCTTTGGACTTTACATGTCGACGGATCCTCCAACATACGAGGATCAGGATTAAGAGTTGTCTTGAAATCATCACACGGGGGGAACATGGTGTACTCAATAAGGTGTGAATTTAAAACTACCAACAACGAAGCAGAGTACGAGGCTTTGATCGCTGGATTGGATATAGCCTACAACTCGGGGGCACGACGCGTGCACGTACGAAGCGATTCATTACTAGTGGTGAATCAAGTTAACAGTGATTTTCAAGCAAAGGATTCGAAAATGGTAACATATCTCGAGATCGTTAAAGAAAGCATCGCAAGATTCAAAGAGTTCACGATAGAACAAATCCCGCGAGATTTAAACATTCAAGCTGATGCTCTAGCTAACATGGGGTCTGCATTCAACGAACCTACTTTGAATAGCATTCCAATAATTCATCTTATGACATCCTACATCGAAGCAAAAGAGAAAGTACAAATGATCGAAGAAGTTTACAACTGGTCGCTCGATGTATGGAACTATCTCAAATATGATAGACTGCCTGATGATAAAATGGAAGCAAGGAAAACAAGATCGAAAGCCTCACGATATACGATCTTTGAAGGAAAATTATATCGCAGATCCACATCTGGATTAATCTTACGATGCATAACAAGTAAAGAGCACATGAATCAGATCCTACAAGAGATGCACGATGGAGAATGCGGAAACCATTCTGGAGGACGAAGTCTTGCGAATAGAATCTCACGACAAGGCTATTATTGGCCTACTCTTCGAGAAGATGCTATGAGGTACGTACAAAGATGCGACGCCTGTCAGAGACATTCAGGTACGTCTCACTTACCTTCCGAACCCCTACATTCTGTCCTAATCCCATGGCCATTTATGCGATAGGGAATGGACATCGTAGGAAAGTTACCTCCTGCTCCAGGACAGAAAGTTTTCTTACTTGTTCTCACTGATTATTTTTCCAAATGGATCGAAGCTGCTGCTTTCTCCCAGGTAAGAGATAAGAAATTTATTTTATTCAAACTAACATTATATATAGGTTTGGAGTACCATCGGAGATCATGTGCGATAATGGTTCGCAATTCATAAGTGAAAAGACTCGTAAGTTTTGCGATGAACGTGGAATTAGGTTAATTACTTCGACGCCTAGGTACCCTCAATCCAATGGTCTCGCAGAATCGAGTAACAAAGTCATCATTAATTCGATTCGAAAAAGACTAAAGGAGGCAAAGGGGAAATGGGTCGAAGATTTACCTTCGGTCTTATGGGCAAATCGTACGACTCCAAGGACTTCAACAGGACAAACACCTTTCTCCCTCGTTTATGGATGTGAAGCAGTACTACCGATCGAATCTCAACTTCCCATCGCAAGGCATCGTACGATGGAGCAAAATGTAATAGACCTATATTACGATCTAGATGCATTGGAAGAACTTAGAGAAAAAGCATTCCAAAAAATGGCATTACAAAAAGCCATGGTCGAACGACATTTCAACAAGAAAGTAAAGGCAAAAATCTTTCAAGTAGGAGATTACGTCCTACGACAGGTATTTCAGAATACTCAAGAGCTAAACGCAGGAAAACTTTCCATCAAATGGGAAGGACCTTATATAATCTCTAAGATTATTGGGAATGGTGCATACAAGCTTACAACCATCGAAGGTAAGGAAATTCCACGAAGTTGGAATGCAACACATCTTAAGAGGTACTACTTCAAAACCTTTTTTCATCTTTTATTATTATTTTATTACGAAGGATTACTGACTTGGGTGTCGGAGCGCCGTTGGTCAAACCAACGGCCACCCCTTAGCCATTCTTTTCTTGTCGCAGGTATCGCATGATTATCGCAAGTATCGCACGAATCTCGCAAGTTATCGGACGAATAATTAAAGCTTATAACGCATGATCAATTATTTGAAAATTATACGCACGCGCGCAAGACAAAACGCCAGTCGCACGATGCAAAGTAAAGAAACGTTTCTAAAAGAACAAAAAGTTCTAAAACACAAGTCAACAAGTACGATAAAACTAAACCATTCATTTCAAAATAAACAGTACTTAAACAAATAAAGAGTACTTAAATGGAAAGTCGTACGATTACAAATAAAATTAACTACTAGGAGGAGGGTTTGATCCTACGATCCCTGTATCACCGCCCGATGCCTCCACACCTACACCTTCTACAGATCCAACGATCTGGGAGGGAATTTCTTCAGTAGTCAAAATTGCTGGAGTGGATCCAGAGACCATTTCATCTTGAGTCTCCTCCCCAACTGCAGCAACCTCAACAGGCTTCTCTCCACCCTCTTCGTCCAGATCCTTGAGATCATCAGCATCCAGGAGATCTTCAGATCCCATCAATTCACGGAACGCCTCCAATTCCTCTTTGGCGATTCCGGTAGTAAGGGTCCCGGCTATCACACGACGCATAAGGGCCGCACGAGCCACAACCCTTATTAACGCCGCCTCATCCTTTAAGTCTTGGATCTCGGACGTTAAGGCTTCTTCCCTCGATGCCTTCTCCAATTGCACCGCCTTCAACTCTTCCTCCAACTTGGACGCACGATCCAGAACGATCTTCATACGAGCTCGTTGCTCTTCCCTCACGTGCTCCACCTCCTCGAGCATAGCCTCCAGGTCATCAATCTTGACCTTCTTAGCCTCCAAATCGGATGCAAGTTTAAAAACCTTCTCCTTCGCCTTGTCCGCCTCTTTCAAAGCAGCCCTTTCGCTCGCCATCTTCTCACGCATGTCGTTCTTGATGGTCTCCATTCGAGAATGAAGACCAAGGCTAGCTTGAAAACCCTGGAAAACAAAAAATGTCAAATACGATCGTACGATAATTATAAAAACGTACATTAAAAAGAAAACTCACCAGGAAGGAAAGACCTACAGCAGCAGCATCAATTTCCTCGAACCTCAGCCTCGCAAACTGTTCCTTTTGCGAAGGAAGTAGAAACTGTTCGATGGTTGGGAAGATGTCCTCCTTCTTCACGACGTCGCCTTCTAAGAAACCCTTTGGTAGGGTTATGTTCAAAGACGACGACCCCACATCGAAAGAGGTCTTCTTTGGTAGCTTAACAGGAGTCTTCGCCGCCTTAACTCCCTTCAATTGATCCTCAGGAGGAGCAGATCTTAGTGGAGAAGCATCGACCACATCATCCGTCTTTCGAGCGACTTCATGCGATGGGTCGATAGTCTCAGATGCAGACCTCGTACGTTTAGCCGGAGGCTCGCCTCCAGCCATCTCTTTCTTCTTTAAAGCCGCTCTCCTAGCAGCCTCCAATTGTTCTGCCCTCCTCGACGGTTTCTTCGATGATCCTACAAAAGCAAAACATATGTAAGAAACAAATAACAAAGCATTATCGTACGATATATGTTAAACGTACGATCTACCTTCCATCTCTTCCTCTGAGATCACTTGAACTTCAGGATCCGTTTGTGTAACTTCCTCTTCACTCTCTATCACGATCTCTTTCGCCTTTTGAGTGGAGTAAAATCGTTCACCAACACTATACGATAGAAATCGTTTGACTACGGCCTTCGACTCTTCAGTAGCCTCGAAAGAAAAATCGATCTCTGCAAAAACATTTGAACGATTACATAAACGAAATAAAAATAACAAGAATGAACGATTAGAATACACCTATACCTAAAGAATTCCACTCTGGCGCGACCCATCCACCTTCATCCAAAACCGAAGAAGAACGTACGAATACATATTGGGACTTCCATCCACGATCGTGCACTTGAGTACCATGTACTAACATGGAATCCCATCTACCCTTTGGAAATAAACCGTATCGATCATAATCAGTTGGCTTCACGGAATACGCTGTAAGAAGGTCGTTGATAGTGAACGCAGGACGACCCCAGTCCTTCGTCACCCGTTCAATCACTTGAATAACCCTCCAGAATTGGGGGATCAGTTGGCCAGGGGAAAGATTGAAACGAGTCATAAAAGCTCGAGACAAAGGACTATAAGGCCACTTGAAACCTATCTTAAATGGGTACTCAAAAAGTGCAAAAAACCCAGCAGGGGCATCGGCAGGTCTGATTTCACCCGCAACCTTCAACATCGCGCTATCAGGTAACCCCGACAGTTTCCTAAGGGCCATAACATCTACAGAATCCTTAATGGTACTCTTAACCTCCATTGATTCGAAAAACTCTAGACGACTTAAACTATTTCTAAGACGATTAAAACAGAGCAGATCAAAATTCCTAGGGTTCTTATCGGCCTTGATCTTAAAACGCATGAAAGAATGAGAAAAAGAGTTTACCTTATAAAGGATCGATTGCACAAATCCTTGCCGAAAATAAAGGAATGATTTTAGGAAACGATTGCTCTAACGAAATTAAGAGATTTGTATCCGATTTGAATTGAAATCGTTTATTATATGGTAACTAAATTTCCTCTCCAAGTAATGCAGGTCCAATCACGCTTCAACACGCGTCCAATTAAAGACGTTACGACGACAACTGTCATAACCACGTCATCATAACGACGTCATCGAAACCGTTCCTATTCGATTCAATTTAAGCGAAATTCATTCATTAACGACTGATTGTTTAAGATCCAAACTAACAATTGATTTTGCAGATAAGAGATTCAGAAATATTTAGAATAAATTTTTCTAAATCTCGGGGGCAAACTGTTTCGGTGAAAATTTACGATCGCACGATACACGACGACCGACTTAAAATCATAAGATATCTTTCAGGATGATAATCCTGTATTAAGATAAGGTCCTGAGATAAGATACGTGTACCCTCGAACGATAGTAGTTAAATCATCGAACGATCTTTATACAAGACATCGTACGAGATGACCTGAAAACATACGATATTATACTAACGGTTAGATAAATCTTAAGTATGATTCTTTGTAACAGATTAGCAACGGATATCGAAGATCAAGTAACCGATAAAGACCAAGATACGATCTCCATAAAAGCTCGACCGTTACGAACGAGAATCTAGCTACCGTTATAGCCGTTGCATTAAAGGCACAATTATGGGACGACTGTTACATTCTGATCAGCTATAAAAAGAGGCCGAAGACATCATTTGAAGACATCTGATTACTTTGGAACTTGCTAACACTCTCTACAATTTCTATATTACTCTTTGTAATTTAAATTCTGTTTCATTGTAATCGTACGATCCACATTGTAATTCTCGAGGACATCACCCCTTATTGGTGATACCTAGTGCAACGTCGACTATACCCTTTTAGTCGGCCGCAGGTTTTTTCCTCGACCTCGAGGTTTTTCCTGCGTCATCAACTGTCTTGTCTCTTTATTTATTTCATCGCACGATTTATCGAACTAGATTCTTTTCTCTCGACGGATTCGCCTCACAACATCTTACGATATTAAATTGTGTAATTTTTTACCAAAACACTTCCCACACTTAGAGTTGAAAAGATTTTTGAAGTTAAAACATTTGAGATTAACTTTTGGTGAGAAAAAGAGTCTTGGGGTTAGTTGGGACTTGAGAAAATAAAATTAAATTTTTTTTTTCGGATAGAAGTCCTTCGCGTTCGCGAGAATTAAGCTTCGCGGCGCGAAGAATTTTTTTTATTTTTTTTCGAAAAGCTGGTTTCGCGAACTCGAAAACATATGAGTAATTAAATCTGACTATAAAATACCTTTTATAATCCCTTTTACTGATGTATGTTTTATTTCAAAAACACATTCCTAAAATAATAGTACTTTGTGGGTTTTTGATAGTTTTCATATAACTATTACTTCAAATCAATTAATTAAAACATTGAAGTAATTATGTTAGTGTAATAGACAACATCTAGGATCTACTATTTGAATCAAGTCAATCTTGACTTTGAACAGATTCAAAACATCATCATGCACAAGATATTAAATCAAGACATCAAATTAAAAATTTTAAAACCAATTTTAAGAAACCATAAATATCCAAAAGTTACAACCATTCAAAATTGTTTTAAAACCATAAATAAAAAATTGTCTTGATAAATATCTAATGATAAACTCGCACGTAGATCCTCGCAATCCTGGGCTCCTCACTTTTGACCACCTGCAATTAAAACATTTGAACTAGGTGTCAATATACTTGTAAACTAACAAGTGAAAGTGATAAATCCAAGCAATCACGAATACCTGAGGTGTTAATACCTGCTTCGTGACGCTTTGGGCAGTTCTGCCTCCAATGACCGACTTCATGACATCTGAAGCATCTATTCTCGGTCCTAGCTTTGTTAGGCTTCACTTTATTGCCCTTACCCTTGCGTTTGTCATTATTCTCAACCTTGGTCACACTCTGGCTAGCGTGGGGCTGGCTCTTGCCCTTACTAGTGTTTCCATGCCCATGCCCTTACTCAGCAATTGTCTTTTCCATGTTGTTCATATTATAATTGATTACAAACTGCTTGTACTCCTCAGACAGTGAGTTGAGTATCGTATCCGTTGCTAACTGCAACAGAACTGGGTGACCAAGCCTCTCTAGGTGATCAATATGCCTCCTCATTTTCATGACGTGATCACTGACCGAGGTCCCCTTGACCATCTTGCACGCGTTCAGTTCCCTGGTGGCATCATAACGCTCTGTGCGTGCTTGTGTCTGAAACATGTCCCTCAACTGGCGGATCATGTCATAAGCATTGGTGTTTATGAGCCCCGTTTGCAGATCTGGGCTCATAGTCGCAAGCATGAGACAGCCATCGTCCAGTAAATCATCAGAATGCTTTCTATAAGCATTTCTTACAGTGGCAGTTGCATTTGCTGGAGGGGCCTCACCTAGAGGCTCTTCTAGGACATACCATTTCCTCTCGTGCCTGAGCACAATCATCAGATTGCGCTCCCAGTCGAGAAAATTAGCTCCAGTGAGCTTGTCCTTTTCGAGAATGGAGCGAAGAGATAGATTATTAGTGTTGGTTACGTTGTTTGCCATCTACACATTTTTAAAAGATTTGGTTTTAGCAACTGTGAATAAACTATTCCCAATAAATATCAATAAAACCTGTTGGTCCCAAGGGGTGACCTTCAAGTAAGGATAGTGTATGGGATTATAGAAGGGGGGTTGAATATAATCACACAAATTTCACTTTCAAATTCTTTGTTGGATTAACAATATGAATTTACAGATTGTTGCGGAAATAGAAAAGACTACAAGTCTAAACTAAACAATCTAAGTTCTTTCACTATGCATTAGAGTGAGAAGATAAGAAAAGATAGAAGATAGAGGAAATAAGAAAGAAGGGATTATGGTATTTTTAGGATGAAGAAGAAGTATGGAGAACATCTCTTCACGTCCTATTTATACCCAATGCATTAAACGCATGCAGACTCACTTTTGTGTACGTGTCACACTTCAAGTGGTCTATTGTACTATTTAGTATAAGCAAATACCCTTTGCATGTTGTGCAAAAGAGGGTTTGTGTAACAGTTGCCTTGAGGTCTGATAAGTACGGAGGGAACAGAAAAGAGACTGTCCTTATGTACTTTTGTGTCAGTAAAGGCGGATAATCCTTTTGTGCATTAGATTAAGACATTACACTAATCCTTCAGGATCAGGATACTGATCAGTGAGGAGAGTCTTGATACTGATGTAGATCAGGAGTCACTGTATCCTGTTGAGTCTTCAGGATGTCATACGAATTTGAGCAGCCTGCTATCACTGAGTTCCGTCTTCAGATCACGAGCATGCTGTTCCGTCTTCAGATCACGAGCATGCTGTTCCTGTCATCAGCTATTTCTTCGACTTCGCTGATGATTCTTTGAGTATGATCTTAATGTCTTCAGGAGATCTTTACTTTGGTGGTCAGGATCAGTAGACTGCAAAACAGACTCGTTCATCTCCTGATCCTGATCCTGATGATTTAAAACTACAAGTTACAACATAATTAATAAGGAATAACACCGAACAAACTCAGTGATAATTCCTCAAGCTATAACTGAAATTAAAGACCTATTCACTAAGTGAAGTTACAGGATCATTATCATTTTATTAGGTCTTAGGAGAGCTGGATCAACAATCTCCCCCTAAATGATAATGATAAGACAATAGAGGAATTGTCTATGTCTAGAAAGGTTTAGAAATAAATCTAAGTCTAGAAATTAACAGTAGGAAATAGAACTCATAAAGGTACATGTCTCATTTACTGTTTTGAGGGATCTTTTTCAGTACTATGATGGAATAAAGTACGATGCACTGAAATGCATTTCCATTAATCTCATGAGGAATTACAAGAGTAAAGAAAATACATAAGTACATAAATAGAGTACTGAAAGAAAATTACAAAAGTCCTAGCTATCAGAGTCTTCACTGAATTCTTCGGTCTTGACTTGGACAGTGAGTGGAGTCTCACCAGTGGCTATTCTTCGATCAAGTATAGCTCTGACAGCACGAACAACTTCTTTATTATCTTGGTTCTTCTTTTCTTTCTTTACAATGAAGAGGACTAATACCAAGTGTTCAGTGGGTGCTTTGTGTAGTTCGCTGAAGCGTTGAAAGTGAAGGATGTTGAGGTTATCACCTACACAAATACCATGAACAGGTTCTCTGATGACTTGACCTTCAGAGAGAGATACTCCTGAAGGAAAAGAGAGGTCAAGCATCGAGAGATCCAATGGCTTGTATGCAGTCCTGGGCATGCAAGGAGTGGGTCTCCTTGTTGAAGTGCCCGCTGATCGTCTAACAGGAGGCTTTGGAAGAGCAGTGGGAGGTTGGAGCAGGACATCAGGTATTTCGGTTGTCCTTCTGATTCGAGCGATAAGTCTATCAATGACTTCTTCTACTTCAGCCCTGTAATTTTTGTTGGCTTTTGGAAGTAGGCTTTTGATTTCATTCCACTCTGACAAGTTGTGTCGGTCCAACTTGTCAAGCGTGTGCTCTACGTCCTTTACTTCTGAGCGTTTGACGGTGAGCCAGGTTTTGCCAGGAACTCCTTTCTTTCCCCTGTTTCGGCGAAGATGGATTCCCACGATTCTGGCACCGTGCTTCCTAAGATGAAGTCGGTCTCTGCACCAGTCAAGCTATTTGTCTGCTTCCTCTGTCTCTTCCTCAGTCCTCTTGTTGAAGACTTTTAGTGCAGCCTTTTGTGCTAGAATTGTATCAGCACTTATTTCTTCATCTTCATCGACGAAGTCAAAAGCAAGCTTCTTTGCAGCTTGAGCAGAGAGGAAGGCTTCTCTTTCTTTATTGTCGTGCTCCTCCTGATCTTTTATTGCATTGTTGTACTCCTCCTGTGATAGATAGGCGAACTTAGAGTCCCAAGAGGTACGAAGAGGAATTTTTACTCTTGTACTCTCGAGTCGCTCTATCACAGCGTCTAAACGCCTATCCCTATTCACAGCAGTAGAAGTGTCAGGGTAGTTTTCTCCTTCAGAACGAGGAGAATTAGAAGGAGGAGATCTAGGAGAAGAGGCAGGGGTAGAATAATCATCAGAGACGAATTCATCATCTGACGATAGGATAACAGTTTCAGGAGGGGCTTGGATTTCAGGGCTTCTAGAGGATGAGGCTTCAGAATTAAAACGGGTTGGGTTTAGAGGAATGGTTTCATGGTTTAAGGGGGTTACTCTGAATGTCATTCGGCTAAGTTCAGCTCTGGTTTATTCTGATGGACTATTCTCCATAAGGCGAATAATGTCACCAGTAACAGAACCGAAGTTAACATCTTCGGTTTCATGTTCAAGGGTTGGTTCAATGGTAGGTTCAGGTTCAGGTGATGGTTCAGGGGCAGATTGGTTGGGTGGTTGATAAACAACTAGTTGAAGGTTGTTTATGGGAGTGTCTTCAGAGGAGCTATCAGTCAGGGTGATGGTTTCAGGGGTAGGTTTGGATTTAAGGAGAGAGGATATAGGAAGGTTATCAGAAGATGAGGGAGAGGATGGAGGAATGGACATACCAGGAGCACCAGGGTTCTCCCCCTGTGATTGTGCATGCCCTGGAGTGGGCGTTGATGCAGCTACCTTCTCGACAATGAAGTCGTCTTCATCATCATCATCATCATCTTCATTGTCGTCGCCGTTGGTTCCCCCACCCTCGTTGATATTCCAGTTGGTGGAGGGGGAATAGACGGAATGGTCTCCTTAACGATGAGGTGGCTGTCTCCCCCCTCAACAGGTGCCCTAGCTAAGGGACTGAAGTAGGTCCCTGTCAGCGTTGGTGAACGCTGGCGGTGGTGGAGGAGCAGCGGTGATAGCGTTGACGGCGGTGGAGAGGTCATTCACCTTTGCCTGAAGAGCCCGGAGCCCTACCTCTTGAGCTTCCAACCTCTGCACCACAGCATCCTAAAAGGAGGTGAGAGAGTTGGAGCTGTTGTTGACAGCAGTAGAAAGGGCAGGCAGGGCGGTGGCCTTCATGTCCTCGATGGACGCCTGGAGGGAGTTGGAGGAGGTGGCCACTTGGGATACCTTGTCGTGGAGATTGTCCAGATAAGGTATGTTGAGAATCACGCCAGTGGGTGGCGGAGTGGCAGTAGTGGCAGCCTTGGCAGAGGCAAGTTCCAGCTCCAAGGCTTGGAGACGCGCCTTGTATGCGTCCTCCTGCAGTTGCAGTGCTGCCCTGGCCTCCTGAAGTTGTCGTTCAGCAGACTGACGCCTGAGTTCAGCTGCGCTCAGAGTCCGTGAAGATGAACTCGTCGAAAGGATCATCCTGATGAAGTGGAGGATGTCCTTGAGAAGCTGCTCCCAATGAACCTGTAACATGAGTAGCTAAGTGAGCACTAGAAGACTCAATAGCTTTCATAGAAGAAGAAATGGTAATATTTTGCTTAATAGTATTACCTGAGGCCTGAACGGCATCAAAACGATTACCGTCCATGCTTTCTGAGTGTTCTAGGAGAACAACCTCGGGTTCATGTGGTTGGGGAGCAGGAGTATCTGCAGATAAAGAAGTTTTAGATAAAGGAGAGGGTCTATTAAATATATCAGGAAGAGTGAGGTAATATTTCTTACCAGCAGCTCCCTGCTTCTTTTTCTTCTGTGCCATTGACTTGGCACGCTTGGGGAGAGGAGGAGGAGTGGGTCCAGAGGGGTGTGGGCGCTTCTGGAGCGCAGAAGAAGTAGTTGCAGCTGGGGAAGTCAGTAAGGGGTTAGCTACTGACATAGCATGCATGGAAAGAGAAGAAGATGGTTTGGATGAGAAGAGAGAAAACATACCTTGAGAAGGAGGGGAGGCTAGCTGCTCTTCTGTGTCCTGTTCAGGTTCAGGGAGAACCAGGACAGTAGAGAGAGGTACGTCATCAGGACGAGGAGGAACCTGATCTAGGATCTTCGGTCCGATGGCGTAGTTGTTGAAGGTGCCTTAAGTTGGATAGGCGCTCTTCATGTGGAGCTCCAGAACAGCGGAGAAGAAGACGGTGTAGGGAACTGTAGAACCCAGGTGTTGAGAAGAGTCAGAATCATCTATCTTTAACTGCTTTCTAGTTTAATTTCCTTCCTTTGTAAACAATTATGTTTTGTTTAGCCCCTCTTTGAGGTTTGGAACCTCGGCGGCCTTTGTTGACATTGTGTGTAACTTCCTTTTCCCTATAAAAGGAAAAGGATGTTTAGGGTTTTAATGTTGGATTTCTTATTTACCAAATTGGGCAATATCACCATTGTTGAGTTATATACCAAGTTCTTCATTGATTTCATCTTCTTGATAGGATTTCCATCCATTTCTTCTTTCATTTCATTGTTTTTGGGACAACAATTGGTATCAGAGCCAAACTTGTTGATTCCTTGGCTTTTGTTTTGATTCTTGAAAAGTTTTAAGGGTTGTTAAGTTTTGAGTTTTTTCAAAACTTTTGGGTTTTCAATCCAAAAGGTGTTTTTAAAGGGCTTAAATTAAGTGTTAAGTGATTCCCCAATGGTTTCTTAGCTTTTTCCTACATTTTGGGGGTCTAAACACTGATTTTTAAGAGGTTTTAATCGTTTTTAAGAAATTTTTCGGAGCTTTCTGTGCAGGTTTTCCGCATCGGAAAACGAGAGCTGAAATATCAGCTCAACGTTTCCGAGTCGGAAATTGCATATTCTCCGAATCGGAGAACTCTCCTTTTCCGAATCGGAAAACTCTGTTTTCCGAATCGGAAAACGAGTCTCTGACTTGGGGTCTTGCTCCTGAGAAGTCTCTTTGCCAAAAATCCCTTTTTCCGCACCCAACTTTTCCGAATCGGAAAATTGCATTTTCCGAGTCGGAAAAGTGTGTTTTCCGCACCCTGTTGTTTTGAGCCAAATCCGAATCGGAAAACATCTGTTTCCAAGTCGGATTTCGCCTCTTTGAGCCGAAACTCTTGCAGTTTTGTTTCTCATACCCGACACTAAGCTTGCTTTCAAAACATTTTACTTTTTCCAAGCCTTTAGTGTCCAGAGGCGCTCGAAATACCAGCTTTTTCAAAACCTTATCTGTTTTTAAAAGCCAAGTGAATAGTACAAGGAGGTCTCATTCCTTTTTAGAGATGTCAAAGGAAATCCTAGGGATTGGTTCCGAGACTCGCCCTCCCGTCCTGGTGATGGGCGAGTACCAGCAGTGGAAGCGCCGGATGATCCACTTCTTGGACTTACTCGATGAAAACCTCATGAAGTCAATCCGTGAGGGCCCAATCCGACTGACCGTCACGGTTGCCGCAGTTCCCTGAACAGACGCATGCCCGGAACTGCCAGCTTACTCTGTCGAAAAGCCCATCGACATGTATAATCCAGAGCAAAGAGCCCGGCACCTCGTTGACAAGCGCGCACTGACCCTTCTGATTATGGCTCTCCCTAATGATATGTACGCGAGAGTGGATAGTCTGACAAACGCACGAGACGTTTGGTTAGAAATAGAGCAGCAGATGCAGGGAGGTGACACCGCCCTCGAGAGTCAAAAGGAGAGTGCCCTAAATGCTTACGAAGGCTTCAAAGCCAGAGAAACCGAATCCCTCAGCGAGTCTTATCAAAGACTGAACGCCTTCGTGAATGACCTACGAAGACTCGGGGTAGAGAAGTCAAAATATGAGGTAAATGTTAAGTTCCTGAAGAACCTAACACCGGCATGGCAAAATCTGGCGATCAACTTACAGTTGAGCCGAAATCTGGGGATTATGGGTCTACATGACCTTTTTAGCATGATGGTTCAGCATGAGGAATTCATCACTGGCGGCAAGTTCAAAAATACTGTTGACCCTCTGGCACTCGCGGCAGTGCCATGTGCAGGATCAAACTCAGCTCCCTTCCAGCATCAGCAGTACAACAACTCATCTCCTCAGCAGTACAACCACTCACCACCTCAGCTCTATCAGGAGAACTACAACCAGGAGTTCAACGGGAACTATGGTCCAAACTACCAAGAGTTCAACTCGAACTATGGTCCAAGTTATCAACATCCAGATGATCCGCTAATCATCTCAATCTCTGATGATGAACTCTTCCATGTGAATGAGTCTCTTGCCCTCATCACTCATAGCGTACAGAAGCTGAATTCCAACCGTGGATACAACAGACCTAGGGGATCTGGATACCCCAGTGGAGGAAGGATGGGGCAAGGCCGAGGTGGACACTATCAGCAGGAACGAGTTCAGTTTGGGAATCAAGGAAGAGGAGGATACCAGCAAGGAGACAGATTTCCGAGTCAGCATTCAGGAAGATACCGGGGTGATCAAGGCCGGCATAGGGAAGTGAGAGGAAGTTACAGAGATAACACCTACCTGGACTATCAAGGAGGCCCTGTAGATCAGGGAGATTGTAGAACCCAGGTGTTGAGAAGAGTCAGAATCATCTATCTTTAACTGCTTTCTAGTTTAATTTCCTTCCTTTGTAAACAATTATGTTTTGTTAAGCCCCTGTTTGAGGTTTAGAACCTCGGGGGCCTTTATTGCCACTTTGTTAAACTTCCTTCTACCTATATAAGGTAAAGGATTTCTAGGGTTTTGTGTATTGAATCATTATTACCAAATTTGGGCATCTTCCACCATTGTTGAACTTTTTTGAGCTCTTATTTGCATTCAATCAAATTCAAGGATTTCCATCCATTTCTTCTTTCATTTCATTGTTTTTGGGACAACAATTGGTATCAGAGCAATTGGAGAGGACAGGTCTCTAATATCAACTATCGCCAAAACCAGAGAAACTACACTCCTGAATCAGGATACATTGATCGTCAGGGATACAGCAGCGGGTATGAAGGTGGCCAAGATGGAAGACGTGAAGATGGAAGATATGGAAGATTTGAAGGCGGTCAAGGTGGTCCGGGATATGGACAAGAACAAGAAAGGAACTACCGTGGATTTGAAGGACAAACAGATCACGGGAACAGAAACTACCCAGAAGGCAACCACCAGAGTAGTTCTTCTAGGCAAGCTCCGAGAGAAGGACATCAACAAGGTCCAGTTGAAATTGGTGATCAAAGGTTGAATGCTCCTCCAGCTCCAGTGAATAGTGGTGCTCCTACCCCAGCTCCTCAAAAGACCGCTAGTGCCACTACATCTTGCTTCAAATGTGGCAAGCTGGGTCACTATGCGAACAACTGCCCTGTCAGATACAAGGATGCTGCATACTTTGAGAAAAAGGCAGCATTGATGAGGAAGAAAGAGAAGGGAGTTGCCCTGCTTGTCGATGAAGAAAACTGGGTGTGTGAGGAAGAAAGCTCAGACGAGGAAGATCACCTAGTGGGGGGTCCGTGTTTGATGGCAGACTTCGAAGGACCTGAAGCTGTTGGCCCCAGCACATATCGAGACCTCGACGCTTCTGAGGTATCCACTATTCCTGACTTAACTGATGATGTGACAATGTTAGAATCTAGAATTTGTGAACTTGAGAGATGTCTCCAATCGGAACGATCTCTCGTCACGAAATTTAGAATCGACAGTGCCATATACAAAAGCTCTCTTGAGGACTTGACCATAGTGTACAACCGTGAGACTCTTGAGTCTAGCGTCAGAGAGTCCAATTTGTCCAACAAACTCAGTTGTCTTCAGAAAACCCATGAGGAACTTAACAGTGACCATGGAGAGCTCCAAATAAAATTCCAGTTGCTTTCAGAAGAAAGAACTAGACTGTTTTCCAAAATTCAAGAGCTTGAAGATAACAACTTTAAAAGAGGACAATCTGAACAGACCTTGAGCATTCTTACGCAGCATGCCAAGAAAAATCCTTTCTATAAAGCCAGACCCGGACTTGGACTGTCTGAAAACCATGTTTTAGAAAAGGCACCTTCTTATCTATACAATTTTGAGGACATGGCCGCCTCCAAACCCAAACCTGCCTTTGTAGGAGGACACGTCACAGAAGAATTTGTTAGGCAGACCGTCACTTACACGGAAGTTATTAATGGTGAAATCATTACCAGAACCACAAGTCCGCCCAATAGTTCTTCAGGTAGTCCAACCTCAAGTCCCGCTCCTAACAAACCTATATTTGTCCCAGCCAGTGATCCAACAAACACTAAGTCCACATGGGAAGGCATCAAAGCTAGGACCCCTAGGGTAGCTATGCCTCCCATCAACTACTCAGACCTTAACACTAGTTATGACACTAGGAAGATGGATTATTCAGAGGAGACCTTAGTTATCCCACCAGAGGATGTTTCCGCAACTAAGGGTCCCGACCTAGTCGAACTAGAGAAGGAAGTGTTTGGACTTAGACTAAAAGCCATGGATCTGGACGCATGTCAACATCAGATACTGAATCTGAAAGTGCTTATTTCAGAAAAAGACAACTTGGTTCACACTTTGAAGAAAGACTTGATCGAGGCAAATGCCGAGAGAATTAGAATGTCTTCAGAGTGTGAGATCGCAGCCTCAACCTTTACTGATTTTCAACTTAAGGTTGCAGATCTTAAGGCACGATATGTTCTCCTAAATGTTCATTCACAAATTACAAAAGAACTTGATCATGATGAAAAGATCAATTATCGTGTGGCCTTAACCAACCAACGTGTGTCAAATTCCATTTTGCAAAGAAAAGTCATGTACTTTGAAAACCTTTCAGACTCAGTTGATGATAGGACTACTCCACTCCTCAACCATCCGATAGTTAATTCCCAAACCAAATCTGTTACGGATCTAGAGGACTATTACACCCTACTGTCAGATGATGATGAACCCCACAACTCACACCACAGGATAGCTGAACAAAAGACTATCCATGATCCTAATGTTGAATACGATCTGAAGGTGTTCTTAGATGAAGGTGATGATCCTTCAGGCTTTATTCCAAAAAGGCCAAAATCTGTTTTTGTAAAACCTGAAAAGTCTGTTGAGTCACGAGCTCCTGTTTCTGAGAACAGTAACCCTAAGGGTGAAAAATGTGTTGGTACTGACAAGGGAAAGTCAGTTAAGCCTCACGCACCCAAAGGACTCCAGAAAAAGCATTCAAAGTCTAACGATGCTCGTAACTCAGCTAAACCCATTAAAAGTCTTGACCTTAATTCAAGCAGCTTTGAAGTGGGTGAGACCTCTCAGTTAAAACCAAAGCAACCTTTCTCTTCCACAAAACCTAAATTTTCAAAAACATCTTCTGGAAAGGGTGGCAACTCTTCTCCTATTAAACCGTCATCTAACTCACACCATGCTCTTAATGCAGATGGGAGGAAGAAGGATGGTGGACAGGAAGTGAAGCCACCAAGGAAGGATCACCGAGGAAGACCCAACTCTTTTCAAGCTTTCCCTAAGCAGCATAGTCCTAACCGTGCGGGTCTTGGCTATGCTCCACCTAGCGTAGGAATTAATTCAAACATGTCTGTAAAACGTAATCAACATTTAACTCATGCTTTTGACTCTTTGCGTAATGACATGTGCTTTATGTTTGACAATTTTCTGCGCTATGGTGTTTACAATTCTTTTAATGCTGATGTGCCTAAAATCAAATCTCGAAAGAGAAGAGGGAGAAAAAGGGGAAAGGGAAAACCTTCCTCGTCAGTGCAGTCCCCTGAGCCTAAGGAGAAATCCGAAAAGGAGACTGCATCGACCAACTCAACTGTTTCTGACCCTAAGGAACCCATTTGGCAATGGGTCCCTAAACAAGCCTAATTGTTTTGCAGATCAGTCATGTGTGGTACTTTGACTCGGGGGCTCACACACACATGACTGGGCAGCGGTCCTTCATCTTCGACTACGTTGAGAAGTTTGAGGGATACATAAAGACTGCCGATAGAACGCCGTTGCCGATATTAGGGTCGGGAAAAATCACCAATGGAAAGTACATCATCAAGGGTGTACGTTATGTGGAGGGATTGGGGTACAACATGTTTAGCTCCAGCCAGTTCTGTGATAACGGATACTGGGTGAAGACCTTTCAGTACGGAAGTGACGTGAACGATGAAGACAACAACGCTATTCTCTCCGCCAGGCGAAATGGCAATCTCTACACAACCGTCTTCCGTTCAATCCCTCAAACACACCCCATGTTTGAAGCTAAACCGAAGAATGCAATCTGTCTGCTCACAAAAGCATCAAAAGGGGACAGTTGGTTATGGCACCGCAGACTATGTCATCAGAACTTCAAAGATATGAACAAGCTGGTTTCTAAGGGTTTAGTCAGGGGACTACCTGAGCTTCGCCTTTCCAAGGACACTCTTTGTCCTGCGTGCGAACAAGTAAAGATGACCAGAAGCTCTCATCCACCGAGAATGGATACGAATTGCCAAAGTCCCCTCGACATGATACACATGGATCTTTGTGGACCTATGAGAGTAGAAAGTCTTGCCAGAAAGAAGTATATGCTGGTTCTCGTAGACGAATTCTCTAGGTTCACTTGGCTTGAATTTCTTCGAGACAAATCAGAAGCTGCTGAACGAATCATAGCCTTCATCAAACGCACACAAGTTCTCTTGGGTCGTCGGGTGAGGAAAATACGTAGCGACAACGGTACTGAGTTCCGCAACGCAAAGTTGCAATCCTTTCTCGAAGAAGTGGGATCACTCACAACTTCTCGGCAGTTCGCACACCTCAACAGAATGGGGTCGTAGAAAGGAAGAACCGGACGTTGGTCGAAGCAGCAAGATCCATGATGGCTCATTCTGGAGTTCCTCAACAGTTTTGGGCTGAAGCCGTTTCCACAACATGCTACACGCAAAACCGGACTCTGATCGTAAAGCGGACTGGTAAAACCGCTTACGAGATGGTCGAACAGCGTAAGCCAAACATTGACTTCTTTAGAGTTTTTGGTTGTAAATGCTATGTTCTTAATGACCGGGAGAATTTGGGTAAGTTTGACCCTAAGTCTGATGAGTCTATCTTCATCGGATACTCACATAACTCTAAGGCTTACAGGGTGTTCAACAAACGGACCCGAACTATTCTGGAAAGCTCAAATGTTGATTTCTCTGAATCTGAAACCTATCTGAATGCTAGTTCTAGTAATGTGTCTGCATCTTTCCCTGAACTGTTCCCTTCACCACCGAGCACAGATCCGTCTTCTAACTTTTCTGCTTTAGACTTTTTAGATCTCGCGGAATACGATCTGCACACTCTAACGAGTCCAATCGTAGTTCCCGCTCCAACAGGTTCGACCACAACCACAGTGACATCCGATGCCTTCGTCACGGAGCCCTCCTCCAGCACTTCAACTCACTCCGTGACACCTGAGTCCGCGGCTCCCCCATCTGAAGTTTCATCCGCAGCTTCACCGGCACCTGATCAAGAACAGACTCCGCACCCTGTTCTTACTCCAATTCCAGAAGAAGCTCCACTACCTTCCCCGAACACAGCCCAACGATCATATGCTCAGGTAGTCAGAGAGCCCCGGTTAGAGGCTGCACCGCGGATCAATCAGGCTGAAGGCTCATCAAGTGGGAACCTACAAGAGGTCTTTGCCGTGCAAGATGAGAACGACGCCGCCAACAACCGACAGACTTATGTCACTCACCCTCACACTCGCAGGTGGACAAAAGATCATCCCCCTCCCAGATCATCGGGAGTCCCTCACAACCTGTAACCACTCGATCTGCAAAGCACACTGAAAATCTGATCCTATTCGGTGGATTCTTGAGCGATTTCGAACCATCGGATGTTTGGCAAGCTCTCACCGATCCCGACTGGGTGATCGCCATGCAAGATGAGCTGGCCGAATTCGAGAGAAACAAGGTTTGGCGCTTGGTAGAACGACCATGGGGAAAGACAATCATCGGCCTCAAGTGGATACTCCGGAACAAAACCGACGAGAATAATCTCATCATCCGGAACAAAGCTCGCCTGGTCGCCAAGGGTTATCGCCAACAAGAGGGTATCGACTATGATGAGACATACGCGCCAGTAGCCCGAATCGAAGCGATCCGAATCTTCCTTACGTATGCTGCACACAAAAACATGACCGTCTATCAGATGGACGTCAAATGTGTCTTCCTGAATGGAGTTCTTCAAGAAGAAGTGTACGTGGAACAACCGGAAGGGTTCGTCGATTCTCGATTCCCGAATCACGTCTACATTTTGGACAAGGCGCTTTATGGTCTCAAGCAAGCTCCGACGGCATGGTACGAAACTCTCACTGACTACTTACTCGGAGTTGGCTACAAGAAAGGTACTATCGATCCCACACTGTTTCTCAAGAGGTCAGGTAAAGATTTAATTATCGTTCAGATATACGTGGATGACATTATCTTTGCGTCTACAAAGCCTGAGATGTGCCAAGAGTTTGAGAACACCATGAAATCCCAATTCAAAATGAGCATGATGGGCGAGTTGACGTTCTTTTTAGGACTTCAAGTTCGACAACGCCCTGATGGCATTTTTATAAATCAAGCCAAATATGTTCAAGATCTTTTAAAACGATTTGATTTTGGTGGTTCAAACTCTGCGGCCACACCAATGCCCAGAAACTTTCAACTATTTGCAGATACTTCTGGTAAACCGGTTGACCAGAAAACCTATCGGGCAATCATTGGTTCTCTCTTATATCTCACGGCTAATAGACCAGATATTGTCTTTTCCACGGGTGCCTGCGCTCGTTATCAGTGCGATCCGCGTGAGTCTCATCTGTCTGCCGTCAAGAGAATCCTTAGGTATCTGAAGGGCACACCGGATTTTGGCCTTTGGTACCCAAAGGACTCTGGTTTTGAACTAATTGCATATACAGACTCAGACCATGCAAGTTGTAAGCTAAACAGGAAAAGCACATCTGGTGCTTGTCAATTTCTCGGGGACAAGTTAGTCAGTTGGTCATCCGGAAGCAGAATTGTGTCTCCTTATCCACCGCGGAGGCAGAATATGTAGCCGCCGCCTGCTGCTGCTCGCAAGTTCTGTGGATGAAAACCCAACTAGCTGACTTTGGATACACCATGCATCGAATTCCCATCTACTGCGACTCCAAAAGTGCAATACAGATCACGGCAAATCCGGTTCAACATTCTCGGACGAAGCATATCGACATTCGATATCATTTCATCAAAGATCACGTCGAGAAAGGTAATATTGAACTATACTTTGTTGAGAGTGACTATCAGCTTGCTGATTTGTTCACCAAGCCGTTTGACGAGAAGCGTCACTTTTTCCTCCTAAGCAAGTTAGGAATGCTAGACCTCCCCGCCTGAGGTCTAGGGGGAGTCGGGAGTTCTTATACTATATGCATGTGTGTAGGGGGAGTCTATAGGAACTCTGTAGATATTGCATGAATCGAGGGGGAGTACTAAGTCCTGTATTTACTGTTTTGTGTGTTCACTAACGTTCTCGGATCCACAACATCTTGGATACCATATTGTGCTTTATTTTCTAGGTGTGGATCCTCACTACGACTTCTGGTTACTTCAGATCAGGACTCGCTCTAAACCCAGTGAGACGCACCAGGTAAGTCTCTTTTCTCGGGAGTCGAGGGCTGAACTTGTAACTTTTTGTGAACTTGAAAGTTCAGGGGGCGGTAGAGTACATGTCTTGAACTCACAAGTTCGGGGACTAACTTTGCCACTTTCTGTTTCTTAAAGTTCAGGGACTCGTTTTGCAAATCTTGTGAAACTTGTAGTCCAGGGTCTGTTTTGAAATTTTCTGAAAATACAAGTTCAGGGACTTGTTTGTAAGTTTCATCGAACTTCAAGTCCAGGGGTGGTTTTTGCCAAATGGTGAAAGTCGGGTTAAGAGAGCCAAAAGGAGAGCCAAACACAGTGTTTTTGACCCAAACACAGTGTAACTCGGTAAAATTATAAATACCGGTTTTCAAGAGTTACTTTTCACAAAATTCAAAATTTTCATCTTTTCTCTCTGAATTCTCACCCGAACCCACTTCGCGCTCGATTTCGGTTTTCGCTCGTTTGTGCTCCGATCGTCGATCTTTTTACGTATTCGGATTCCTGGTAAGTAAACGATCAACCCTTATATAGTTTTAACATCTAAATCATCTGTTTTAAGGCCTGGATCGAAGCCTAAATGTTTTAAAACTTACCCGAAACCCAAACTTCTTGGAATGGGATTTCGGGACGTTAAAACGATCCATTATTGCTTAAAAACTTGTTATGAACTGATTTAGGATGCATGTTGATAGTTTAGGGCTTTAGATCGACGATTTTTGAGCGGTTTTTTAAGTTGGAAACTCGAACCGTCGTCGTTTTCCAACTCGGAAAACTTGAACATTCAAGTTTTCCGAATCGGAAAACTTGAATGTTCAAGTTTTCCGCATCTGTTGACGATGATCCTTTATGTATGTTTTCCGATTCGGAAAACTATGTTTTCCGAATCGGACTTGGTCTCGGTTTTCAAGTGTATCTTTTCCGACTCGGTAAACGTGGAACTACCCTTATGGGTTTCCAAAGTTTTCCGACTCGTTTGAGAGACCAAGTTTTGCCAAAATTTTCTAAGTATCGTGACATTTTCCGAATCGGAAAACCATGTTTTCCGACTCGGAAAACCTACAAGTCTTTTCTCTCAAATTTTTCTAAGTGTAGGAGTTTTCCGAATCGGAAAACTTGTCTGTTCATAATAGTGCTATCTTTCTAAGTGTTGAGTTTTCCGAATCGGAAAACACTCTTTTCCGAATCGGAAAACTCCCCTCGTATAGTTTGCTCGTTTTTCGACTCGGAAAATACGAAACACTCTTTATTGGGTTTTCGAGGTTTTCCGACTCGCGCCTAGTCGAGGGTATAGTCTTTTCACGTTGTATTATTTCTAACACTTAATATCTTGCAGAAATGGCTGATCAACAACCAATTGCTCCTACTTCACCCGTCGCCAATGCTGCTGATCTCGCACTAATCAACCTGGCTGAAATCCGCGAGATCCACCAGAACAACCAGTTCGTTGACTTGGCGAACTTCACTGTCCAAGATGACGTTGTTCTCGAGATTCTCCGAGCTCACCCCCTTGCATACGCGATGCAAGCCACTGCTGACATCCCAATGATATATCTGCAGCAGTTCTGGAACACTTCCCGTGTCGAGAACCGGGACGGAGTGCCAACCATCATCGGCCGAGTGGACCAGACTGATCTGGTCTTCACTGTGGAGGATCTTCGAAGAATCCTTCGTCTGCCAGTTGAAACTCCAGAGGCCCCGTTTGACCCTCTCGTATCTGGACCTGAGCTCTTCAGCGAAGTGCTCGCTCTCGGAGTCCACTACACCGAAAACAACAGGCCGAAAGGAATCTCCCAGATCACTCAGGGAATGCTGCCCCCGATCTGGTACTCTTTCTTCAACATCCTCAACCGCACGCTCTCTTCCAAGACCCATGGCGTGGACAAGGCATCCACCCAGTTCTGGCACATCATCCATGCGGTCGCCTACGGGAGGCGGATCGACTTTGCTCAACAACTCTGGGCAGACATCATCAATGACGTCAGAGCTGGGCCAGCACGTGCGAAACACACATCCATCCCGTGGATGCGCTTCTTTAGTCTGATCATCAGAGACCACATGACTCAGAACCGTGCTGTCCGACGCAGATCAAGCCATCTCCGCTTCGAAAGCCAGCAGATCGGCCGAGCCAACAAGAAGAATCTGAAGCCTGGTCAGGTAGAGATGCACATTCCGGCAAACGTGCTCAACATGGCAGACCGTAGGTCCATGAGTGTTAGGATGTACCGTATCTCCATAGGCTTAGAAGACACGTCTACGGACTCCTCAGAGCCGGGGAGCCCTGCCCAAAACGTGCAACCCGTCCTACCTAGAAGCCGTGCCTCTGGTACGGCGGGCCAGAGCTCCAGTGGGGGAGCTTCTGGCTCGGGAGTGATGAGAGTTGACGTTAGGGGAGGAGAGGGTAGAATAGTTGGTACGTCTGCCACTCCACACACTTCTCGAGCCGGTGCATACCAGACAATGATCCAGAACAGAGCCACTCGTGCCCGCACTCCCACTGTTGTGGAAGAAACCTCTGATGCCATCCGCACACGCGAGTACACGAGTCATTTCCGGGTAAAGCAGTACATGGGCACCCTTCAGCAGTCCCCGATCCACTCGTCATCGGAAGAGCGCAGATCGCCAACGCCGCCGCAACAACCTACTGGGGAGGACGTGGAAGCTTCCCCACAAGAACAAGCACACGTTCCTCCACCACCTCACTCGGCGGCCGTCACTTCTCAGGGAGGCGAACCCTCAGGCGAACCATCTGGCGATGACTCCGACGGTCACGAGTCTTCCGAGCACACTTCGTCAAACCGTCGTGAGCCCGATGACGAGGCAACTGAATCAGAACAAGTTGACTACGGATCCGACTCCGAGTTTCAACTATCAAATCCACCTAAGGGCGGGAAGGCCCAAGTGATAGATTTGGATGAAGCCACCTCCTCCTTCAACGACGACCGGATTTCAGGTGATCCCACTCTTATTGCGGATCTGGCGTCTGATGACCGAACTGTCGGTCAGGAGGAAGAAGGTGAGGCCGAGGTTGCTACCGGCTGGGGACGAGAAGACAGCGAAGAAGAAGAAGAGAGAGAGAGGGGAGAAAAGGAGAGAGAGAGCAGAGAAAAAGAGACCGAAGACGTTGAGGTCCAGTTAAGCGAGCCTTGGGCTCAATTAGAGGAGGCGGACGTAGAAGTAGAGCCGCACAGGTTAGCAACGGATGATTCCTTAACCCTGAGTCCAATCCCCACAGAGGCAACCCTCACACAGACCGGTCACTCGCTGACGTCAGGTCAAGTCGCTGGCAGCCAACCAGCGCATTTGCACGCCCAAACCGACCACTCGACCATCTCTCAACAGATGGTCGTTTCATATTCTCACGGGGAATTAGCTCAACTTCCACCAACCACTCACTTGGAGTCTGTTGGTATTGAAACGAGAGAGGAACCGCCCCGCCTCTCGACATCTTTCCGTGCACCAGTCGTCCTAGAACCACTCACAGAGACCTTTAGGGTCATTCATTTGGATAGGACACTTTTAGATGCATCATCTGCCCGCCCAAGTGGCGAGGCCGGAACGGGGAGAGTTGGTGCGTCAAGTGACGCCCTTCGAGGATCCACCGGAAGCCCCGACACCGTCAACATCATACCAGTGGTGACATCGGGCCGAGAGAGCACCTCAATAGGACTCTTCTCGTCAACTGGAGCCCAAGTGGCACCGGGTTTAGTTGTTCCGGGACAGGGTCCGACAGACTCGAGCAAAGTCTCTAAAGATGCTCACGCAACACCGAGGCTTTTAGGCCTGACGGATTCGGGCGGAATCCCTAAAACCGCCCCTGCACCAACGGGACATCTAGGTCCGACGGATTCGGACGACATCCTAAAAGTCGTCCAAAGCAGGTTACTAGCTGTGGAGAAGGCCAACCAGGCTCGTGATGCGCGGGTCGAGGCACTTGAGAAAGCCTTGGCCGAGACGGAGAGGAAGAGGCTAGCTGATCTTGAGGCGTCGCGCAAGCTTCAAGAAGACCGGGATGCGGAGCTCTACGAGCTCAAACGGAAGATCAAGGGCAAACACTCTGAGGCTGCCCCGTCTACTGAAGCTCCCATTCCCAGGCCATCAGAAGACGTCCTCAGGCTTGCCCCTCCGACTTCGGGCGACCTTCCTCCGATCCCAGGCTACGTCACTGAGGTGGAACACATGATGCTGATCACTTCCTACACCACTCAGAACGACCGCCTGTCCGCCCAAGTCAGAGATCAAGCGGCCCAGATCGAGCTACTACAGCAAAGGATTCGAGAACTGGAGGCCGTGTGTCGGTCCCAGGCTCAGCCTTCGAAGAGGAGGCATGATGACGCTGATGACTCCGCACCAGGTCCTCATGAGGGGGAGGTACAAGCTGCAAACGGCTTCGCACCGACCTCCAACCTGGTTCCGGCTCCGGTTCTACAGCTCCAGGTTCCTCAGCCGCCCCCTCGAGTGCTCCCACAGACTCCGATGCCGCCGAAGCTCCCTATGTCGACTCTGAGACAGAAGACATTCCGGACTTGGGGAGTTGGCGATATGAGCGGATCCCAGAAGGGGAGTCAGTTCAGTTTCCTCAGATGACGGACACGGCTCAGATTGATGCCGTTCTCCCAGAAGCAGCACCGACGGATCCTTCAGAGTTCCAAATTCCGGAAGCAGCCCGGAAGATCTTGAGGTCGCTTGCACAGAGCCTAAGGGTCTATCAGAAGGGAGACGACCTCGTCAAGGATCCTGACTACGCCAACCTCCTCTCAGCGCTCAAGTTTCCAACTCCAGAAGCCCCACGGACCGTCCACTCTACTGATCCAGAAACCGCTGCTCCTACTGTCATCCAGCTCAACTGGAACCACTCCATCATCTTCCGCCCGTTCCTAGAAGAAACGTTCACCCGCATCTACCAGCAGGAAAAGCTGCATGCTTGGTCTCGAAAGGTCTACTTCGGGATCTCGCACATCAAGAACAAGAGAAGAAGGACAGCCTACGTTCACCAACGGATGTGCAACTGGGCCACTCATGGACGCCAGAGGATCAGACGTCGCTTTACCAAGGTAACTGCTATGCGCCCCTACAGACATGGCCATCAGTTATTCCTTGAGTATGATGTCCGCATGTACGGCACCGGTGTCCCTCGAGGTGAACTGCAGAACTGGACCTTCACGGAAGCTGATTTAGATCGGGTGCATCTGGAAGACCTTCTCACGATCATCAAGTACCTCCAAGGCCCGATCCTCCGACCAGAGCACTACAAAGATGGCACAGAGATACTAAAGAAATACGTCCGTCATGCAATCTCTCTCGCGAGAGTGACGGACTACCAGCTTGCCATCGAAAGCCGCCAGCCGAAGGTCAACCTGCTTAGACCAAACCTGCTCGTTCCTGGTATCGATGCCTACATTCCGTACATGCCAACCAGGATACCTAAGCATGGGGTCCTTTATTTGACTCAGAAGAAGAAGGAGCGCAGGTTCATGAGGTTTGGAGAGCTCTCCAGGTTCTGCGACGGGACCCTTCTCTATGTCTACAATGGCATGCAGAGCAGACTGCTGGCGGATCAGGTACCAAGTCGGAGAATCATAGACGGAAAAGGAAAGCTGCTGGAGGCAATGAGGTTGATCGAGAAGAAGCTTAAGGAGCGGATGATGTACAGACGGGCAGAGGCTGCAATGCAGATGAGAGTGCGGATAATCGGCGAGTGGGAAGAGTACCTGCAGATGTCCAAGTGGGAGCCAGCACTGGAGCTTCCACCACCATTCTGACTTCTTCTCAAAGGGGGAGATTGTAGAACCCAGGTGTTGAGAAGAGTCAGAATCATCTATCTTTAACTGCTTTCTAGTTTAATTTCCTTCCTTTGTAAACAATTATGTTTTGTTTAGCCCCTGTTTGAGGTTTGGAACCTCGGGGGCCTTTGTTGACATTGTGTGTAACTTCCTTTTCCCTATAAAAGGAAAAGGATGTTTAGGGTTTTAATGTTGGATTTCTTATTTACCAAATTGAGCAATATCACCATTGTTGAGTTATATACCAAGTTCTTCATTGATTTCATCTTCTTGATAGGATTTCCATCCATTTCTTCTTTCATTTCATTGTTTTTGGGACAACAGGAACGTTGGAAAGGCGTCTTGGGTTCTTAATCTTCTTGACCATATCGTCCCAGATATGGCGAACATAGTCAACCTTCCGATTCTTCAGAGCGGAGTAGACCATCTTCTGGATCACGGTGGGAAACTGTTCAGTGCTCCCCCTCTTGCCCGTCAGGCAGAGACCAAACGTGTTCCATAAGTAATAGAACGAAGCGTTTAGCCCTGTTTTGTGGACAGTGGCAGAGGTCTTGGTGAGAAGGACTCCGTCCTTCTCAGGCAATCTGTAGCCAATGTCATCAAGGAGGCTGATGACTTCTTCAGAGGATGGGGGAGGAGGATACCTCTTCTTTTTGGAGATCTGGAGGACGTTGCGCAGTGTCCCAATCCCAAAGGAGATGATATCTTCCTTGATCTGGTACTTGATCACCTCGTGGAGTTTTCCCTTGGAGTTCTTCTCCTGGGCAACCATGGCAGTGGACCATCGTTGGAGCAGTAGAGGTTTGTTGGGCTTGGGTTGAGAGTAAATGCAGTCTTCAGTGGACTGCTTAACATGAAATCCTTCACCGGCTGAAGGTATTCCTTTCCTTCATGGAGTTCGAAGTGCCCGACCAGGTTGTTGGCCTTGAAGGTGATGTCATGCTGAGGGATGACTATGGGAAGGCTTCCAGTGGCAGTGAGCAGTGTAGTGGCCTCAGAGGAGAGCTGGGCGTCAAGCGAAGTGGAAGTAGTAGCAGCCATCATGCTAACAAAAAGAATAACATATGTGGATGATTAAGAAATCCAAAATATGCATCTTTCTTCACTTTTCAATGAACATAGTAAAAGTTCATAAAAGTGGTGAAATCCTTTTACTTAGGAATAGATTTGATACCAAAATTCACGAAAGGAATGTGTTTTGGTATAAAAGAGAACTTCTATTTTGATGAAATTATATCAAAATAGGAGTTTATGATTTTTCTTAAAAGAAGTAAGAAGAATCACATAACCAGTTTTAACAAAAATCTATGAAGATTTTGGGAAAACTAAGATCAAACGAAGTGATCTTAGGGTTTTTGAAAACGTTTATCAAATTAAGTTGTTTTGGAACAAAGATCAACTTAGTTTGTGGAAAGAACAAGAAGAAAGTAACACTTACGATGATTCTTGATTAAGAAGATTGTGTGTGTTCTTGGTGTTCTTGAAGAAGCAGATTGAGAGTAATAGCTTTTTCTTGCTTTGAGTTCTTTTAGAGAATTTGTAAGCGTAAAGAGTGAAATAGAGTACGAGTGAGGTTTTTATACCTCGTGGTTGGAGAGAGAAAATGGATGAGAGAGAAAAGAGCGATTAATTTCAAACGTAATGATGAAAAAAGGAAGTTCTACGCGCGTTCACGCGCCTGACACACGTTGTGGGGAACAGAAAACGTCCCATTACGTGTCAGTGCAGATGAAAAGTTTGTTTTATTCAAAAAGCTAAAAAACCACCTTTTCAGGGGATAATTCCATTTTGGTGAAAGAAGAGTTTTCTTGGAATTAGAGTACTTATTAGATAAGTACTGTTTTGGAAAATCCTCTTATCACATTTAATGCGATAAGGTTTCAGGGACAGAAATACTTACCTGAGAATCATCAGTATTCGGATTTTGAACAAAGATTTTGTAAGTACTGAATAGAGTTATCTTCTGATAAATGTGTTATTCAGGAGTTGTTAAATAAGAGTCTTGAGAAGACTTATTCTAAAGGACTTAACAACTTTTTGTCCTGATAAACTTCATTCGTTAGGATTTAACATCCGAAGTTCACTGATGAGCATATTAAAACGTGTTACATCCAGTGGTTTGGTAAAGAGGTCAGCAAGCTGATATTCAGTAGGGACAAAATGGAGTTCAATATCACCATTCATCACATGATCCCTGATGAAGTGATATCTCACTTCAATGTGCTTTGTCTTGGAGTGTAAGACAGGATTGTTAGCGATGGCGATCGCTGAAGTGTTGTCACAGTATATAGGAATTTTAGAAAGTTGTATGTCATAGTCCTGAAGTTGATTTCTCAGCCACAGGACTTGTGCACAACAGATTCCTGCTGCAACATATTCAGCTTCAACAGTTGATGTGGACACAGAATTTTGTTTCTTGCTAGTCTAACTCACCAACTTTCCACCAAGTAGGTGACAACCACCAGTGGTGTTTTTCCTGTCGATCTTACATCCTGCAAAGTCACTATCAGAATAAGCTGTTAGATCGAACCCTGAGTCCTTGGAGTACCAAAGACCCAGATTTGGAGTTCCCTTCAGATATCTGAAAATCCGCTTTACAGCAGTCAGATGGGATTCTTTGGGTTCAGCCTGATAACGAGCACATAAACATGTAGAGTACATGATATCAGGACGACTCGCTGTAAGATACAGCAGTGAGCCAATCATTCCTCTATAGAGAGTCACATCAACAGGTTTCCCTTTGGAATCCTTGTCAAGTGATAGAGGAGGATTCATTGGAGTCTTCATCGGTGTACATGATGTGAGATCAAATTTCTTCAGCATATCAAGTACATATTTACCTTGGTTTATAAAGATTCCCTTTTCAGATTGCTTGATCTGAAGTCCTAAAAAGAATGTTAGTTCACCCATCATAGACATTTTATATTCAGATTTCATGAGCAACTCAAACTTGTCGCAGAGTTTGGGATTGGTTGATCCAAAGATAATGCCATCGACATATATCCGGACAAGAAGGATATGCTTAGGATATTTCTTAAGAAATAAAGTGCTATCGATCTTACCACGAACAAAGCCTTTTGAGAGAAGAAAGGTTGACAGGGTATCATACCAGGCACGAGGAGCCTGTTTTAACCCATAGAGAGCCTTGTTTAACTTGTAGACGTGATCAGGGAACTTAGGATCTACAAAGCCAGGAGGCTGAGCCACATAGACTTCTTCATTAAGTTTTCCATTTAGAAAGGCATTTTTAATGTCCATCTGAAACACTTTGAAGTTCATATGTGCTGCAAAGGCCAGGAAAAGTCGAATTGCTTCGAGCCTAGCCACAGGAGCAAAAGTTTCATCGTAATCAATGCCCTCTTCCTGCCTGTATCCCTGAGCCACAAGGCAAGACTTGTTTCGATCAATCGTACCAATCTCATCAAGCTTATTCCTTAAGATCCACTTCGATCCTATGATTGTACGTTTTCGAGGCCTAGGGACGAGAAGCTAGACATTGTTTCTGATGAACTCTGCTAGCTCTTCCTGCATGGCTGAGACCCAGGCAGGATCACGCAAGGCGTCATCTATTTCTTTAGGTTCATTTTCAGAGATGAAATTAACATAAAGACAGACGTTACCAGATTGGCGTCGAGTTTTAACACCAGAGGAAGGATTACCAAGGACTTGATCAATTGGATGATCTTTGGTCCAACGAAGAGCAGGTGGTTGATACACCTGTCTTGAAGTAGAGGCTTCATTCACTGATGGATCAGGGAGAAGATTAGTAGGAGCAGGTTCACTAACAGTGGTTTGAGAAAAATCTTCACTGTTAGTTGGTTGATCAGGTTCAGGTGTGACTTGGGTGATAGGGGTGGCATTTATTAGAGGTGGTATGGTTATATGAGAGGGTGGAGTAGGATTTTCTTCAAAACCATCAGGAAGATCTTGAGGAGATGGATCAGCAATGGGAATATCAGGGACTTGAAAGAGAGAGTCAGCCCACTGATTTATTTCAGAGTTATCATGAGGGTGAGAAAAGGTAGGACCCGATTCATCAAATTTAACATGAATCGTTTCCTCTATGGTTTGTCTTCGTTTGTTGAACACACGGTAAGTTTTGGAGATAGAGGAATATCGAAGAAAGATTCCATCATCAGACTTGGAATCGAACTTTTCAAGGGTAATCTTTCTTGTTCAGGATGTAGCAGACACAACCAAAGATATGGAGATGTTCGATTGAAGGTTTCCTATTACGAAAGAGTTCGTACGGGGTTCTTCTGAAGCGCTTTACTATCAGGGATCTGTTCTGAGTATAACACGCAGTGTTAACGGCTTCAGCCCAGAATTGAGTGGCAAGTTTGGCTTCACTCAACATAGATCGTGCAGCTTCAATCAGGGTTCTGTTACGTCTTTCAGCAACACCGTTTTGCTGAGGAGTTCTTACAGATGAAAAGTTCTGAGAGATACCTTTTTGATCGAAGAAAGTTTCCAGGGTACTGTTTTTGAATTCAGTTTCGTGGTCACTTCTGATTGATCGAACAGTAAGGTTGTTGAGCCTTTCCATCTTCCTGACGAACAGAATGATTTCTTCAGGAGCGTCACTCTTGGATCGAAGAAAGAACACCCAGGTATATCTGGAATATTCATCAACGATTACCAAAGTATATTTCTTTCCAGCAATGGATTGGACATTAACATGTCCAAAGAGATCCATGTGGAGAAGTTGTAGAGGGGAGCTGATGGAGGAAATCTGCTTGGACTTAAAGCTAGCCCTGGTCTGTTTTCCTTTCTCACATGCTGAACAAAGAGATACCTTTGTATAGCGAAAGTCAGGAAGACCAATAACAAGATTGTTGATGCAGAGTTGATTCAGCGTCTTGAAGTTGAGATGAGAAAGACGCTTGTGCCAGAGCCAATTTGTATCAGTTGAAGCACGTGATACAAAACAGAAGTTATCAGTGGAAGTATTCATGTTGATGATGTAGATATCAGCTTGTCTAACACCAGTGAGAATAACTTCCTTGCGTCTGTTCTTGACTTTGCACTTTTTCTTCGAGAAGTAGACTTTGTGATTTTTATCACACAGTTGACTGATGCTCAGAAGATTATGCATCAGGCCTTCAACATAAGCAACTCTTTCGAACGTAGTTACTCCGTTGGTCAGAGTGCCATACCCTCGGGTTTGGCCTTTACCGTTTCCACCAAAAGTCACAGCAGGACCTCTTTCTTCACGGTAGTTAGAGAGGACAGATTTAGAACCAGTCATATGTCGAGAACATCCACTGTCCAGGTACCAGATGCCCTTGTCCTGTAAAATTTAGAGTTTAAGTTTTTCTTGGTACCCATAGAACTATGGATCCAAAATTATCAGTAGGACTGGTGGAGTTAGTGACAGCCTTAACTGAGTTATCAGTTCTTGAGGCTGGAGTCTTGACTGAAGGAACAGTCTTGACAACCTTCTTTCCTTTGACTGAGTTATCAGTCTTAGGAGTTTTCTTTACCTTAGCTGATTTTTCAGTTTTGGTAGCATCAGGACACTTACTCGCAATATGGTCGTTAAATCCACAAAGATAACATTTGCGATATTGAAAGCGTTTAGTAGGGTCCAGGAAGTCTTTGAACTTCAGATGAGCAGGACCAGTACCAAGTATGCCTTTAGCATTGGACAAAGGAGGAATAGGTTTCTTCTCCTGAGTCTTTTGCTTCAGGTCAATCTTTAGTCTAGGAGCAGGATTTTGAGAAAAAGATTTGTTCCTGAGACTGAAGGACCACCACCTAGAACTTTGTTCTTAGGTTTAGGATTCTTGGTCTTTGAAGGTGTTACAGTTTTGGATTTTTCCTTGGCTGCTTTCTTTTTGCTCTTAGGAGCACCTTCAGTGTGTGTTGGATGAAGAAGGGATGTTTTCAGGGGCATTAGGATCAGGGATAGAAGAAACAAACATTCCAAATTTAAGCATGGAACGATCAGGCCTAGGACATTCGCTAGTGAATCCAAGACCCCTTTTGTTTTTGACATTTCTCCCTGAGGCTAATATTTCATCAACCTTTTCAGAGGCGTCACTCCATCCTTTGATGGTGACTTTTTCAGCGTTAAGTTCGGCCAAGGCTCTTTCTTTAGCAGCAAGAGCCTTTTCTCTTTCGATACAGAGAGTTTGATTAACAGTGACCTATCCTTATAACTTTCTTCCAGAATGGTAAGTTGTTTTATCTTTTCCTGACACTTTTGAGTTGATCACGAAGATCAATGTTCATTTTCTGAGCAGAGGTTTTACCATTCAGGGCTTTATAGAGATCAAGGGTTACAAGGTCTAGCTGAGTAAAGTTTTCAAGAGGGACAACAGGAATAGGTACCTGACTGGTAGATTCAGTCGCAGAGGTAGAAGCTTCAGGAGCTTGAGTAGGAACCTTATCAGGGTCCTCTTCTATCTTAGCCATGAGAGCTAAGGTAGGTTCCTCAATAATGGCCATCAGTGCCACTTGAGTATCTTCCTCATCAGATGAGTCATCAGAGGAGACATCATCCCAATCGCAGTCTTCTGCGATAAGACCTTTATCTTTGCGCTGAAATTTCATTTTGTTGTACTTCTCTTTCAGGCGCTGGTATTTGGGGTTTTTCGAGGAAGATTTGGTAGAAGATGGAGCAAACTGACTTTTCCTATACCTGCAATCATTAGCAAAGTGTCATTTGCCCTGACAGTTGCAGCAGATAGCAGTAGCCTTATCAACAGGTTCTGTTTTTGTCTTATCAGTTAAAGTGAGAGGTTTCTTTTTATGGAAGTTTCCCTTTTTGGCAAACTTTTTGAAAGATCGTTAGCAAAGCAAGAGATTCATTGAAATCAGGATCTTCTGACATGTCAGAATCAGAAGATTCTAATTCAGTGATGGTGACAGAAGAAGGAGTAGCAACAGTAGGAACTGAATCAGAGACCAATGCAACAGAGATACTTTTGGGATCTTTAGTATCTCTTATGAGATTCTTTTTCAGTTTCTTCTGTTGTTCACGGTTTAGAAGAATACCGTACAACTCACTTAATGTGAGTGTCTTTATGTCTTTGGACATAGTTAAGCAGGAGGTGTAGATTTCCCAATGTTCAGGAAGAGCTTCCATGAACTTGATAACCACCTCAGAGTTAGGATAGATAGTACCAATAGTCTTCAGGTCGATCAGGAGACAATTGAATCTCTGATGTACCTGGGAGAGTGTTTCATCCTTCTGATGAATAAAGCTTTCATACTGGCGAACCAAGAAAATCTTTCTTGATTCCATGAGAACAGCAGTACCTTCGTATTGAACACAGAGGGTGTCCCAAATCTCTTTAGCAGAGCGAAGGTGACAGACAGAGTGGAAGACGTCATCAGGGAGTGACATGGCAATGAGAGACCTGGCCTTAGTGTCAATGTTGACAAGGCGTCTGTCTTCATCATTCCAGTCAGTAACTCGCTTCACCAGTTCCCTTGCGGGTATAGGTGGTTGGTCGCCAGCAGCAGGGACAACATGAACGGTTTGTGTAGGCACATGTGGTCCATTTTCCAAAAAGTATGGAATCTGGGGATCAGAACCAGATAGGAAAAGTTCCATCCTGGTTTTCCAAAGAGCAAAGTTATCTTTGTTAAACCTTGGAGGTTTTCCAGCAGAACCGGTATCAAAGTAGTTATCCTTAGCTTGAAGATCCATGGATTAAGAGAGAGGATCACAAGATTTTTCTAAGAGAAGAAAATGAGAGCTTGTATCTGCTCTGATACCACTTGTTGGTCCCAAGGGGTGACCTTCAAGTAAGGATAGTGTATGGGATTATAGAAGGGGGGTTGAATATAATCACACAAATTTCACTTTTAAATTCTTTGTTGTATTAACGATATGAATTTACAGATTGTTGCGGAAATAGAAAAACTACAAGTCTAAACTAAACAATCTAAGTTCTTTCACTATGCACTAGAGTGAGAAGATAAGAAAAGATAGAAGATAGAGGAAATAAGAAAGAAGGGATTATGGTATTTTTAGGATGAAGAAGAAGTATGGAGAACATCTCTTCACGTCCTATTTATACCCAATGCATTAAATGTATGCAGACTCACTTTTGTGTACGTGTCACACTTCAAGTGGTCTATTGTACTATTTACTATAAACAAATACCCTTTGCATGTTGTACAAGAGAGGGTTTGTGTAAACAGTTGCCTTGAGGTCTGATAAGTACGGAGGGAACATAAAAGAGACTGTCCTTATGTACTTTTGTGTCAGTAAAGGCGGATAATCCTTTTGTGCATTAGATTAAGACATTACACTAATCCTTCAGGATCAGGATACTGATCAGTGAGGAGAGTCCTGATACTGATGTAGATCAGGAGTCACTGTATCCTGTTGAGTCTTCAGGATGTCATACGAATTTGAGCAGCCTGCTATCACTGAGTTCCGTCTTCAGATCACGAGTATGCTGTTCCTGTCATCAGCTATTTCTTCGACTTCGCTGATGGTTCTTTGAGTATGATCTTAATGTCTTCAGGAGATCTTTACTTTGGTGGTCAGGATCAGTAGACTGCAAAACAGACTCGTTCATCTCCTGATCCTGATCCTGATGATTTAAAACTACAAGTTACAACATAATTAATAAGGAATAACACTGAACCAACTCAGTGATAATTCCTCAAGCTATAACTGAAAGTAAAGACCTATTCACTAAGTGAAGTTACAGGATCATTATCATTTTATCAGGTCTTAGGAGAGTTGGATCAACAAAACCCTTAAATGATCAAATATTGGGCTAGGATCCTTATTTCATACGCACTGATGCGCGGTTTGCTCACGCCCCACCAGGCCCGTACTATTTCGGTAGGTAAGGACTTTTACCAATCACATCTAACTGACATGACTCCTAGATCTTTTCGGGACATCGGTTTTTACCGTACATGTTTTAGTCCCTCTAAGTGCACTTTGGCCCGATACGACACAGTGAATTGTTACAAAACCAAAATAGATCGCACCACTTGGGACTGATGTACTTATCACACCCCTTTTGACTTGGGGTTTGAACGCGGACGCTCAAGGCTTGCTCACTTCCAACGTCCGCGTACCTTATGCCGGCTGGTGTCCCGAGTGGGTTGCACTACTGATCTATGATTAACTAGGGTTTTTAACTAAGTTTTGAAAAACCTTTTTATTTTCCAGTATTTTAGAAAAACTTTGCAATTTTAAAACTGGCTGTTTTAAAAAAAAAGGCAACCGATGTTTAAAAACTAATTGTTATTAAACATATACGCTATTTAAAACTAGCTGTTTTAAAAGTACTTGCTAATTAAAACTAACTGTTTTAATAGCATGACTGCTAACCAAAAACTAAGTGTTTTTGAAAGTCCACTTGGTGACCAAAACTAACTGTTTTGTCAACATGCCTTTATAAGAAAAACAATCTTATAAGCATAAGGTTATTTAAAATAAAATCTACCGTTTAAAAGGTTTGAAAAACTGGTAATTTTAATTTTAAAAACCTATTAGATCTCATGATTGAAAAGTTTTAAAACTCTCTCTAAATTTTAAAACGTTTGATAAAAACTAAACATGCAATAATTATCAACCAATCATGAGCAGGCAGATAAACACATCCACGCAGTTAAAGATTAACAATTACGCTGTTAAAAAATATCTGATTATAGATTTGCCAGCTGATGCGGTGATTATCGTATATAAAAAGCGAAACAAGTTTTAACCTCTAAAGTCTAGCCACCTGTTACCACATTCACAGGCAAGCGTACCTGATCGTGAGTAATATAGTGTAGGAAAGTCTAGGTATCGTATCTACCACTGGGAACGGTCAAGTTATGTAGACTAATAAACTTAGCTAGTTTAATTAACCTAAAAGCTTTGGGGGGTTTATAAAAATGGTTTTGAATAATTAAAAGACAACTAACTAATTAACTAATTAACTAATAAACAAAAGACAACTGACTAACTAGAAAACACGAAGAAAGATATTTAAACTTTATAAGAGAAAAACAGTAGTACTTATCATGGTATAACGACTCCCGAAGTGGATGATTCAAACTAGCCAAAGGTTTGGTTGTTTTGGTTATTGTAGGAATTTAAGTCTGGGACACCCTAACATGTGACTATTACAGTTATCAACTAGGTTGGTCCTCCTAGTCCTAATACATAGATTGTTTGTCAGACAACCTAGTACCAACCACCCAATTCTATCACTATTGCATGGAATTCTAATATCTGGCTGCTCTCGGTCTGAGCTAACCACCTAACACAACTCTCCGGGTTTCCGAAGGGAAGGTCAAGAGAGGTTGATTAACCTATCGGAGTCTATCTATCTAGATTAAACAGATACACCCAACCAACGAATTCGAATAACCAAACAATACGAATCAAATCGGAACCGTAAAACACATTCAATAAACCAAAAACAAACCAATAAACATTAAATCACAAAATCATCATCCACCAGGTTCATCTTACCACAATAAGTACCACTTAAGAAAACTACACACTAAACATAATGAAAACAGCAAAAACAAATAAAGAGACTGACATTATACCGACAGTACAACGACGGATGATCGAGAATCAAACTCCGCAGCGTATCGGCACAACAACTTTCTCTCTCTCACTCTAATAATATGTATTCAACTAAAACCAGAGGACTCAATTGTTTATGCCTCTTTTCAACTGAAGGAGGAGGCCAGTATTTAAAAGGAGAGGGTCGGAACCCGTTTCGCGATCGCCAAGTTGCTGGCTCGCGGCGCTAAATACTTGAGTAAACCCTAGATTTTCCAACTTTTTGAACTTGGCGGCGCTAGACTATAAAACTCGCGGACGCGAAACGGCTATTGGAGTGAGCTTTTCCAATTTCCATGTTTTCTCGCCTTTTTCCGTACTTTTCCGTTCCACGGCCTCCAAAACCTATAAAAGTAAGAATCAATCCAAAGTGTGAGTAATTAGGTGAGAAATGGGGTAAAATCTGACAATTAAGTACGACCAAAACATGTATAATTTTGGTGTTATCACCAGCTAATTCCTAAAGGACCAAAATGACCTATTAACTAAATCTTCATTCTTCTCGCGTAGCTCCCACTGGCCTTGGCACGTTTGATGGAACTCTGGAAAGAAAAATATTTAAAGTCTATCCTAAGGTCATTTACATTACAAAGGGGTTGTAAGTGGCACGCAGGCCTCCTCAAAATTAAACCAATGGTCTAAGTTGGCAAATACTATAATAGATACATATAATATACACAACAGGTATAATTACAGTTTATGCATTTATATAAAGCAATAAACAACCAATATATAAGGCATAAAAACAATCCTAGATCCGTTAAAGACTATCTCATTCGGTTTATCGTAAAACATGGTTTTAACTGGTTTATAAAACAAACTGTTTTACAAACCGAAACTAATATTTTAATCTGAAATTGGCTTTTAAACTAATTTATAAAAATGCCTAAGATTTATAAACTATAAATCTATTTCATAAATCAAAACCAATTTTCTTAAAAAATTCGCTTTTATCCAAAAATTATATCATACCAGACATTTCGAACCAACTGGTCGGAATATTAAACACTGGCCTAAAACTGTGTCAAGGTTCGACCAACTGGTCAAACATGACACCTGACCCATTTGACCAAAACGGGTCAAATACTTGGTTTGATAGACACATGTTTAATAGGGATAATTATTAATTAATAAAATCCATTAAACAATTTTTTTAAATATAATAAAATTATCTGAAAAACAATTTGGATAAAAGCTAAGAACCAATAAACCCCTTTTGGGCCTCAAGTTGGGTCCAAAATTTCTGGGTCGTGGGCCTCGGAACACTTGGGCCCAATTAAATCGAAAATCCAAAACACGACTCGTGATCGATCGACAACTCGCAATCGCCATCTTCGGTGATGATAACAACAAACGGTCGCTACCACCATCGCGACTACCACAACACCATAAGCCGGTGACGACGGTAGCAAAGAAATCACCACCGCCACCGGTGGTTTCATAAACAAACACCGCCGCGATAGCAAACTACCATCACCACCGCTGCTGGTCGGCGAATAAAAACACCAACCACCGCCGCTATCAATTGACGACAGCAGCAGCCATGATCGATGCCACCATCGACGAAGGCAAAGCAAAAGCGCCACCGCCGCCATCTAGCAACGGCCGGCGACCGTGGTAACAATGAGTCACCACCTTCACCATCTTCGCCGGTGATCACCACCTACAGGTGGCGATCGGCGATTTGACAGCAAACGGCCATCGCCGCTGCCGTCTTGGAGTCGTCTACATCAAACCACCGCCCGGCCACCACCACGCTGGTGGATCGACCACGGTTCAGCGGTGGCTATCACCGATCAGCAACAAACAACCACCACCATCGCTGCCATAAGCCGGCGAAGACGGTAGCAAGGAAATCGCCACCGCCGTCACCGGCGGCCAACGACAGAACCACCGCTACCACAAACGCGACGATAGCAGCAAACGACCGCCATCGCCGCTGTGGCCAGCGGCGTTTAATCGACATCCGCCACCGCTACCAATCACAGACGCCACCACAATCAGTGGTGCAGCCACGATCGAGTTGCGGTCCGGTCACCAATCACGGCCACCACCGAACTGATGGTGTTGCGATCCGGCGCCGATTGGCCTATGGCTCGGTCGCGGTTTGGCCATCGCCTGGCAGTTTGGTCGGCCGCTGCCGCTGTTCTGCCGCCGTCGTGGTTTGACCGGCGATCGGTGGGATGGTCCGGTTGCGATGTGTCACCGTTCCGCCACCGATCACGCTTTCGTGTGGGGTTTTTCGTGTTTTTCAATCTTTAATGAAATAAACAGAAGGATAAACAACAAAATTGTAACAGATAATTATTAAATCTTAACTCAAAACTGAAAAAGATTTTAAACTGATAAAAATCAGATTTTTACTCAAACTGATAAAAACTGAATTTTTATACTAAATGATAATCAACAAACTTTTTTCGTAAGAAACAATTTTTAACGGATCTCTAAACAGTTAAATAAAATAAAATGAGTAAAACTGTGGCTCTGGTACCACTATTGGTATTTTGTGCAATCCTCGTATGAAACTGACACGAGAAAAACTGTGATCTCAAACCTAACTGGATCGAGATACACGACAAAACTTTTAGGATCAAACTGACCCAAAGGTTTAAACAATCAAACCTAACTGGTTTGATTATGCAGAAGCGATAAGGATTAAAATCCCGAAAAATCACAGATCTTTCTTCATTTATTTTACTATATTTAATACAACTAATAGGTTAGAAAAATACCTCGGAAGCTTGAGATAGATCCATTCGTGATGGGTCAAACGAAATTCCTTCTAGTTGGAAATAACCGCGAACGATTCACGAACAATCGATATGTGAATAATACAGTCGAATAAACTCGAAACCGAATCTGGTTTCTGGTTTTTGTGCAGATCGACGAAGAGAGAAGGTGGAGAGAGAATGAGAGATTTTTCTGGATTAGAAGAATTAACTTGTATCAATTATGGTTTACCCTAACTGTCTATTTATATGGAGAGACTTCCATATCTTTGACAGTTTCCATGATTACTGATATTTATGTTATGGAAATTATTCATATATCTTTTCTTTCTCATCAAGAAAAGAATATCTCATTAATATTATAATTTCCAAAACTAGATAAATATTAATCTAATATATATTTTACTTTAACTAATAAATATATAAACTTTAAATCTGTTATATATATTTATTTAACTAATAAATATATAATCCCTCTTTAATTAATTTCCAGAAACCTTTAGCTTTGAAGTTTTTACAGAAACCACCCAACTGTTTTATAATTTACTATTATAAAACCAAACTCTCCAAACTGGGGTTAATTTATTACGAATTATAGACCCTCACAAGTGTGAACCTCAAGTGTCTTATAATGTTGGATGTGCGATCAACCGGTTTGTCAACTTTTGCACATAATTACTAACATCGAGGCCAACGACCTCTGAGTGACGAAGACTTAACATGTTCAAGGGATTATCAAAAACATGTGCCTCTCACGTGTAAGTGGTGGCAACTAACTTTGGCGCGAGCGTATTTGAAGATCTAACAATGCCACTTGTCTCAATCTTATTGGTCCTAGTTAGCTTTGCAACATGTATAAATACCCGTTTCCCCTTTGTAATATGTGTGCGTTTTTTATATACAAATACATTTGAACGAATTCTCTCTTCATCTTTCACATTGTAGTAAGTGTTCTTGGTGTTCTTCATAGATTCAGTGTTTAGATTACTCTCATATATCAATTAATTAATTCAGTGTTTCTATTCACACTTACATTCTATACTTGCTTTTAGTTCTTCTATTGCATTTCCATCAATTTAAGTATAGATCTGTGACAATTCAGTTTCATAATCATATATAAGGGATCCAACAAATCTTATCTGAGTTGTGTTGTTTATCAGTTTTCCTTTTCTTGTTAGTTTTTGTTAGAACCTGACTAGTTTAGTTGTAAAGAAGTCAGGGGCGTCTTTTGAAACGTTTGTAATAGTTAGTTTGAAACAATACTTTTGTGCGCCTCTTAAAAGAGTCATAGACTCTAGGGGTGCTTTATGTAACTTTGACTCTATAAATATGGGTCGCTAGTTAACGTTTTTAAATAATCAAGTAACTGACAACTTTCGTTATATGCTTTGTCGTGTTGTATATCTTTCATTTATATGCTTGATTACCGCTATTTGAGCGTCATTACCTCTTGTGATTGCTTGTAGTGGTCCATTTATTGCATCCTCGTTGAATATCGGACTCACAATTGGTATCAGAGCTCGTGTTTTGGTAGTTTTTGGATAGAAAAAGAAGCTGTTTTTGCTGTTTTTGTAGATTCCCGAATCGGATCATTCAGTCCCGAATTGGACACTCGTGTCCCGATTCGGAACACTGAACTCCCGAATCGGATCTCCTCATCAACCCCCGAATCGGATCTTTTTGTCTCTCTCGGTTTGGAAATTGGAACTCCCGCATCGGGACTCTAATTTCCCGAATCGGGACTTGACTTAGACTCCCGAATCGGGACTCACTCTCTCCCGTATCGGGACTTGCATCTCCCGAATCGGGACTTGCTGATTTCCCGCCTTGGCCTTTCTTTTTGAAATTCTCGAATTTCTATAAAAGGAAGCGTTTTAAGCGCGGAAGCTCTGTCCAAACGGAAAACACCAACTACTCAAAACAGAACCTAATTCCGAGGACGCAATGTCAAAAGAAATAATCAGTATCGGTTCTGAAACCCGACCTCCAGTATTAGTCGTCGGCGAATACCAGCAATGGAAACGCCGAATGATTAACTTTCTTGATCTGCTGGATGACAAACTGATGGTCTCTATCACTGAGGGACCAATCAGACCGACGGTTACTGTAGCTGAAGTAGCTAGAACTGATGACACTCCCTATCTACCTGCATATGAGGTTGAAAAACCTTACGACATGTTCTCTCATGAACAACGTGCTCGTGCAGCCATTGACAAACGTGCTCTCACGTTACTCACTATGGCTCTACCTAATGACATGTTCGCGAGGGTGGACAGCTGTAAAGATGCCAGAGCAATGTGGCTGGGCATTGAACAGCAAATGCAGGGTGGTGACAAGGCACTAGAAGGCCAAAAGGAGAATGCTATGAACGCGTACGAAAGCTTCTGTGCTCGCGAGGGAGAAACGCTGACTGAAACCTACAATCGTTTAAATATATGTGTAAACGATCTGCGGAGACTTGGCTTAGAGAAGAACAAGTACGAGGTGAATGTAAAATTCCTCAAAAGACTGAACAAACTCTGGCAATCTGTCACAATCAGCATCCAAGTGAGCCAGAATCTTGGCCAGCTTGGACTTCATGATCTGTATAGCATGATGCTACCTCATGAAGAAACCTTATTCGGTAAAACTAAAAAGAAAATCGATCCTCCTACGTTGGCCTTGTTGTCAAATAGAGGATCGTCCTCTCATGAAAACTACACCGTTGAAGAACCTGTAGTTCTTGATGATGGACTTACCGAAGAGGAGATGTTTCAGCTAGAGAACTCATTCGCCTTGATGGCTAAATTTCGGGGAAATCCCCAACGCTTCAACATATTCAGACAAGGACCTTAGTTTGTGGGAGTTCAGTCTAGCCAAGGCGGGTACCAGTCAAGAGAAAGCTTCCAAAGAAACGATCAAGGAAGAACAAACAACTATCAACATCGTGATGGTTCTGGATACAACAATCAAGGATCTTATCAAGATCGAAGACAAAGCTACAACAACAACAACCAGCAACAGCAAAGGGATCAGGACTACAACTCCAACAACTACCACGGAAACAGAGGATATCAGGGAGGTAGTTACAATCAAAGGTGGAACGACCAATCTGGTTCTAACTACAACAATCAGAACCAGAAAACAAATGATGATGGTCGTCAGCACAACAACACCGGTGGAACTGAACCTCCACAGCAGAACAAGCTACCAGCTCTAGAAGCTCCACCCGCAGCCAATCAGAACAGAAACCCTGCTCGGGTTCCCACCTGCTACAACTGTGGTGACCCGGGTCACTATGCATCTGATTGCAAGAAGAAACTCAAAGACTCTGCCTACTTTGAGAAGAAGGCTGCCGTGATGAAGAAGAAAGAGCAAGGTAAGGTGCTGTTAGCTGATGAGGAAGACTGGATCATGGAACCGGAAGACTGGATCATGGAACCGGAAGACTCAGATGATGAAGGCCCATCAGCCGTACAAGGACTCTGCCTCATGGCTGATTTTGAGGAACCATGCATATCCGGTTCCCCAAATGACTCAACAGATGAAGAAGCTGAGGTACATTCTTGTTCATTATTGTCAAAACCTAATGATCTGTCTAAGTCTGAAACTCTAAGACTTGAGAGCCAACTCCAAATGGAAAGAGCTCTCGTCGCGAGATTCAGAATAGAGAGTGCTGTGTATAAAAGTAGTTTAGAGGACCTCACCGAGAACTTTAACAGAATGGAGCTTGAGTCTGGAATTAGAGAATCTATCCTCGAAACCAAGCTCCTTGATCTTCAAAAATCTCACGACGAAATTGAAAGTAGTCGTGAGGAACTCAAGCTCAAATTTCACATTCTTTCCTTGGAAAGAACAAAACTGTTTATAAAGATAGAAGAGCTTGAGGAAAATAATCTAAAGATAGGACAATCTGAACACACCTTGAGTCTGCTTACCAAGCAAACCACTCAACATCCCTTTTATCAAGCCAAACCTGGGTTGGGACATTCAGAGAAAAGCATTCTTGAAAAAGCACCTGCACATCTATACAACTTTGACAGTATGAGTGCTTCCAAACCTGAACCTAGGTCAGTCAAAGGACAAGACAATGACAACTATGTGATGCAGACTGTGACCTTTACTGAGATAATAGATGGAAAAGCCGTGTCTTTTACCACCAGTCCTGCCAATAGTTCAACCAGTAGTCCACCTTCCAGTCCTGTTGCTAATGGTCCCATCTTTACCCCTGCTAGTAATCCAGAGAATACTTTCACTAGCTGGGAAGGCATCAAAGCTAGGACACCTAAGGTAGCAATGCCACCCATCAACTATGAGGATATAAACTTTAGCTATGACACTAGGGAGATAGATACATCCGAGGACGCTGATGTTATCCAACCTTTGGATGTTTCCGCAACTCATCCTCCTGCCCCTGTGTGTATAGAAAAAGAGATGTTCCATCTTAGGTCCAAAGCCGTAGAACTTGATGCCTGTCGCCATAAGATAAAGAACTTTGAGTCGATTCTTTCTGAAAAAGACAGCCAAATCAAATCATTGGAACATAGTTATCATGAGGCAAATGCCGAAAGGATAATTATGTCAACCCAATGTGAGAACGCAAAGTTTTCTTGCTCATGTTTTAAAAACAAGTTTGCAGATCTCCAAACACAACTAATTGTCCAATTTATAAATAGCACAATGGAAAAGGACTTCTTTTACGAAAAGGAACTGTTGTTTGGTCAAACTTTCGCAAATCAATGTTGTCAAATCAATCAGTTGAAAAGACAGGTGTCCTTCTTAGAAGAATCTGACTCTTGGGATTCTTGTACCTGCAGCTCACCAATCATACCTAAACTAGTATTAGATCCTAATGTTGTGTATGATGTGAAGGTGTTTTTGGACGCTGATGATCCTCCTTCAGGTTATATTCCAAGAAAACCAATTTTGCCAAAGGCACCTGCTGTAAAGCTAATCAGTTCTCCCGAGCCACTTGCATCAGTGTCTGTGATAAACACTGAAGGTAGACCATGTGCTGGTACTGACAAAGGGAAGTCAGTTAAGCCACACATACCCACAGTAACACAGACACAGAATTCAAAATCTACAGATACAAGTAGCTTGGTGAAACCCATTAAGGGACTAGACTTTCATTCTAGTTCATTTGATGTGGGTGAGAACTCCAAACCCAAACAACCTTTGAAAATGTTAAAATCAGTTTGTCAAAACACCGCTAATTTCAAAGGTGGTCAATCCATTCTAGTTAAGCCGTCACCCAACTCACAACTTGCTTTTCATGCAGATGCGAGGACAGGTGATGGAACTGCGAATGTGAAGCCACGAAGAAGGAGATATCGGAAGAAGAAGAACTCTTTTAATGCTTTCCCTAAATGGGGTGGTCATGATCATACTGGTCTTGGCTACAACCCACCTAGTTGTAATTCAAACATGAAATCAAAATCTGTACACTTTAATCGCTCAGCGAATTCTGATAATCTTACAACTTTCAAAAATCATATATGTTCTTTGTTTGATAATTACATGCGTGTTGATATGCCTGGTAATGCAAATGCTTATAGTAAGTCAGGTAGTCCTCACCGGGAAAGAAAAGAGAAAATGACAAAGCAAAGTGCTTTGCCTCCTGTGAAGTCTCCTAAGCCTAAAGAGAAATCTGAAAAGGATACTTCACCGGTTGCTTTATCTGTTTCTAACGGTAGGACACCCATGTGGCAATGGGTTCCTAAACAAATTTGATCTTGCGTTTTGCAGGGCAGTCACATGTGGTACTTTGATTCAGGAGCCTTCAGACATGTGACTGGGCAGCGCAACATCCTCTTCGACTACGTCGTTAGAGCTGAAGGCTTTGTCAAGCTTGTAGACAAGAGACGTCTACCGATCATAGGATATGGAAGCATGACGAATGGAGAACACGTCATAAAGAATGTGCGCTATGTTGAAGGACTGCCATTTAACCTACTCAGTTCAAGCCAATTCTGTGATGGAGGATATCTAGTGAAGACATTCATTCTCGGGAGAAACATTGAAGACGAGGATGGGAACGTGATTCTACGCGCTCGAAGGAACGGTCACCTATATACCACAATGTTTTATGTTGTTCCTCAACAAATGGAAACAGTGGTATTTCTCGCAAAAGCAACGAAGGAAGAAAGCTGGCTGTGGCATCAGCGTTTGTCTCATCAGAACTTCAGGGATATGAACAAGCTCGTATCTAAACACCTTGTCAATGGTCTACCGGAGACGAGACTATCTAAAGACACCCTATGCTCAGCTTGTGAGAAAGGGAAAATGAAGAAGAGTTCGCATCCTCCAAAGATGGAGACAAACTGTCACCATCCCCTTGACATGCTGCATATGGATCTCTGTGGACCGATGAGAGTCGAAAGTCTTGCACGCAAGAAATATATGCTTGTACTTGTCGATGAATACTCTCGGTACACATGGCTCGAATTCCTTAGAGCCAAATCTGACGCTGCAGATCTAATCATCGCCTTCATCAAACGAATCCAAGTCCTCTTGGGTCGTCAGGTGAAGAAGCTGAGAAGCGACAATGGTACAGAGTTTCGGAATGCGAAACTCCAGTCTTTCCTTGAAGAAGTGGGCATCTCTCACAACTTCTCTGCTGTACGTACTCCCCAGCAAAACGGAGTCGTAGAAAGGAAGAACCGTACGTTGGTCGAAGCTGCTAGATCCATGATTGCACATTCTGGTGTACCTCTATCCCTGTGGGCTGAAGCTGTATCAACTGCCTGTTACACTCAAAACAGGACCCTAATCGTTAAGCGGGCTGGTAAAACCGCATACGAAATGGTCAATAAGCGTAAGCCGAATATTAAATTCCTTAGAGTTTTTGGTTGTGTATGCTATCTACTGAACAACAGAGATGATCTGGGAAAGTTTGACGCTAAGTCGGATGAGTCTATCTTCATTGGATACTCACATAACTCAGCGACTTACCGTGTATACAACAAATGGACCCGATCCATCTTTGAGAGTCGGTACGTTGATTTCTCTGAGACTGAGATGTACTCTAATGCCGGCCCTAGTTCAGCTAGTTCTGTCTTCCCTGAATTGCACACTGTTTCACCACCGAGCACAACTGTTCCTACTGACTCGCTTGGATTTGATTTTATTGACTTAGCAGAATTTGATCTAACGACCCTCGTTGGTCCAATCATTGTTCCTGCTCCTGATGATCATTCCATTCCTTCATCAACAACCATATCCACAGATGCATTCGTGAATGAGAGCACATCCTGTTCTACCGCTGTAGGAGAAACCTCTTCTGACTCTATAGAACCGATGTCTGTGCTTAACCCGATCACAGAAACAGAATCCTCTTCCAACACTTTGAATGAGGAAACTGTTCTCTCCCCCCCTCAGCTCTCTTCAACACAACCCTCTCCTAAAACTACAGTTGAAGCGGTCCGAGAACAGACGGTGTCCACTGTTCTTGCACCAATTCCTGAAGTTGTTCCGCCACCTTCTCCATCCAGAACTTATGCTGAAGTGGTTCGTGAACCCCGTCCTGAGACTGTGTTGAATACTGATCCGGATGCTAGTCTTCTCTCCTCCGCGATTCGGGATGAGAATGACTCAACAAACAACATGGAATACGATCCTATTCCCCATTCCAGAAAGTGGACCAGAAGCCATTCCACTACCAACATCATCGGTAGTCCATCTGCTCCAGTGACAACTCGCTCTTCAAAGAAGATGAAAACCTAATCCTTTTCGGCGGCTTCCTGAGTCAATTTGAACCAACCAAGACCCAGGACGCTCTTTCTGATCCTGACTTGGTAAGGGCCATGCAGGATGAGCTTGCCGAATTCGAGAGAAACCGAGTCTGGCGCCTTGTTGAAAGACCAAGGAAAATCAGAATCATTGACTTGAGGTGGATCTTCCACAACAAGAAAGATGAAAACGATTGTATTATCCGCAATAAGGCTCGTTTGGTCGCCAAGGGATACCGTCAACAGGAAGGCATCGACTACGACGAGACATTCGCTCCGGTGGCTAGAATCGAAGCCATCAGAATTTTTCTCGCGTATGCAGCTCACAAGAACATGAAGGTCTTCCAGATGGACGTCAAGTGCGCGTTCCTCAACGGAGAACTTCAAGAAGTAGTGTATGTTGAGCAACCTGAGGGATTTGTTGATCCCATGTACCCGGAACACGTTTACGTGCTCGACAAAGCACTGTACGGATTAAAGCAAGCACCTCGTGCCTGATATGAAACTCTTACCATTTACTTGCTTGGGTCCGGATACAAAAAGGGTACTGTCGATCCTACCCTGTTTCTTCAAAGGTCAGGTAATCATTTGACTGTAGTGCAGATTTACGTGGATGATATCATCTTTGCATCTACAAACCCTGAGTCTTGCACAGAGTTTGAGCAGATAATGAAGTCCAGATTTCAAATGAGTATGATGGGCGAACTTACGTTTTTCTTAGGACTACAAGTCCATCAAACCCCGCAAGGGATTTTTATAAACCAGTCCAAATATACTCTTGACATTTTAAAACGCTTTGACTTTACTGGACCTAAGTCTGCTTCAACTCCAATGTCCACGTCATTCCAACTGGATGCAGATACGTCTGGTAATCCGGTTGACCAAAAAGTGTATCGTGCGATCATTAGATCTTTGCTTTATCTCACGGCAAGTAGACCCGACATTATGTTTGCCACGTGTGTATGTGCTCGTTTTCAGTGCGACCCTCGAGAATCTCATCTCGGGGCTGTCAAGAGAATCCTTAAGTACCTGAAGGGCACACCTAATTTTGGCCTTTGGTACCCTAAGGATTCTAGTTTTGAACTAACAGCTTTTACAGATTCAGATCATGCAGGCTGTAAGTTAAACAGGAAGAGCACGTCAGGAGCCTGCCAGTTTCTAGGGGACAAGTTAGTGAGTTGGTCCTCGAGAAAACAGAACTGTGTGTCCCTTTCAACAGCTGAAGCAGAATATGTCGCTGCAGCGTGTTGCTGTTCAAGGGTTCTTTGGATGAAAATTCAACTGGCGGACTATGGCTATACCATGCATCGGATTCCGATTTACTGTGATTCTAGCAGTGCCATACAGATTGCGGCAAATCCAGTTCAACACTCTCGAACGAAACATATCGATATCCGATATCACTTCATCAAAGATCACGTCGAGAAAGGTAACGTTGAACTGTTTTTCGTTGAAAGTGAACGTCAGATAGCTGATCTGTTCACTAAAGCTTTTGACGAGAAGCGCCATTACTATTTACTTAGTAAACTAGGCATGCTAGATCCCCCGGCAGATTTCTAGGGGGAGCCAGTCATTTAAATATATGCATGTGTGTAGGGGGAGCTCCTGTGTCACATATATCTAGGGGGAGCTTTTGTATTAATGTTGTTTAAATCTAACTCTGTCGGATCCAATCTGCACTGGATACCATTCCTAAATTTTCTTGCAGGTTGTAGAACCGATATACGGCTTCTGAATACTTCAGTTCAGGACCCGGTATTCAAATAACAAACTTTTGACCATTCGTATCAGACCCGGTGAAAAATCCGATCTCAGAAATTTCCAGGTTAGTCGTTTCAATAAACGTCAAGGGGCTGAACTTGTAAAATCCATGAACTTGTTATGTTAAGGGACTGGAAGTGACAGGTTCCAATTCTGACTAGTTCAGGGACCAGTTCTGCCAGTCTCCAAAACTTCAATGTTCAGGCACCGTTTTTGCAAACTTTTGAAAACAACAAGTTCAGGGGAAGTTTTGAAATTCTTTCAAACCTTATGTTCGGGGTTCATTCGGTCATTTCGTGATAGTCGTGATCTGTGAGAGCAGTTATCAGATAAAATTTTCAAAAAACCTGATAAGTTATCAAAAAATATAAAAGCGGGAGTTGATAACTGAATTCAGTTATCACTTTCAAATTTTCAAACCTCTTATCAGTTTTCTCTGACGATCAAGAACACGAAGAACACCCCGTTCGACCCATCGACTTCCCGGCTTCCCCGAGCGTTCGTTATCGATCCGTTCGACGATCCGACTACTTCTTTACGATCCTGGTAAGATTTCTAACGACTTAATGTATTCAGATTCATCTAAACTACGTAGTTTATAGATCAGATTGAAGCCTAAACTTTTCGGGTAAACCCGAAACTCCAAGATCCTTGGATTCGAGTTTCGGGACGTTAGATTGATCCGTTCTTCATCCTAAACTTGTTTAAATCGTTAATGTACTTAATAGAACTTGTTTTAGGACTGATTAGAATCGTTTTTGGATCGATTTGGTGTCAAAAAGATGAACAGTCGCGTCTGGTTCGACAAAGTCCCGATTCGGGACTTTGGTGTTCTTGATGCGGGACCTTCAGGTTCATGATGCGGGACTTTCCCAAACTCATGTATCGGGACTTTAGGTTTCCCGATTCGGGAATTTCGTTTTCCCGATACGGGATTTTGTTTTTGACACGTAGTATATTTCCCGATTCGGGACACTTGTAATGCAAATTCCCGATACGGGACTTAGATATATATATTGATTGTATACACCCCCGATTCGGGACTCTCCATTGTATATCATATGTCCCGATTCGGGACTTTTAGCTTATATAATTGTGTGTTCTTGACACCCCCGATTCGGGACTTGTACCCCCGATTCGGGACTCGGCTTTCGCGAGAATCGTTCTTAACAAATCACCTCACGGGATTTGTCCATAGACCGATTCGCGTTTTTAAGTCAGTCCTGGATCTGTGGTCTCAAATCCAGTTTCGGGTCGTTTTTAATTCTCGACATGAGTTTCGCGGAAAAATCGTTTTACTAGTTCGACTCAGTTTTAAAAGATTCCCTCGGGAATCTTCGATAAACAGACTCGCAACTAGTCGAAACTCTGCCGAATTTTCGTCAGAACACATAATTAGAGTTAAGAAGGGACTAACTTTTAAATTTTTTTTGTCTATGTCAGAAATGGCAAACCAGAGACAACGCCCTTCTTCTCCGATCGATCCAGAAGCTGACCGAGCTCTGATCGCTCCAGAGGACATCATTCACATACTCCAGAACAACGAGTATGTGAACCTATCTTCAGTCAAGGTGCAACATACCATCGTAAGGGAGATCCTTCGGGCTCATCCTCTTTCATACGCCTTGACGGCCACTGCAGAGGTACCGGGGATCTATCTGCAGCAGTTCTGGAAGACAGCAATTCTAGACACCCGGTTCGGAGTCTTCTCGATCGTTGGTCGGGTGGACCAAACCGAACTGGTCATCTCTATGGAAGACGTCCGCCGCATCCTTCGCCTCCCTGCCGCTACTGATGGCGGCCACCAGGAATTCGATGAACTGGTCTCGGGCCCCATTCTGATGAGCGAACTCCTAGCTCTTGGGGTAACCGAGGAGGTAACAGGCGTGTCTAAGATCACCACGAGCCACTTACCACCGATATGGGCACAACTGTTCAACATCATGAACAGGTGCCTATCCTCGAAGACTAAGGGTATCGACAAAGCGACGACCTCTTTCTGGCACATCTTCCATTCCATCGCTTACGGACGCCGCATCGACATCGCGTCCCAACTATGGCTTGACATCACCAAGGACTTGACGACTCGGGAACGCACCCGACATCACACTATCCCTTGGTTGCGATTCTATGGTCTCATCATCCGTGACCATATGAACCGTAATCAGGAGGTCAGACGTCGTTCCGGTCATCCTGTCATCAAGCCGAAGAAGATCAGCTGGATAGCCAAGCGAGACTACACTGACGGCCAGTACGAGATGCCGATTCCTGCGCACGTCCTCAACGCTCTAGACCAGCGGGCTCCGAGTGTGGTAAGATATAGGAATCGCCTAGGTCTAGGAGACACACCTATGGACCCTCCAGAACCGGAAGGTCCTGCCCAGGGTGCGCAACCCGTCCCTTCTAGTCCTCGGGCCTTACGTCCGAGGCGCCGGGGTCCCACTGGGGGGGCCTCTGGCTCGGGTAATGTGATGAGCGTTGACGTGAGGGAAAACTTGGGTAGTATTATCCGCAGATCCGCCACCGCTCACGCTGCTTCTGCTTCTACATCTTCCAACCTACCGAAGACTCGAGAAGAAAGGTTGAGACGTCTTCGCCAACGCATGCACGAAGATCCACTTTTGCCAACTCTGCGGGTGAAGGAGTACGTTCCACAACGTAGATCCACGACTCGGCTTCCAGGACTCCCTACTGTCCCCGAGTCCCCGGAGATTCAGGAACCATCTACTCCGAAGGATGCCTCGGGATCTACTCCTACTGGCTCAGATAGAGATATCACTGCTGCATCGCCGAAGAACCCACCCATACTTCACCGCCTCCTCAGGCCACCACATCACGACTCCCGACGGATCCATCTGGTGATCCTGATAGTAGCTCGTCCGACACGACGCCACCAGATTCGGATCCGGAGGAAGGTCTGGGCAAGGGCAAGGGAAAAGGAAAAGGAAAAGGCAAGGGGAAGGGAAAAGCCTTTGATGATGATGTCTCCACTTCCTCCTTCAACGAAAGCGACTCCGTCCAACTACTTGACTACTCCGGGACGGAAGAGACGAACGTTGAACACTGAGGTCGCTGAACAGGCTCAGAGCGAATCGTGGATGCAGATAGGAGCGGGTAGTGAAGGTTTTGAGGGAGAAAGCCAGGGTCCGGTCAATCAAGAGGCCGAAGGAGAAGAGGCCCAACAGGTTGAAGAGGCGTTAGAAGCCCAAAAAGAGGCTGAGGTAGAAGTGGCCCAACCTAGGCAGCCAGAAATCGGAACCCAACCAGCCAAGAGTCTATCCTCCATAGAGGCATCCCACACCGATGCTACTCGGCCAATGCCGAGTAGTCAAGTCGATGGCAGCCAACCAACGCAAATGCACACCCAAGCCATCCACTCGACCACCTCCCAACAGGTGGTTGTTTCATCAAAACACGGGGCTTTACCACCTATTCCATCGTTCACTCGCTTGGAGTCGATCGGTGTTGAAACAAGAGTTGCTCATCCCCAGCACTCGCCGTCTTTCATGACACATGGTGTCCTAGAGCCCCTAGGTACACATCTGGCGACTTCCACCCGAAGCCCCGCTGCACTAGACGCCACAACAGTCGTCAGCGCGGGCCAGGGGAGCACCTTTGCGGGGCTTTCCCTGTCAACCGGTTTCGCAAATGAACCGGTGTTGACCCTATCGGGATTGGAACCCAGGGATTCGGACGGCATCCTAAAAGCTGTCCAAAGCAGGTTAGAAGCCATCGAGAAGGCTGACGCGGCGAAAGATAGAAGACTAGCGGCCATTGAAAGGGCCTTAGCAGTCAAGGAACAGGAAGACCAAGCCCGTCGGGCCGAGATCGAAGCGCTTCGGAAAGCTGACGAGGACCGTCAGAGGGAGCTGGATGAAGCCAAACGCTTTATCAAGGGCAAATTCCAGGAAGGGGCGCGACCGTCTTTTGGCGACTCTAGCCGCTCTCCTACTCCCGTCCTCCGTCTCCAACCACCACCACAAGCTGAGGAGATTCCCGGCTTTGTCTCTGAAGCTGAGCACCAGATCGTCATCGCTCAGCTCACCACTCAGAATGATGCCCTTCAGAGACAGGTGGATCAGTACAAGCAGTTGGTCGCCACCAGGGATATGCAGCTGGAGATTGCATTGCGGAGGGTCCGCGAGCTTGAGGCAACTTGCAGGTCTCAGGCTCAACCCTCCAAATGCGGGCATGATGATCCGGACGACGCCGCCAATCCTCATGAGGGGGAGGGACCGTCTAAGAGGGCTCGCCTAGACCTCCCCTCCGGCTCCGGAACCGCCGCCGATGATACACCGGCCGACACCGCTCCACCAGCAGATCAGCCTGCCGATCTTGCAGATCCTACTGATCGTCCCACGGATCGTTTGGACGATGATTCCGACGAAGACATACCGGAAGAGGCCACGAACTGGAGGTACGAGGCTATCCCTGTGGGTACGACCGTCCAGTTTCCTCACGAGAAGGTGACTCCTGCCATTGACCTGATCGATCCAAACACCGCGCCGTTGGATCCTTCTGAGCTTCGTATCTCTGACGAGGCAAGGAAGATCCTGAACCAGCATGCTCAGAGCCTTCGGTTTTGGAAGAGATCAGACGACATTGTTTCTAGTGCGGAGTACGACACCTTTCTCCCTACGGTATAGACGCCCGAAGCATTCACAGCTCAGCAGCCGATCAGACTGGGTTGGAACCACACCGTCATATTTAGGCCCTTCCTGGAGGAATCCTTCACACGGATCTTCCAACAGGAATGCCTCTTCTCGTGGTCCAAGAAGGTCTTCTTCGGCCTGTCTCACATCAAGAAGCGTCGCCGCCGTACCGCGTACATCTATCAGAGGAAGCTCAGCTGGAACGAGCATGGGCAGATCAGAAAGAAGCACCGGTTCGTCAAGGTAACTGATGTCCGACCTTACAAATTCGGACACTAGCTTTTCCTTGAGTTCCACGTGCGGATGTACAACCCAGGCAAGCCCGACGGAAACCTCCGAGACTACATGTTCACAGAAGCCGATCTGGACAGTATTGATCTCGACGATCTTCTTACACTCATCCGACACCTTGAGGGCCCGATTCTGAAACCAGACTACTTCAGAGACGGTCTGGAAGTCCTCAAGAGGTATGTACGCCACTCCATCAACCTCGCGCATCTCACTGACTATCAGATGGCGATTGAAAGCAAACAGCAGAAGGTAAACCTGCTTCCTCCCAACCTGAAGGCAAATCTTCTTGACCAATACATGCCCTACTTCCCAACGGAACTCCCAGAGCATGGTGTTGTGTATATCACATTCAGGAAGAACCAGCGGAGGTTTATGCGTTTCAGTGAGCTATCTAGCTTCTGTGACGGCACTCTTCTGTATGTCTACAACGGAATGAAGCGTCGTCTGATGGAGGAGACTATGCCAATGTACAAGGGCACTCAGTGGAAGAGAAAGCTGAACGAGGCCCTGAATCTGATCGAGGTCAAGCTGAAGGAGAGACTGATGCTGAGAAGAGTTGAGACTGCGATGGAGCTCCGTACGAGATCGATCCGCGAATGGGACGAGTACCTGCAGCTCTCGCAGTGGGAACCAGCCTTGAAGTATCCGCCTACTTTCTGACTTCTTCCCAAAGGGGGAGATTGTTAGAACCTGACTAGTTTAGTTGTAAAGAATTCAGGGGCGTCTTTTGAAACGTTTGTAATAGTTAGTTTGAAACAATACTTTTGTGCGCCTCTTAAAAGAGTCATAGACTCTAGGGGTGCTTTATGTAACTTCGACTCTATAAATATGGGTCGCTTGTTAACGTTTTTAAATAATCAAGTAACTGACAACTTTCGTTATATGCTTTGTCGTGTTGTATATCTTTCATTTATATGCTTGATTACCGCTATTTGAGCGTCATTACGTCTTGTGATTGCTTGTAGTGGTCCATTTATTGCATCCTCGTTGAATATCGGACTCACAGTTTTATTAATTAAAACTATTTTAATAATCAAAAACCCCAATTTCCCAAAAGCATATTCTTTTAGATTAATTGACAAAAGCTTTAGTAGCTCTTCTAGGTTAATTATTCCCACTGGTGAGAAAGATACCTAGACTTATCTATGCTATACTATTATTGATCAGGTACGCTTGCTTGTTTGTGGTAGTTTAGTAAGGTAAACAAAAAAGGTAAAACTTGGTCGATATTATATATATATATATATATATATATATATATATAGGGAAAGGTTCAAACGAGAAGCATGTCAATTGAAGAAAAAGTGAGGAGCAATCTCAGTCAGTCATCCCGTGGTTACGGTGAATGTGAACAAGGAGGAACTCTAAAAGATGAGTTGTCTGGGATCATTTATTGATGATGAAGAATCTAATGAGTGGTTTCTGGAGTATCTTGAACGTGTTTTGCAAAATGAAGGGGGAATTCTAAAAGATGAACCATTAATTAATAAGCCAACAAATCAATCCCCCAATCAAAAGGTAAGTCATCCTTATGACCAGTCCGGTGATTTTAACAGTGCTCTAATATTTCAGGATGAGCTGTTGGATGAACGACCGGATGATGAACTTTAGGAAGCCTTTGAGCGCATCTTGCAAGAGGGATACGAGGAAGAAGTTCCAAAAGACAACTAATCCGCTATTCAACTAGAGGATTATCCACATGTATGTCGGTATAAAGAATTGGTGCCCGAGTACAAGGTGTCAGAAAAACTAGATCCTGTTTGGGAAGCCACTTGTCAAAAGCATATTGATGGTGGACCAAAACACATAATGGATTATTTAAAGGATCTAATTTAGACATGACTGAGCTTAGATCAATTTGGTACATATTCTTCAAAGAAACGTCAGAATCAGAGATACTCGGAGAGGTACAGACTACTACCTAAAAATTCATGCAAAGGTAAATCAAAAAGTCTAGGTATGTATCACTACTATCACCCACACTTAATTGCAAGTATTAGGTGTTTCGTTTCAAACAAGGGTGATTAAACCCATAATCAGGTTCGAGACTCAGACAAAAACAAGCACTTCTCGGGAAGCAACCCGTGAAAATCTAACTTTTCATGTTTTTAATGTGTTTTTAGGGTCTAAGAGTAACTAATAATGTCTATGATTGACACCCAAATCATTTCGATCGAAAGTTGGCAAAAAATGGACAGAAAATTTTCCAAATCGCGAGATTATTTTCGAGATTTCAAAAGTCTCAGGTCGTAAATAAAAAAAAGTTCGCAACACAAAAGTGTCGACCATCCGTAAAAAATAATATATATATATATATATATATTTCGAGACGCGAAATTTCTTTTTGAGAACTCGAAGATCTTCAGTTTCAAAAAAAAAATTTGTTTTTCTCAATTTTTCTCAAGCCCTAGCTGACCCGAAACTTTTTCCCTTCCATCAAAAGTTGAATTTTCAATGTTTTAGCATCAACTCTCTTCAACTCTCATGACACAAAGGCTAAAATCTCTTTTAAACTTTCTATTTGTGTAATGAGATGCTTTTGATTAATTTTTTATCCAAAATTATAAATGTTTTTAGAACGCTAGTTCCCCACTATCATATGTGTTTTGAGCCTAATTCGTATATGGGTGTATTTTAATTTCAGATAATTTTGGGGGCGAAACACAAAAAGTATAGACTATATAGGCTCAATCTCTCGAATTTGGACAAGGATCACTCGGTAATTGATATTCGCATGCCCTATCAAACTTACAAAAATCAAATAATGACCTCTTAAATGCTTCGACTCTATTTACGCTCTAAAACTTTTGTACAAAAATCACAGATTTTGAAAAAATTTGACCTAAAAATCATACAATTATCCCAAATAATAAATTCAATTACAAGCAAAACAAAAGTTAAGTCTACTTAACCCCCCCCCCCTCTATAAGATTTGCATTACCCTCAATACAATTATTAAATACAAAGTGGAAAGGTGGAAAGGTGAAAAGGAAAAAAGAAACTCCCTGGGTTACGAGACTCGGATTCATGAAATTTACGTCCAAAGAGGTGAATTCCGGTGCACATCTACAATTGATGTCTTAGAAAAACAAATCAAGAATAAACAAAAACACACTAATAAAAGATAAAATTAAAATAATCGAAACAGTTACTTAAATCCTAAACAAAGCAAACCAAATAAAATTGTTCATCAAACAAAATACAAGTAAAAGTAAATTGTCTTAAACAACCATATCGAAGAATTAATGAGGTAATGATCAAAACGGAATTGGTGTCGCCTATCCTCAAAACATGGGTAACTTAGGCCAAACAAACGATGGAGTGTTGGGAGGTGCTGGCATGAAGCCCTGAATGGTGGCAAGTTGGTTCAGAGTTTGGCTTTACCAATCCGCTTGCCTCATCGTCTCTGTCACCCGGTACTCAAATCTTCGGTTGTGCTTCTCCTATATAATGGAAAAATTATGAAAATGGTGAGTAAGGCCTTGAAATGACACATATGGTTTCCATCCCGGAGGTGGCTGGTTGGAACCTGAAGCTTCTCCTTGTTCTTGGTTGACCGGCAGCTCATCTAAATCATCTTGGCAGTTAGGACATCTTTTCTATTGGAATCGGACACCACGACCATCATCCACTCTCTTGACCACTATTATCCCTTTCAGTTGAGACTCAGTAACTCTTTGATTCAACATACCAAAATGTCGAGCTATTCTTGTGATATACTAAACACCCAACAATCTACTTTTTGCCCGAAAACCCTTCTCCCTTGAGAAAAGTTTCGCTATAAGGAACGGGATGTTGGTGTATCCATCATCATGAATCAGCTAATTTCGAAGCCATAGATCATAAGTGTTGATCTTTTCAAGGCTTGATGTCCGAGTGTTCACTGCGTCACTACCATGCAATGTAATGTCGGGTACTCGGATGTAAGTAGTTTGTGCACTTTGGTGTCTGACTTGTCGTAAGACCCTCTTCCAAGAATTGCCCAAACTGTAGCCACATAGTACGTTGTATCAGGTCTGCAAGCACATGAAGCTAGGTACTAGTCAAAAGCAGGATTGTTGACGTCGTGGCTCGTGTACAATCCTAAAGCCCTTGCGAGATCAGCAAGTGAGAGGGTGTGTCATGTTCCTTCTAGTTCTCGTTCAAGCCTCCCCACGATCGTTCTTGCCTTGAACTTGTGGAAAGTAAAGACCGTGACAAACTCCAACACCAACTCCTGATAAATCTTTTCTCTTATATCGAACACTACCCCCTAAAGCATTGCACACAAAATAAACTTTACCGGATTCATTGAGTGCCCTTCTCCATGATCTATAGTTAAGAATAGTGAATTACTATTCTCATTAATAGCATTTAACCAACCCGGCAACCATATGCTTCGACTCGCATTGAAAGATAAAACACACTAATCGAACCAAACTAGAAATCCCCCTTATTATTTTTAAAAAAAATGGGTAAGGTGAATACTACTAAATAAAAAGAGGAGCAATAAGCCGTCTTGATAAAATAAGAGGGAAGTTATTGCTCCTTTTTTAGTTTAAAAAAACTCATGTACAATCAGACTAAAGTCTTATGCGTACATGGAGTGAGCGGATAATGGAATTTGGTTTTTTTAATTTACAAATGGCCACGTTTCTCTTTGTTCCTACAAAAAAAATTGTTCCATTATTACCATCATAATAGAACAAATATGAACCCTTGCGTTCAAATAATTCACTAAATAGGAGGGTACATAACATACTTATAGTATAGTCTTTTCCAACGACCGAATTGATTATCTTCATGCATTAGGATACTAGATTACCTGGTAGAAAATATTTCAAAATCATCACAAACCTCCCTTTTTCTTTTTTATTACAATTTCTGGATTATTATATGATGATTTAAAACTTTCTATGTATAGAAAAGAAATAGAATAGGAATGACGTCTTCCTACCATTTGGGACGTAAGGATGAGACATAATAGCATGTCATTTCAGAGCCGTTCATAAGCTTTCTAAAAATTAGAGATATATCGGAAATCCTTATAATAATCACCATAGATTAGGAAGTCAGAAAGTTATCAAAACGAAGAAAAAAAAAGTTAGCATGGAATCAATTAGTTTCAACAATTCAATAAGTTTAATGAAAAATATTATATTTGCCCTTCTTGAGAAAGATAAAAAAAATTTCAATATTGTAAAGGTCGATGGGGAAAATAAGACTCCCCACCACCATAATGTGAGTGAAAATATACAAACGTATAAGTTGATTGGGCCGAACCGCAGCATAGAAATTGATTTGTAATAGAAGGGCGCATTCGTACCCTTAAACTAAAGAAGGAATGAGATATTTTAGATACTTAAAGTACCCTTTAACTAAAGTTTTAAGTCAAAATTATTTAAAAAGTAAATTATAGATTTGGTTCCTATATGTTTTTATTTTTTATTTTTATGAATTTCGTCTCTAGACTTCATTTAATAAGGTTTTGGTCCTCTCGGAATGCATTTTCTGTAGGATTTAGTCCCTTGACTCAACGACCATCCAACAGGTCTTGTTCTTTTTTCTTTATTTTAATTTTAAAAATAGTATTTTTTTTAATTAAGCTAGAATATAAGTGTATGGGTGCAAGAATAAACTTAGTTTATATGTTTAATATATCATATGTTTTATTATGTCTAATAATATATTATTATTTCTATATTTTATATATATGTATACACATGGTATACATATGTTGGAACTCTGATGATTCGCTAACATTCCTCAATCTCCTACAAAGCCGTACTTATCATCCGACCTTCCAACGAACTATAATTTCCAACAATCATTGAAACCCCACTTCAAACTCCGATACATATGATTCATCCTCAACCTCCAGTAAAACCATCTCCGTCCAACGTCTCCAACCCTCGGTGAAACCATAGTCATCTTCTCCAACATGCCCACACACACATCATGCACATGCATGGCGGAGGGTTCTTCAATCGGGCAAAAGGGGTACACAGAGAGATTGGGATGTGGGTACAAACGTGGCTTGGCAAAGGAGGGAGTTGAGGAAGAAGATGGAGGGATAGGGTCTTCGCCGCTTTTCTTGACGAAAAATCGACGTTCAATGCTTAAGAAAATGAAAAATGCAAAAAAAAAAGAAAAAAAGAAAAAAAAACCACATACCCTCAAATTTAACGTTAGGGACAGGGGCGGAGATACAGCCCAAGCTATGGGGTCCTTGGACCCCAGTCAAGATGAAAGAACAGCTATATTTTACCTTAAATTATTGTTGGCATGAATTCTTTTTTACTTAAATTAAAGCTACTGAGCCCAATAAAAAATTTGTGAGACCCCACTTGGCTTCCTACATTTCTTTTAAAAGCCACTCTCCAAGGCAAGCAAATATATCCCTCTTCATGTGTTCTATTTTTTTTTAAATACGGATAATTAGATATTAAACGTTGATATAAGGATTTTATATGTTTATTAAATTATATATGTTAATATTTAACTGTATTTTTATTAAATTATTAAGTGGTTATAGTAAGTTATTTATATTCTGGCAAATGATCGTGAGAGGTTGAATTAACGTGAGAAATCTGAGAAATGGATATAAACCCTTGATCATTTTTACATTCAAGCCCACCCAAGAATCCTGCTTGATACGGGGATCGATATATCTTATCTCGGTGCTTCACATCCTAATATGTATCCGACGATTGATAACAATTTCTCACGCTAACTCAACTTCTCACGATGTTAATGTGATAAATCATTTTAAAAAATGTGATTGATTATTTTACAAAAACTTAGCTTTTAGTGAGGTCAAACCTCGAGCCTTCGAGTCACGAGGGGGCCATGATGTTTTTCAAGCCGAGATTTATCGGGGAAAACCTATGAAAACCACATATTGAATCATAGTGTGCCATGACCTTCATTAATGTGGCGTCCGAGACCAGCCTTGTGCCAAGGTATGCCACAACAATCGATGACTACCATGGGAAGCCCTTTAAAACAACCTACTTTAGTAAACTTCGACCCCAGTCACCAAAATTCCTGGATCCGCCACTGGTTAGGGACAAGATCAAATGCAACAAAAATTACATTCCTAAAGAACAAAATCCTTAATATACGTAACATAGGGACAAAATCTATAAACATCAAGAAACCACATGGACCAAATCAGTAGTTTACTCTTGATCTATTTTATAATATTCATCATCTTCAAGGTATGTGCAAGGCATGTGCATGCACATGAAAGATAATTTGTCCCACATACATATGCATTAGAAACCAGAAAATATCTTCAACAATATTTATGTAATATGTAATTCAATCACTAATGAAAGGTAAACTGACACTGATAAAACCAACCCTTAAACGCATTCGGTTCGATTTGTTCTGAGAACGTTGAAAACCGAATAAACAAACCAAATACACTACATCAACTATATAAGCAAAAGATGACATGCAAATGCAAACTATACATCTAGTCTTCAATATTGAACCTACAAGATTCTTAAGTGAGTGAGTATACACATCTCTATGAATAAAAAGTAAACATAACATAAAGAAAACCAAACTACAAGTTTGTGAAGATGCAAATCATCTCTAACTTTCAACTCAAAAATGGAAGCAGCAGATTTTGTTAATGAGACTGCGACTCGAGAAGAATATTCGTGGCAGCATTGATGTCGTTTCTGGCATGAACAAGGGCTTGTCTGGCCGAGTTCCGATCAAACCCCATTGAAACCAGTGTTGCGATAGAATCCTCCGGTGGCTCCAGGGCGGCAGATGACATTGGAGCGCGATAATTGCCCTAAATTATAATGAACAAAAATTCATCATGGGATTTGAGTAAATACGCCTTTCATGTTCATATAAATCAAACCGAATAAATTGAATATACAACACAGATGTAGGGCCTAGGGAGAGCAGGATGTTTGCAGAGTTTACCTCTGCCCCCAAAGGATAGTAATGTTTCAGTGAAAACCCCTAAAAACAAAAATTATACTCCCTCCGTCCAAAAACAAGTGTCCACATTTCTATTTTAGTTTCTACTAAATTGAGTGCCCACATCTCAATTCTATCCCAAATATGAGATGAAATTCATTACGCCCTCTGTTATTAAGGGTACAATAGTAATCTAATTAAATTATGAAAATTTACTAGGATTTCTAGTGGATAGGGGTGACCATGGTCCTATACCATCACTTTTCCCTAGTACCAACAAACTATAATTGGAACGGAATATCTTATATTGTATACCAACCAACCTTACTTGGTAACAACTTAATCAATACCGACTTTTTGTGGTTGGCATCTTTTGGGTATTGGTTTAATACCACCATTGCAAAAGTTGGAAGTTACAACGTTCAATAGTTCATACTTCAAAAACTAATACAAGCAAAGGTAGACTTCTAGATGAATACCAAAAGAAAATAGAAGATTTTACCAATGAATAATGCATAGACATCAAAAAAAATTAAAAAATAAACGATACCTTTTTCGCCTATTAATCTTAACACACGAGCAACATGAATAAAAATTAAATATTAATTAATGGCTAAGAAATAAATAACTAAATATTTAAAAATTAATTAGCAATCAGTAAATAAAGTACCGTGGTACACAATATCTCAAACTGCATACCAACAAGCTCTACATACTTTGTAAACTTAAGTTGGTACCAATTTAATTAACTAAGTAGGTGCATGTTGGCTAGTTTGGCTTGGTACTAAATTTACACCCCTACTAGTGGATGCTTTCTTAACATAGATGACCGGTGAATTCTTACACACCCACAAGTGCCATTACCACAAGCATTGTCTACGGTTTTCTTCGACAAATTTCACCAACCTTATCCTGTATATCATCTACCTAATATCCCTTGATGCATTTGCAGTCTTACTACAAGCCATCCACCATCTTAAACTCAACAATCGGTAGTGTGCCACTATTGTGAATTTGGGAAGTTGGGTTTGCCATGTCTCTGGATCATAGTCCGAAACACGGAAAAGCTTCGGTTTCGATCCCATCTCAAGAACAACATGCATATAATGATCAAGTAGGCTAAAAGCACATACATCACTGGTCTGACAATTGGGCCGTGATGCTACCACAAAATGCTAGGGCATTACACGTCAATCGGTCCAAAGCTACCATTTGTTTGCAAGCTGAATCCTAGATGATGTCTCTAAATTAAGGCGCCAATCTACATAAAAACAACCCAAAAGTGATGGCGTCGAATGCAGGCATCCTAAATGAGGTTAGGAATTCTAGTGTGAAGCCGGGTAGGTATCAACATTGTTGAAAGGAACTCTCTTCCCATCCTACATTGTGAAGTAGTGTTTTTACACCATGTAAAATCCGCTGTTGTCAATAGCGATAAATAGCACAATAGCGATAGCGACCATGTACTGCTATTTGGTATATAGAGATAGCGATGGCATTTTTGTAATTATGTTATGTTCTCTAATATATATATATATATAGGGGTGGGTTCAAATGTGAACCACTTTTTGGATGTGAACGTGAGGACAACCGAGAGCGCGACACGTGGCGGATGACTAGGCGCCACGTCAAGTCCACGGCGGATGACTAGGCGCGATTCATGGGAGGGCATTGAATTAAAGAGGGGGACCACACTCAAAGCCGCCACGTGTCGCGCTCTCGGTTGTCCTCACGTTCACAACCAAAATGTGGTTCACATTTGAACTTTCCTCTCTCTCTCTCTCTCTCTCTCTCTATATATATATATATATATATATATAATAGTTTAAGATTTTTAAAGTATTATATTAATATATATATATATATAAATATATAATTAATCTTTTAGAAGGCTATCGCTAAATGTTAATTAGCGGTCGCCATTTATCGCTATTCGTTGGGTAGCATAGAAGTAAGCTATCGCGATTCGCTACTGACAAATATGGTAGAATCCTAAATCTAGTCAAAACACTGCAATCAGAAAATTTATTCGACGTTCTAGACCGTTGTCCTAGTTGCTAGAAGATACGACGGTCAGTCATCTATAACTGAATATCTACTAATTGTAAGGTAGTGGGATTCTAGAAATGGAGCCAATTTCCAACCACGCTCTCGTGCTAGACAATCACCCTCCAATGGGGTCGGTTGAACATTTAATCTGTTTCCTAGATGCCATAGTTGTGCCTACATGCCAAATTCTCATGGAATTCGCACAATTGAAATTTACCAACACCGAGCCATGAGAGTTGTGTGACACAAGAATTACATACTCAATGATCCAATCCAAAATAGTGTTTGAGTCGTTGCCTATTCACTTTGAAAGTGCCCGATTCACTTGACACTTATGCCACTCCATAAGAAGAAAATGTGAACTACCATGAACGGGCCGGACCAACAAGAGCGAAGGTGATTTTGGTGCTTCTGTTTAACTTATGACTTAAAGAAAAGCCATATGCATAATGTATGTCTACATGAAAATCCATATGCATAATGTATGTCTCCATCGTGCCACTTTCTTGTATTTTCTTTGCGAACTCGCAAATTCTCATATGCGTTGAGGAGTATTTCATGTAATTCATTTAGTTGTAAACATGAATCCCTCACTTGTAACCGAAATTCAACCAAATAACGGCCATAAATGCTTTGTGTTCGAGCTCAACCAAGAGGTAACATGTAAGGTGATGTCCCAAGGGGAATATAAAGGGTTTTTGGAATCCTAAAGCTTGCCGTAGTCTATCGAAGAGCAATGTTCTCTCCATGAGGCAACATTTTCTCAAAGATTGTCTTAACTAACCATTTAAAATCTCGTATTGGCCATTTGTATAGGGGCGGTATGGAAATCCAAGCCGATGATGCACTCCACTTGAAGCGCGTGGAGACAACAATGGCATCATCAGTAAGGGTAGAAATAGCTTCTACCCATTACTACATGTAACCTACCCTCACAAGTATATATTTATTGGAATCGCTCAATGGAAATGATCCCATAAAATGAAAGCCCCAAAACATCAGATATATCAATTCCATAACAGCTAGATTACCATATTTCATTTGCGAGTAAACTAAGGGGGCACCCATGGTAAGAGTGTTAATGGAAGCGTTTGCAAGGATTTTCCCAACCAACATGGAATTCCAATTGACAAACCATTAATGCATCTAGGAAAAGCACAACTTCAAACTGATTGTTGGGCACAATCACATATCATAGGGAGCATATTCAAAAAATAGTAACCATTATCATTAACATCCTTGAAAAGGGGAAAATATTAGAAGTTACGTAAAGGTAAATTTATTTTGACCCTGAAGCTTTTAGGTAGTCTCATTTCCTAGTCATTTTATCATGTGAGCTTGTAGCATCTTTTTTGAAGGATTTTCGAGGGGAAATTCCCAAAGGTTAGAATGGTTGGGCCTAAGTGTTCACAATTCAAAAGATTACCCTTTCTAAGTTCGCAAGCCAAAACCAATTAGTGTCAAAATTCATTGTCCCAAATATGAATATGCCTTCGGATCCATAAGTGCTGACACCTTTACAATTTTTACATCTCCAAAAGAAAAGTTGTATTCTAAAGTTTAAACTGCTATCAGAATTATACAAACTGACTAAAATTTGCCTCTAAAATTATTTATATATTTTAAATAAACTCCCTTTTTGGAACGGATGTAGTAACAACATTAAGCCAGTCAAAAGAATTGCAATTATTTAGTTAAATTATACTTTCTAGGTAGCTGCTATCCCTATATGATTTTCTTGCTAATTCACCACCCAGGATTTTGCCTATTTGGACCATCCCACATAGCTTATTGTAATTATCAACTTCTACAAAATCCTAGAGCACATATCAACTTAAAATTAAATGTCCCGTCTGATGAAAAAGACAGAAGCATAGATATTTTACTTCGAACAATAGGAGTGGTAGTTTACTATTTATGCATATATGAGTATTCCCCTTGTGATTTCACCTATACTCCTATATGTTTCACCTATCTTGTATACTCTTATTAGTGCCTGTTAGCAAAAAAAAAATCCACCAAAACAAGTATTGAGCAATTTAAAATAACAACCTAACATAAGCCACAATATCCAATGTAAATATGAATTTCCAATAGGCAATAACTAGTATGTCAAAGCATAAACCACAAACAAGTTGGAAATGAATAATGGGCGTATAAATACCTGAACAAACAAAATTAGCCACAAACAAGTCTAAGGTCTTATAAGAGGAGGGAGGTTCAAAAAAAAATCCCAAAAAAAGGTGAAGAGGGAACCCCCTATAAACAGCTGGTTCTAAAAAAGTAGAAGGCCCAGATCCAAATAAAATGCAACTGCCCCTATAATCATGGATTTAGTTTTGGAAAAATGTTGAAACTTCAAAACAAAAGAAGCCATGTGAACCAAAAAGACAAAATCAAAACAGCATTTATCTTTTTACCTAAATCGTAATTTGAAAATTCCGAAATAATATGTTCTATTTACATTGTTCACCACAAAAATGTTTCACGGCATTTTGCAAGGAATTTCAACATAATTTCCCTTTTACACTTGAACCACTAAACTTTATAGTTATATTGTTCTATTGTGCACATTCGAAATCAAATTAGTTTCAACACATCTACAAACTTACTAGTATGATATGTATATATGTTCAAACCAATTACAAAAATAAAGATAAGAGAACGGATTGTTTCCTTAAAAACATACTGGTGCAAGAAAAACTGACAACTTAAAAATGGGGAAACAAGGCAAATAAAGTTAATTCCATTCTGCAATTTGGATGAGGCATATGAACATAGGGTGAACTTCATATTTGAAGACTTAAACTTAAACATTAAAAGAAAGATTCCTATAACATCTCTTGCATATATGTTCAAGATGAGAATGAGAAAGTTTTAATTACCTCCACTTGACGAGTTGTGAAGGATGGTGCATTTCTAGCCGGTGGAGCAGGTCCCCCAACAGATGGCAAAGAAAGCCTTGAGAAGAAGGAGGCTATGAACTCTGGGAACTGAATTTATGAAAAGAACAAGAACGTTAATTATTGTTACTGAAACATCTTCAGACTTCAGTACTACCAACAAGATGATGGTTAGATGGTTTGACGGCCCTTCTATTCTTTTTCCCTTTCTCTAAGAACAACAAACAAACTTTTCTAATGTGTTATGAGAAGAAGAGAAGCCATCGAGATTAGAAAAGGCTTCAACTGGACACCAGAAAACATAACGTCTAACATGGTAATCAATATTTGAGATTAAGATCTAGCCGCACAAAAAATTCAGAAAAAAACACCTTTCCACAAGACACTTGGTTATGATTGTTCAACAGAGGACATAGAATCAGAAGTAAATTACATATTTGGTCCCTGTGGTTTGCACTATATTGAACTGTTGGTCCCTATTCTGAAGTAATTAAGGAAAAGGTCCCTGTGGTTTACATTATATTGCAGTGTTGGTCCATGTGGTTTACAATATATTGCACTGTTGGTCCCTGTAGTTTACACTATATTCCATCTTCTAAGATTTGTTTTGCGTTTCTTTTAACATAATTGAAAGAAAATCTCAGCACAAAAAGCAGCTACACGTTCCATATTTGCGGTGTCAATAAACAACATAAATTTGGGAATCATTAATAGCAAAAATAGTTTTATGATAAGAAAAAATAATTGCCAACCTTAAGCCTACGGATGCGAAGCACATTCATCCGATATAGCGAACCAGCAAGGATGCCACATAGACCTGGTATTAAGGATCTTTTCCACGATGACAATAGAAGCTGCATAATTTGAAAATGAATGATCACCATAGAAGATGGCATAGATAGTATAAAATAAATTGGATAAAGGCATTGTTGGTAAACCCAAAGTAGCTTATAAGCTAGCTAATTTTTTGTATACATGTTTGGATGGCCAAAAAGTAGCTTATAAGCTAGCTTTTTGAAAAGCTACTTGGAGGGAGCTTTTTGTAGCTTTTTCCAATTATACCCTTATTAATATCTATTATTATATCCCAATATACCCTTTTTGGTAATTTTACATGCCCATAAGCCAGTTTTTGCCAAACATAATTTGTTTATAAGCTAGCTTATCAGCTACCAGCTAGTTTACGACACATAGCCAAAGACTCCCAATTAGGTAATACTTTCAACAGCCTGAGCTTAAAAAATGAAGTTCCATTTACCTGAAGACCAGCTAAATATATGAAAGATTTGTCAGTGAAAGTTAGGCTAGAAACACGGAACCGTGTTGAAACTGGAATGTCAAAGTAGAATGGTACAAAGGAAGAGAATATAAGGCCGTAGGGCCCAGATGTGAGCACACTCAAGGTCGGATCTGCATAAATGAAGTCAAAGGTGCAAGTTAGGCTATCAATTGTTTAGGCGTGAAGGAGCAAAGCATATTAATGAGCATCATTCGAACAACACGTTTCTAGACTAAATAATAGCAGTCATGTACTAAATTGCAAAAGGAATAAAATAAAATATATCAGTGACTTACCGTTAAGAAACGCTTGACCAAAAAGCTGTAGCAGTGAAGAGACAATTATAGAGAATAAGACAAATACCTGCAGACAAAGAAATGGTCATTTCAAATAATGGAACTCACTGAAAAAAGACTAATGATTTGTTAGGTTATTAAAAAGATACTCCATCATTCAGATTTTCAGAACAAAGGGCTGTTCGTTTACCTCTTAACAGTTCCATTAAGAGGCAGCCTCTGAATCGCTAAGAGGTAAATCCTTTTTAGCAAAAAAAGATTTGCCTCTTAATAGTCCAAAGCCCTCTGAATGATTTTGTACCTTGAGTGTGCCTTAACCATTCAGAGCCCATATTTGATTTTCAACAATTACCAAACACCCATGTTTCATTTTGCACTATATTATACGAGCCTCTTAATCATTCTGACCACTTAGTCATCCAGCACCAAACCATTCAGCTAGTACGAACATGCACATAATAGTACTATATAACCGGTGCTAAGTAATACTTGTTACCTCCCCCACCCCCCTTCTGTTTTAATATTCTTCACATATCTGGTTACACAGGATGCACGTGACTAATTACTGTGAAGTTTGTAGTTGAGGATAAGTAACAAACAATTCAAGTAGGTTAATGGCTTGAGAAAATACTCACAGAATACTTGTTAGAACCAATTTGTCTCTCAAACACACGGAAGTAGTAAAGAAGATAAGCACCAAATATCAGCTCCGGTGTAGATGAAAATGCAAAAACTGAAACAATCAGTTTCCATAATTGAAGCTTCTTCAAGATATCCTGCCATTTATTAAAAAATGATCATAGATCAACAAGTAGCTCAAAAAATGTATATAAAGGTGCCCATTTTGCATCTCAAAAGTAATCTTCTAACAGCTGCTATAATAGGACAAGTCTATTTTTCTTTTAATTTCCCTTCTTCAGAGTGTTTGAGAGGGAAGTAGAAAGTGAAGCACGGATATGATGCTCCTCAGGATACAGATTGGTCTCAAGCTTGCTTAGTTAAAGTTAAGAATAAGAGTTCTCCGTTGTCCCATGTCTAATAACCCAAGTTTCTCAATTGTAGACATTCTTGAAATGGGCTTAAAGTATGAATAAGGCCTTTGGCTTTTTGGACCCTAGTATAAATCTGATTAGGGCTTCTTTCTCCTCATTTTATTTTTGGTATCAACAAAATAAAGTGTGTGTGTGTGTTTGTGTATTCTTAACGTGGAGAAGAAGGAAGCTTCAAATCAGATGCACTAGATGGAAAACTCTTTAACTCCAGGTATAATCTCTTCTTAATGAATCATCTTCTCCACTAGGAAATTTCATCCTTTCCTTGAGAATTTTTCTAGTGTGTGCCTCAAAGTTCAATATGAGGAATTTTGGTATTGATAGTTAAAATGGGGAATCCTTGTGGTTATCGATTGCCTTCTCATGCCTTAGTTGGAGTCATCTTCTCCAAAGTAGTTGGCCTCAAAAATCCATTGATGGTGATTCGTGTAGACTTTTGAGCTCATGGTTGTGGGTTGTTGATCATTAGAGTGATAGATTCTTTGAATCAACGATGGATATGAGTCAATAGCTTCTTTTTTTTGCACAAAATTGTTGGAGAAGGGTCAGATTATAGAGAGTTTTTGGCCTGACTTTCGAGCAGGTCGGCATTTGGCAACAGTGCACCGAGCAGGTACTGCCGTGCCGACCACTATGGTCACGCCGTTCGTTTTCTTCATTGTTTCGTTCAAGGCATCAAGCATAAGTCAATTGCTTTAGTTAGAGTCTATGATTGGTATTTGGTCGTATTTAGAACATAAATTCCTTACGGGCAACTTATAGGTGTTCGGTTCGTCAAACGTCAGATTAGAGTGCGGGGAGTTAAATTGCGGAGCAGGTGAGTTTTTCTAAAACCAAACGATTAGTTCAAATGTTTTCTCAAGTATTTTATCATGTGCGTACAAGACTATAAAATCTTAAGCATTTTTGACCTGTTGCAAGTGCATTCGTGATATTCCAATGACTGATAGATTTCCATTATATGCATTAATTTTAAATGATGTATAAACGGGATATTCTAATGCGTATCTCAAAGCGAGAGTAATACTGAGAAGTTCATCTGTTTGTAATACTGAGAAGTTATAAAACTGTTATTTAATCTCTTTTGGCACTTGGTGTGGCGGATAAGAGTAAGGGCCACGCGTGAAGTAGATTGACGATTTAGAGACTCGAAGATAGAGTTTATGCTCTTTATTATTACTAGGCACTTAGTTTTTATGGTTAATCTCAATTGTGTATTCGCCGAATTATTAGACGCTAAGACCTGTAGTTAACTCTTACCTTCTTTAACTTAACGATTTTAGGGTTGAGTGCCGAGCTTTTATTCTTCGTAATTACGGGTTCTCAAAGCTTGGATTTGGGTTTCTACAGAGACCCAGATTACGGATTTACGATCACTGATTTGGTGATGCATAACACCACCAGCTATACTGCTGTGATCAATTTTATATTTTGAAAAAAAAATAGCATGATCAACTGCTGTAAAGGGTTGGACAATTACCCTGCAGATGTTAGGAATTCTCTTTTTTCTAAATTCCTCTTGGTTCTCACTACTAATGCAAAAGGATTATGGGCATTCAGCACTCAAGTTCTCCATGTGATCTAGCTATGCGATGGCTATGAGCTTGTATGAATGTTAAAGATCATTCCTTTTTTTCACTTCCTTGTTTTAAGGGGAGTTTGGTTCGTAGAATATTTTCCAATGGAGTTGGAATCTATGAAGGAATTGGAATTTGAAGGAATTGGAATTTGAATCCAATTCCTTGCCTTTTGTTTCGGTTGTGTCATTAGGAACTGGAATTTGAATGTAATTCCATCACCCCACAACCACCTACATTTGTTTTTCGGTCGGGTTGTTAGAGTTACAGGTCGCTTGGGTAGGGTTAATTGGTTTTGAGGTATTATAATTACACCCGGTAACCGAATTGAATACGGTTTAGGTTTCTGGTTGAACCAAACCGAAAATTTTTCCTACCCGTCACCTAAACCGATTAATATAATTATAAATCGGGTAACCAGAACAATCCAACCAAAACCCGAATAACCATACGTGATTAAACCGAACTTGAATCGGGTCAGTTGGGTTATTTGGGTTCAGTTGTAAACCGACCCTACAACCCGAAATCCAACTGACCTCAACCCGAAATCCAACCAACCTCAACCCGAAATCCAACCAACCTCAACCCGAAGCTTAATAGGTTCGAGTTTTGGGTGAAGTTTTTTATCTTTTAAAAACCCAATGAACCCGAAAACCGATCGGGTTGACCCGATTAACACCCAATCGAGTGAATGAGAGGTCCGGTGGTTGGAAGAAATCTAAATTCCTTATGGAGAAGAAAGGAAACTAAATTCCCTCAAATGAAGGAAAGTGTAGGTGCAAAGGATTCCAATTTCATCCTATAAATGGTGAACCAAACACAGGAATCCCTTGAATTGGATTCCAATTCCCTCTAATTCTAGAGAATTCCAATGAACCAAACGCCACCTTAGTTTCTAAACTTCAAAGATCATCATAGTTTGTCATGTAAAGTTAGGGCTTATTGACATCTACTCCCAACAAAAAGAGGGTTGTCAGTAAATCAAATTGCAATTATCAAATTACATATTAGAATCAGGGTTTAGTTAGGTTTTCATACATTTAAGTCACAAAATAGTGAGTCAAAATATAATCAAAATCATAAATTTCAACCGAGCTTGTTAAAATATAAGGAATTCAATGAATACATGTAAGCATTTACGATTAAGAAGAAAATCGAAAGCACACCTGATAAGACAATCCGAGCTTGTTCGAACGACCTTGGATACCAAACAGGATCGTAAACAGAAAACAAGCAACAACAAAGGTTCTAGTGATGGGAGCATTATCTGAATGATATAAGCAAAAGAATTATTACATCAAACAGCTGAATTGATTCAGATTAGTTATAAAAATTGGGAAATAATTTCAAACAAGTTGCATACTGAAACCAGATGGGCCGCCGTTCATCTTCCTCTGAGGTGAACCAACGACCTTCAATCTCTGGTGTAATCGAATCAAATGTTTGTTGATCGATCTACGATGGATGATCGTTATAGTTTAGTGGGTAAATTCTTTGGAGGTTAGGGTTTCACTTGGGTCACAAGCCAACTCTTGTTCAAGGATCCAAATGCAAAAGTTTACCACTTTGGTGTTTCGTTTGTATATATATAACAACAAATAGTATATTTTTAGAGTGAATTACATTTTTGGTCCTTCGTTTATGGTTGTTTTTCGGTTTTCATTCGTGTAACTCTTAGGCTATTCGCAGCGGTGCCTTCGGGTTGAGCGGGTGAAGCGAGCGGGCTTCCTCTTTACCCGATGGGCTGTTCCGGGTTGGCTGCACAAAAATGTCAGCCCGCGGGTTGCAGCCTTTGCGGCTTGTAGAACCCGAACAAAATGTGAGAGGGCTGTGTGTGTGTGTGTTGTGTGTGTGTGTTGTGTGAGAGGGTTGGGAGGGTTGGGTAAGGATTGTAGAGGGTTATGGGAGGGTAAAGAGAGGGTTGGGAAAAAGCTGATGTGTCAGCTGATGTGACATTAAAAAAAGTGAGAGGGTTGGGAGGGTTGGGTGTGGGTAGCCTTATGGGTTGTTTATCAAACGTTTATTTGGGAAAGCGCTTATCCATAAGATTAACCTATCAGTTACTTACCTGGTAAGAGTTTATTCAACCAAAACGGTATGGTATGAATAATTTTTTCGGTAAGCACTAATTGTGATAAGAATCTTCGTCATACTTACTAGGTAAGACTCTCGGTCCATGACTTAGCTCCTACTAGGTAAATTCTTGGTTGTCATATTTATCCGGTAAGATAATGTAACTTCAAAACGCTTACCGGAGTAAGCATTTGGTAAATGGCTCTTAATGTACATTGGTGGTCTCCTTTTGAAGTTTTAAAGTCGGCAAACCCACTGCCCCTTCCATATAAACTCCTATTCGTAGAACCCTTCTTTCCTTCATTGTTGAAAACCGTCTTCCATGAAAAACCATGTTCTTGAAACCCGTACGTCCTCCCTTATTTGGAATGGTGAAGCACACCACCATAAGTATCACCCAATGTGTATCTCAACCTTTATTAAACATAGAAGGGTGAAAACTCATGTTCTTGAAAACCCACATCCAAGAAGACAAGTTTTAATTGAAAATGGATACGGTGTATAATTATAGAATGAAAAACCAAAAGCAACCATAGATAGGAGATCAAAAATGTAATTTAATCTAACTTAGGCATAAAAGACTCCATAACAAAGGGCAAACAAACTAACTGAAAGTTTAATAAACTGAAATTCCAATACTGAAATATAAAGATAGACTTCTAACTCTTCACAACAATGAAGGTCTAACAATCTCCCCTTTGGGAGGAAGTCAGAAGGGTGGCGGTAACTTCAATGTTGGCTCCCACTTCGACAAATGTAGGAACTCCTCCCAATCTCCAATGATCCTAGCTCGCATCCTCATAGCGGCTTCAACTCTTCGGTACATCAACCTCTCTTTCAGCTTCTCCTCTATCAAGTGTATTGCCTTCAGGACCTTCGCCTTCCCGTCGTTATGCTTCGTCCGAGGGATCTGATCAGTCAAAAGCCTGCTCTTGAGCCCGTTGTACACATAGAGCAGGGTACCGTTGCAGAACTGAGCAAGTTCGCTGAATCGCATGAACTTGCGCTCCTTCTTCTTTTGGGTCAAGTAGACGACCCCATGCTCCGGGACTTTCGATGGAATGTAGAGGTAGTAGGATCCAATCGCGAGCGCTTGCAGGTTCGGACGAAGCAGGTTGACCTTGGGTTGGCGGCTCTCGATTGCCAACTGATAGTCCGTCACACGTGCCAGTGTGATAGCATGACGGACATATCTCTTCAAAACTTCGAGGCCGTCGGGATAGTACTTGGGGCGGAGGATCGGGCCTTGCAAGTACTTGATGAGAGCGAGGAGGTCTTCGAGGTGTATCCGATCCAAATCAGCTTCAGTGAACGTCTAACTTTGCAACTCTCCATCGGGTACGCCAGTGCCATACATTCGGACGTCGAATTCAAGGAATAATTGGTACCCATGCCTATAAGGGCGTACCGCAGTTACCTTCGTGAACCGACGCCGAATCCGTTGTCGTCCGTCTGACGTCTAGTTGCATACCCTCTGGTGGACGTAAGCAGTTCTTCGTCTGAGCTTCTTCAGATGCGAGATCCCGAAGTACACCTTTCGGGACCACACGTGTAGCTTCTCTTGCTGATAGATCCTAGAAAGGATTCCTCGAGGAATGGTCGGAAGATGACCAAGTGATTCCAGTTGAGCTGGATAACTGTAGGAGCTGGAGAATCGGGAACTGAAGTCGTGATAGTGTGCGGCGCGTCGGAAGTGGGAAAGTCGACCGTAGAGAGAAAGCTGTTGTAGTCGGTAGAGCTCACAATGTCGTCCCCCTTTTTGTAAATCCGTAGGCTCTGAGAAAGCGACCTTAGGATCTTTCGAGCTTCCTCTGGAATCTGTAGCTCGTTCGGATCCATCGGTGCCGACTCGGGGGAATAACATCGACATTAGCAGTAGTCTTCTCATGAGGGAACTGAATCACCTCGTTTAACGGAAGCGACTCGTAGTGCCATTCTTCAACGTCTAGAGTCTCCGTGTCGGAATCTTCATAAAGAACGGCGGCTGACTCTGACGGAGCACTCTGTGGAGCTGTTGTGGAAGCTGGAGCTGAGGAGGATCCGGAACCGGAGGTTGTTGGGATTTTTAGCGATCCTCGTATCAAATTGACACGAGAAAAACCATGATCTCAAACCTAACTGGTCGAGATACACGACAAAACTTTGATGATCAAACTGACCTCAAGGTTTAACAATCAAACCTAACTGGTTTGATTATGCGAAAGCGATAAGGATTAAAATCCCGAAAAATCACAGATCTTTATTCGTTTAGATTATTACAGTTAATAAGTTAGAAGAATACCTCGGAAGCTTGAGATAGATCCACCCGTGAATGACCAAATGGAATTCCCTCTAGCTGGATCAAACCCCGAACTATCACGAACAATCCGTACGCGAAGAACACGATCGAATAAAACACGAAACCGGGTCTGGTTTCAGGTTTTCTAGAAATCGATAGAGAGAGAGAGTATGGAGAGAGAGAGAGAGAGAGAGAGAGAGAGGTTTCTTGATAAGAAAGTATTAGATCAGTTTTCAATTCAATTATTCTGATTGCCTAGCATATCTATTTATATAGAAAACCTTCCATATATCATATAGCTTTATTCTTTCTTTCTCTCTAAGATAGAATAATTTCCATAATTATTTTATTCTTTCTTTCTCTCCAAGATAGAATATTTTACTATTATTATATTTCCATATAATAATTATTTCTAGATAATTATAAAACTTAATTAATTAACCCTTTTATATATTTATTTAACTAATAAATATATAACTGTAATTAATTATCAGAAACCTTTCACTTTGGGGTTTATACAGAAAACACCCAACAGTTTTATAATTCACTATTATAAAACTAAACTCTCCAAACTGGGGTTATTTTACTATCCGAATTATAGGTCCTCACAGGTGTGACCCTCAAGTGTCTTATAACGTTGGATGTGCGATCAAACGGTTTGTCAACTTTTGCACATAATTACTAACAGACTCCCACTTGTGCAAGTTGGCAATACCAGCTTGATGACAGGGACCTAAGGAGGCCCCTAGACAGGCACTTAGGCTAACCAGGTTATAAGCAATCTTATACCCAGGTAGGTGATAAAACGTCCCCTAAAGGAAACAACATTTATGAAACACACTGTTCATAAATCGGGTATAACTAGGCTTTTCCTTTTGCATCACGATATTTCAATTTTGAGTATGAGCATGGATACAGTCAACTCTGAATACTCAAGATTATGTTTCTCGACTATCCGACCTCTACTGATTGGTAAACGACAAAGAACAAATCAGTTCGTTTGGGCACGGCCGTGCGCTTCATCAGTCTTTTCAGTCAGTCAAGGGGCCCGGAAATATCTCTCTTCGTAGAAGAGGTGCAAATCCCATCTTGCATATCTGCATTTGTCACCACGGCTTCCGCTGAATCTAGTTACGCCCCGTATGACCACCCTTTTACGGCGTGATGTTAGAACGTACTAAGTATCCAACGGTCCTCGTAATGCCAAACCAAATACCTCAGGTGCTAAGGACAACCTCTGGGAGTTTTACTCATGACTAAATCCATGGAGTAATCTCAACCGGCGGATCACATCCGATATTCGCTGCTCTATCGAATATCCGTGTAGTTTTTGGTCTACATCACTTGTAGCTGTTATTCAACAACTGATCATAACTACCCAAAAATTCCACGATGACTTTATAGCCCTACCAGGTTCCCACCTTGATAAATTGTCACGGATAATTTCAAATAAAAACTGAAACTAGTTTTTATTCCCGGATCAAAAACATGCTAAGTGTAAAAGAAACAAAGAAACTAATTTCGTATAGTCCTCCATATTCCACTCTGTAATAATAACGAAATTAATAGCATTTCTAAGTTACTTTTATAGTGTCTATTCAACGAATACTAAATACTGATTTAAACGAAGTATCACCCTTCTTCAGTTTAAACCCTTTAATTAGTGTTTACCATACTAATCAAAGAAAAACAACAAAAACAATACAAGCTTAGTATCAACTGATACTTTATACTTGATTCTGCTAATTTTGTTCTTGCAAACATCCTTAAAACAAAATTAGACTTTCACCATATCCCTTGAACCTGGAGATACTGGAATAACTCCTGGTTTCCTTGAATATGAAACATCAAACTGGAACTTCCCTTAGTTGTTGTGTAGATACATGATTTCGACCTGAAATCTAACAAAATTTCCATTTACCAAATCCAGGAAATTTACCCTAGTGTTTTATAACACTTTGGAGTCAAAAAGATATTTGATATCTTTAATTCATTCCAACACTATTTAATTATTGATCATCTTAAAGTCAATTATGACTTTATACAGTCTCAACATATGAAACTATTTATCTATCCTTTTTAACTAAAAGGTAGATCTTATATCTTATGAATTTATATCCTACCTGGATTATAATTCCGAGATATATTAAATCAATAATTAATACATACAGACATATATACTTATATATATATCTTTTATTCTTTATCACAGATCTGGATATAGAATAAAACTGGGCTCCCACTAACTTATATGAAAACTGACTATTACTCAAAATATAACTATTGACTTTGGTCAAAACTTGACTTCTTAGTGTTGGATGCAAAATCGGATTGTATCCGAGATCACAAGTTGGTGCTTAAAATGAAGTTAAAGGCAAAGTCAAAGTCAAGGCTCAAGGTCAAAGTTTGGTTAATGTTTTAGTTGCTTTATGTGTACTTTGTAATGGTTTGTAATAGTTAGGGTAGAAAGTGCAAATGTAGTAAAGTGTAAGGGTTGTAAGTGTTTGGGTATAAATACCCATTGTGAAGTCATTTTGTAGTGTGACATGCATAAACGTGCTTTATTGTAAATGAGATTGAGTTGTGTTAGTTGAGAGCTTATGTGCGTGTCTTCTTGGTGTAAATAGTGTGTGTAAACATTTCATCAAGAATCAATGACATATGGCTATCCAATTCATTCTCTACTTGTTGCATGTTGATTAGAACTTGAATCTGGAACAACAAGTGGTATCAGAGCTGGAAATTCGTTGAAATTTGATATGATTTCTTGAGCTTTTTTTATGTTTTTCGAAAATGAGGTTTTTGAGGTTTGATGTTCTTCATTTGGTCATTGTTTGCATGTGAATTTGATTGTGTATGGTTAAAATGATGTTTTTACTGTGTTTGTAAGTGATTTTGAGTCAAAATTTGGTGATTTGAGCAGTAATTTTTGGGTTTTTTTACCTTCTGCTCGGTTTTTCACTCGTTTTCCGAACTGGTGTTTATTCATAAATTCCGAATCGGAATATACAAAAATTCCGAATCGGAATTTTTGAAGTTTTCCGAATCGGAAAATTTTTGGATTCGGAAATTGTGTTCGAAGGTAGTTTTACGACTTGGTATTAATCAAATTCCGATTCGGAAAACCTCATTTCCTGATTCGGAATTTGACCAAATACCAACTCGAAATTAATCTCGGAACTTTGTCAAATTTGTTTTTCCGATTCGGAAAATCACATTTTTCGATTCGGAAAATTGAAAAATCCGAATCGGAATATAGTGTTTTCCGAATCGGAATTTCTTAATAGAGAAAAAAAAAAGAGTCTGGAAGCGTTTTTTTGGCGTTTTTTCACGTAAACTTTTTTAGACTTCTTATCTGATTCTACGGTGAAAAAGTTCAGTCATTTTTAAGAATGTCATTTTTTTCCCGAAAAATGCCGGTTTTTCCGAGATTTTAGTGATTTCCGAGAGGTTGCATTTTTGGACTAAGATTTCAGTTTCGCGGTCAAAATCAACTTTCAAATTTTTGAAAAATATTTTTTCTTGGGATTTCACTATTTACCGGTTGACTTTTCGGTTGACTTTTTGACTTTTGTCACTAACCTTGTCTTTGATCAAAATAAGTGTTCAGATTAGTTACAGATCATCAGATTTGCATACCTCCAGAAGTTCAGAAGAAATCTATCAGTTTCAGTGAATTATCGATCATTTTCAAGTTCTATTTTCGTATTAGTCAAGATGACAGAGCTAGTTGACTATCATACATTATGGAAGAATTATATGACATACAGTCAGCGTGTCTTTGAGCTAAACCAGGAAAATATAAAGTTGAGTTCTGACAAATCTTTGTTAGAAATGAAGATTGTGGATTTAGAGAAGTCAATACAGAGTGAAAAAGGGCAAGAATCAGAGAATTCAAAGTTGTCAAATCAGATAACTGAGCTTCAGCAAAGTTTATCCGTTTTGAATGCTGCAAAAGCTGAACTTATTCTTAAAGTTACTAATCTTGAAGAAGATAAGAAGCTTTTTGAAAATAAACTTATATCTTCTCATTCAAGAGTGATAGAACTTTCAAATCAAGTAAATGATTTTGAGAAAATAGTGATCATCGAGAGAAGTAACTTTGAGAAAGAAAGACAAACTTTTGAAGCTAAGATTGGTGAACTTTCTTTGAAGAAATTAGTTTTTGAAAAGCCAAAAGACAATGAGATTTTCAAAGAGTTTTCTGAATCCAATTGTTATGTTAACTGTTGTTATGATGATGATGATTCTAACTCTTATGATGGAATTAATGTTTTTGATTCTCTTGATTCTTGTACCAATAAGAAAAATGTTGTGGATCGTAAGTTGGTTGATTTTGAAAAGATGTTCCAAAATGAGAGAAAAGTTTTTGCAGATGAGAGAAAAGTGTTTGAAGAAGAGAGAAATGTTTTTAAGAAAGAAAGAAAATCGTTTGAATTGAAAAGTGAGAAACTTTCAAAGAAGATTTCTGATTTAGAGCGACAGATTGTCAGTGAAAGAAAAGATTTTGAGAAAAAGAAGAGTGTCTTTGAAAGCAAGAAGAAGGATTTAAAGAAAAAGTCTCTCCGTGTTGAAAGAGATAGATGTGTTGAGTTTGTTTTTGAGGAAGAGACTAAAGGTTTTGAAAAAGAAAGAAAATCTTTTGAAGAAAAGAGTGTTCTATTTAGGAAGAAGATTGCTAATTTAGAAATGCAACTTTCGGATGAAAGAAGTGTTTTTAAAAGAAAAGAACACCTTTTAAAGAATGAGATAAAAGATTTTGAGCAAATGGTTGTTGAGCTTAAGAACAAAATCTTTGAGAAAAGTGATTTTGAAGAGGAAAAGAGAGTTTTTGAGATGGAAATAAGGAAACTTACAAGAAGCTTATCTGAATTGTCTTCTGATATCATGAAAGAACAGATTATCAGTTCTAATCTGAAAAAGAAACTTGATGAAACAGTTGAAGAAAAGAATCTTTTATCTGCAATGGTGAAAGATCTTGAAGATATTGTTTTTAAAGTTAATTTGAATGAACCAAAGAGTCCCGATGTTAGAGTACAATCACCATATGTTGATTATGCTGATTCTGTTTGTTCATTCAAAACTGCTACAAGTTCTCTTCATGCAGATGTTTCTTCAACAAATTGTTTCACTCCAAATAATCAGATTCGTACTTCTAATCTTTTCTATGATTATCGGATTGATGGTTCAGGTAAGAATCATTCCAAGAAAGGTAAGTTTGTTTGGAGAGTTAAAGGGTCTACACCAAAGTTAGATAAACCAAAGTTATTTGTTCCCAAACAAAATGTTCAAAAGAACAATGTTTTTAAAGCTAAATCTTTTGTTAAATCTGATCCAATTTACTCTGTAAATCATATGATCAAATTATCTCAAAAGAAAATATGTTGTTCTTACTGTGGAACAAATAAGTTTGTTCGAAAAGAAAAGTTTTGATGGCGGAAGAGGAATGTTGGTATGATGATACTTCTGATGATGAGGACTCTGCTCATTTCACACAAGTTGGCTACAATCTCATGGCAAGTGTGGACGAAACCATCAACCTTCACAAAGAGACCGAAGAAACAAATGAGGTAAGTCAAACTCTTTCTGACTCGGATATGTCTGATAATGATGAATGCTCTTTAGAAGAACAGCTTTTAATTTTAAAAACTGAATTTGATGACTTGAAGGAAAAGATTAAGTTCGAAAGAGCTCGAGTCATTGAATTCAGTAATGAATGTGAGTTATATAAATGTTTAGCTGATGATCGTGAGCTTGAAAAGGCTGAGATTAGGAAAGAGAAAGCCAAACTAGAATCTCAAATTTCTGAGATGAAGAGTGCTTTAGTAAATTTGGAGTCTGAAAAAGCTGAATATATGATCAAATATGAAGTTTGTTTTCAAGATAGATCTAAGGCTTATGCCAAAATCAAACAGTTGGAGGATCTTAATATCAAAAGAGGTCAGACTCAACAGACGCTTAAGCTTTTGACAAATAATCTAAAAGATACTAGGTTTTACAATCCAAAAATGGGGTTAGGTTTACCTGAAAATGATGTTTTAAAGAAAGCCCCTAAAGGTCTTTATCAGTTTGATAACTGGTACTTCATTAAACGAGACCTTTGTAAAATCTGGTACTTCATTATCTGATTCTTCGGATAAAGGTAAAGAAAAAGTTGTTGATGACTCAAGTGATAGTTTTTCAGATTCAAAGCCAAAGAGAAAGAATAACTTTGATTTCACATGTGATTTTCAATATGATGATATAAATCAAAGTTATAAAACAAGAAAACCCGAGTTTTCTCATACTCAGTGTGTTTCTTTGTATTCTCAAGATGTAAAGTCTTTTTCAACTGCATCTGAAAAGCTTAGTAAAGATATTAAAAATGAGTCAATGACTACTGAATCTACTCCTAAATCTGAAGAGAAGACAAGTGAACTTCAAAAAGAAATGGATTGTGAAAATCTTTCTGAGTTTATTCAAGTTAATAATCTTTCAGAAAATAAAAGCGTTTCTGATTATGAGTCTGATTCTGATTCTGATGAGACCAAACCATGTTTTGATTCTGATAATGATGATGATATCGAAAAGGGTTTTGAAGAAGAAAAGATAAATTTTATTTCAAACCCCATGTTTGAGTCTCAAGAAACTCCACCTTGTTTAGATCAAAGTAGTAAGCCTGAAGTGACTGAGTTAATTACATATGTTGTTATTGACAAAGATGGATATCTTGTGTACAAAAGTTTAGATAGTATGGTTGAAGGTGATATCCTTAAATCAGAACTCAAACTGCCAGATGTGGAATTTGGTGTTGTTTTTGAAAAACCAAAGTCTAGTATACAAGATAAACCAAATGTTGTCAATGTTTCAAGTGATAGTGGTATTTCCAAAGTTGAGAAATCCTCGTGCACTTTGTCAAAGTCTGAAACTTGTTCAATTAATTTTGATGCAAGTACTTTTGAGGTAGGAAGTACTTCTTGTGCTACACTTGAAACATCTTCAAAAGATTCATCTGATGTATGTTCAGTTCCTAAGACACCTATTAACTCAAGTTCTTCTGATTCTACAGATTTAAAAAGTTTTAAACGACATGGCCTAGGGTGGAAGAAGAAAGATTCAAAGAAGAAAAAGCATTTTGCTACAAATGAGAGTTTTGTTAAAAAGTTGTCTTTTGATGAAGCAAATAAATGTAATCTGAATGTTAGATTCAATAAGTGTCAAAACTCATTTGAGTCTGCCTTGATGTTTTTTGCTATGCAACGTTTGCATTATACTCATTGTGGTGATAATTCTTTTTCTTTGAACTCTAGGGATGTTAAAAAGAAGAGATCTAGTGGTGTTTCTCATGACAAATCTCATGCTTACTCGTTTAATCATCGTGCTAAAGTGTTTAGTGCTAAAAAGAAAAATCTTTCAAAAGCAAAAGATAAATCAGTTGATGTGAAATTTGTGTGCAAATGGATTCCTAAAGATTTATTGAATGCACAAATTTCAAAGTCTGGTATAAACTGTAAGATCTTAGGTTCATCTTCTGATTTGTTAAAGATGTATGAGACTAATAAGAAAGGACCCATTTGGATATGGGTTCCCAAGATGAACTAACATGTTTCTACAGGCCAGGCATATGTGGTATGTCGATTCCGGTTGTTTAAGACATATGACTGGCTACAAGGAGTTGTTGCACAATTATGTGGAACGACCAGGAGGAACAGTTAGTTTTGGGAATAAGACGACTGGGGTCATCAAAGGTTACGGCATTCTTACAAATGGTAAGGTATCCATAAAGAAGGTACTTTATGTTGAGGGGTTAAGTCATAATCTTTTTAGTGCAAGTCAGTTTTGTGATGGTTATAACATTGTTCTATTTTCCATCATTAACTGTCTTATCATTAATAGTGATGGTGTTGAGATTTTTGAAGGGAGACGGTTTTACAATCTCTATGTGGTTGACTTTCCGGTGATAGATTCGTCGAAACCAGTTTGTTTGTTTTCAAAGGCAACAAAATGCGAAAGTTGGCTATGGCATAGAAGATTTTCTTATCAGAATTTCTCAGATATTAGCAAACTAGCTAATGGTGGATTGGTGAAAGGTCTTCCAAAGTTGACATTTGATAGAGATTCTTTATGTCCGGCTTGTCAAATGGGAAAGATGAAGAGAAGTTCTCACAAGTCAAAGACAGAATCTTCGTGTCAATCACCACTCGAAATGCTCCACATGGACTTATGCGGACCGATGAGAATTCAATCAATTAGTGGAAAGAAGTACATACTAGTTATGGTTGATGAATACTCACGGTACATGTGGCTAGAATTTCTGAGAATGAAATCTGAAGCTCCCGAGTTGATCATAAAGTTTATCAAGAGGATCCAAGTTCTTTTGCAACTTCCAGTTCGAAAGATTAGGAGTGATAATGGCACTGAATTTAAAAATGCTACTTTATACGCTTATCTAACATCTGTTGGTATTTCTCATAATTTTTCAGGTGCTTATACTCCACAACAAAATGGAGTTGTAGAAAGACGAAACCGAACCTTAGTGGAAGCGGCACGAACGATGCTAGCTTACTCCGGATTACCTCTAACCTTTTGGGCCGAAGCTGTTTCAACGGCTTGTTTTACACAAAATCGAACCATCATCAATAAGCGCTTCAAGAAAACTCATTATCATATAATCAACCGTCGAGTTCCTAATGTCAAATTTTTTCATGTTTTTGGTTGTAGGTGTTACATTCTCAATAACCGTGACAATCTCGGTAAGTTTGACAAGAAAGCCGACGAGGGATACTTTCTTGGTTATTCACTAACGTCGAAGACTTTCCGGGTCTACAACAAAAGAACCAAGATGGTTATGGAAACCGTTTATGTGACCTTTGATGAAACCGTGTCAATGACTTCTGAACATAGCAGTTCAGAACTCGGAATTCATAGTCAAGCTTCTACTATGACTTCTGATTCTATTACTGATCCAAATAGTTCAGAACTCGATTTACTGTTTATGGATGCTTTTCTGGATATTTGTGCAGATAATGAAGATCTCATTCTTTCCAGAAATCCAAGAGTTGATATTCACGATGTTCCAGAACCTTCAAGCGTGAATGATTCCGGACCATCGGAGAATATTTGTTCTACTTCTAACTCTGATCAGGCCATACCAGTTCCAAGTGTTGAGCAATCAGAGTTAACCCCCGATGATCAATTAGAGATTCCTGCAATCATTGATGAAAATGATAGTCAGAACAATCTAGATGATCTTGCAATTCTTCCTGCTCAGTTGAAATGGACAAGAGCACATCCACTCTACAATGTGATTGGTGATGTCAATGATGGTGTTAAAATGCGATCTGCATTTGCAAATTACTGCCTATACAAAAGTTTCTTGAGCGTAATTGAACCAAAAAATGTCTCTCAAGCATTAGAAGATTCTGATTGGCTTTTAGTAATGCAAGAAGAGCTTCTACAATTCAAAAGAAACAAAGTGTATCGCTTGGTTCCGAGACCGCAAGATAAATCAATCATTAAAACCAAGTGGATCTTCAGAAATAAGAAAGATGAATTCGGATTGATTGTCAGAAACAAAGCGCGATTGGTTGCTAAAGGTTATTCTCAACAAGAAGGTATTGACTACGATGAGACTTTTGCACCGGTAGCGAGGATCGAGGCAATTCGAATCTTTCTGGCCTATGCGTCTCACAAGAACACCAAGGTATTTCAAATGGATGTCAAATCTGCGTTCTTGAATGGAGTCTTGCATGAGGAGGTCTATATAGAGCAACCTGAAGGGTTCGTCGATCCAGATTTTCCCGATCATGTATGCATCTTGGACAAAGCATTGTATGGCTTAAAACAAGCTCCAAGAGCATGGTATGAAACTCTGACTAATCATCTCTTATCCAAAGGATTCAAACGAGGTACGATCGATACAACTCTTTTTCTGAAGAAAGAAGGTGATGACTTGCTTTTAGTTCAAATTTATGTTGACGACATTATTTTCGGTTCTACTAATCCAGAGTTGTGTACAAAGTTTTCTAAAATCATGGAGACCGATTTTGAAATGAGCATGATGGGTGAATTGAATTTCTTTTTAGGAATTCAAGTCAAACAAAACCCTGATGGCATCTTTATAAATTAGTCAAATAATATTAAAGATATGTTGAAAAAGTTTAATATGACTGATTGTTCTCCAATTAAAACACCAATGCCAACTGGAAATCTTTTGGGTCCTGATTTAGCCGGTAAATCTGTTGATCAAAAGATTTACAGAAGCATGATTGGTTCTCTTTTGTACCTCACTGCGACTAGACTGGACATTATGTTCGCCACATGTTTTTATGCTAGGTTTCAAGCTAATCCTAAAGAGTCACACCTTGCGGCAATCAAAAGGATCTTACGGTATCTCAAAGGCACTCCCGAGATGGGTCTTTGGTATCCGAAAGATTCTAGTTTTGAGCTAATATCTTTTACAGAATCAGATTATGGTGGTTGTAAACTGGATAGGAAAAGCACTTTTGGATCGTGTCAGTTTTTAGGTGATAAACTTGTTAGTTGGACTTCGAAAAAGCAAAATTGCGTATCCACTTCTACGGCCGAAGCAGAATATGTGGCTGCCGCGAGTTGTTGTTCGCAAGTGCTTTGGATGAAGACACAACTACTAGACTATGGCTACAAGTTGAAGAGAGTCCCTATCTACTGTGATTCGGAAAGCGCCATTACGATAACGTCAAATCCGGTTCAGCATTCCAAGACAAACACATCGACATCCGGTATCACTTTATCAAAGATAATGTGGAGAAAGGTAATATCGAAATGTTCTTTGTTCAAACAGATTACCAACTTGCTGACCTTTTCACTAAACCTTTAGATGAAAAGCGTTTTAACTTTTTGGTTAGCAAGCTTGGCATGCTTACTCCTACTTAAATCTGTTTCGTATCTTAATTTAAGGGGGAGTTGCTTAATTATTCTGGATTGGATACTATCTGACTAACATCTAAGGATTCATTTTCAATGAATACCAATTTCTATTTTGTTTTGCAGATTATCCATTTGAGGGGGAGTTCTTAAAAGTGATATTCTTTTTAGGGGGAGAGTTCAAATAAGCTTTAATGCTTACATATTTGAAAGATGAACAACTTTCAGGTATGAAAAATGTTTTTACATGTTCAAACTCACTTCTCGATTCTCAAACGTTTTTTTTTCGAATTAGAAGTGTGATTTTCCATGTTTTCATATCATGATGAGTTGACGGATATTTTCTAACCGTGTGTTTCCAAAGTTAATACTTGCGTATTATCTTTTCATATATACTTTTCAAGTATTCATACACACCGGTTTAGCTTCTTTTGTCTTCGTTATTACCACGTCTCTATATGCTCATATTTTTCGGTGGTAATACACTCGCTTGATATTTCCTCATTGTACTTGATTGTTTCTTTGATTGGATACGTTCTTCAATGTTATATCTATATCTCGTTCGTATAGATAACATAATTTTTTGTGTGAACCACAGTTTTTCAAGAACATATCTCACCACATATAATGAATCAGTTTTCTCAAACATGTTTATATCATTCATGTTCTTCATTTCATATACTTGTTTGCAGAAATTTCTTATGCTCGTATATTGTTCATCTATATTTGTTCGAGCATGCTTTATATTGGCTCATTGATTCACTCGATGAATCATTGTACTTTCATGTTTAGGAAACTTATTTCATGGGATGTGTGAGCTTAACCAAACTTCTATGGATTTCCAGAACCGGCAATCCTACCCAAGAAGTTATCCTTGAGAAATGAGTGAGGGGTCTACATCAAAGAGTGGGGGAGATAACTCAGGTGGTCGAGTTATTCTCATTGTGATTGAGCGAAAAAAAAAGAATAAGAGTTTGGTTAGATGTGAGGATACTTGAAAGAATTGGAGGGTGTGAGAACAGAGTTAAAAAAAACATAAAACTCTGCACCAACCTTTTCTAAGCCGGGCAACCACATAATCTATTGGTTCACATTCTTTGGTGACCGATATTGAAATAAGGCAAAGCCCAATGCCGACTCTCGTTTTTACCCCACTAGCTACTCATTTCCTTCTTAACAAGGAGATGTTTCATTTCATCACGGGGACGCAGCACATAATCTATCAGGTTTTCATTTGGAAAATCGATATTGAAACAGAAGGAAGCTGCCCTGCCTTCGAACTTCATTTTTACACATCGAGTCGTGAAATGTTTTCACATTTTGAGCCTTATGACAGCACTTGATGCTTATTTTCTTTCATCACAAATACACACAAGGAATTCGTTTCTTTGTCAGAACGTTCATAGTAATACTTATTGTATTTGCGATGATTGAACGGAAGCCCTGGGAAGTGATCATCAATAAAGCTCTTTATATAGTGCATTTGTTGTACTGAGTTGCTTTGTGCTTCTCACAGGCATTCCAACTGATTCATGTGTTGTTTCAGGATTTTCCCACTTAAATTCGAATTTGAAAAGATTCGGATTACTTTTTGGAATTGACGGTATTTCGTTGGAGTAAAAAGGGGAATTCTGGAGTAACAAGGAGGAGATGGTTATGTGAGATGGTTTTTGTTATCGATGGTGGTTCTTTCATATGTTTGTATCTTTATGCGACGAGTTATCCGATCATACATTTCTATAGTTTTGATGATTATTTCATATTTCATCAAAAAGGGGGAGATGGTTTAGAAATGTTTTTGAAGATACTTTGGGGAGATGGTTCCGAAATGTCAAATCAAAGAGAAGATTACGAGATATGACAAGAGATGTTTGCGAGAGATGTTTGAAGTTTGGTGATTATTTGAAGATATCTCGTTCGTTAAAGCTTCTCATTCAAAGTTTGTTAAAGCTTCATGAAGATTTGGATGATTCTTGAAGATTATTACCGAAGCTTATTGTTCAAGGAAGCTTATTGTTGGTGTTTCAAGTGTTGATGCTTTCTTGAAGATGTTTGCCTAATTCTTTTTGTGATCTCGAATCCAAAGGGGGAGATTGTTGGATGCAAAATCGGATTGTATCCGAGATCACAAGTTGGTGCTTAAAGTGAAGTTAAAGGCAAAGTCAAAGTCACGGCTCAAGGTCAAAGTTTGGTTAATGCTTTAGTTGCTTTATGTGTACTTTGTAATGGTTTGTAATAGGTAGGGTAGAAAGTGCAAATGTAGTAAAGTGTAAGGGTTGTAAGTGTTTGGGTATAAATACCCATTGTGAAGTCATTTTGTAGTGTGCCATGTGAACGTGCTTTATTGTAAATGAGATTGAGTTGTGTTAGTTGAGAGCTTATGTGTGTGTGTTCTTGGTGTAAATAGTGTGTGTAAACATTTCATCAAGAATCAATGACATATGGCTATCCAATTCATTCTCTACTTGTTGCATGTTGATTAGAACTTGAATCTGGAACTACACTTAGTCAATTCTACTTTAAGTAATACTAGAATTTAACATTTACAAAACTTAACTGGATTTTATTAAATCCCAATTCCAAAGACTTGGAATTTCCTAGTTTTATAAATACTGATGTTATCAACGTCGTCTGAGATAACATCCTAAATTCTTTCCAAAACATGTGAGTAATTGAATGTGACTACAAAATATTTTATAATCCTTTTACTCATGTATGTTTTATTCTCAAAAACACATTCCTAAAATAGTAGTACTTCGTGTGTTTTTGACAGTTTTCATATAACCATTACTTCAAATCAATTAATTAAAACATTGAAGTAATTCTGTTAGTGTAATATATGACATCTAGGATCTACTTATTTGAATCAAGTCAATCTCGACTTTAAACAGATTCAACAATATCATCATCCACAAGATATTAAATCAAGACAATAATTTTAAAATTTTAAAAACAATTTAATAAACCATAAATATCCAAAAGATCACAACCATTAAAAATTGTTTTAAAACCACAAACATAAATTTAAAATTGTCTTGATAAATATCTAATGATAAACTAGCACATAGATCCTCGCAATCCTGGGCTCCTCACTTCTGACCACCTGCAATTAGAACATTTGCACTAGGTGTCAACATACTTGTAAACTAACAAGTAAAAGTGATAAACTAAAGCAATCACAAATACCTGAGGCGTTATTGCCTGCTTTGTGACGCTTTGGGCAGTTCTGCCTCCAATGACCAAGTTTATGGCATCTGAAACACCTATTCTCGGTCTTGGCATTGTTAGGCTTCACTTTCTTTCCCTTGCCCTTGCGTTCGTCATTGTTCTCGACCTTGGTCACACTCTGGCTTGCTTGAGGCTGGCTTTTGCCCTTACTGGTGTTTCCATGCCCACGCTTCCTCTTTGCCCCACCATTTCTGACCATGAGCACATCCTTGGTCTTGGTCCCGGTCCCCATACTCAACTCAGCGGTTTTCAACATGGAATGCAACTCAGCAATTGTCTTTTCCATGTTGTTCATATTATAGTTAATTACAAACTGCTTGTAATCCTTAGGCAGTGAGTTGAGTATCGTATCCGTTGCTAACTGCAACGGAACTGGGTGACCAAGCCTCTCTAGGTGATCAATATGCTTCTTCATTTTCATGACGTGATCACTGACCGAGGTCCCCTTGGCCATCTTGCACGCGTTCAGTGCCCGAGTGGCATCATAACGCTCTGTGCGTGCTTGCGTCTGAAACATGTCCCTCAACTGGCGGATCATGTCATAGGCATTGGTGTTCATGAGCCCTGTTTGCAGATCTGGGCTCATAGTCGCAAGCATGAGACAGCCAACGTCCAGAAAATCATCAGAATGCTTTCTATAAGCATTTCTTACATTGGCAGTTGCATTTGCTGGAGGGGCCTCACCTAGAGGCTCTTCTAGGACGTACCACTTCCTCTCGTGCCTGAGCACAATCATCAGATTGCGCTCCCAGTCGAGGAAGTTAGCTCCAGTGAGCTTGTCCTTTTCAAGAATGGAGCGAAGAGACAGGTTATTAGTGTTGGTTACAGTGTTTGCCATCTACACATTTAAAATATTTGGTTTTAGTAACTGTGAATAGACTCCCAACAAATATCAATAAACCCTTAAATGATAAGTATTGGGCTAGGATCCTTATTTCATACGTCCTGATGTACGGCTTGCTTACGTCACACCAGGCCCGTACTATTTCGGTAGGTAAGGACTTATACCAATCACATCTAACTGACATGACTTCTAGATCTTTTCGGGACATCGGATAAAACCGTACATGTTTTAGTCCCTCAGTGCATTTTGGCCCGATACGACATGGTGAATTGTTACAAAACCAAAATAGATCACACCATTTGGGACTGGTGTACTTATCACACCCCTTTCAACTTGGGGTTTGAACGCGGACGCCCAAGGCTTGTTCACTTCCAACGCCCGCGTACCTTACGCCGTTGGGTGTCCCAAGTGGGTTGCACTACTGATCTATGATTTTCTTGGGTTTTTAACTAATGTTTTTGAAAAACCTTTTATTTTCCAGTATTTTTAGAAAACTTTGCAATTTTAAAACTGACTGTTTAAAAAGGCAACCAATGTTTAAAAACTAACTGTTATTTAAACATAGACGCTATTTAAAACTAACTGTTTTAAAAGCACTTGCTAATTAAAACTAACTGTTTTAATGCCATGACTGCTAACCAAAAACTAACTGTTTTTGAAAGCCCTCTTGCTGACCAAAACTAACTGTTTTGTCAACATGCCTTTATAAGAAAACAATCTTATAAACATAAGGTTTTAAAATAAAATCTACCGTTTAAAAGGTTTCGAAAAGCTGGTAATTTTAATTTTAAAAACCTAATAGATTTCATGATTGTAAAGTTTTAAAACTCTCTCTAAATTTTAAAACGTTTGATAAATACTAAACATGCAATAATTATCAACTAATCATGAGCAGGCAGTTAAACACATCCACGCAGTTAAAGATTAACAACTACGCAATTTAAAACATCTAATTATAGATTTGCCAACTAATTCCAAAATGACCTATTATAAATAAACCTTCTTGCGTAGCTCCCACTGGCCTCGGCACGTCTGATGGAACTCCGGAAAGGGAAAAATATTGAAAATCTATTCTAAGGTCATTTACGTTACAAAGGGGTTGCAAGTGATATGCAGGTCTCCCAAAAATTAAACCAATGGTCTAACTTGGCAATTTCTACGATAGATTAACACAATATACACAACAGGTATAATCATAGTTCATGCAATTATACAAAGCAATAAACAAGCAATATATAAGGCATAAAACAATCCTAGATCCATTAAAGATTATCTTGTTTGGTTTATCGTAAAACATGGTTTTAACTGATTTATAAATCAAACTGTTTTACAAATCGAAACTAGTATTTTAATCCGAAATTGGTTTTATAAAATTACCTAAATAAAATAAAACCAATTTTCTAAAATATTTACTTTTATCCAAAACATATCAAACCGGACATTCCGAACCAACTGATCGGAATAATAAGTACTGGCCTAAAAACTGTGTCGTGGTTCGACCAACTAGTCAAACATGACACCTGGCCCATTTGACCAAAACGGGTCAAATACTGGTTTGATAATCACATGTTTAATAGAGATAATTATTAATTAATAAAATCTATTAAAACCAATTTTACAAGATAATAAACTTATCTAAATAAAATTAATTCGGATAAAAGCCAAGAACCATTAAACCCTTTGGTCCTCAAATGTAACACCCTGCTAAAGCGGAAACGCGAGGCGTGACAGCTAAGATTTCAATGCGATAGAAGATAAACAACATCAAACATTTCATTTCAAGTTCATTGTTTACAATACCAAAAGTTACATAACCAACCATAATTACAAAGTTCAAATATTACAAAACAACATTACAAAAGAAAAGTTTAGGTTTGATGTCGGTTGCAGCACAAACACTTTCTAATACCTTCTATTTTCCTGAAAAGCATGTTAAAAACAAGTGTCAACTACAAGAGTTGGTGAGTTCACAGGTTTTATATGCACAAAACATTTTCATATGCAGAAATCTTTATCGTAAAACCAATGTTCAACCTCAACTGTTAAACATAACATTTATGCAAGATATATTCTTGAGCCACTACTAAACCTAAACCTTTGCCCCAACGATCTACCTCAGAGGTGGTAGCGAACCACATGGGTAGAGCGTTCTCGCGAACTACCTCAGCGGTGGGACTAAAACCCCACATGTGTAGACGCTGCACTACCTCAGCGGTGGGACTAAACCCCACATGTGTAGTACCACATATGATTACATGCACCCTATACTCGTCAGTAAACAAAGGGTGGGTCCACTCTACCAAATAGCGCTATCCACAATAACCATTGGCTCGAAACGAGTTAATAGTAGTGTATTCAACATGGGACCTTTACTCAATATATATCATTATTTGCATAAACAACCGCTCACAAGCAAATATTCATAAATCATTTATCAAGCAACATGCTTTTCACCCCAAAACGCGTTAAAACGGTAAAATAGGGGCCGTGAATACTCACCTTGAGTAGCTTTGCGTTTATGACAATCGGTAGTGCGTGAATAATCCCGACTCCAAGTCTACTTATGCCCTATCACATACGTATTTGACGTAAGTCTTAATTCAACGGTCCATATCTAGCAAGTCAATACCGATATCCTATTATAATGCCTTTAATTAATTTTATTAAGTGCAACTTAGTATAAAATAGCTTTTTGTTACTTTATAATAATATCCAAACATGTGGAAATTCTTGAAGTTCACAACACAATCTTTTTGAAGAAATCAGATTCTGGCAGATTTGTTTTCTTGCAAAAATGTTACCTTTTTGTCTAGTTCCAAAAGGAGTTAAGCTACCAAAATTTTATCCATTAATATTAGGGGTATTAACAACAATCCTACCAAATTTTATGATTTTAGGAGATGATTAACATATTTTAAAAATTATTGAAAAATCAGTGTGCATGCATCAATCTTGAAACGACAAGTCTGTGGAGTTTGTGTCATAGAGATCTCATTACTATTCCAAAATTTGAATTTCAAAAGGGATTTTAAAGTTAACTCAAATATCTAACAAATGAAACTTGTTTCACACAATTTGGATGATTTTTGAATGAAATATGACCTCATGAATCCAAGCATGTGAATCTGCCATCATTGGGCAGATTGCACTCCGAATTTCATTTCATTGGTTGCACATTCAAAACTCCACCAAATCATGTGATTCCAGATTCTTTAGAAAGCCATCTCACTGAACTTGAACTTAGAACCAAGAATCATGCATTTTAGTTAAGTTATCAAGAAGATATGCATGCATGAAGTTGATACAAATTTCTGACTAGAAGCTGATGAACAACAAAAAGTTTCAACATGGTCGAGGGCTCAAAACATGGAATTTTTTAGTGATTCCAGTGGGGTTTGAACCCTAACACATAAAATATTGTACCATAAAATTTCCAGAAGAGAATGAATCCAAAAACACCCTTTTTGGGTCGTTTAAACACACATGCAACATTCTGTCAGCTTCTGTCCAGATTTAAACCCACTATTCTCACAAAAACACATAGAAATCTTCAAGATTTGGGGTTTCTTGGATGCTAAACTAAATCCCCCATCATATTTCATGTAATAAAGAAGAAAATACTCAAATATCATGATGATACATGCATGCAACAATACCCATAAAATATTGTACCATAAAATTTCCAGAAGAGAATGAATCCAAAAACACCCTTTTTGGGTCGTTTAAACACACATGCAACATTCTGTCAGCTTCTGTCCAGATTTAAACCCACTATTCTCACAAAAACACATAGAAATCTTCAAGATTTGGGGTTTCTTGGATGCTAAACTAAATCCCCCATCATATTTCATGTAATAAAGAAGAAAATACTCAAATATCATGATGATACATGCATGCAACAATACCCATTTTCAGATTCATAGATGTATGCATAAACAAAATTTTGGGGGTTATTCACATATGAATGGATGTTTTATGCAAGAACAACTAGTGAAATATGAAGGCTTTAGCCATTCTTTTTGCAAGAATAATGAAATCAACAACTTGCATGGGTGTTTAATCACACCATCATGCTAAATAAAAGAATATTATACAAGATTTGTTCAAGGTTTTTGGTTGTTCATGGATACATCATCATTTTGAAGCATAAAAATGCTTGATGTGCATCTCCAACCTCAAGAACCATAATATTGGCTCTACTTGAACAAAACAAAGAAGAGAGTATGATGATTTTTTACCTTGAATGTTCTTGAAGACACTTGAAGTTCTTCAAGAATTGGAGAGGAAGCTAGAGAGGAAATGAGAGAAACTTTAGAGTGAGAAAGTTAGAGAGAGAGGGATGATGAATTATGAATGGAAATGAGGGATGAGGTGGGTTTTTGAATCAGCAAAATAGAGAAATGGGGGGTGTTTGGACGTTCATAAGAGAGGAGGGGAGATGGTGTGGTGTGTTGAGGAAGTTAGAGTGTGTAAGTGGTTCAAATTGTATTGGCCAAAATACATTTTCTTGCCTTTTATATTTAAACAAATCAAGAGTTTCTAGAAGCTTAATAATTTAAATAAATTGGTTGGTTTAAGTTTATCTAGATAAGTTTTTATAAAAATGTTGAAGTGTTGGTGGAATAAAGCTGCTAAATTTGGAAACCGTTACCGAAAATGTGCGTTTTTGCGATTTTTACGTAACAAAAGCAGTTTTCGAATTTTTAATAAGAAACTTATTAGAAATTGATATTTTTAATATTTTGGGTCAATTAAAAATTAATTTGACAGTCTAGTGGTCGGAATCGGGACCTGCTGTTAACAGTTAGTCGGTTCGTGCAAGTTTTTCCGAAAGAAGCGATTTTTGTTCAACTTATATCCTAATCTTGAAATTTTTGAAATGTTTTTATATAAACCACTTAAAATATGATAATTTAATTATTATAGGCTTTAGTTGAGTCGGTTCGGCATTATATAGGATTTTCGGGCGATTATGGACCGAAACGGGCTTTTTCGGGCTATATTCGGAACTTTTAGGTTTTTGCCTAATTTTTTTTTCACGCAAACTAACCTAAATTCTTTTAACAACTTAAATGACTAAATTTTTACCTACGGAAATGCTACTGAGTGATTTAACGAGTAGCTAACCTGAAGGCCAAAAATTGTCAGTTGTCACATCAAACTAGGTCCAAATTTCTGGGTCTTGGGCCTTGTATGAGTTAGGCCCAATAAAACGAAAAAATCCGAAAACACGATCTCGTGATCGATCGACAAATTGACGTCGATCACGCAATCGCCATTTTCGGTGATGATAACAACAAACGGTCGCTACCACCACCACGATTATCGCAACACCATGCGCCCGCGACGACAGTTACAAAAAAACAAACACCGCCGCCGTTGCCTCCAAGTGGCCGGCGGCTATCGAAACAAGTCACCAACCGCCGCCGCCATCGCCTTCCGACGACAGCAGCAGCCACGCCACCATCGCCGGTGACGTTCGGCAATTCAATCGGCTTTGGCCGATTCCCACGTCCAGCGACGATAACGCCAAGGCGCCACCGCCGCCACCGCAAATCGACGGTCGTAGCAATCGGCCACTCCGTCGACCGCGGTCCGCAACCAACGCGCCGTCGCCGCTACCAATTGCGGCAGTCGGCTTGTGGCCGACAGCAATAAACCACCGTCATTGTCGGCGGTTAATGACAGAACCACCGCCACCGTCTGGCGACAGCAGCGGCACCACCACTCGGTGGCTTCGGCCTGTCTAGCGACGACGACAACGGTTCGCCGCCGCCGCCGTTCCCTTTGATTAGCAATAACAACCGCTGCCACCACCGTTCTTGGTGGCTTGGCGATTTACAAGACCGACTACCGCCGCCGCCTTGGCATGGCCGTAAGGCAGCCGGCGGCCTGGCGGGTGGTCCGCGGTGTACGCGCCGCCGCTGCTACCGATAACAGCCGCCACCACCGTCGCTGGTGGTCAACGACAGAACCACCGCCACCACAATCGTGATCGGCGGTCTACACAACCACCGCTGCTGCCGTGATCGAGAACCGCCAGCCACCACCGAACTGGTGGTTCGCCTTTGGCGTCGGTCTAGCCTGGCCACCGATTACGGCCACCGTTGCCGATTACAGCCGCCACCGAACTGGTGGTGCGGCTTCGGCGATCCGGGTGGCGGTTCGGTCGGCTTTGGCAGCCGTTCCGCCACCATCGTGGTTTGACCGGTGATCGGTGGGATGTTCCGGTTGCGATGTGCCACCGTTCCGCCACCGATCCCATAATCGTGTGTGTTTTTCGTGGTTTTCAGTTTTTAATAGATAAGCGATAAACGAAACTAATAAACCTTCATCAAACTGATAAAGATCATCAAACTGATAAAATTAAAAACTTACCAAACTGATAAAGATTTTAATTTTTATACAAACTGCTAAAAAACAAATCTTTATACATCCTGATAAAGATTCAATTTTTAATACAAACTGATAAAAATCAAATCTTATACAAACTGATAAAGATTCAATTTTTATACGAACATAATAATTTTAACGGATCTAAACAAACAATTAAATAAAACAAATAAACGAATAAACCTGTGGCTCTGATACCACTGTTGGGATTTTTAGCGATCCTCGTATGAAATTGACACGAGAAAAACCGTGATCTCAAACCTAACTGGTCGAGATACACGACAAAACTTTGATGATCAAACTGACCTCAAGGTTTAACAATCAAACCTAACTGGTTTGATTATGCGGAAGCGATAAGGATTAAAATCCCGAAAAATCACAGATCTTTATTCGTTTAGATTATTACAGTTAAAAGTTAGAAGAATACCTCGGAAGCTTGAGATAGATCCACCCGTGAACGACCAAATGGAATTCCCTCTAGCTGGATCAAACCCCGAACTATCACGAACAATCCGTACGCGAAGAACACGATCGAATAAAACACGAAACCGGGTCTGGTTTTAGGTTTTCTAGAAATCGATAGAGAGAGAGAGTATGGAGAGAGAGAGAGAGAGAGAGGTTTCTTGATAAGAAAGTATTAGATCAGTTTTCAATTCAATTATTCTGATTGCCTAGCATATCTATTTATATGGAAAACCTTCCATATATCAGATAGCTTTATTCTTTCTTTCTCTCTAAGATAGAATAATTTCCATAATTATCTTATTCTTTCTTTCTCTCCAAGAAAGAATATTTTACTATTATTATATTTCCATATAATAATTATTTCTAGATAATTATATGTAACACCCCGCTAAAGCGGAATCGCGAGGTGCAACAGTTCAGATTTCAATGCGATAGGAGATAAATAACATCATTCATTCACACCAAAATATTCAAAGTTTAAAATTTAAAATGTATTACAACCAACGGAATTTTGAAATTACAGACATAACAAAATAAATAATGTCTTGAATGATGCCAACAAACGCACAAACTAAGCTTTTTCATAAACCTTCTGATTTCCTGAAAAGCATGTTAAAACAAGCGTCAACTACGAGAGTTGGTGAGTTCACAGGTTTTCATATGCACAAAAAGTTTTACATGCAGACTTTTATCGTATAAATCTTTGGACGTTCATAAACGTCTAAAATCACATTTATGCATAAGATATGTAATATTGAGCCACTACAAACCGTTTCACCCCAACGTTATACCTCAGAGGCGGTCGCGAACCACGTAGGGTATAATGCTCTTATGAACTACCTCAGCGGTGGAACTTAATCCACATGTGTAGAACGTTTTCCAACGAGTACCTCAGCGGTGGAATCTATCCACATGTGTAGTCGTTAAATTCTGAAATAGTGCACCCTCTACTCGTCAGTCAATAGGGTGGGTCTCTTTACCAAATAGCGTTATCCACTAAGTCATAGACTCCTAACGAGTTAATGGTAGTGTATATTATAAGGGGAATTTTACTCAATACATATCATCATAATGCATAATTACTTGCTTGAAAGCAACGTTTATCACATTTTTCGTAACTTTTGCTAGAAAGCATATTTCATAACATTTCATCAACAACACGCTTTTCACCCCAAATACGTAAAAACGGTAAAATAGGGGCTGTGAATACTCACCTTGAGTAGTTTTGCGTTTATGACAATCGGTAGTGCGTGAATAATCCCGACTCCAAGTCTACTTATGCCCTATAACATACGTAATTGACGTAAGTCTTAATTCAACGGTCCGTATCTAGTCAAGTCATTACCGATATCCTAATATAATGCCTTCACTTAATTTTATTAAGTTCAACTTAGTATAAAATAGCTTTTAGTTACTTTATATCATTAACCAAACATATGGGAATTCTTGAAGTTTGCAAAACAATCTTTTGAAAAAAATCAGATTCTGACAGATTCACTATAATGCAAAAATGTTACCTTTAAGCTTGGGTCCAAAAGGAGATAAGTTATAAAATTTTTATCTACTGATATTGGGGGTGTTAACAACATTTCCACCAAATTTCATGATTTTTGGAGATGTTTAGCATATTTTAGAAATTCTTGTAAAATCAGTGTGCATAAATCATTTTTGGAAATACAAGTCAGTGATGTTTGTACCATAGAGAATTCATTTCTACACCAAAATTCAAAATTCAAATTTCAAAAGGGATATTCAAGATAAAACAAATATCTAACTAATGAAACAAGTTTCACACGATTTTGATGATTTTTGAGTGAGATATGACCTCTTGAATCCATGCATGTGAATCTGCCATCCTTAGACAGATTGCACCACGAATTTCTTTTCATTGGTTAAGCACTCAAAAATTCACCAAATCATGTGATATCAGATTCTTTGGAAAGCTAACTCACTGAACTTGATCTTAGAATCAAGAATCATGCATTTTAGTTAAGTTATCAAGGAGATATGCATGCATGAAGTTGATATAAAATTCTGACCAGAAGCTGATGAACACTGAAAAGTTTTGACATGGTTAAGGGCTCAAGACTTGGAATTTTTGAATGATTCCAGTGGGGTTTGAACCCTAACACATAAAATATAGAACCATAAATATTTCAGAGAAAAATGAATCCAAAAACACCCTTTTTGGGTCGTCCAAACACCATGCAATAATCTGTCAGCAACATTCCAGAATCAAAACTTAACCTTTTCACCATGAACACTTATAAGCTTTGAAAATTTGGGGGTTTATTTGATGATAAACTAAAAACCACTAACTTATATCAAATGAGTAGAAGAAATAAACTTGATTATCATCAAAACACATGCATGAAATAACAATAAATTTCAGCTCCTTAGGAGCATCAAGAATACCAAAAAATGTAAGATTTTCACCCCAAACTTGTGTTTTTATGGAGAAGTCATAGAATTTCACCTTCTTTGAATGTTCTTTCAAATTTCTAAGGTTCATTCTCGTCCTCAAACATCAAGAACAACATTCATCCAATAAAAGAGGGTTTAATCCTCAAGAATACAAGAAAAAGCTTCAAAATTGCTAGAAATCGAATCTAAAACATACAATCTAACCTTACCTTTGATAATACAACTATAAGAGCTTCAAAACCTTGTTTGAATCTCTCAAAAACTCAGATTTTTGGAAGGTATTTGGCTGAATTCTTGAAGGTTTAGAGAGAGAAATGAAGAGAGAAAGAGAGATTAGAGAGAGAAAGAGATTTGAAAGATGAATGATGAATTAAGTTGGAAAGTGTATAAAATGATGGTGTATATTGGAAAAAGAGAGAGAGAGAGAGAATTAATAGGGGGGGGGGGGGTGGCCGGCCATGGGGGTCCCACCCCAACCCTTTTGTTCTTTTTTTTAAACCTTACACTGTTTAGATTAAATGCAGTGTCGGGTTTCGGTGTTTTTCGGTAAAAACCGACTCTTTCAAAAGCAAAATTGGTTTATTTGGAACAGTTTACTTTTATTTTTAATAAACTAACATATTTTATATAAATTGACTTTAAATTTGGCATTATCAGGTTTTCGGGTGACTTTGGGCCGGTACGGGCTTTTTCGGGCAAATTTTCGGGAATTTTAGGTTATCTCCAAAATTTTTCGCACTCTCAACCTTAATTCTTCCTAAATAAATATAGGATTAAGATTTCACTAAGAATTATACTAATGAGTGATTATCGGGCCGCTAACATGAGAGCCGAATTGTGTCGGTTGTCACATTATAAAACTTAATTAATTTACCCTTTTATATATTTATTTAACTAATAAATATATAACTGTAATTAATTATTAGAAACCTTTCACTTTGGGGTTTATACAGAAAACACCCAACAGTTTTATAATTCACTATTATAAAACTAAACTCTCCAAACTGGGGTTATTTTACTATCCGAATTATAGGTCCTCACAGGTGTGACCCTCAAGTGTCTTATAACGTTGGATGTGCGATCAAACGGTTTGTCAACTTTTGCACATAATTACTAACAGAGGCTGGAGGGAAGTCGATGCGAAGCCTTGTAGTATCTTGCACCTCCCCCTTATGAGGACCCGGAGCCGAGTCGTCAGGGTCATCTTGCCTCCTTTTGGAAGGCTGAGCCTGAAACCGACATGCAACCTCTAATTCCCGGATGCGGTGCTGGAGAAGCTCGATCTGTTGGTCTCTTGGGCGATCATGGTACCTTGCTCTCTAACTTAGGCTGAGAGGCGGTCGTTCTGAGTCGTATAAGATGCTATCATGTACTCATGCTCCACCTCAGTAACGTAGCCTGGAATGTCGGGTAAGTTGCCCGAAGCTGGAGGAGCGAGGCGGAGGATATCCTCGGATTGGCGGGCGATCGGAGCTTCGGTTGACGGGGCATCTTCCACATGTTTGCCCTTCAGTTTGCGCTTGATCTCATAAAGCTCCCGATCCCGGTCTTCTTGGAGCTTTCGAGATGCCTTTAGATTGGCTCTTCTCTTTTGCTCTGTTTCGGCCAAGGCTCTCTCTAGTGCCTCGGCCCTCGAATCTCTTGCCGCATTGGCCTCCTCTAATCTCTGAATTCGTGATTGGACGACTTTAAGGATGTCGTCCGAATCCGTCGGACCTTGTCCCAGTGTTGCTTGGGCGGTTTTAAGGATTCCACCCGAATCCGTCAGACCTTGAAGTCCCGATGTTGCGTGGGCATCTTTTGAGACTTTGCCCGAGTCTGTTGGACCCGGTCCCAATGATACTACACCCAGTGCTTCATGAGCTCCGGTTGACGAGAAGAGACCTAAAGAGGTACTCTCTTGGCCTGTTTGCACCGCTGTCATGATGTTGATCGTGCCAGGACTTCCGGAAGATCCTCGAAGGGCGTCTCCGGACGCACCAACTCCTTCCGTTCTGACAGAGTCCCGTGGGAGCTCTGCTTGTGTTACCCTCGATCGTGTCCTAAAGATAGAAGGGATATCAAAGATCCCTGTGAGTGGTTCTATGACTCGAGGTGCGCTCAAATATGTCGAGAGGTGGGGCTGGTCCTCTCTCAACTCAACACCAACCGACTCCGAGTGAGTGGCCAGTGGAAGTTGTGCTATTTCCCTGTGAGAGACTAAAACGACCATCTATTGAGAGATGGCTGAGTGGCTGGCTGGGGTGTGCGAGTGCGCTAGTTGGCTGCTAGCGTCTTGACCCGACAACGTAAGCTGCCTGGTCTCGGTGTGGGTCGCCTCTGTGTGGGTTTGACACGAGCTAAGGGGGACGGCCAGTTCTAAGATCCTATTCGACTCTTCTTCTCCGACCACTTCCTGGATTTGAGCCCAAGGCTCATCTAAGTGGACCTCTTCATCTTCGGTCTCTTTTTCAAGACCCTCTCCTTCATCCTCATCACCACTCTCTTCATCCCTTCCAGTCGCCACTTCAGCTTCGCCTTCATCCTCTCGACCAACTGTTCAGTCATCCGAAGCTAGATCACCTCCCAATATGGGATCATCTGACATGCGATCGTCGTTAAACGAGGAAGTTACCTCGTCATCATCTATCTGTTGGGCTTTTCCTCCCTTCACCGGTACGGACTCCGTGAATTCTTCATCGGAGCCATAGTCAACCTTTTCTGACTCGGTGGTCTTTTCATCTGCCTCACGGCGGTCTGATGGAGTGTGATCTGATGAGTCATGAACGTCGGAGTCATCTTCGGAAGGTTCGCCTGATGAATCGTCCGGTTGCCGAGGAGCCGAAGCCGCTTGTGGTGGTGAGGGTAAGTGTGCTTGTTCTTGTGGGGAAGCTTCCACTTCCTCACCAACTTGAGCGGTTTGTTGCGGCGGCGACGACGTTCGGCGTTCATCGGAGGTAGAGGTCTGTGGGGATTGACGGAGTACCCCTGTATACTACCTGACCCGATAGCCTAGCATGTGTTCGGGTTCTGAGAGGATGTGTGCTGGTTCTTCAACATAAGTGCGAGTGCGGGCCCGACGAGCTCGGTTCTTGTTGGTCCCAATGAGGTGACCTTCAAGTAAGGATAGTATTTGGGATTATAGAAGGGGGGGGGGTTGAATATAATCACACAAAATTTCACTTTTAAATTCTTTGTTATATTAACAATATGAATTTACAGATTGTTGCGGAAATAGAAAAGACAATAAGTCTAAACTAAACAATCTAAGCTTTCTTTCACTATGCACTAAAGTGAGAAGATAAGAGAAGAAAGAAAATAGAGGGAATAAGAAAGAAAGGATTAGGGTATTTTTAGGATGAAGAAGAAGTATGGAGAACATCTCTTCAAGTCCTATTTATACCCAATGCATTAAATGCATGCAGACTCACTTTTGTGTACGTGTCACAATGTAAGTGGTCCTTTGTACTATTTACTATAAACAAATACTCTTTGCATGGTGTGCAAAAGAGGAAGTGTGTAAACAGTTGCCTTGAGGTCTAATAAGTACGGAGGGAACAGTAAAAAGACTGTCCTTATGTACTTTTGTGTCAGTAAAGGCGGATAATCCTTTTGTGCATTAGACTAAGACATTACACTAATCCTTCAGGATCAGGATACTGATCAGTGAGTAGAGTCCTGAAACTGATGCTGTTCAGGGTCACTTGTATCCCGATGAATCTTCAGGATGTCATACAAAATTGAGCAGCCTGCTATCACTGAGTTCCGTCTTCAGATCACGAGCATGCTGTTCCTGTCATCAGCTAATTCTTCGACGTCGCTGATGGTTCTTTGAGTATGATCTTGATGTCTTCAGGAGGTCTTCACTTCAGTGGACAGGATCAGTAGACTGCAGAACAGACTCATTCGTCTCCTGATCCTGATCCTGATGATTATAAAGATAAGTTACAGCATAAGTAACATGGAATAACACTGAACAGATTCAGTGATAATTTCTCAAGCTATAACAGAAGTAAAAACCTATTCACTAAGTAAAGATTCAAGATCATTATCATTTCATCAGGTCTTAGGAGAGGTGGATCAACAATCTCCCCCTAAATGATAATGATAAGACAATGGAGAATTTGTCTAAGTCTAGAAAGAAAAAAAATTTCTAAGTCTAGATGAAACAGTAGGAAATAGAACTCATAAAGGTACATGTCCCATTTACTGTTTTGAGGGATCTTTTTCAGTACTATGATGGAGTAAAGTACAATGCACTGAATTGCATTTTCATTAATCTTAATAAAGGTTACAAGAGTAAAGAAAATACATAAGTACATGAATCAAGTACTGAAAGGAAATTACAAAAAATTCTAACTATCAGAGTCTTCACTAACTTCTTCAGTCTTAACTTGAATTGGAACAGGAGTATCACTGAAGGCAATTCTATGATCGAGGATAGCTCTGACAGTGCGAATGATCTCTTTATTATCTTGGTTTTTCTTATCCTTCTGAGCGATGAAGAGAACTGATACCAAGTGTTCATATGGTGCTTTGTGTAGCTCGCTGAAACGCTGAAAGCGTAGGATTTTGGAGTTGTCGCTTACACAAATACCATGAACAGGTTCTCTAATAACTTGTCCTTCAGAGAGAGAGACTCCTGTAGGGAAGGAAAGATCAAGCATCGAGAGGTACAGTGGCTTGATAATAGTCCTGGGCATGCAAGGAGTGGGTCTCCTTGTTGAAGTGCCTGCTGATCTTCGAACAGGATGCTGAGGCAGTGCTGAAGAAGGTTGGAGTAAGTCATCAGGAACTTCAGTTGTTCTTCTGATGCGTGCTATAAGTCCATTTATGACTTCTTCTACTTCAGCCCTGTAGTTTCTATTGGCTTTTGGAAGTAGGCTTCTGATTTCGTTCCACTCTGACAAGTTGTATCGATCTAACTTGTCAAGAGTGTGTTGCACGTCCTTAACTCCTGGGCGTTTGACGGTGATCCATGTTTTTGCTCTCTTGCCGCGCGTTCGGCTGAGATGGATTCTAGAGATAGCAGCACCATGTTTCCTGAGGTGTAGACGATCTCGGCACCAGTCAAGCTCTTAGTTCACTTCTTCAGTCTGTTCCTCTGCATGTCTGTTGAAGACCTTCAGCGCGGCCTTCTGTGCTAGTAGAGGATCAGCACTTATTTCGTCGTCTTATTCTACAAAGTCAGACGCGAGCCGTCTTGCGGCTTGGGCAGAAAGGAATGCTTCCTTTTGCTTTTTATTATGGTCCTCCCGATCTTGCAACGCGAGGTCGTACTCCTCCTGTGTTAGATAGGCAAACTCGGAGTCCCAAGAGGTACGAAGAGGAATTTTTACTCTTGTACTCTCGAGTCGCTCTATCACGGCGTGTAAACGCCCATCCCTGTTCATATTAGCAGAATTGTCAGGGTAATTCTCCTTCAGATCTAGGAGAATTAGAGGGAGGAGATCTAGGGGAAGAAGCAGGGGTAGAGAAGTCATCAGAGATGAATTCATCATCTGATGATAGGCATATGGTTTCAGGAGGGGCTCGGATTTCAGGGGTTCTGGAGGAAGATGCTTCAGAGTTAAAGCGGGTTGGTTTTGAAGGAATGGATTCATGGTTTAGGGGAGTTACTCTGAATGTCATTCTGCTCAGTTCGGCTCGTGTCTGTTCTGATGGACTATTCTCCATAAGGCGAACAATCTCACCAGTGACAGAACCAAAGTTAACATCCTGAAATTCAGAGCCGGTTTGATTTTTGGGTTCAGGGGTTGGTTCAGGAGTAGATTGAGGTGTTGGTTCAGGGGTAGGTTGTTTGGGTGGTTGGTAGATAACCAGTTGTAGGTTATTTGTGGGTGAGTCTTCAGAGGAGGTGTCGAGGGTGATGGTTTTAGGGGTGGGTTTAGATTTAAGAAGAGTGGAGATGGGTTGGTTATCAGAAGATGAGGGAGAGGATGGAGGAATGGACGTACCAGGTGCACCGGGGTTCTCCCCCTGAGAATGTGCAGGCCCTGGAGTGGGCGTTGATGCAGGAACCTTTTCGACTACGAAGTCGTCGTCCTCATCATCATCATCATCATCTTCATCATCATCCTCGTTCGTTCCCCCTTCTTCAGTTGTTCTCCAGTTAGTGGAGGGGGAATAGACGGAATGGTCTCGCTGCAGAGGAGGCTGTCTCTCCCCCTCAACAGGTGCCTGAGCCAAGGCGGCTGTTGAAATATACCTCTGAAGGAGAGAGGCCATATCGTTTTGTAGCTTGCAAGAGATGAAAGAAGAGGAGATCAAGGATTGTAGAATATCCCTGTCTGCGCTGGTGAACGATGGAAGAGATGGAGGAGCAGTCGTGAGGGCGTTGACGGCAGTGGTGAGGCCAGTCACCTGCTCCTGGAGAGCGCGGAGCCCTGCTTCTTGGGCATCCAACCTCTGAACCACTGTTGTTTGGAAAGTGGTGAGAGAGTTGGTGCTGTTGGTGATGGTGGTGGAGAGAGCAGGCAGAGCAGTGGCCTTCAGGTCATCAACAGACGCCTGAAGGGAGTTGGAGGAGGTAGCCACTTGGGAAACCTTGTCGTGGATGGTATCCAGACAAGAAATCGTGATTGTTACAGCCGTCGGTGGCGGAGTGGCGGCGGCGGCAGCAGCAGTGGTAGTGGCGGCGGCGGCTTCAGCGGCAGTCGCAGCGGCCTTTGCTGAGGCAAGCTCCAGCTCTAAAGCCTGGAGACGTGCCTTGTGCGCATCCTCCTGCTGTTGGAGTGCTGCGCGGGCCTCCTGTAGCTGTCGTTCAGCGGACTGACGACGAAGTTCAGCTGCACTTAGCTGTCGTTCGGAGTCCGTGAAGACGAAATCATTGAAGGGGTCATCCTGGTGTAGTTGAGGATGCCCTTCAGCTGCTGCTCCTAAAAACCAGTAAAATTAGTAGCTAAATGAGTACTAGAAGACTCAGAAGCTTTCTTAGAAGAAGGAATAGTAATATTACGCTTAGTAATATTACCTGAGGTTAGGAGGGCATCAGACCGATTACCCTCCACATTCTCTGAGTGTTCTAGTAGAACAACCTCAGGTTCTTGTGGTTGAGGAGCAGGAGTATCTGCAGGTAAAGAAGTTTTAGATAAAGGGGAAGGTTTATTAAAAAGTTGAGGCAGGGTAATATAATATTTCTTACCAGCAGGAGCCTTCTTTTTCTTTTGCGCCTTTGACTTGGCGCGTTTTGGCTGGGGAGGAGGAGAGGAGCCAGAGGGAGGTGGGCGCTTCAGGAGCGCAGATGAAGTAGTTGCAGCTGGGGAAGTCAGTATTGGGTTAGCTACTGACATAGCATGCAGAGAAAGAGAAGAAGATGGTTTGGATGAGAGAGAAGAAATCATACCTTGGACAGGAGGAGAGGTGGGTTGCTCTTCTACTTGTGGTTGTGGTTCTGGAACAACCAGAACAGCAGAAAGAGGAACGTCATCAGGCTTTGGGGAAACCTGGTCCAGGAACTTTACGCCTAAGGCGTAATTGTTGAAGTTGCCTTCTGTTGGGTAGTTAGTACCCATGTGCAGTGCCAGGACGGCGGAGAAGAACCTGGTGTAGGGGACGTTGACCACCCGGGTCCTGTGCTTGATCTTCTTGACCATGTCATCCCAGATGCAGCGAACATAGTCAAACATGCGATTTTTGATCGCAGAGTAGACCATGTTCTGGATGACAGTGGGGAATTGTTTTGTGCTCCCCGTCTTCCCTGTCAGACAGAGACCGAACGTGTTCCATATATAATAGAACGTAGCGTTCAACCCCGTCTTGTGGACAGTTGCAGCAGTCTTGACCAGAGGGAGGCCTTCTCTCACAGGCCAATTGTAGCCTATGGCGTCCAGAAGCTCAATGACTTCGTCCGTAGTTGGAGGAGGAGGAAATTTCTCCTTCTTGGGAAAGTTGAGTACATTCCGCAGGGTTCCAATGCCGAATGAAATGATATCGTCCTTAATCTGGAACTTGATCACTTCGTGCATTTTGCCCTTAGAATTCCTCTCCTGGGCAGTGGTAGCAGTGGACCATAGTTGGAGAAGCAGCGGTTTGTTTGGCGCTGGGTTGAGAGTGAAAGCCGTCTTCAGGGGACTGTTGAGAAGAAAGTCCCTGGCAGGCTTCAGATGTTCCTTGTTGGCAGGAATGTCAAACTGGCCAATCAAATTGTTTGGCTTGAATTGCAGGTCATGCTGAGGGATGACCACGGGTAGGCTTGCAGAGGCGGTGAGTAGAGTGGTGGCCTCAGAGGAGAGTTGAGCGTCAAGAGATGTAGAAGTAGTAGCAGCCATCCTGTCAAAAACAAAAAATAACATATGTGGATGATTAAGAATCCAAAATATGCATTTTTCTTCACTTTTCAATGAACACAGAATATGTTCATAAAAGTGGTGAAATCCTTTATACTTGGAATGGATTAGATACCAAAATACACAAAAGGAATGTGTTTTGGTATTAAAGAGAACTTCTATTTTGATGAAGATATATCAAAATAGGAGTTTATGATTGTTCTTAAAAGAAATAAGAAAAATCATGTAAACAGTTTTAACAAAAATCTTAGAAGATTTTGGGAAAACTAAGATCAAACGAAGTGATCTTAGGGTTTTTGGAAAAACGTTTATCAAAATAAGTTGTTTTTTGAGAAGAATGTCAACTTAGATTGTGGAAAGAACAAAGAGTAAATACACTTACGATGATTCTTGAATAAGAATGTGGTGAGTGTGTGTTCTTGGTGTTCTTGAGAATGCAGATTAGATAGTAAGAGCTTTCCTTGCTTTGAGTTCTTTGAGAGAGAATTGTAAGCGTAAAGAGAAAAATGGAGTACGAGTGAGGTTTTTATACCTCGTGGTAGGAGAGAGAAAATGGATGAGAGAGAAAAGAGCGGCTAAATTCAAACGTAATGATGAAAAAAAAGAAGTTCTACGCGCGTTCACGCGCCTGACACACGTCGTGGGGAACAGCAAACGTCCCATTACGTGTCAGTGCAGATGAAAAGTTTGTTTTATTTGAAAAGCTAAAAACCACCTTTTCAGGGGATAATTCCATTTTGATGAAAGAATTGTTTTCTTGGAATTAGAGTACTTATCAGATAAGTACTGTTTTGGGAAAATCCTCTTATCACATTAAATGCGATAAGGTTTTAGGAGCAGAGGTACTTACCTGAGAATCATCAGTATTCGGATTTTGAACAAAGATTTTGTAAGTACTGAATAGAGTTATCTTCTGATGAGAGTTTTGTTCAGGAGTTGTTAAGGAAAGAGTCCTGAGAAAAGTTATTCTATAGGATTTAACAACTGTTTGTCCTGATAAACTTCAATCATCAGGATTTAACATCCCAAGTTCACTGATGAGCATATTAAAACGCGTTACATCCAGTGGTTTGGTAAAGAGGTCAGCGAGCTGATATTCAGTAGGGACAAAAGGGAGTTCAATATCACCATTCATCACATGATCCCTGATGAAGTGATATCTCACTTCAATGTGCTTTGTCTTGGAGTGTAAGACAGGATTCTTAGCGATGGCTATCGCTGAAGTATTGTCACAGTAGATAGGAATTTTTGAAAGTTGTATGTCATAGTCCTGAAGTTGATTTCTCAGCCACAGGACTTGAGCACAACATATTCCTGCTGCAACGTATTCAGCTTCAGCAGTTGATGTGGACACAGAGTTCTGTTTCTTGCTAGTCCAACTCACCAACTTGCCACCAAGTAGGTGACACCCACCAGTGGTGCTTTTCCTTTCGATCTTACATCCAACAAAGTCACTATCAGAATAAGCTGTTAGATCGAACCCTGAGTCCTTGGAGTACCAAAGGCCCAGATTAGGAGTTCCCTTCAGATATCTGAAAATTCGCTTTACAGCGGTCAGATGGGATTCTTTGGGTTCAGCCTGATAACGAGCACATAAACATGTAGAATACATGATATCAGGACGAATAGCTGTGAGATACAACAGAGAGCCGATCATTCCTCTGTAGAGGGTCACATCAACAGGTTTCCCTTTGGAATCTTTGTCAAGTGATAGAGGAGGAGCCATTGGAGTCTTCATCGGTGTACATGAAGTGAGATCGAATTTGTTCAACATATCAAGTACATATTTACCTTGATTGATAAAGATTCCCTTTTCAAATTGCTTGATCTGAAGTCCTAAAAAGTATGTTAGTTCATCCATCATAGACATTTTATATTCAGTTTTCATGAGCAACTCAAACTTTTCGCAGAGTTTGGGATTGGTTGATCCAAAGATAATGTCATCGACATATATTTGGACAAGAAGGATATGCTTAGGATATTTCTTAAGAAATAGAGTGCTATCGATCTTACCACGAACAAAACCTTTAGAGAGAAGAAAGGTTGAGAGGGTATCATACCAGGCACGAGGAGCCTGTTTTAACCCATAGAGAGCCTTGTTTAACTTGTAGACGTGATCAGGGAACTTAGGATCTACAAAGCCAGGAGGCTGAGCCACATATATTTCTTCATTGAGTTTTCCATTCAGAAAGGCATTTTTAATGTCCATCTGAAAACTTTGAAGTTCATATGTGCTGCATAAGCTAGGAAAAGTCGAATTGCTTCGAGCCTAGCTACAGGAGCAAAAGTTTCATCGTAATCAATGCCCTCTTCCTGCCTGTATCCCTGAGCCACAAGGCGAGCCTTGTTTCGAATGATCGTACCAATCTCATCAAGTTTATTTCGAAAAATCCACTTGGAACCAATGATAGTACGTTTTCGAGGCCTAGGGACGAGAAGCCAGACATTGTTTATGATGAACTCTGCTAGCTCTTCCTGCATGGCTGAGACCCAGGCAGAATCACGCAAAGCGTCATCTATTTCTTTAGGTTCATTTTCAGAGATGAAATTAACATAAAGACAGATGTTACAAGATTGGCGTCGAGTCTTAACACCAGAGGAAGGGTTACCAAGAACTTGATCAATAGGATGATCCTTGGTCCATCGAAGAGCAGGTGGTTGATATACCTGTCCTGAAGTGGAAGCTTCATTTACTGATGGATCAGGGAGAAGATTAGTAGGAACAGGTTCACTGACAGTGGTTTGAGAAAAGTCTTCACTGTTAGTGGGTTGATCAGGTTCAGGTGGTGTGACTTGGGTGATGGGGGTGGCATTTATTATAGGAGGTATGGATATTTGAGAGGGTGGAGTAGGAGGATCTTTTTCAAAACCATCAGGAAGTCCTTGAGGAGTTGGATCAACAATGGGAATATCAGGGACTTGAAAGAAAGAATCAGCCCATTGATTTATTTCAGAGTTATCATGAGGGTGAGGGAAGGTAGGACCCGATTCATCAAATCTAACATGAATCGTTTCCTCTATGGTTTGTCTTCGTTTGTTGAACACACGGTAAGTTTTGGAGATAGAGGAGTATCCAAGAAAGATTCCATCATCTGACTTGGAATCGAACTTTCCAAGATTGTCTTTGTTTTTCAGGATGTAGCAGACACAACCAAAGATATGGAGATGTTCGATTGAGGGTTTCCTGTTAAAAAAGAGTTCGTAAGGGGTCCTTCTGAAGCGTTTGACTATCAGAGATCTATTCTGGGTATAGCAAGCATTGTTAACAGCTTCAGCCCAGAATTGAGTGGCAAGGTTGGCTTCACTCAACATAGATCTTGCAGCTTCGATCAGGGTTCTGTTACGACGTTCAGCAACACCGTTTTGCTGAGGAGTTCTAACAGAGGAGAAGTTCTGAGAGATGCCTTTCATAACAAAGAGGGTTTCCAGGGTACTGTTTTTGAACTCAGTACCATGGTCACTTCTGATAGAACGGACGGAAAGGTTGTTGAGCTTTTCCATCCTCCTGACGAACAGGATGATTTCTTCAGGAGCATCGCTCTTGGATCGAAGGAAGAATACCCAAGTATATCTGGAATATTCATCAACAATTACCAGAGTGTATTTCTTTCCACCAATGGATTGGACATTGACAGGTCCAAAGAGATCCATGTGGAGAAGTTGTAGAGGAGAGCTGACGGAGGAGATCTGCTTGGACTTGAAACTTGCCCTGGTCTGCTTTCCCTTTTCGCATGCAGAACAAAGAGACACCTTTGTATAGCGAAAGTCAGGAAGACCAACAACGAGATTGTTGATGTAGAGTTGATTCAGAGTCTTGAAGTTGAGATGAGAGAGACGCTTGTGCCAAAGCCAATTTGTATCAGTAGAGGCACGTGATACGAAACAGAAGTTATCAGTGGAAGTATTCATGTTGATGATGTAGATATCAGCTTGTCTAACACCAGTGAGAATAACTTCCTTACGTCTGTTCTTGACTTTGCACTTTTTCTTAGAGAAGGAGACTTTGTGATTCTTATCACACGGTTGGCTGATGCTAAGAAGATTGTGCATCAGTCCTTCAACATAAGCAACTCTTTTGAAGGTAGTTACTCCGTTGGTCAGAGTGCCATAACCTCGGGTTTGGCCTTTACCGTTTCCTCCAAAGGTCACTGCAGGACCTCTTTCTTCACGGTAGTTAGAGAGGACAGATTTAGAACCAGTCATATGTCGAGAGCATCCACTGTCCAGATACCAGATGCCCTTATCTTGACTGGAAGAATCAGTCGCAGAGGTGGAAGCTTCAGGAGCTTCAGTAGGAACCTCTTCAGGAACCTCTTCTATCTTAGCCATAAGAGCTAAGGTAGGTTCTTCAACAATGGCCATCAGTGCCACTGGAGTAGAGTCTTCCTCATCAGATGACTCATCAGAGGAGACGTCATCCCAATCGCAGTCTTCTGCGATAAGACCTTTACCTTTGCGCTGAAATTTCATCTTCTTGTATTTTTCTTTCAGGCGCTGGTATTTGGGGTTCTTAGAGAAAGATTTGGCAGAAGAGGGAGCAAACTGACTTTTCCTGTACCTGCAATCATTAGCAAAGTGTCCTTTGCCCTGACAGTTGTAGCAGATGGCAGTAGCCTTATCAATAGGTTCTGATTTAGGCTTGTCAGTTATAGAGAGAGGTTTCTTTTTATGGAAGTTTCCCTTTTTGGCAAACTTTTTAAAAGATCTAGTTAATAAAGCAAGAGATTCATTGAATTCAGGATCTTCTGACATGTCAGAGTCAGAGGATTCTAATTCAGTAATAGTAACAAAAGAAGTGGCAACAGGAGTAACTGAATCAGAGACCAGTGCAACAGTGTTACTTTTGGGCTCTTTAGTATCTCTTATGAGATTCTTTTTCAGTTTCTTCTATTGTTCGCGGTTTAGAAGAATACCGTACAGCTCACTTAAAGTGAGTGTCTTTATGTCTTTGGACATAGTTAAACAGGAGGTGTAAACTTCCCAATGTTCAGGAAGAGCTTCCATGAACTTGGTAACCACCTCAGAGTTGGAATAGACAGTACCGATAGTCTTCAGGTCAATCAGGAGACAGTTGAATCTCTGATGTAGCTGGGAGAGAGTTTCATCTTTCTGATGAATAAAGCTTTCATACTGGCGAACCAAGAAAATCTTTCTTGATTCCATGAGAACATCAGTACCTTCGTATTGGACAAAGAGAGTGTCCCAAATCTCTTTGGCAGAGCGAAGGTGACAGACAGAGTGGAAGACGTCATCAGGGAGTGACATGGCAATGAGAGATCTAGCCTTTGTGTCAATGTTGACAAGGCGCCTATCTTCCTCATTCCAGTCAGTCACTGGCTTCACCAGTTCCCTGGCGGGTATAGCAGGTTGACCGTCAGCAGCAGGAATAGCATGGACAGGCTGTGTAGGCACATGCGGTCCATTTTCCAGGAAGAATGGAATCTGGGGATCAGAACCAGATAGAAAGAGTTCCATCCTGGATTTCCAAAGAGCAAAGTTGTCTTTGTTAAACCTAGGAGGTTTTCCAGAAGAGCCGGTATCAAAGTAGTTATCCTTAGCGTGAAGAGCCATGGATTAAGAGAAGAGAGGATCACAAGATTTTTCTTAGGAAGAAAATGAGAGCTTGTATCTGCTCTGATACCACTTGTTGGTCCCAATGAGGTGACCTTAAAGTAAGGATAGTATTTGGGATTATAGAAGGGGGGGGGGGGGTTGAATATAATCACACAAAATTTCACTTTTAAATTCTTTGTTATATTAACAATATGAATTTACAGATTGTTGCGGAAATAGAAAAGACAATAAGTCTAAACTAAACAATCTAAGCTTTCTTTCACTATGCACTAAAGTGAGAAGATAAGAGAAGAAAGAAAATAGAGGGAATAAGAAAGAAAGGATTAGGGTATTTTTAGGATGAAGAAGAAGTATGGAGAACATCTCTTCAAGTCCTATTTATACCCAATGCATTAAATGCATGCAGACTCACTTTTGTGTACGTGTCACAATGTAAGTGGTCCTTTGTACTATTTACTATAAACAAATACTCTTTGCATGGTGTGCAAAAGAGGAAGTGTGTAAACAGTTGCCTTGAGGTCTGATAAGTATGGAGGGAGCAGTAAAGAGACTGTCCTTATGTACTTTTGTGTCAGTAAAGGCGGATAATCCTTTTGTGCATTAGACTAAGACATTACACTAATCCTTCAGGATCAGGATACTGATCAGTGAGTAGAGTCCTGAAACTGATGTTGTTCAGGGTCACTTGTATCCTGATGAATCTTCAGGATGTCATACGAAATTGAGTAGCCTGCTATCACTGAGTTCCGTCTTCAGATCACGAGCATGCTGTTCCTGTCATCAGCTAATTCTTCGACGTCGCTGATGGTTCTTTGAGTATGATCTTGATGTCTTCAGGAGGTCTTCACTTCAGTGGACAGGATCAGTAGACTGCAGAACAGACTCATTTGTCTCCTGATCCTGATCCTGATGATTATAAAGATAAGTTACAGCATAAGTAACATGGAATAACACTGAACAGATTCAGTGATAATTCCTCAAGCTATAACAGAAGTAAAAACCTATTCACTAAGTAAAGATTTAGGATCATTATCATTTCATCAGGTCTTAGGAGAGCTGGATCAACAGTTCTCGATGGCCCTCTCGTAAGCTTCAGCTCCTTCCAAGTATGGAGTGGCGGATGTCCTGACGATTCTACCCACTTCACCCCTGATGTCAACACTCATCACTCCCGAGCCAGAGGCTCCCCCACTGGAGCTCTGGCCCGCCGTACCAAAGGCACAGCTCCTATCAAGGACGGGTTGCACATCTTGAGCAGGGCTCCTTGGCTCTGAGGAGTCCGTAGATGCGTCTCCTAGACCTATGGATACTCTATACATTCCTACGCTCGTCGCCCTTTGGTCGGCGGTGTTTAGAACATTCTCCGGAATAGGCATCTCCACTTGGCCTGGCTTCAAGGTTCGTCGGTTCATCCTGTTGATCTGTTTGCTTTGGAAGCGGGGATGACCAGATCTGCGTCGGACCGTCGGATGGCGATCCATGTGGTCTTGGATCATGATGCTGAAGAATCTCATCCAAGGGATGGATGAGTGACGAGTCCATGCAGGGCCTTCCACAACGTCGTTGACGATGTCCTGCCATAGTTGTTGCGCGATGTGACAACCGTCAAAAGAAAATCAGTTTCAGGTTAGATATGTTGAGTCCCTTCACTTTATTACCTAGACATTAATTTCCCATCGTAGCATTTAACCGAAAACTTTAGTGCTATTTTATGAGGATTATGTTAGAAACCTTCAAAATTAGTAGAATTTACACCAATCTTATAAACAATCCCAATTATATGTAGATAAGCCTTATCTATTTTCAAATCTAACCTACAATTTTATTTACTCTTAATACTAATATTAAAATGTCTAGTTACTACTTATTTATTTATATTTATATTTTATTTTCTCTAAACAAATTGGTATGACTAAATCTTGTTGTTAAAAAAAAAATTAATTTATACAAACACACACATATTGACGTCCACAGCACACCAACTCACATCCTCCATTTTTTTTTTATTTAAATACACCTTAAACTCTCTCATTTCAACCATTTCCTCACTAGTTCTTTTCTCTCTACTTTCTTACTCTAGAAAAATCTATTCATTCTCTCTTAATCACTCTCTACATCCTCTCACACTCCTTTCACTTCAGCCCCAAAATCATCCATCTTCAAGAACTTGAAGAACATTTTGAAGGTAAGAATGTGTAGGGTGCAAAATCCACACACACATTTGTATTCACATGTGCATTTGCTCTTCTTTTATTTAGTTTTGATCATCTTCTCCTACATCTTGTTATAAAAAAAACATCTAGACACCTTGATGTTTGAAGATCTATCACCTTAACACAAATGTGTTACTAAAATGGTGGTGGATCAATGATCAAACCAAAAATCAAGTGAATAGATGACTTTTAATACACATGCATTGAGTTTTCTTGAAACCCTTATGAGATCATTTGGGGATTTCAAAAGAACGATTTAAAAACTTCTACAATCATGTTTAAACAAACATGCATGATCAAATCTTGCACCAAAATAAGTTGTATTTTGAAAATGGTTATTTATAATTAAAGTCTAAAAAAAAAAAACAAGCTGCCAGATTTTTATAGCAAACTTTGCATGCACAAATCTAACTCATTTGACCTCCAAAAGATTTGAAACTTTTTGAGAAGTTAATTTATTGAGTTAGGATTCAAACCCAACTGGAATCTTTGAAAAATATTGATATTTCGACCCCCAAACAAATTTTACAAAAACAGTGCGCAATAGTGACATTTTATGCATCAGTTTGGCATAAGTGGTATTTTATGTAGTTAAATGCATTCAAAAATTATGATTCTTATGTCAAAAGTTTCCTAACTCACTAAAGAACATTCTCATAAAATTTCATGATCTGAATCTTAGTATAACACATGTAGATTGTAACCCAAAGTCACCCCAAATTCTGGACAGCAAGCTGATTTTTCTGTTTTGACTTGTTTATATGATACCACCCTTTTTCATTTACTTGTGTGATGAAAATGTGTGTTGGGTAACTTGATTATCTCATCTAACAATTTTATATTCTATGTATATAAGGTATATAATCTAACTCTAACATTATCACAACCTATTTCTTCACTTATGTGATGAAATTGTGGTTTGGCTAACTTACCATCTAACAAAATTTATATTCTTTATATATATACTTATATATTTATACATGCTCATAATCTAACCTTGTTATTTTTTTATTTTCATTTCCTTTTCATCATCTTTAAATGGTGAAATTGAGGCTATATGTATATATATACAATGTCAACTAACTATTAACCCTTTTCGTCACTTTTTACGACGGAATTGCGGTAACCTTATTTTTCTTACGCATGCAACGATCTTGGACTAATTTTGACAAAACATACTTATGGACTTATTTTATTGAACCTTAAACATTATTAAACAAGATTGGTGTAATATTCGAACTTAGAACATATGACCGAAATACCAAGACTTATTAGTGTCCTAATTTTCGTAGGGCCAGAGTAGGAAATCGTTGAACACCAAACGCTCGAGTTGAGGACTTTTCTGATATCAACAAGTGAGTTCACAACGCCTTTTTAATATTTTACATATTTGGGGTGAAAAGCATGTCTAAATTACGAAATTTTACGTATCGGTTTGTATTTATTTATTCTAAATGCGCTAAATTATGTTGTTTTTATATTTGGCTCGATGGTATGAATGTAGTCTTTTCATGAGCTTTTTATCTATCGTTATGTAAGTCCCCATTATTATTATTTTACAACACCCGTTAACTCCCGGTTGGGGGAGCCGTTGGTAATTATGAATAACGTTATTTGGTTGACACCCCACTCACAAGTAGCGCTTGTGGAGTGCATAATTATTGTTGTGATTTTGGCACATTGCTTGCGATAGGGCATGTATGGGGCAGTTGTCATATAGGTCGGGTGGCGGGCTCAAACTACATTCCCTTGTACCATAAATTATGAGCAACTTTATTTACAACCGATTGCTTTATCCACTTGTGATAATTTTCGAAACATTATTATTGTGGAATTGATAATCTCAAACCTGTGACTCACCAACTAGTGCATTAGTTGACTCTTTTGACGTGCTTTTCAGGTGATCGTAAGTAAGTTCGAGTGCTTAGAATGGTGACGCAAGTAGACGCTAGTTATGATGATCTTAGTATTTAGGAACTCTTGTTAATTTCCTCTTATATAATCGTACTTTTCCAAAAGCAACTATGTAATTTTGGCCTGTAATATTTAAATGCATGGTTGTTTGTGATCTCGTAAACTTTTGCTATGAAACTTGAGCTGTTACATCTCGTGTTTCCGCTTTAGCGGGGTGTGACACGCGACGTCGATTCGCCTTCCGTAGGCGATGGAGTGGATGATGTGCCACATGTGAGTGGATGCTCGGTCGACACCATGAGTCTTCGACGAAAGGCATCAGTTCAGCAGGTTGAAGAGTGTGAACCAGAGGGGTGGCACCATCCCCTGAGTGATGTGTGAAATTCCGTTGAGCCTCTGAGTCGGGTTCGCCATGACCCTGAGAGCGAGAATCTCGCTGAAGAGTTCGGGGCCGGAGATAAGTGGCTCAAACGAGGCCTCGGGAGTATCGGCAGGTGTAGTTCCAGATTCAAGTTCTAATCAACATGCAACAAGTAGAGAATGAATTGGAAAGCCATATGTCATTGATTCTTGATGAAATGATTACACACACTAGTTACACCAAGAACACACACACTTAAGCTCTCAACTCTCTCAATTCAATCTCATTAACAACAAAGCACGTTACTAACAAATGAACTCACTTTGGGTATTTATACCCAAACACTTACAACCCTCTCACTATTGAACAATTACATTTTCTACCCTAAGTAAGCAAAACTATTACAAAGTACATATAAAGCACTAAAACAATTAAAGCAAACTTTGACTTTTGTAGACCACTTTGACTTTGCCTTTGTCTTCACTTTGAGCACCAACTTGTGATCTCGGATACAATCCGATTTTGCATCCAACAATCTCCCCCTTTGGATTCGAGATCACAAAAAGATTTAGGCAAACGTCTTCAAGAAAGCAACAACACTTTGAACACCAAAATTAAGCTTTCTTGAACAATAAGCTTCCGTAATAATCTTCACAAATCATCCAATATAAATGACTTGGGTTTGTCTTCTCCAATATAAATTTCGAATAAGTGTGAATGATTCTTTGTTCGAATCATGTGGACTTGGACTGTTAATTTGACTATACATGACCTTCAAATCACTTAGCATTGTTGAACTCAGTTCTTGTTTCTCTTAAGAGAATATCAATATCAATTAACATCTTAATGATCACTAACATTGAACTTATCAGACTTATCCTCACTTGGACTTATGTTAGACTGGACTAAAATGTGATATTTTCTTGTGATAAGATTGATCAACATATTTACTGAGTTCACAATATTAATCGTGGTCATGTATTAGCGTCTATAATTCAAGTCCTGCACTTACTGGATTTTTCATTCACAAATCCATTTTTTTTAATAATTAAACTGGTTCACGAGACAATTTTTTCGATTCTTAATCATTTTGTCTCTCTCCGTAATGGCAGATTACGAGTTTCCTGATACCGAGACACTCGAGATTCCTCATGTACTATCAGTCCGGACAACTGTGCATCAAGAGCATCTGGAGGCAGACAGGCAGTTATTACAAATTGCTCTCTTTCTTGAACAGCAGGCTAACATTATGGCGTACTCTATTTATGCCAAGACACGAGCTCCGGTGATAGCGGAAATTCTCAAGAATCATCCTCTATATGTTGCTCTGACTAAGGAAGTAGCAGTTCCACTGTTATATGTTCAACAAGCATGGAAGCTTCTTGAATTCCATGAATCTGCAGAACGGAGCTACTTTACTACCAAAGTTGATCACTTCACTATCAGCTTTGGTCTCAACAAATTCAGACACTTGTTGGGATTTCCGTCTTCTACCAGTCGTCCAGATGCAGTTCAGTTTGAACCATTTGACAGTATTGAAGAAGCTTTAGCGAGTGTGCGATCAATTGGCTACGATGGAGGTTTACATGCATGTTAGTTTCAACAAGTCTCACTTACCAACGACTTATAACACTCTGTTCACCATCCTGAATCGTTGTCTGACTGGAACGAAGACGGCTCATGACACTGCTACTCATTCCATGATGTTATTTTTCCAGGGAGTATTGTTTAACCATCATTATGACTATGCTGCTTTGACATTTTCCGACTTAAAGGAATTGAAGGCCAAGAGTGTTACTCATTTGGCTTATCCCAGATTTCTCAGTATTCTCATCGCAAGTGCCATGGAGTGTAATCCAGAGATCCCTTGGAGACTTTCGTCCGTCAAAGTCAAATCATATCCATTTCAGTCAATCAGATATCCACCTACTGTATTTCCTCCAGAAGTTCAACTATTCAATGAACTTTTTGCCTATGCTGATCAGGAAGTGCCGTGTGTACGAGAGTATAGCTTACAATTTACACCTATGGTCCAGCCAGAGCCGGCTGGACCTTCCGAGGGTGCCACACGTAGAAGTGAGGGTTTAGATACTAAGGACCAGCGATCACGGGATCCTGGTCAGGGTCAGTAGAGGGAAAATACCGAAAGGGGTCTTGGTGGCGATCTTCATGATCAGCCAGCTCATTCCTCAACTGTGAATGTTGCTGTTCAAATAGGTCAGATTAGTTCTAAAGTTCCAATGGATGATCTCTTTGCTGTTGCGGATGATGATCAAACTGAGAATCAGCCAATATTGACAGAGGGACAAGATGATCAATTAGTTGATTACGAATTGTCTCTTTTGGATATGCATACTTTGGAATCGTTTGGTGAACACGACTTAGTTGATACCGACAATCCTGTTGTTAATGATGTCAACATTTCTGAGGATGTTGTAGAGCCGCATGTCACTTCTCTAGTTCTCCTGTATACTCCAATTGAGATGGATCAACGCCTCAACATGTTGATGGGCTATGAATCTTCAGCTTCAGTGCAGTTTGGCACGTCATCTGATGATACTCAACCACTTCCCTCTGAGTCAGATGCAGCGTGTGATATGGATGCGAAAATTGAGGAGTTGTCTAGCTCGAGTGATGATGATGATATGCATGATGATCAAGACACTAGTCGTTTAGTGTCTCAAGGTGATATAAGGATGGACGAGGGAGCATTAGTTGAAAATCCGGATGAGAGGTTGAGTGATAGGGAAGGAGAAAAACATGGTGAGATTGAGATAGGGGTCAGAAAATAAGTACAAACCCCTCCCCAAGCCGAGTCTAGCCGGGTAGCCACATCTTCTAGGGGTGAGCATATGTTGCCACCATCCATTGAACAAGACATGGTACACTCACCCATGGATTGCACAACCCCACCGAGCCACTCTACTGTTTCTCAACAAATAGTAGTTTCATCATCTCACGGGGTTCAACCACAACTTGTACCTATATCTCACTTGGAGGTTGGTGGTACTGACATAGTGAGGCAGCTGCCCCTGCCCACGACTTCACTTTCTATCACATCGAGTCTAGATCCACTTGTACATAATACATCAGCTTGTTTGGCTAGGACACCGGTGCAAACCACCTTTGCCGGAGGCTTCAGTAGCCTGCCGGAACTACCGTAGTAAGTTCATCATTTGTTGGTGGCTTGCGAGGATCGGAAGGAAATCCCATCAGTGTTAACATTATGCCAACGCTGAATACGGGTCCTTTGACTTCTACTCTTGGGTCAACGAGAAGTCTTAGTGACCTCGGAGTTAGTTTACCTTCATCCTTATTTATGACGGCTATTCGACAACAGTCTATCATATTGGGTTCTTCCTCAACACCCATTGGTAGTTCTTCTTCTGCTCCTACCGCGGCCTCCATATCATCTATTTTATTCTCATCGACTACATCCACTGCACCATCTTCCTCAGCACCGCCTCCGACTGGTACAGATTCATCACCCGATATTGATCTCTCTTGCATTCATGTTGTGGCAACTGCGAATCAACTTATCACACGATCCATGTATCGGGCGAATAATCAGCAAATAGGGGATGCTATGTTGCAGCAGACTGCCAGGATTACAGACTTGGAAAAGCAAGTGACTGCATTAGTCAATGGAAAATCCCCAATGAATGATCCTCCGTCTCAGCCTTCTCAGTCAGCGGCTGATTCTCTTACGATTCCGAGATCTTGTTGGTGTTCTGCAACAACAAACTCTGCTTCAGCGTCAAGCAATTCAGAAACAACGGTCTCAATCTCATTTGGTTACTCATACTGAGTTTCAAGAATTCCAGACATCGCTTGATGCGTCACTCACAAAGACTTTTACTGAGATTAACAAGATGTTCATAGAAGGGTTGTCTAGATTATCTGATCGGATACGTGGTATAGAAGAAACGTGTCAAGTAGCTGCTCGACAGCCAACCAGACGGCATGATGATCATGATGATCATGATCCTCAAGAGGGGGAGAGGAAGCGAAGAAAGTTGGAAGGCGAGTCAGCTAGGGAACCGTCATCTCCTAGAGTAAAAGTGGTTGATCGTTTTGAGGAGCGGCCACCAAGAGAAAAGCAACCAAGGGGAGAAAGAGATGCTATAGTTCTTACTGGGGGTCAGGAAATGGATGCAGAACCGGGGTTACAGTCTACATTGGATTTTCTGAGCTCTGTGCAAGAGGAGGTACCAGCTGAAGGTGGTGAAGAAAGGAGAGTTAGATTTTCAGGGGCTTCTAGTTCTATGTCTGAAATAGACAGAGTTTTGGAGCTTCTTGAAAATGTGGCTACAAATATCAGAGATTATCAAGTTCCAAATGCAGAAGTGAATGATGCTAGATGTGTAGAAGATAGTAAGTTAAAAGATATGTTTGATGATGTACAGTTTGATTTTGAAAAGGAAGAACAAGTAGATGATGTGGAAGGTCCAATGCTTGAGGAGGTGTTACCACAAGATGATCTGATGCCAGTTGATCCAAAGAAAGTGGAGTTATGGGAGAAAATGAAGGCAAGCTTGGGAAAGTTCTTGAAGAAGACAGAGTGGAATAGATTTACAAGAGCTAATGGCAAGTATCTAGAAGAAAGGTATAAGAGTAGATTCTGTTATCATGAGAGGAAATTGAGTTATGTGAAGCTATACGAAATTGAGAATCTCAAAGAGGAATTGAGAAGTGAATACATTCATATGAGGAAAGTCAATAAGCAGAGGAAAGAAGAACTTGTTTCTGATCACAAGTTTATTGGTGTTAAGAGCTACAAGTCTAACAAGCTAAGTTCTTATTTTTATCCTATGATTACTTTCACTAGAGATGATGGTAAAGAGTATGTGATCACATAAGCAGATTTTCAGGATGTGAGCTATGATGTCATTTTTGGAATTTTGTATGATCTTAAGGGAAAGATCTTTCGAACGGAGGAGAAAGTAATTGCACTGACAGCGATCATCAAACACATCAAGGCATCTATCTCCTTAGCTCATTTATATGATTTTCAGTTAGGATTGGAGAACTGGACTTCAAAGTTTTTCTGTCACAAGCCTCAAAGAAGTTAGACTGGAGATGAGAAAGACTTGCCGCTGTACACTGTATTTTATGATGTTGATGAGATAAATTTTTTTTGTGTGTATCCAGATTCTCTTGGGAATAAAAAGAGAATGTATTCACATGAAGTGATGCTGTTTTGTGATGATATTCTAAAGATGGTGATGAATGGATTTAATACAAGATTGCAAATGGACAAGCACAATGTCCATGACAATTCTCCTCCCAACAGACATTTGATCAGGCACTTTGTGAAAGAGATTGATAGAAGATTAAGAGTTAGAAATGACATCAGATTTGCTGAGATCAAGTTCAAATTGAGAAAACCGGCTGTGAGTTAGTCTTGTGTGCTCTTCTTGTTGAAATCTTTTGTGTGTCCCTCCATCTTTTATAAAAGGGGGAGATTGTTAGTGTAATGTTTATTAAAGAAGTTGAAGGACCTATTTTGTAATTCTCTAATTCTTAGGGTTGAGGTATAAATACCTCAATGCCTTGTATTGTAAAGGTACGCTTCTTTTTTGGAATGGAATGACTTCATGACTTTTTCTCACTACTTTCTCTATCTACATTTTCTCTCTCTCTCTCTCTCTCTCTCTCTCTCTCTCTCTCTCTCTCTCTTTGTTCTTGAGTTTACATCATGATCTTGACTAGATTGTGATAGTTTGGATTCATTTTGCACTTACAGTAATCCATAGGCGTTCTAAAATGAAGGATTCCATTCCAAGGAAGTACACGACTCAAAGAGAGATAGATATTATTGGGTATGGTCATCCAGAGACTCAAGATTTTTGTGCCTTTAATGACTCAGATTTTGAAAAGGAATCTTCTTTATCCCCTGATGCTTATGAGTTTTATCCCAGAAATTTGACAGAGGCCTTTGATAACTCTATGCCCTCGGAAGATGATCAAGGAATCTGTGAAGAAAACTTTGAAGAAAATATCTCTCTTACAAGCCAATTTTTAAATCTTACTTTGTCCCAAAAAGATCTTATTAGTTCAGATTCAGAACAAGAAGAACAATCTGTTTTAGAATTTGAATCATCCTCAGAAGCTTCCATGTCTCCTTTCACTATTAGTTCTGAGCATGAGAGTATCTCTGGACAGGTTATTGAATCTGACATAATTGGTCATCACTCTGTTGACAATGAAGTTGTTAATATTCCTTTCGTAATAAAAGAATTGAAAATGAAATTAGGAGGTTTTGCCATATGTCCAGATTTCATTGTCCGATGTTTAAATCTTCAAAAATTGAAAAAGAAAAGGCATTGCAAAAAGGCATATCTCCCTATGATGTATCTGAAGTTCTAAAATCTATGTTCACTTGGCTCGAAAAAGAAAAATGGACAGAGACTAATGTTTCTTCTGTCTCAGTAATTGCAGGAGCCTCAAAGAAGAGATTACCATAGAAGCAATTTAAACCAAAAACTTTCAAAAATAAAGAGCCTAGATCAGGTAGGGAATTTTGTACTAGAATGCCCAATGCTAGGAAGGGCTCTAAAAATAAAACTTTTGTACCATCTTTTGAGAAATTCAATGAAAGTTTTAAATCCATGTTTTGTAAAACTCACTTCTGTAAATGTTTCAACATTATGCATGCTTTGTCAAATCATTTTCACTCTTCATCCTGTCTGGTCATAAATCCCAAGAACAAACGTTCAAGGGAAAATCAAAGGCACTTTGGCACTTTTGAACCACAGAAGCATAAGAGCAAACAAAAAGATGTTGTGGCATACTTCAAACAAGCTAATGTGAAAGGACCCAACTGGATGTGGGTACCTAAATCCTCTGCCACTTAAGTGCCGAAGGAGCAGCATCTGTCTAGCTGGTATGTTGATTCAGGATGCTTAAGACACACGACTGGAACATTAGAGCTTTTATCAGAATACATACAAAAAGAAGGGAGCTCTGTGGCTTTTGGTGGAAATCAAAAAGGGAAGGTTAAGGGATATGGCATGATTGTGATGGGAGAAATAAAAGTCAATCAAGTGTCATATGTTGATGGTCTGAAGCATAATTTCGTTAGTGTAAGCCAGCTGTGTGATAATGGGTTGGATGTGATGTTCAAGATAAAGTTCTGCATGATGTACAAATGTGACACCAAGATAGAAGTTATGAGAGCCAACAGAAGAGGAGACTTATATCTCATATGTTTTGATACTCTTCAATCCGAGGAAGAAATTTGTTTAGTCTCCTCCATAAAGAATGAAGAGGCTAAATCCAAGAAAGCCAAGAGGAAACATGGGTTACTATCAGCCCTACTACGTTTTCTCAGCCTCCTCCTTTTGTTACGGATACTGATGATGTTTTGCAATGGAGAGGGAGCTGTGGTTATGGGGTTCAGTTTTCGATTAAGGAAGCTTGGCGGTCTCTTTCGGGTACTCATCAATGTCTGAACTCGACAAAATTTGTATGGTTTAAAGGTCATGTTCCTAAACATGGTTTTTGTATGTGGACTGCCTGTCATGGTAGACTTCCTACTCAGGATCGTTTAGGAGCTTGGATGCATGATACATCAGACTTATGTTGTCCTTTGTGTGAAGTGACTGCCGACTCTCATGACCATTTATTTTTTGGATGTTTTTATTCTCGTAAGGTTTGGAGACGTTTGAAGCATTTGGTTGGTTTGCATGGCTTTCTGGAAGTTTGGAGCGTAATCATGGAGTACCTTATTGATAACCGAGGCCCACGTATGATGTCTCACAGATTAGCCTTATCGGGTGCAGTTTACTTCATTTGGAGGGAGCGGAATAGAAGATTATTTCAGAAGTTGAAGCAGCCTTCGATTGTGGTTTTTTTTTCAAGCAAGTTCGGGATCTTATCATTGCTAAGGAGGCGGCTTGGAAGCGTGGAAAGAAGACCTAGCTTATGTTGCTTCTTGGGTTCTTGTGTAGTGTTTGGTTGTTTGGGTTCTTTTGTTGGAGTTGTTTTTGTTTTGACCTTTTCCTTTTTGGATGGTTGTTTGCTTTTCTTATTTGGTTTGCCATAGGGCCTGTCTACGGTTTTGACTACTCTTCTGGGTGTTAGTGCCCGCTGTTTTTTCTTTTTATAATATTGCCGGGGTTTCCCTTAAAAAAAAGAATGAAGAGGCTCTGGCCAAGGCTATGATTTTGTCTTCTTCTAGAACCTGCTAGGGAGGCGTACATTCGTGGGTACAGAACACCAGAGCCGGTTCCTCAAACCCCCCACGCATTAGTAAACCTTTAGGTGAGATTAGGCCTAAGAAAAAATCAAACATAGCAGAGGGAGTCAAGGAGGTATGTGTGGAGAGTGAGGGAGTGCCCATAGAGATAGATAGAAGTCCCCCACCAAAGGCTCCAAAGGAGAAGAGAACTCCAAAGGTTAGAGTTCCAGAAGACCCTCCGCAGAGGTCTCTAGTGGCTGAAATAGAAGAACCTCAGAATCCACCTCCACAGAAGCCTATACGACTTCGTCGTTTGTCATAGGTTGATACTCAGAACACCCTAAATCCAAGAAAGCCAAGAGTAAACCCACAGAACCACATCCAACAAAGCCCAATCCTTCTACTGGTCCTAAACCACACAAACAACCATCCACCCTTGCACCAACTCACTCTTATAGTTTCCATACTGCAGAACCTGCCTCCACCCATTCAGAAGGTGTTGATGATAACATCTTCTTTGACCCTGTCAATGTTCTTCCGGAGGTTGAGGAACTAGATCCCTCCACTGATGCAAACCTTAAAACCAGAAGAGGGAAAAAGCCTTCTTCACCTCCTCCCACCAAGACCAAAACACCTGAAAAGCAACCGTCTCCATTCAAGGAACCAACTCCACAACTAGCAGAACCACGACATAATGCCTCTTCTCCGATTGACATTCACGAGGAACTCTTCACATAACCAAACCCTAACAATTGGGACTTTCAAGGTGACAACATAGATATCGGTACTGAAGTTCTTCTTTATGATGATGATTTGCCTCATCCTGCTATAGAAGATGATAGGAGTGATAAGGGGGCGGGTATTGTAGGCCCAGAAACAGATATTGGAGAAAAAGATGCCATTGGCACACATCCTTCCCCACCTCCCAGTGCAACCCACAAATCTAGCTCTCACGTTCTAGGAAAGAAAGCTATTGAAAAAGGCGAGCACACGCCGATCCAAACCCAGCCTAACCGTACAGAGGGTCTCATTTCTACCTCTGATGCATATTTAAATCGAGAAGTCCCACATACTCCATCATTCTCTCAAAAGGATGATGGTTTAAGTAAAAGACCCCTTTGCTTATGGGTCTGACAGAACCTCACGAGGGCGCATGTGTTGGCCCTCCACCATAGAGTGACCAACCACACACCCTTCCTAAGGGGGTCGAGAAAACATGAGTTCTTTAGCCTAGAACGCCAAAGTACTCCACTCAGTACCTTGCCGCAGCGGGGCTTTGGAACCCCTATGGTTGAAACTGACAAAACACGGATAGGCATCTCTTCTGATGACCGATGATTCTGTAGAATTCCCGAGAGACCATCATTAAAGTCGTCTCTAAGGGTACCTTTCAGTCCAAGGCTACTGGAGGACCATGTGTTGATCCTTCAGGTTCCATGAAAGATTATGTCATGAAGAAAGACTTTAATTCCTTCGCGGCATCAATCTTTCAAAAACTGGACGGTTGAAAAGCTCAGCCAGTAGGGTTCCAGAACCTTCCTCTCTACAGAACCAACCTCAAGATGCCATGTAGAAGCAAACAACAGTAGTACTAGAGGCTCTCGCAAAACTGACTTCAGCTGTCACAGAATCATCTTCTAGTTTTCAGAAGACCACCAAGGATACTCTGCAGAAACATTCTGAGGCTCTGGCTGCTCACTCAGAAGTTCTAGCGTAATTGACCTCTGGTGTGAATGATCTTAAGTCTTCTCTGTCTACAAACTTGTCCTCTTTGCCACAGATCGTATCAGAAGCCCTCAATTCTGTTCAGATTGAGCCTTCCTTCTTAAACACTTTGAAATCCGAGCTTGCTGAGATTGGAAAAGAATTCGGTGCTGATCTAGAAAGAGCGACTTTTGTTGACTTCCATAACTTCAAAAAGGAGATCACCGAGCTTGTCAATTCTGCCATGGTTCTTGGATCATTTCCTTCTGAAGGTCCTCCTCATGCCCTTGCCACCCGAGGTGATCTGACTCACCTAGTCATGGTTCTGAGTCAAGAAGTCAAACGCATTGGTTTTGAACACCTTGAGCTACACAAGAAGGCTTACAATTTTCAACAATGCACCATGGATAAACTGTACGAGAAGACCATAATCTAGAGGGTGCCATTGACCATGATGTTAAGTAAGCTGTTGAAACTGAGCTCAATCGACAATTTCAGCCTCTTAAGAAGCTCTCCAAAGCTCTGACAAATAAGATGAGGGTTCTGAAAACCACTTATGCAGCAGAGGCTCAGAAACCAGTCCAGGAAGATAAGGATGACAAAGATCCTGATCATCCTAAGGGGAGATTAAACAGAAGGACCCAGCCCTGGTCAAACCAATGTCCCCAGTGAAAGGGGTTGTTATCTCAGAATCTGTCAAGGCTCCCGTACATAAGTCGAAGCCTGCAGAAGGAAAAGGTAAAGAGAAAGTATCTAAGGTTCCTTTGACAGACGGAGAATTGGTGGCTAAAGCTCTGAAGCTCTCCAGAGAAACTCATGCCAGAGAAGAAATGCTAAGAGCAATGGCAGGGGTAACTTAACCAGGTGAAAACTCCTCCAATCCTGCAGAGTCTACGGGGACTTTTTATACCTTGCTTGGGAATATCAAACCTATTCTCATAGGGGGTTAGAGTCATCCAATCTTAGGAGAGGAGCCAATTCAATCATCACAATTTCCAGAGGTAGTTCTAACAGAAGATCCGAATGAGACGCTGCCTCTGCCTGCTGACAGAGTACTCACCACCATGGAAGAACACCAACCAGTGGAAGTACTTACAGAGAGACAATGAGACTCATTTCAAAGTTATGTGGAGTTATCTACCTACAGCCGAGGCTTGCTATCAGTTCTTCACATTGTCTAAGCCTAAAGAGGTTGTCTTCTCTTTGAATCCGATTAAAGCTATAAACTCTATCTCTCCCAGGACCAAATGCAATAAGCAAGTTCATTATGCTCTGTTTATAGTGGTTAGAGATGATGGAATTCTTTATGTTTTCTTTGATGTTGATTTCGCAAATCTCTGTGTCTATGATCTTCCATTCCTTTAGGCATTTCTGAGAAAGAGATAGGAAATCGACAAGACATATGCAGACACTCAAAGCAGGTTATGGCAAGTTATGAGAGCCCAAATTTTCTACTGGAGTTAGAAGGATTTCTATTTGGCCTACAAACTTGGTCAAAACAAATTGTACATCTCTTTTCCCAGAAATAGACCGAAGTGGATTCAGAATGTTTGTTTAAATTCCCTGGTACATGATCCAGTTTACGGATTCGTGTATGAAGACATGGATGGAGTGCAGAGGTTCTTTAACCATCTTGAAGCTCACATATACGTCACCAAGACTCTGCACTACATGTACAGGCTGCTAGCTATACAGGTTTAGGGGAGAGTTAGAAGAGATGAAGCAGAGCCGATATACAAAGAGGTTGAAACACTGGCAAAACATAGAACCATGATTCTGGAGATGTATTTGAAGCTTAAAAGTGTAGGAATAGATGATTTTCCTAACTCTGATGTAAAGTGATAGATAGGGTTTTGTATTATAAGTCGAAGTTTAATCTTGATTCATGCTCGTAATCTTAGAGGATGAGATTTACTCTCCTCTTGTTTTGTAATGAAAAGAAAATTTTTTGTCTAAGTGTTTTTATCATTACTTAGGGGGAGATTGTTAGCTCCACTTTCATGTTTGTAAAAAAGTAATGGATAAAAGCAACAAGTTCAATTCTACAGAAGTTGAAGATCGCAGAAGTGACTATTCGCATAGTGCCAAAATCATCATGTCTTATCTGGCAGAACCTGTGGAGCACACCAGAGGTGCTAAGATCCGTCTGGCGAAGTCTTTTAAGATTGACTTTCTAGAACCTCTGTGAACACACAAGAAGTTCTGAGGACACACTTCTGCAGAACAGCTATTTGGGCCATCACGTGCACCTCACGTGACTATGTAACCGACTCTCTTTTGATGGCTCATATGTTTACACGTGTCAAAATCCTAGATAGTTTGTTAGGATTTTGTAGAATAAATAGCTGCTCATTCTTCCTTTTGTAATAAGTTCGTTTACACTGTTCATCTTGTTGAATTGGAATATACTATTCCATTGATTTTATTGTAAGCATCCATCTTGTGCTTATTGAAGTTAGTTGTTCTTCCTCATTATTGCTATTTGTTTACAGATTACCTATGATTTCTAAAATTACAGTTTGATTTATTTTATTCTGCTGCAATCTCTACTAAATTAACTGTATTTGTATTACACTCAATTTCCTTAATATGTTTTGGGATCTAACATAGGCCTTTCAAAAGACAACCTTATGGTTCTTCTTTGAAAACTAATGCTTTTGTTTGTGATGATTATATAGATGCTAGATTTGGAATTTACAAAATTCTTCTTACAAATCATCTTTGTCTAACAAAAGAGGATCCACATCCAAGTGGATACCAAAATCAGTTTTATCTTGACTTTGTAGATTTGTGGCTTCTAAACATTTCAGTTTAGGACCTGCTCTTCAATGACTAATGGTTTTTTAATACTTCAGTTCAAAACCTGTACATCAGATATGAGCTTCAATGTAAGTATCCTTCTAAACCCTTTGTTTAAAACTTGCTCTTAACTGTCTTTAACCATGGTAGTCATCCTAAGACATTTACTTGTGTTAATTTCTTTCCGATTCTGAATTGTTTCAAGAATTGCCACATGTTATAAATTCATTGACATAGTTATTTCCACTTCTCCAATATTCGTTGAAATTATTCGGTGGAAATACACTCGCTTGAATTCCAATTTGTTTTGAATGCACGTTATTTCATTTCAATGATTCAATTCTTATTCAGATTATTAATTGTGAATTGTTCTTCACAATTAAGCTTTCTAATCATTGATTCATTTCTTGAATACTCTATACTTACTGAGTCTATCTGTTTAGCGCTTGAATTTTGTTCCTTGGAATTCACGATCATGAATTTTGATTTCTGCATTCAATCATTAGTTATTTGAGTTATTGAATGTTTCTCTTCAACATATGATCTTATCAACATATGATATCTTCAACATATGTTCCCCCATTTTATTTCAACATATGTTTCCCACATACATCTTGAGTTGCATATGAATCGCCATCATATTACGTTCTGTTATGAAGACTCTCAAAAGTTTCAAAGAATATCATTTCATGATATGAAATATGTGTGATAGGATATAGAAGTTTCTATGATCAATAAAGAGCCGGAGGATCTACCCAAGAAACACAACCGTAGGTTAGACCTAGTGTGTGAGGGTGTGAATGAGGTAAAATGTCCGAGAGCTTGAGTGTAGGGGGAGTTAAAAGAAAATGGTGAGTGTGAGACAGGATCTAAAAGAATAAAAGAAGATCCTTCCCAAACCTATATAGTTATCCGGGTAACCATATCATTTGTTCATTCGCGATTCTTTGGAGATGAATATTGAAAAAAGACATGTACCCAATGTCGATAACTTGTGTCACCCCACCAAGCTACTTAAATATCTCTTAAAAGATGTTTGTGTCAGTTCTCATGGAGAATTAGCATATCATCTATCTAATCTTCACTCGGAAGATTTAGATATTGAAACAAGGAAGACATTCTCTTCGGTCTCCGAACTTCATATTCTATGCACAAGAGTCATTGATTTTCAACTTGCGTCCCAGGTTGAATCAATATTTGAGCCTAATTGATATGATGATATTTCTTTGACACTTGGACGAGTCTTTGTGATTCCAATTGCATATCTTTGTGATATTGCCGGAACAGTATGAGAACTTAGTTTTATAACTTTGATCAATGATGACTGGAAGTCCTATCTGTGCTACCCCATTGCCAACACTGAAAATAGGCCACACAATTCTATGAGTTGTTGTGTTGATAGTTGCTAAATGTGCTTCTATGTTAGCCGATTACCCATTATTTGAGGGGGAGCAACGTGAGTTTGAAGTGGAGTAATCTGATCTGGATGCAACATTTGTTTGAGGGGGAGAAATTCTATTGGATGTGATATATGAGAAAGAAATGGTTCTTTGTATGGTAAAGCAAGTCTTGAGGGGGAGAATTTCTTCTAAATAAGATAATTTGTTGGGATGTCTTTGATTGTTCATGATGTTCACGAATCTCCTAACCATCATGAGGGGGAGAAGTTATATCAAAGACATTTGCGAATACATGATGAAGATATGGGAACTATGTCCAAGAGTTCAAGATGATATGTGTTGAAGAGTTCAAGATTCAATTGAATAGCTCAAGATATCAAGTATTGTTGTTTTAAGATTTCAAGATTTTGATGCAAGTATGGTTGATTGAAGGTTTTCAAGAAGATTGGTTAAATCAAGTGTTGATGTTGATAGTGATGAAATTTGAAGATGTACTCAATTGAAAGTGAAATTTGATTCCGTTTATGAAGAAATGTTTTTTGAAGAAAGTGTGACATATCAATAATGGAGGAGAAAGCAAGGGTTAATGGGGAACTAAAGAAAATTCTGAATTTGAATCTTTTGAATCTAAGGTTGAAAAGCCTTTGGATTTAAAGATTGAAATTGTGTTGTGAAGATTGATGAAGAATGTTGGATTGGTCAAAGATACCAAAGGTGGTTGAGAAGCATGACAGTATAGTGGATTGATTCAAGCGATATACAATGTTCTTGTTTCAAGAGAAGATTCATGCTTTACTAAAGATGATTTCAAGTGTGAAGACTTTGTTCTGAAGACAATGCTTGTATAAATGGGGAGATTGTTAGTTGTTTGGCTTATGTAACCGACAAAGTTTGTTTGACTTGAAGATAAAAGATCGTTAAAGCTAAAGTTCATTTTGAAGAGTGATCTCGAATACAAAGGGGGAGATTGTTAGTGCAAATATAATTGTATATGAGATCTCAAGATGAGGAAATAATATTCATGTCAAACAAAGTCAAAGTATGGAGGTCAAAGAAGAAAATCAAGCATCAAAGTCAAAGTAAAAGAATTAAATTGAAAAGTCTAAGTCAAAGAAGGAAGCTTTAATGTCAAAGTCAAAGATTTAATTAGAGGAGTCAAAGTCTTGTAATTAGAGTGTTTGACTAATTAGTCTTAGGTATAAATAGAAGGAGTGAGTGAGAGGTTAGTAAGGAGCTTAATTGTAATATTCATGATATAAATCTAGAGAGAGAAAGTTGATCTTGTACGAGTTTATTCACGGAATGAAGAAATCTTGTGTTTGATTCACTGTTTCTTGCACTTACAGTAATGAGAGCCCATGTCTTGCTCACAAGTCAGAAGGAGTTCCACATGGCTCACTACCTCGGAAAGAGAATTTTCAGAACCTCTGCTCCTCTGATCCGACCCTCTTGGATCAACGACGTGCCACCAAATAGAGTCATCTCAGATTCTCAGAATGGATTCACCTACATCGATGAGAATGGAACTCTGAAGTTCTATAATCCAACAGAGTCACACAAGTATTCAAATACAACTCTATTCAAAATCTTTGGGGTGATGATGCAAGAGGTGGAAGAAGGACGTCTTACCAAAGATGAGACAGAGGGGATCGTCCAAAGCATTCGGGTACAACTATGTTTTAGGAAGTTAATGATGAAGTACATCGAAATGCTTCGTAATGATGCCCTTTACCCAATCAATGACTTTCCAGATGTCAAAGATTGAGGATCTTTCTGTAATTTGTGTTTTATTTGTTAAAAATCATCTTTTTGTAATAGAGCATAGATTTCCTTATTTAATTCGTTCATTTTTCCATACTTAGGGGGAGATTGTTAGCTCCAACTTTCATTGTAAACAATGTAAAAGTGTTAAACTTTAGCTCTAACAGAAGTTTCATCCTCAGAGGTGCGACAAAGGTCGCAAATCTTTTGAAGTCCAGAACCGCAGAGCCTCTCGGACTGATGAAAGAGGTTCTGCGATACAAGCCTTTGTGGATGACGAATTTAGACAAATTGCAAAGATCTTCCCGGTCACATCCCAGGCACGTGAAGTTGGTTACTCATCAACATTATTTCAAGGGCTGAGATTGGTCCACATGGAAAGGTGTCTACTAGTCGATTAGAAACTAGTATAAATATAAGTTGTCCTTTGTAATTTGTACTGTACCATTGCTTGTAATCATTCTAATTTTGATTTCAATCTGAATCAAATACATTTGGAGCATTTTTGAATCGTCATCTTATTTATCTTATAAACTGCGTAAATTTATATCAATTTGCTTATTGTTCTATTAATTCCGATGCTATCATCTAAGTTAGGTTAATCATTCAATACCAGATTGGAATCTAATCGATCCAACAATCCATCTTCAGATCACGAGCGACTTTGACTCTTTCATCAGCTACTTCTTCGACATTGCTGATGGTTCTATAGTTTGACTTCATTATCTTCATAGAGTGGTACTTCATTTATTGATATCTTCCATCAGGGATACTAAACAGACTCACCGAGTCGCTAACTTCGATATATAAGTTACAATGGAATGCTTTTATAGAATATGGATTATCATAAAACATTCACAATGCTAATTTCTTAAGGATGAGTTGAAATAAAGTATTTACACTAAGTAGGACCAAGGTCACTATTATATCATCAGTCTTAGGAGTGCTTGGATCAACAAATTCTCATCGAGTTTTGCTTCTAACCACCCCATGAAAAACAGTTGGTTTTCGTAATGGTCCGTATTTCGCCTTGTGTTTGATATGAAGTGGTCTCTCAGATTTGATCTCACTAAGCTTAATGAAATCATCGACTCTTCGATTAATATTCTCATCATCCAACCTCGCTATATCATCACAACAATCAATATCATTTATAACATTTTTAAGTGCATCACACTACATATTCGTTTCCTTCGTATTCTTAGCTCTCCAAATTTTATTCTTCTTTTTAAGGGTTCTAAGTTTTTCAGATAACTCCTCAATTTTTGAGAAAAGTTTCTCCACCCTAGAGTTGGTTTCCTAACAACCCCTAACCATATTAGCCAGAGAGGGGTCTTGGAGCCAAGGGTTGAAAAATCTAAATAGAATCAATCGAAAGTCAAAACTACTAGTGTCAAGCATGTCCGAGTACGAGTAAATTATCTTCAAGATCATTACCCCCGCATTAGGCCAATTGTCGAAGACGTTCAAGGAAACCAAAACCTGTCTAGTCAACTACGCTTTGTGTTAGTAATTATGTGCAGATGTTGACAAACCAGAGATTACACATCGAATGTTATAAGACACTTGAGGGTCACACTTGTGAGGACCTGTAAAATGAACAAGTGAAATAACTCCAGTATAGAGAAATTAGATTTATAATAGTCAATTATAAATCTATTGGGTGTTTTCTGTAAGAAACTCAAAAGTTAAAGGTTTCTATTATTAATTAAAATGGATTATATATTTATTAGATAAATAAATATATAACTGCTTTAATTAATTAATTTAAATATATTTGCTAATAAATATATAGAATAATAGTAATTATTCTGACTAATATATATTAGTTAATATATATGGTATTAATCTTTCTTGGTGGAAAAGAAAGAGTTTATTTATGGATAATTATTGGAAAAAGGAAACTGAATATGATACAGATACTGTTTGTTCAAATATAAATATTCAGTTATGGCTAATCCTTTTTCATTCATTCAATTATTCTCAACCAAAAGGAAACCTAGAATTCTCTCTCTCTCTTTTCTCTCTCTTGGCCGATTCCAACCATAAACCGAAGGACGTTTCGGGTTTCGTTTGGGTGTTTGTTCGGGAGTTCGGAGTTTTGATCGGCTAGAAGATCCGTTCGTAGGGTTCATCACGGGCGGATCAATCTCGAGCAATTCAGGTAAAGTTTTTAACTCCATAGTTATGTATGTTTTAAGATAAACAATAAAAGATCATGTGCTTTCGGGTTTTTTCACGTTTATGCTTCCGCTGATCAAACCAGTTTGGTTTGATGTTTACTTAAACAGTTTGTTTTTCTTGAACCGTAACTCCTACCAGTTTGGTCCGAGGTCTCACAAAAACCCAACACTTTGAACCACTCATCTAGGTGAAGCTACTACCTTCAAGCCTAAAATCAATAAGGCCAATAGAGTTAGTTAAATCGTTAAAAATGTTCAAACCTCTAGCATTAAAGAGGGACCCAATTCCCTCCTCTCGTAACCTAACTTCATCGAAGTCACCGCAAACAATCTACATCACGCCAAGCCTAGCATTTACGTTATCAAGTACACACTTCATGTTAATCGAGTTCCAATTATCGTTAATAGAAAGAAAGTTCCCATTTTTTCTCTCTTCCTAAACAAAAAACACCACGAATCCTAAAACTGTGTAGAGTCCTCCCGAACAACCAATTGTTTCCACCAAACTGGAATAAGAACTATCATTCCACCAAATCATATGAACTATCTCAGACTAGTCCCTAATGTTTATGAAAACACAACAACTTAACCTTGTGTCCCTTTGAGAGACCAAAAGTATAACCAAGTGGTAACCATAGTGATAAAAATGTAGTAATTTTAAAACTATGATAATAATTGTTTGTGAATAACAAGTATATAAACCAAAAGTGTAATTTCTCTCCATTACACACATAGAGGGAGAAAAAGATGGGTTGATTTATAATGTTATACCATTATACGAAAAGATAATCTCTACAGGCTAAGACAATACAAAGCAAAGAAACACACACACACACACATATAGACTTGGGATCATGTGAGATCAAGTTCTTTTTGTGAGACTGGTAAGACCAAGATTTTACACTTGAAACTTCACAACAAAATATTGTGAAGGTAACCTTCATAATGTTTTTGCTATGAAGGTTTGTATTTTTTTTAACTTAACAGTATTTTGCTGTGAATTTTCAAATGTAAAATTTTGGTCTCACCGATCTCATGAAAACAACTTGGTCTCACCGAAAGTATGTTAATGTACGAGATAAAAAAGGTCTTTCAATCTTTTATTTATAGTAGTTTTCATTCTATATGTTTTAATAAACTCTCACGCACGTCGCAATTATATCTTTCAGTTCGTATGCCTCAAACACACTTTTCACTTTACCCTGCAAAACCATCCATATAAAATATTACCATTAGTTTACTTCAAATAAAACTTGTTAGCATTTAGACATGAAATAAAAAGTATGGGTTAATTTTATCCTGTCTAAGAATAATTTGTTTCAATAAATACATTAAAAAGAAAGACATTTTGGTCATAAGTATGATGTCATAAATATTATGTTTTAAGAAAAGGGAAGAAAAGGAAGACTACATTAAAAAGATAACACTAATGAAAAAAAATCGAGGTATAGAAGAGGTTATGAAGTTCAACCATTAGGGTAAAATCAGGCAGAACCACATTCTATTTTAATGTCGAATGTTGTAAACAAACCAATATTTGGATATTTTTTTTTGTATTCGAAGAAAATTCACATCGCTTCAAAATGTGACAAGTATCTCTTGTCTATTTGAAGATTCAAAATATGAAAAAGGAATTGAATATATTTTGGTTGTGAAACATAAGTTATATATATATATTTTTATTCGTTTTTAGATAACAAGAAAAAATAGTTTGATTTTCATGAACTTTTGGATTGCGATGTTGAAATCAATAACATGACTAGTTAATCGGTTATGTATTCTAGAGAGAACGTATGCTATTTTTTCCAGAAGAAGTTTCATTTGTGATGTGCTTGTGCATGTTTGAATTCATGAGTGTCCAAAAGTGAAATACAATTATTTAGTTGTGTACAAAATTTATAAGTGCAAAATTTATCTAGAAATGTTTAGTACCCACAAATGACTAGAGTCATGATTATATTAGATGAAAAATGTTTTTTTCAAATGTTAAATACTCACAAGCAAGTTGATTGAATATTGATACCCTGAACACTCCAGATAAAGGTAGTGGATTTGATTTCTGGGATAACTGTAGATGATACACCCAAGATGCTACAAACTAATGCTCAAGAACAAGTACGATAATATAGATAAATCAAATAGTGGAATAAATTCAAGCATAAAATCCATTTAATACATGGTTTATAAGGTTTTCCATAAAATAAAAATAAATTATCTAATTTATTCTTAATATATGACCTTATCTATCAATTTTGTCTTTAATATACGAGCTAGTCGTATTGTTGGTATTTTGTTGTCATGAAAACATGGAATTATATTAATTTAATTTCCATATTGAACTTAACAATATCTTGGGTCTGAATACCGACTTAAATCCCAACTAATATCGTAATCGACTAAATTTATTGTATTTAAATGGATAAATGATATTTTATAATGTCTCAACATGTTTGAGTCGTATGAATCAAATCAAATGATAAGAATATCTAATCTTATACCATATAAATGAGACGAAGATTAGTAAATTTTATTATATGATTAAGTGATATTGGTAGTGATTATGTTGATTCACAAAGTATTATTCTATACATTACATTCTTAGTAGAGTGACGTGAATTAGGGTTGGCCAAAAAAAACATGAAACTGTTATGGAAACCCGAAACCCGAAATAAATGGTGATGGTTTGGGGACGATGAACGGGGACATGGATGGGGAACACCTGCTTATTTTAAATGTAGATGGGGGGACCAATCCCCGACCTGATTCCTGATTATATCCCCGAATATTTTCCCGATTGTATCCCCGAATATATCCTGGATTATATCCCTAAATTTGTTTTTATTTTATGATTGTTGAGTAGACAATATATTATATATTGCTAGATGATTTTTATATGTGGTCGTATATATACTTTAGCATTTCGACTTGTAATTTCTTTCGGATATGTTCAGAGAATGGATTCGAGAATGTTATGTAATTTACTATATCGTTTTCCGAGACTAGTGGATTTGTGGTAAAGTTTAAACGATGACGACGATCCCTGCGGTAAAACCCGTTTAATTAACCGTTTATACTAAACGGGGATACCCGTTTCCCTGCGGGTTTCCCCGATTACACGATGGGGACCCCCCATTTAAATACGCGATGGTTAATCGTTTTTCCATTAGCTAAACAACCATAGTAATGTTACCGATTTCTGATTATTGAATCTGAAATCAAATAATGACTTGATGTAAATCCATTAACTTTGGATCACATCCTGTTTCCTACTAGAGATTGTTGATGAAAAAAATGGGTCAAGTCACTCAGCAAAAGGATGCACACTTGTGTTTTTCAAGTGTATGGCCTAAAGGTAACCCTAATACAAGGGAATCAAAAGTTTCAGCAAGTTTTGGTCTAGGGTGGATTAAATTTATCAATGGTCATATAACCTTATGTGGATGATAAACATATTGTTGAACATGGCTAAGGGTATGGAAAAGTGAAATGGAACAACAAGGATCATAGAAATTAAATTCTCAATTAAAGTTCATGGACAATTAGTTGTAGCTTATGTTGATATGGAAATCAGCAACACTTGTATTTGTTATAAATGTTGCGTAATTGTAGTGACTAGCGCAAGATAAATGTTGAATGCTTTGTGTGGTGATTATGGTATAATGAACATCTCTATTAATGATATCGAATAATCAATTTTTGGTTGAGAATCTTTATGAATTTGAGTAAGTCTTGAACAATTTCATTCACAAGATATCGAAGAATCAACCGCTTCAGTTTTTTTTATCACACACGAAAGGACAATATAATATGGGTTAGCTATGGATTCTAAACTCATAGGTATGGAGAAGAACCTCAATCACTAGATTATAAGAATATATACCCATATTGGTAAAAGATGTGATGTCATTAGACTAATACTCTCAATTAAGGTTATCTTCTTTATACTATGTTAAATCAAAAGACAACATTGTTGATCTCTTAACCAAACTGTGAAATCTAGACCTAGTGATGAGTTGTCAAAAGGGAATACGACTGAAGAAGATGTTTTATGTTTATGTATGTATGGAAAAGGGGGGGGGGGGGGGGGGGAGTGTTTGGATGTTTATATAATTTTTAACATATATATATATAATACATATAGTAACTTTTTAATTATCATTTCAAATGTAAAAATTTTGAAGCTTTTGTAATTGTACATGATTTATCGAGATTTGTACTTCTTAGATAAATACATATAACAGTGTAAGATATACAAGTTTAAAAAATTCTCTATGTATCATTAATGAAAAATTCTAGACGTACTTATGATACTTTATAGTACCATTAAATTAAGAAATATTCAATAACGATCTAATTTTGTAAAAATTAATGAGATAAATATAATAGTACACTTTGTAAAGTAAAAAATGTATTTTAGTAAATTTTAATATTATATGGGTGTAAAATGAAAAACGAAATGTAAAACATATAAACATATTAACTTGTATATATTTATGATACATAATAATATAACTAAATCCCAAAATATTCAATATTTTCTTCATTTTGAAAATATTAACAAAACGATTGAAATGATATAATTTGTAAAAGATGGATATATTTTTAACGCGTCTTAGTTCATATAGAATAATTATATTTATATGATAAGAGACTAAAATTAAAATGAAAAAGTAAGATATTAAAAGTAAACTATATATCTAATTATAAGGGTAGTAAGGTAGAATGTAAATAAAAAAATGTAATTAATATGACGTTTAAGGAGGAGGAGGTATGACTGTGTTATTTGAACTAATAATGTAAATTGCATCTAGATACATGTTTAGGGGGGGGGGGGGGCGGGGATATTGAAACCGGCTCACTAGGAAATGGCACGTGACATGCTACTTACTTATGTGAAGTCTTTGATTTGAAGATTTTCTATTACTTCAGACGAGCTGCAATTGACTCACATACCAAATGTTGCTAAAGTTCCAATTGATGAAGCCATGTTTACAAATCGAAAGAGTATTAAGAAATTGTTTCTAATAACTAGAAAAAACCCGACATTACTTTAATAAGAACCATTTAAAATTTTATATTATAGAGAAAGATGTATATGACTTCAGTATTGTATTCAATTATGTAGATATTCAGAGTCACTATTCAATGTACAATAATTAAAAATTCCTATGGATTGTATTATTTTTTTGGCAAGAGATGGATGAGAGAGAATTAAATAATTTGAAAACCTATATTATAATTATATGAATCATTAACATATAAATGATCATTTAATATTATTAATATATTAATATGTGTATTTTAAAATTTTAAAAATAGTTGGTTCGAGAGTTTTTTGCTTTTGAAACTGTGTTTATTTTTATTCTTAAAATTCAAAAACTTAACTAAATTACCAAGTCAATATACTGAAATTGGTAATAAATTATCAGGAGAATTCCTATCCTCTTCTCTTCTTTAAAAATTACCATGTTTTAACATGACATTTAAACTATTCATTCCTTGTGACCACTTAAATACATGGGTTGTCAATTAGTAAGATAATTAAGAAAACAAATTTAGTACCCTAAATAAATATAGTATTAGTTATAATGCTCGTTTTGTATGAACTATTAATAGAAAAGTTATGTTTATTTGGCCAACATAAAAAAAGCATGAGGTTTTTCTACCAAACAATACATCTTTAAGCTAATTAATCATTTTTGACATAAAAAGTCGGTAAACTGCCAGAAATAGCCTTTACTAATGGTTTTCCGAGGAAACAAGGTGTTGCTAGAAAGTTGGTAGGTAAAAACTATCGATGGTTTTTCTAATGACCTTTATTCTCTGCCTTCCGACTGTTTCATTTATCGATGGCTTTTCGACGTTTGCCGATGATTTTCCAACTTTTTTTGCGTATGACAAAATAAAAAAGAAACAGTTGGTAAACCATATGGGAGAGCAGTCGGAATTTTTTACTTCTAAAAAAAATTAGTAACAGTCATTGATAATACGCAATTTTAGTAGTGAGGTATTTTTAATGGTTACCTAAATTAGCCATGAATTTTTCAAAATATTCAACAAAGAAACGTAATAACTTGAACATACGTGGAGCAATCGGTGTTGTTGTTGAACTTATAAGGAAAAGTAACACCACACTTGCTAGGAAGTGTGAGGCTGTTGTCGGGTTTGAATCTATGAAATGAAACAAAACCCCTGATGCAAAGACACGTACGTTGCCTGTCTTCGGTTGATTTCGTATATTCATTTTTGACACCCTTAAGACCACTGCAACAATCCGGCGGCACTGGACCACCGTTTTCGAGGTATCTCATGCAATGTTTTATCTTTTCAGTCACTTGACCACATCTTATTGCAGACTCCGCATAACACGCTACCACTACCATGAAAGCCACCGCAACACATAAAACCTTTATCAACATCCCTGCCGCCATCGTTCTACTAGTTTTCGTTGATTATGTTTAGTCAAAAAATAAAATATTGACAAAGGTGTATGTATCTTCTGTTTTCAGATCTTATGAATTGGTGTAAGAAATTGTTATGGAGGTTACCATATATATAGGAAAAAATTTATGCATATTAACGCATGTGAGATTATAAATAGCCTTTTGTCCAAATATAGTAGAAAGAATGAAATATAGAATAAATAAAGTGTTGGTGTGTTGTATAATACTTGATGAAAATTATACCAACGAAAATATATTAAAAACACTAACAAAACTATTTATGGTCAAAATTGAAAAATAAATCTTTAAAAAGTCAAAAATAAACAATAATTTTGAGATGAATGGAGTATTTGTTATTCGTGCATTAGTGTTTACGTATATGTTGGATCCCATATTCATATATTGATCTAAGATAATAATGAATTGACGGTTAATATAGATAAAGCAGCGGAAGTCTTACTCAACTCATCTAAATCATTTGAGATAACAAGGATTCAATGGAACAGTTTTAGCTCCTAGTTCTGATCATGTAAAAGTAAGTGATAAAAGAAGAAGAGTCATTCGGTAGAAGTTCAAAGTCTGCAGAAGAGATCTGTCACAGAGGAATCAAGATCGTTCAAGTTATAATCGACAGAACCTCTGTAACACTCGCCAGAGGTTCTGAAGTTCAACATGTTAGTAATTATGTGCAGAAGTTGACAAACCAGATTACACATCCAATGTTATAAAACACTTGAGGGTCACACTTGTGAGGATCTGTAAAACGAACAAGTAAATAACTCAAGTATAGAGAGATTAGATTTATAATAGTCAATTATAAATCTATTGGGTGTTTTCTGTAAGAAACTCCAAAGTTGAAGGTTTCTATTATTAATTAAAAGAGATTATATATTTATTAGTTAAATAAATATATAACTGATTTAATTAATTGATACATATTTATTAGTTAAATAAATATATGGTAATTATCCTAACTAATATATTGGTTAATATATATGGAATAAATCTTTCTTGGTGGAGAAGAAAAGATTTATTTATGGATAATTATAGAAAAAGGAAACTGAATGTGATACAGATTTTGTTTATTCAGTTATATATATCCAGCTATGGTTAAACCTTTTTCATTCATTCATTGAATTCATTCATTATTCACTCCCACCATAGAAACCTAGAATTCTCTCTCTCTCTATCTCCCTCGTAATCGACGCCAACCATAAGCCGAAGAAAGTTCGGGTTTTGTTCAGGTGTTCGGGAATTTGGAGTTGTAACCGGCTAGAAGGTCCATTCGTAGGGTTCATCACAGGTGGATCAAGCTCAAGCAATTCAGGTAAACTTTCTAAACATCCTATTAGATGTGTAATTTAGATAAATAATACACGATCATGTGCTTTCGGGTTTTTACACGTTTTTGCTTCCGCTAATTAAACCAGTTTGGTTTGATGATACGGATTAACAGTTTGGTTTGATGATTCGATTAACAGTTTGTTTTTCTGAACCGTGACTCGAACCAGTTTGGTCCGAGGTCACACCAAAATCCCAACAGTGGTATCAGAGCCATTGGTTTGCTTATTGTTTATCTCGTTTTTGTTTGTATAAAGTTTTAATCTTTATCAGTTTATGTGTAAAGATTAAACCTTTATCTGTTTGTATAAAGTTTTAATCTTTATCAGTTTATGTGTAAGGATTAAACCTTTATCTGTTTGTTTTAATCTTTATCAGTTTTTGTTTAAAAGATTAAATCTTTATCTGTTTTAAGTTTTATCAGTTTGCTAAAATTTTATCTGTTTGTATAAAATTGTTTTATCCGATAATCCTGAATTTTAACTGTTCGTATAAAAATTGTTTTATCTGATAGACATTAGATCCGTTAATTTTTGTTTTATGTTTATCGCAACATTTTTTTATCACTGGATTTTTATCACCACGGAAAAACCACGAACCGCAACCAAATTGCCGGATATCAGAACCGCGACCGAATCACCAGTTCGGTGGTGGTCACGGTGATCGACGGCGGTGGCATCGAAAAGCCACGGTGGTGGCTAGGGGTGTTCACGGGGCGGGTCGGGGCGGGTACCTACAAAATCACTACCCGCGAACGCGGGGCGGGTACCCAGAATTGCTACCCGAAACCGACCCGCAGCCACAAGGTACCCGCAAATAACCGAACTGCACGGGGCGGGTACCCGTGGATCGGATCGCGGGTTACCCGAAATTCCTGCTGCACTTTTATAGGTATGAAATTTCTAAAATAAACTAAGCTACAAATCATAATAAACAAATTAAAACGGAAGTTCGTGTCACACAACGATCAACCGTAAAATATCCATGATAAAACTTCACAACATCTAAAATAAAACATTGAAGAAACAACATCAAAGTTAATTATCCAAAAGCGAATGTTCGAAATTTTATATAATTGAAACATCCTTGAGTCTTCAATCTTCATCTTCAATTCTTCATCATTTCATCCATCATCCATGCAACTGTTTAGATTAATAACAATAATAACATGTGTTAAACTACTTTTTAAAAACGAAAACATGTGTTAAGATTATATAATTATTTAAACTACTTTTCATATAAAAATTAGCAAATATAAGGAACTTACTCAACTAAGACTCGAGCAAACATTCCGACATTCGTATCATTCAACTTCAATCATCAATCATCAACGGTGATGGTGGAGAGAGCTTCACTCAAATCTGAATACACACACACATATTAAACAAAAATAAAGTGAGTTAAACTATAAACCGTGTAACACAAGATAACATTATTTATTAATTTAAAAACCAAAAGACTAAAATATACCGGATTCAAGTGCTTCAAGTTCTTCTAGTTTTTCTTCAATGTCAACCGGAAAAGTTGTTGACCGAAGCCAATTTTGTGCACATATAAGCGCCTCAACCAATCTAGGAGTTAATGAACTACGAAAGGCATCAAGAACACGTCCTCCGGTACTAAAAGCTGATTCGGATGCTACTGTTGAGGTGGGAATCGCCAAAATATCTCTAGCCATTGCTACCATCACCGGAAACCTTGCTTTATTTTTCTTCCACCAAGTCAATATGTCAAACTTACCTTGTAAAGGCTCACACTGCTCTTCCAAATACCTATCCTTCTCCGATCTTACACCGGTAAAACCTGAGCTCTCTTCCAATTGTCTTTTATATTGATTGTTCAAAAACGCAGCCGGGTCCTCATCAAGTTCCATACATTCATTTTCATCAACGGCTCGAGAATTTCTTCCACTACTTTCGTTAACAACTCCAACTATAGCCGATTAATGAATAAACAACTCCTCCAACACTTTATCTATTTTTTCAATCAACTCATCGGCCTTATCTTTGTTGAAACTACTTTTAATGATGAAAGACACATAACCCAATTTGTGTCGTGGATCAAGAATTGGCCCGATGAATAAATAGATGTTCATGTTATCAATGTTGCTCCAATACTTGTCATATTTCAACTTCATTTTTCCTGCCATCCTTCTCAAACTCGCATCCTCATCCGTCATCTTCTTTCTAATCATTGCTCCAAGACCAAAGACTTCATGAAAATACATGTTGCTCGTCACATATAACGACCTAGAAATGCGCAAAGTGGAATTATAGAAGCCCCTAAGAAAAGGCAACATACTCTTCGCATAATCCCAATCTTCTTCAAGAGGCACGCCTTTTGATGATAACAATTCAGCTTTATACTTGTTGTCTTGCTCCTCCAACATGTCAAAAGCACTTTGAAACTTCATAGCACTTTCAAGCATCAAGTATGTCGAATTCCATCTTGTTTCGACATCTAGGCATACAAGACCTTTCGTTTCGACTTTGACCTTCTCAACACATTCTCTAAAACGTTGGAGCCGAGCCGGTGAAGACCTCACATACTTCACAGCCGATCGAATTCGAAAAATTGAGTCACCAACTTCTTTTAAACTATCTTTCACAACAAGACTTAAGATGTGGGCACAATATCTCATGTGTAGATGTTCACTATCTAACACACTATTCTTCCATGTGTTGAGCCTTTTCTTCAAGTATCGAACGGCAAGATCGTTTGAGCTAGCATTATCGACCGTCACCGTGAGAACCTTGTCAATACCCCAATCAATCAAGCTTTTCTCAATGTATTTCCCAAGTATCTCTCCCGAATGACCCGAAACTGCCGAGAAGTTCAATATCCTCTTGTGTATCTTCCAATCTTCATCAAGGAAATGAGCCGTCAAACACATGAAGCTAAGGTTTTGCCTTGAAGACCACAAATCTGTAGTTAGACACACTCTTTGCTTCGTCTTTCTAAAGTACTTCTTCAAACTTTCCTTCTCAGCGGTATAGATATCAGAGCAATCTCTAGCGACGGTGATTCGTGAGGGGATCTGAAATTGGGGTTGACACATGTTTACAGAGTCACGAAACCCTTCTTGCTCAACCGTCATGAAAGGCTTCTCATCAAGAATTATCATTCTTGCAAGATACTTCCTACACATCGCTTGATCGAATTTCCATGTCGTGAAAGTAGAATTACTATCACCGCCGCTATCTTGGACTGAAGACTGACTTTGAAAAATCAGCAGCTTTTGTTTCTTATCCACGTTATATGGATACTTCTTGCAACGAGCTAGATGATTACGTAGAGAAGTTGTTCCGTTCCTACTAGGACACTTCAATCTTTGAGTGCAATAATCACATGTAGAATAATCCTTATCAGTAGGATCCTTAGTGAAATGATCCCACATATCTGATTTTTCTTTTTTATTATCTCTTGGTTGTTTTTGCTTTGATGAAGTATCGGCATTTGCACTTTCAGGAGTAGGATTGCTAGAAGCCTCGGTTTGATTATCCACGTTAGCCTCCATTTATCTTATATATCAAAAAACATATAAAATTTAAAGATATGATACATAAAAGTTAACCATATATATAATTAGACAATTAGACTATTAGTATATGAAGCATATAAACTCACATAAAAATGAACTATATAACCATATATAAACAGTAACTAACAATAGTATATATGCCAAAAAACATCATAGTAACTCAGAAAGTTAATTACATATTAATTTTGTCTAATGCATAAGATCTTATAAATGGACTGCAATTCTCATTTTTTTCCTTTCATGTGTTGAACATTTCCTTTCACAACTCAACCACCCACCTTTCTCACTAAAAAGAGAACTGTTACTACATTTTTTAATTTCTTTGTTAAATGGATATGAATATAGAAATGCTCATACAAGACATTTAAAAATCATCTAATCAATTTTTATTTTATAATTCTCATACAGGACATTTACATATAAAAAACTCACATTCATTAAGCCAATAACATTTGGAATTCTAAACTCACACCTTTGTATAATTCTCATTAAGCCAGTAACATTTACATATAAATGTGGATTCTAGATGAAAGAAGATAAACAATCTACAAGATATAGCCAATAATGGCAATAAATAAACATATATCATCTAAAAGGGGAAAACCAATAATGGCAACATATATCTTCAATTTGGGTAAAAAACGAAAGAAGAAACAATCCACAAGAAGAACACATCAATAATGGCATCTAAAATTAAACTAATTTCGGGCTAGACGCAGAACCTGTCGGCTTCAAGAAATAGGTCTCGGGCTTCAAGAAATACGTGCCTCGGTGGTGGTCTCGCGGTGGACGCCTCGCCGGAGGTGAACGCCGCCGTTGGAGTTGGCCGACGGCTGAAGCTCGTCGGCGCCGGCGCCGGCGGTGGGGAAGAGAGGATGCGATGGGATTTCAGAGAGGAGAGGATGCGATGATGAGATGATGCGGCGTGAAGAAGAAGAAAGGATACTGATGAGATGATAGGGTTTCTTTCTAAATGTTTATTTGGATTGTCTTTTTAGTAGATAATAGAAGAAATAACAACTTTTTTTTATTTAAAATACGCGGGTTGCGGATACATGCGGGTACCCGAAAAAAAAACCCGCCCCGACCCGCGAACAGCGGGTACCCTATTTCGGGTTTTTTCGGGTATCGGATTCCTCGGTTTACGGGTTTTTTCGGTTTCGGATCTCGCGGTTCGGTTCGGGTTTGCGGTTTTTCGGTTTTTTTGAACACCCCAAGTGGTGGCGGTAATTATCGATAGCCAAAACCGACCGCCGCTGGCTGCCTCACGGCCGCGCCTAGCGGCGGCGGTAGTCGCTTTCTGTTTGTGGCCGGAAACCGCACAACGGCGGTGGTGATAACCATCCGATGGTGGCAGTGGTGTTATCGCAATCACCAGAGGCCACCACGGTAGCGATGGCGAGGATCGGAGCCGACAGCCGCTGGCTACCTCGCGGTCGTGCCTAGCGGCGAAGGCAATTGGAACCGCGACCACCAGAAACCGCGAAGGCGGTGGTGGAAGACGGCAGCAATTGGAAGTAGCGATCGTCGGCGATGATCAACAGCCCCGGTGGTACCGTAGCCGCTGCACGCGGCAATGGAGTGTACGGTGGCTGATCGAGGGCAGCGGCGGCGATGACGGCGTGTTGCTGTTGTCGTCGTGCGCCACAACCAACGGCAGCGACGGCAGATGTGGCCAAAGCCCCCTCTCGCCTGATGGCGACTGCAGCGGTGGCGGGCGGTGATGGTTTGTTGACTGTTCGATCACCGGCTAGGACACGGCTGTCATGGCAGTGGCGGTTGTGATCCGGCGACCCTTGGCCGCCTTGGGCAAACCCTAGGTGGCGGCGGCGGCGGTTTGTTCGTTTTAATCGTCGGCCAACGATGGTTATAGCGCTGGTGATCGATGGTCTAGCGGCGGTAGGGATGGCCGCACTTTGGTGTTGCCAATCGTTGCCAGGTTTGCGGTAACCAAGCCCAAAACTTGTCGTTTTCAATAATGGGCTTAAACCATGGGCTTTTTGGACCAAGTTTATGGTCCAATAGGTTTATCAGGTGTTTAGGCTTTTTACCCAAGATTAATTTTATTTTATCGTTCTTAAGTAAAATTATAAAATCATGTTTTATTAAACCAAAGTTTTGACCCGTTTTGGTCAAATTGGTCCAATGTCTTTTTCGACTGTCTGAACGAATGCACGACACGGTTCACGGGCCAGTGTTTAATGTTTCGACAAGTTCGTTCGGAAACATTCGGTTTAATTTTTGTTAAAAGCGGATATTTTTGGTAAAATTGATTGTGGCCTATAAATTTGATTTATAAATCTGGAAATTTTATGAAAGTCAATTCGAATTTTAAAAATATCAGTTTAGATTTATAAAACAGTTTGATTTATTAATCAGTTAAAACCATGGTTTGTGATAAATAGAATAACTTTAACGGATCTAGGATTGTTTAATGTTTTATTTTATATGCTTTATTGCTCTATAAAACTTGCTTGGTTAAATGCTAATATACATATATCTGCTTAGCTATAGTAATTATAAAGGTTGCCAATTTAAACCCTTGATCTATTTGGGAAGGCCTGCGTGCCACTTACAACCCCGTCGATATGTAAAATGACCTTTAGGATAGAATTTTACTGTTTCTTTTCCTGGAGTTCCGTCAAGAGATGCCGAGGCCAGTGGGAGCTACGCAAGGAGATCGGAGCTACGCAGGGAGATCGGAGCAAAATAGTTTTAAGTCAATTTTGGGTCCTTTAGGAATTAATTGGCAAATTCTATAATTGCTTGTTTACTTTAAACTGCGTGGTTGTGATTATTTTGCTTGCTCGTGATTATTGATATTACATGCCTAGGTTTTATCAAATGTTTTTAAATTAGGTCTTAATTTATATAAATAGTTATATCACGAGGTTGGTTTTAAAAAATCAAAATTACCACTTTTATAAATAATTTTAGATGGTAAAATTTATTTTTAAAACCATTATGAGATTGTTTTCTTATAAGAGGCATGCTTTAAAAACAGTTAGTTTTATTAGCAAGTGAGTCTTAGAACAGTCAGTTTTAAAACAGAGTATGTGTTTTTAAATAGTGAGATTTTTAAACATTAGTTGTTTCTTAAAACAGTTAGTTTTAGAACAACAAGTGCCTTTAAAAACAATCAGCTTTTAATAGCGATTTTAAAATATTGGAAATTTAAAGTTTTTACAAAACTTAGTAATAAAACCCTAAAAAAAATCATAGATCAGTAGTGCAACCCACTCGGGGACACCTAAGGCGTAAGGTACGTTAGGACTCAAAGAGAGCAAACCTTGGGTACCCACGTTCAAACCCCAAGCCGAAGGGGGTGAAAAGACTCTGCGATAATCGGGTGGTACCGGCCAGAGTACATCCTGTCCCGAGTGGTGAGATCTGTTTTGGTTCTGATAAGTTCACCGGGTGGTACCGGGCCAAAAAACACTTAGAGGGACTAAAACATGTACGGTTTTATCCGATGTCCCGAAAAGATCTAGGATTCATGTCAGTTAGATATGATTGGTAAAAGTCCTTACCTACCGAAATAGTACGGATCTGGTGGGGCGTGAGCAAACCGCACATCAGGACGTATGAAATAAGGATCCTAGTCCGATATTTATCATTTTAGGGTTTATTGATATTTATTCGGAATCGTTTATTCAAAGGTACTAAAACCAAGTTTTAAATGTGTAGATGGCAAACACAGTTACCAACATCAATAACCTTTCTCTTCGCTCCATCTTAGAAAACGACAAACTCACCGGTTCGAATTTTCTCGGATGGGAGCGCAATCTCCAGATTGTGCTCAGGCACGAGAGAAAGTGGTATGTCCTAGAAGAGCCTCTAGGTGAGGCCCTACCAGCAAATGCCAGTGCGGCAATTAGGAATGCTTATCAAAAGTGTTCAGGTGATTTGCTAGATGTTGGCTGCCTGATGCTTGCGACCATGAGCCCAGAACTCCAAACAGGGCTCATGAACACTAATGCTTACGACATGATCCGTTGGCTGAGGGACATGTTCCAAACACAATGTTGGGTGCAAAATCGGATTGTATCCGAGATCACAAGTTGGTGCTCAAAGTGAAAACAAAGGCAAAGTCAAAGTGGTCAAACAAAGTCAAAGTTTGCTTTAATTGTTTTAGTGCTTTATATGTACTTTGTAATACTTTTGCTTACTTAGGGTAGATTATGTAATTGTTCAATAGTGTGAGGGTTGTAAGTGTTTGGGTATAAATACCCAAAGTGGGTTCATTTGTTATTGTGACATGCAAAACGTGCTTTATTGTAAATGAGATTGAGTTGTGTTAGTTGAGAGCTTATGTATGTGTGTTCTTGGTGTAAATAGTGTGTGTAAACATTTCATCAAGAATCAATGACATATGGCTATCCAATTCATTCTCTACTTGTTGCATGTTGATTAGAACTTGAATCTGGAACTACAAGTGGTATCAGAGCTGGAAATTCATTGAAATTGGTATGATTTCTTGAGCTTTTTGTGTTTATTTTCGAAAATGATATTTTGAGGTTTGATGTTCTTCTTTTGATCATTGTTTACATGTGAATTTGATTGTATATGGTAAAAATGATGTTTTTACTGTGTTTGTGAGTGATTTGGAGTCAAAATTTGGTGATTTGAGTAGTAATTTTTGAGTTTTTTACCTTCTGCTCGGTTTTTCACTCGTTTTCCGAATTGGTGTTCATATATTCCGAATCGGAATATTCATAAAATCCGAATCGGAATTTTTGAAAAGTTCCGAATCGGAATTTTTGAAGTTTTCCGAATCGGAAAATTCTTTGGATTCGGAAATTGTGTTCGAAGGTAGTTTTACTCATTTTCCGACTTGATATTAATCAAATTCCGATTCGGAAAACCTCATTTTCCGATTCGGAAATTGACCAAATACCAACTCGAAATTTATCTCGGAACTCTGTCAGATTTGTTTTTCCGATTCGGAAAACCACATTTTCCGATTCGGAAAATTGAAAAATCCGAATCGGAGTTTAGTGTTTTCCGAATCGGATTATTTTAAGATTTAAAAAAAAAGTTCAGTCATGGTGAAAAAGTTTTTAGACTTCTTATCTTATCTGAAAAAGTTCAGTCTGGAAGCGTTTTTCGGGCATTTTTTCACGTAAACTTTTTTAGACTTCTTATCTGATTCTACCGTGAAAAAGTTCAGTCATTTTTACGGTCATTTTTTCCCGAAAAATGCCGGTTTTTCCGAGATTTTGGTGATTTCCGAGAGGTTGATTTTTTGGACTATTCTTTCAATTTCACAGTCAAAATCAACTTTAAAATTTTTGAAAAATATTTTTTCTCGGGATTTCACTATTCGTCGGTTGACTTTTCGGTTGACTTTTTGACTTTTGTCACTAACCTTTTCCTTGATCAAAAGAAGTGTTCAGATTAGTTACAGATGACAGAGCTACTTGACAGAGCTAGTTGACTATCAGTCAGAAGAAATCTATCAGTTTCAGTGAATTATCGATCATTTTCAAGTTCTATTTTCGTATTAGTCAAGATGACAGAGCTAGTTGACTATCATACATTATGGAAGAATTATATGACATACAGTCAGCGTGTCTTTGAGCTAAACCAGGAAAATATAAAGTTGAGTTCTGACAAATCTTTGTTAGAAATGAAGATTGTGGATTTAGAGAAGTCAATACAGAGTGAAAAAGGGCAAGAATCAGAGAATTCAAAGTTGTCAAATCAGATAACTGAGCTTCAGCAAAGTTTATCCGTTTTGAATGCTGCAAAAGCTGAACTTATTCTTAAAGTTACTAATCTTGAAGAAGATAAGAAGCTTTTTGAAAATAAACTTATATATTCTCATTCAAGAGTGATAGAACTTTCAAATCAAGTAAATGATTTTGAGAAAATAGTGATTATCGAGAGAAGTAACTTTGAGAAAGAAAGACGAGCTTTTGAAGCAAAGGTTAACGAACTTTCTTTGAAGACATTAGTTTTTGATAAACCAAAAGACAGCGAGATTTTCAAAGAGTTTTCTGAATCCAATTGTTATGTTAACTATTGTTATGATGATGATGATTCTAAGTCTTATGATGAAATTAACGTTTTTGATTCTCTTGATTCTTGTACCAACAAGAAAAATGTTGTGGATAGTAAGTTGGTTGATTTTGAAAAGATGTTCCAAAATCAGAGAAAAGTTTGTGCAGATGAGAGAAAAGTGTTTGAAGAAGAGAGAAATGTTTTTGAGAAAGAGAGAAAATCGTTTGAATTGAAAAGTGAGAAACTTTTAAAGAAGATTTCTGATTTAGAGCGACAGATTGTCAGTGAAAGAAAAAGTCTCTCCGTGTTGAAAGAGATAGATGTGTTGAGTTTGTTTTTGAGGAAGAGGCTAAAGGTTTTGAAAAAGAAAGAAAATCTTTTGAAGAAAAGAGTGTTCTATTTAGGAAGAAGATTGCTAATTTAGAAGTGCAACTTTCAGATGAAAGAAGTGCTTTTAAAAGAAAAGAACACCTTTTAAAGTGTGAGATAAAAGGTTTTGAGCAACTGATTGTTGAACTAAAAAACCAACCTTTGAGAAAAATGATTTTGAAGAGGAAAAGAGGGTTTTTGAGACAGAAGTAAGGAAGCTTACATTAAGATTATCTGAATTGTCTTCTGATATCATGAAAGAACAAATTATGAGTTCTAATCTGAAAAAGAAACTTGATGAGACAGTGGAAGAAAAGAATATTTTATCTGCAATGGTGAAAGATCTTGAAGATATTGTTTTTAAAGTTAATTTGAATGAACCAAAGAGTCCCGATGTTATAGTACAATCACCATATGTTGATTATGCTGATTTTGTTTGTTCATTGAAAACTTCTACGAGTTCTCTTCATGCAGATGTTTCTTCAACAACTTGTTTCACTCCAAATAATCAGATTCGTACTTCTAATCTTTTCTATGATTATCGGATTGACGGTTCAGGTAAGAATCATTCCAAGAAAGGTAAGTTTGTTTGGAGAGTTAAAGGGTCTACACCAAAGTTAGATAAACCAAAGTTATTTGTTCCCAAACAAAATGTTCAAAATAACAATGTTTTTAAAGCTAAATCTTTTGTTAAATCTGATCCAATTTATTCTGTAAATCATATGATCAGATTATCTCAAAAGAAAATATGTTTTTCTTACTGTGGAACAAATAATTTTGTTCGAAAAGAATCATCGGAAAGTTGGTATGGTACTTACAGTATTCCAAATTATAAACCAACATCTTTTAACAAAAGAGGATCCACTTTCAAGTGGATACCAAAATCTGTATGATTTTGTTTTTGCAGGTCCCCATATCATTAATGCATTATTCAAGGGGAGTTTCTGCAAGATTGTGGTTCCTAAATAAATCAGTTTAGGACCCGGATTTCAATGTATAGTGGCTTCTGAAGACAACAGTTCAGAACCCGATCTTCAATGAACAAATGGCTCTTGAATACATCAGTTCAAGACCCGGTCTTCAATGGTTTTCAAGGTATTTTTTTTCTTACTTTGAGAAATAAATAATTGGTTATCCATTTGAGGGGGAGTACTTAAATGCGATATCATTTTTTTTGGGAATGAATAGTTAAAAACGTTTTTCATACCTTGTTTTCACTTGCAAGAGATATTACTTTTAGGGGGAGAGTTCAAATAAGCTTTCATGCTTACATATCTGAAAGACGAACAACTTTCAGATATGAAAATTGTTTTTAAATGTTCAAACTCACTTCTCGATTCTCAAATGATTTTTTTTTCGAATTAGAAGTGTGATTTTCCATGTTTTCATATCATGATGAGTTGACGGATATTTTCTAACCATGTGTTTCCAAAGATTAATACTTGCGTATTATCTTTTCATATACTTTTCAAGTATTCATACACATCGGTTTAGCTTATTTTGTCTTCGTTATTACCACGTCTCTATATGACCATATTTTTCGGTGGTAATACACTCGCTTGATATTTCCCCATTGTACTTGATTGTTTCTTTGATTGGATACGTTCTTCACTGTTATATCTATATCTCGTTCGTATAGATAATATCCATTTTGTTGTGAACCACAGTTTTTCAAGAACATATCTCACATCATATGATGAATCAGTTTTCTCAAACAAGTTTACATCATTCATGTTATTCATGTCATATACTTGTTTGAAGAAATTTCTTATGCTCCTATATTGTACATATATATTTGTTCGAGCATGCTTCATATTGGCTCATTGATTCACTTGATGAATCATTATACTTTCATGTTTAGGAAACTTATTTCATGGGATGTGTGAGCTTAACAGAACTTCTATGGATTTCCAGAACCGGGAATCCTACCCAAGAAGTTATCCTTGAGAAATGAGTGAGGGGTCTCCATCAAAGAGTGGGGGAGATAACTCAGGTGGTCGAGTTATTCTCATAGTGATTGAGCGGAAAAATATTATATGAGAGCTTGGTTAGAAGTGAGGATGCTTAAAAGAATTGGAGGGTGTGAGAACAGAGTTAAAAGAAATATAAAACTCTGCACCAACCTATTCTAAGCCGGGCAACCACATAATCTATTGGTTCACATTCTTTGGTGACCGATATTGAAATAAGGCAAGGCCCAATGCCGACTCTCGTTTTTACCCCACTAGCTACTCATTTCCTTCTTAACAAGGAGATGTTTCATTCATCACGGGGACGCAGCACATAATCTATCAGGTTTGCATTTGGAAAATCGATATTGAAATAGAAGGAAGCTGCCCTGCCTTCGAACTTCATTTCTACACATCGAGTCGTGAAATGTTTTCACATTTTGAGCCTTATGAAAGCACTTGATGCTTATTTTCTTTCATCACAAATACACGCAAGGAATTCGTTTCTTTGTCGGAACGTTCATAGGAATACTTTTAGTATTTGCGATGATTGAACGGAAGCCCTGGGGAGTGATCATCAATAAAGCTCTTTATATAGTGCATTTGTTGTACTGAGTTGCTTTGTGCTTCTCACAGGCATTCCAACTGATTCATGTGTTGTTTCAGGATTTTCCCACTTAAATCTGAATTTGAAAAGATTCGGATTACTTTATGGAATTGACGGTATTTCTGTGGAGTAAAAAGGGGAATTCTAGAGTAACAAGGAGGAGATGGTTATGTGAGATGGTTTTTGATATCCTTGGTGGTTTGTTCATATGTTTGTATCTTCACGAGATGAGTTATCTGATTATACATTTCTATAGTTTTGATGATTATTTCATATTTCATCAAAAAGGGGGAGATGGTTTAGAAATGTTTTTGAAGATACTTTGGGGAGATGGATTTGAAATGTAAAGTCGAGAAATGATTCTTGAAGATACTTTGAGGAAGTAGAGAGATACTTACGAGACGCTTCGAGATGATCAGAATATTCCAAGTATTGAAGTTTGAAGATTGTTTGAAGATTCTTCGTTCGTTAAAGCTTCGTGTTCAAAGTTTGTTAAAGCTTCTTGTGTCAAGTTGGATGATTCTTGAAGATTATTTCCGAAGCTTATTGTTCAAGAAAGTTTATTGTTGGTGTTTGAAGTGTTGATGCTTTCTTGAAGACGTTTGCCTAATTCTTTTTGTGATCTCGAATCTAAAGGGGGAGATTGTTGGGTGCAAAATCGGATTGTATCCGAGATCACAAGTTGGTGCTCAAAGTGAAGACAAAGGCAAAGTCAAATGGTCAAACAAAGTCAAAGTTTGCTTTAATTGTTTTAGTGCTTTATATGTACTTTGTAATAGTTTTGCTTACTTAGGGTAGATTGTGTAATTGTTCAATAGTGTGAGGGTTGTAAATGTTTGGGTATAAATACCCAAAGTGAGTTCATTTGTTAGTGTGACATGCAAAACGTGCTTTATTGTAAATGAGATTGAGTTGTGTTAGTTGAGAGCTTATGTGTGTGTGTTCTTGGTGTAAATAGTGTGTGTAAACATTTCATCAAGAATCAATGACATATGGCTATCCAATTCATTCTCTACTTGTTGCATGTTGATTAGAACTTGAATCTGGAACTACACACAAGCTCGCACAGAGCGTTATGATGCCATTAGGGCTCTAAACGCGTGCAAAATGGCCAAGGGGACCTCTGTCAGTGACCATGTCATGAAAATGAAAAGGCACATCGACCACCTAGAAAGGCTCGGTCACCCAGTTCCGCCGCAGTTGGCACCAGATACAATACTCAACTCGTTATCTGATGATTACAAGAAGTTTGTAATTAACTATAACATGAACAACATGGAAAAGACCATTGCTAAACTCCACTCCATGTTGAAAACTGCTGAGTTGAGTATGGGGACCAAAACCAAAGATGTTCTGATGGTCAAGGATGGTGGAGTGAAGAAGAAAATAGGGCAAAGGAACACCAGCAAAGGCAAAGGCCAGGTTCAAGTCAGCCAGAGTGTGCCAAAGACTGATGACAATAGAAAGGGCAAGGGCAAGGGCAAAAAGGTTAAAGTCAACATAGCAAAGACCGAGAATCGGTGCTTTAGGTGACACAATTGCCCGAAGCGTCATAAAACAGGTATAAAAACCTTGCACGTTTTGTGACAACTTCAGTTTATCATTACTACTTGTTAGTTTACAAGTTAACTGACACCTAGATCAAATAAATAATTGCAGGTGGTCAAGAGAAATGAAGTGCCCGGATTGCAAGGATATTGTTAGTTTAAGTCTAGATAGACTTGATTCAATTTGTTGATCTTAGATATTGTCTGCCACACTAACAAATATACTTCAAAATTTTGTAATATGAAGTAATATATAAAAACTGTCAAAAACACACGAAGTACTATTTATAAGAATGTGTTTTTGGAATAAAACATTTATAAGTAATATGATTATAATAGGTATATTATAGTCAGGTTCAAATTACTCATGTTTTAAAAGGGAATTTAGGATATTATCATAGATGACGTTGATAATATCAGTATTTATAAAACTAGTTAATTCCATTTTTTGGAATTGGGGATCTAATAAGATCCAGTTAAGTTTTATGAATAGCAAAATTCAAGTTTAAAGAATTAAACTTATTACTTAAAATATAATTGGCTAAATAGTCAAGTTTTGACTAAGTCAATGAGATATTAAATTTAAGTAATAGCTAGTTTTCATATAGGTTAGTGGGAGCCCAGTTTATTCTCTATCTAAAGCTCCTGATAAAGAATGAAAATTATATTATTGATTTGTATTTCTAGGAATTCATAATCCAGAGAGGATAAAAATTTATGAGAAATGTGATCTATTCTTTTAAGTTATAAAAGTAAGATCAAAGTTTTTTGAAACAATATAAAGTCAAGTGTTGTAGAACACTAGGGTAAATTTCCTGGAATTTACCGGTTTTGGTAAATGGAAATTTTGTTAGATTTCAGGTAGGAATCTTTATCTACACAGCAGCTAAGGAAAGTTGCGGAGTTGACTTTACATATTCAAGAAACTTGAAGTTATTCCAGTATCTCCAAGATTTATGGAATATGGTAAAGTAAAGTCTAGATTTTGTTCAAAGTGTTTGCAAAACAAAAAGTATCAGGATCAAGTTAAAAGTATTATTTAACTTACCTTGTTTTTGGTTGTTTCTTTGATTAGGATGGTAAACACTAATCGAAGGGTTTAAATTGAAAGAAGGTGATACATCATTTAAACCAGTATAAGTACATATTGAATAGACACCATAAAAGTAACTTAGAAATGCTATTAATTTTGTTATTATTACAGAGTGGAATATGGACTATTCAAAATTAATTTCTTTGTTTCTTTTACACTTAGCATGTTTTTGATCCGGGAATAAAACTAGTCTAAGTTTTATTTGAAATTTATCCGTGACAACTTATCTAGGTGGGAACCTGATAGGGTTTTAAAGTCATCGTGAGTTTTTGGGTAGTTATAATCAGAGCGTTGAATAACAGCTACAAGCGATGTAGACCAAAAACTGCACGGATATTCGATAGAGCAGCGAATATCGGATGTGATCTGCCGGTTGAGATTACTCCATGGATTTAGTCATGAGTAAAACTCCCAGAGGTTGTCGTTAGCACCTGAGGTATTTGGTTTGGCATTTAGGACCGTTGGATACTTAGTACGTTCTAACATCACGCCGTAACAGGGTGGTCATACGGGGCGTAACTAGATTCAGCGGAAGCCGTGGTGTCAAACGCAGATACGCAAGATGGGATTTGCACCTCTTCTTCGAAGAGAGATATTTCCGGGCCCCTTGACTGACTGAGAAGACTGATGAAGCGCACGGCCGTGCCCAAACGAACTGATTTGTTCTTTGTCATTTACCTATCAGTTGAAAGTCGGATAGTCATGAACATAATCTTGAGTTTCTGAGTTGACTCTATCCATGCTCATACTCAAAATTGAAATATCGTGTTGCAAAAGGAAAAGCCTAGTTATACCCTATTTATGAACAATTGTTTCATAAATGTTGTATCCTTAAAAGGAATGATTATATCACCTACCTGGGTATAAGAGTTCTTATAAGCTGGTTAGCCTAAGTACCTGTCTAGGGGCCTCCTTAGGTCCATGTGGTCAAGCCGGTATTGCCAACTTGCACAAGTGGGAGTCTGTTAGTAATTATGTGCAGAAGTTGACAAACCAGATTACACATCCAATGTTATAAGACACTTGAGGGTCACACTTGTGATGATCTGTAAACCGAACAAGTAAATAACTCCAGTATAGAGAGATTAGATTTATAATAGTCAATTATAAATCTATTGGGTGTTTTCTGTAAGAAACTCAAAAGTTTAAGGTTTCTATTATTAATTAAAAGGGATTATATATTTATTAGTTAAATAAATATATAACTGATTTAATTAATTGATATATATATATATATATATATTTATTATTTAAATAAATATATGGTAATTATCCTGACTAATATATTGGTTAATATATATGGAATAAATCTTTCTTGGTGGAGAAGAAAAGATTTATTTATGGATAATTATAGAAAAAAGAAACTGAATATGATACAGATTCTGTTTATTCAGTTATATATATCCAGCTATGGTTAAACCTTTTTCATTCATTCATTGAATTCATTCATTATTCACTCCCACCATAGAAACCTAGAATTCTCTCTCTCTATCTCCCTCGTAATCGACGCCAACCATAAGCCGAAGAAAGTTCGGGTTTTGTTTAGGTGTTCGGGAATTTGGAGTTGTAACCGGCTAGAAGGTCCGTTTGTAGGGTTCATCACGGGTGGATCAAGCTCAAGCAATTCAGGTAAACTTTCTATACATCCTATTAGATGTGTAATTTAGATAAATAATAAACGATCATGTGCTTTCGGGTTTTTACACGTTTTTGCTTCCACAAATTAAACCAGTTTGGTTTGATGATTCGGATTAACAGTTTGTTTTTCTGAACCGTGACTCGAACCAGTTTGGTCCAAGGTCGCACCAAAATCCCAACACAACAGAGCCAGAGTTCAACAAGTCATCCTTACCACAACCTCTATGAAGCCTGTCAGAGGTTCTGAGCTCTTCAACCCCTATGAACACCATCTTCTACAAAACAGTTATTTTCTCCCTTGTGCTGATCACGTGACTATCCAAACCAACCTTTTTTCAACGTCCAGGATTGGACCATGTGTCAAGATCTTAGAGGGTTAGTTATGTTAGCCTTAGAGTAGTATAAATAGCCGTTTGTTCATCCTTTTTGTTAAGCTTTTTCGCGTATCATCTTTGAGAGAAATACTGTTCCATTGGATTTCATTGTAAGTTAATTTTTCTTGTAATCAAAGTCATTTTTCAATCAAATTGAAAATCATTTAGGCAATTGTTCTTCATTCTCTTAATTGCATTCATATACTGTTATAATCTGTTTTGAAGATCGCATTTATCGTTCAATGTAAATCCTTTCGCTTCAAATCTATTTGAACTATAATTGTTGAGTTTAATCAATTTCAATCTAATCTACGACCAACAATTGATATCAGAGACGAATTGAATTGAAAATTCAATTGATCCCTATTTTTCTGATTGAATTGATTCGATGTTCATTTTCGTCTTCATCTTCTTCATCATTCCTGAATTCACTGTTTCTTACTCTAATGGCATATTCCTCAAACACCAACTACTTGAGCATCGGCTCACAGTCTAAACCCCCAACCTTTGTGCGTGAAGAATTCCAGCAATGGAAAATTCGAATGGTTAACTTCCTTGAAGGAATCCATCCCAGAATCTCTGAATTTCTCCATAATCCCCCATACATTCCTATCAAGTTGATTCCCAGAGTACCTGCTACCGCTACCACTGCTGAGGTACCTGAACATTATCAGCCAAATAATCAAACAGATTGGGATGATCAGGATAAAGAGTTGGTTAGCCTTGCTCCCAAATGTAAGAGGCTTCTAATCATGGCATTGCCCAATGAGATCTTCATGTCCTTGGATCATTGCGTTACCTCAAAAGAACTATGGAGTGAACTACTAAGGCAGCTTGAGGGAGGTGTGACCACTTTGAAGAACAACAGAACCATGTGTATTAATGAATATCATGACCTTAAGGCCAAGGAAGGAGAGAGCCTAAATGATACTTACTCCAGGTACAATATTCTCATTAGTAAGTGCAAGAGATTTGGGGTGGTCAGAACCAATGAGGACACCATGTTGTTCTTGAAAAGCTTGGGGACAGAATGGTTACATTTGACCATGTCAATGAGGACCAATCTAGATTTGGAATTCATGTCATTAGCATATTTGTATGGTTCATTGGCTAGTCTAGATCCTCAAGTATTGCAGCTAAAGAGGAGTATTGGTGGGCCTCTGGCATTAGTAGCTGAGGGAACAAAGGGAAAGGGAGAGTAGAAGCCAACATAGGAAAGGAAGAAGAAGAAGAAAGCACTGGTGATAGAGAGTGAGGATGCAGAGGATATTAGCTCAGAGGAAGAAATATCCATGAGGGACATGATGAAAACCCTAGTCTCATTCACTAGAGACTATCGAAGGGGTTCTGCTAGGAGAAAAAGAGCTAGAGAGTATGAGAGAAGAGAAGATTTTGGCAGAAGAGGGAGTAGTAGAGGATTTGAATCAGAGATAAGGAGAGATTATGACAGAGGAAGTTATGTAAGAAGAGATTCTGAGAAAAAAAAAGTGGAATGAAAAGGAGAAGAGGACAGAAGAGTCAAGTGGAGAACCAAAGAGGGATGTGGAAAGTTGTTACAAATGCGGGAAGCCGGGTCACTTTGTTGTAGAGTGTTGGCCAACAGGCCCCATGGCTCCATAGAAGCCAATTGCTCCACAGAGGCTGTCACAGAAGCCTAAGCATGATGCTGCCTACTTCAAGAAGAAGGCATAATTGTACAACAAGAAAGTGCTCCTATCTCAGACAAGTGAGCTTGTTACTGATGAATCCTTTGGAGAGGATGAGCCGCAAAAGGGGTTGATGGCCGTTGAGGAAGCAGAGGATGAGATAGAGTTATGTGGTGTGGCAAATGGTGATTTTGATTCCACAGTAGCAAATCCTCTGATGTATATTCATGTTCTGAAATGAATGAACTTTACTCTGAGATCATTGAGAACCTTGATTCACATCAAGAAGAATTCAATTATCTTAAAGAAAAGTTAACCATGAGTGAAAAAAGAAATGAATACTCTAACATGGGAAAGAACTAATTTTTTTAAAATGTATAAAAAGGCAGAGGAAGAAAGAATTTCACTTTACAAAAGCTCTAAAGAAAAGACAATCAAACTTAAGAAAACCATAAAGGAAAAGGATGAGGAGATAAGGAGACTAAAGAATGAAAGAACCAATGCTATATATATCAATGAAATTTTTCAAAAAGAAAGAGAGTCTTACACAATAATCTTCTTGACAGAGAGCTGAAGTTTAGGAAATTTCAGGATGCACAAAGTATTTTTAACAAAATCAGAGTTAATATGGGTATAAGAGGACTGGGTTTTTTAGAATATGATAACCAACCATCTGATAAATCAAAGAAATCCTTGCAGAGCACTTTCAGATCTCTAAAGAACATTAGAAGTAACATTTCTGATAGTAAGTCTATCTTTAAAAGAAGAAGACTTATGAGTGGACCAAAATCAAAATCTCCCTTGATCTTCACAAATGTAAGATTTCAAGACAACATTGATTCATTCTCACCTTTTGAATAAAGGGATTCCATTCAAACGAGATTCATGAGACAGAGTCAATTGGAAGTATTTGAATTTGGTAATCCAAAAACCCAAGAAGATTGTGCTTTCTTCTGTGAAGTAAAACCCAGTGAAAAGGAAATGTCATCAAGTGCACCTGAATTCATTCCTAGGCATTTGTCAGAGGCCTCTGAGAAATCAGTAACCTCTGATGATGTTGAGTCCCTCGGTGAAAAAAATCTTTCAGAAGAATCATCAAATGTTTAAACTTTTGAATTTACTCAATCTAACCGAAACCTTCTTAGTTCAGATTCTGAGGAAGAAAGTATCTTTGACTAAGAAGTGGTATCATGTTCAGAAGACCCTTTTTAAATTCTGCAAATGATTGTTCTGTCAATCAAGCCTCTGAACATGATTTCACAAGTGACTCTGATCAAATCATTGAATCTGAGATATTTGCTAAATCCTCTGATAATGGAAAGCTAGTGAATCATCCAATGAAAATCATTGCTTTGAGAAGAAAATCTGGAGCATTCACTATTTGTCTAGATTTCATTGATTTGTGTCAAAATTTAAGAAGAATTCAAAAAGAAAAGTCTTTGAATGATGTTGCATCCACTTCAATAGTCTCCGAGTCTTTAGAACCAAGATTTACCAGAAGACAAAAAGAAAAATGGCCTGAAACTAACAAGTTCTTTGTCACAGTAATTGTAGGAAGCTTAATGAGAAGGGATCCACAGAAGAAGCCAAAAGCTTTCCAAAATAAAGAGCCTAGATTTGTTAGGGAATCTTGTAGAAAGAAGCCCAAAACTAAAAAGGGCTCTAAAATTTCAACTTCTGTACGCATCTTTGAAAATCGTAATGAAAAGTTCAAATCTTTATCTTGCAACACTGCCTTCTGTGAATGTTTCAATATAATGCATGCTCTGTCAAATAACTTTCACCAGTCTTCCTGTCTAGTCATGAATCACATAGGAACTTCCTCTAGAGATAACAAAGGACATTTTGCCAACTCTGGTTCACAGAAGAGTAAGCCAAAATTAAAAGATGTTGTGACATACCTTAAACAAGCTAATATAAATGGACCGAACCGGAGGTGGGTACCTAAATCTTCTGTTGAATGATTGCAGAAGAAACAACATGTGTCTACCTGGTATTTTGATTCAGGTTTCTCAAGACACATGACTGGAACTTTAGAGCTACTTACATCATATGTCAATAAAGAACGAAGCTCTGTAGCTTTTGGAGGTAATCAAAAAGGGAATATTAAAGGATAAGGGATGATTGTCAAAGGAGAAATCACAGTGAACCAAGTATCTTATGTTGATGTCCTGAAGCACAATCTCATCAGTGTGAGTCAACTCTGTGACAATGGGATGGATGTCATGTTCAAAATCAAGTATTGTGTCATGTTTAAAGCTGACGCCCTCATTGAAGTCATGAGAGCAAACATAAGAGGAGATCTATATCTTCTGTGTTTTGAAACACTTGAAGCAAAAGAAGAAATCTACTTGGTCTCCTCGGTGAAGAATGAGGAAGCATGGCTCTGGCACACCAGGTTCTGTCATCTAAACTTTCATACTATTGACAAGCCGGTAAGACTTAAATTGGTTAATGGTCTTCCAGATATAAAGTTTGAAAATGATCATCTATGTTCTCCTTGTGTGATGGGAAAACTCAAAAGGTCTTGTCATAAAACCAAGTCAGATCCTTCCTTTGACAAGCCTCTGCAGATGCTGCATGTGGACCCTCTTGGACCCATAGCTAAACATAGTCTTAATGGGAAGAAGTACATTCTAGTACTTGTAGATTAGCTTTCACGTTATACATAGATTGAGTTTGTTAGAAAGAAGTCCCATGTGCCTATGCTTCTAATCAATCTCTTGAAGAGGTTGCAAGTTCTTCATGGTATGCAGGTGAGAGTCATTAGAAGTGATAACGGTACAGAATTCAAGAATTCCACCATTGAAGACTACCTGACCTCTGTTGGAATCACACACAACTTTTCTGCACCAAGGACACCTCAGCAGAATGGAGTAGTGGAGAGGAAGAGCAGAACTCTGGTGGAAGCTGCTAGAACTATGCTGAATACATCTGGTCTACCACTGACCTTTTAGGCAGAAGCTGTCTCTGCTGCTTGTTATACACAGAACAAATCCTTGGTGGTGAAACTGTTAACTCTATTTTCATGTTTGTAAAAGTAATAGATAAAAGCAGCAAGTTCATTCCTACATAAGTTAAAAGAACTGCATAAGTGATTATTCGCAGAATGCCAAGTTCATAAAGTCTTATCTGACAGAACCTCGGTGGAGCACACCAGAGGTTCTGTGATCCATCTGGTGAAGTATTTCAAGAATCACTTTTCAGAACCTCTGCGAGCTTACAAGAGGTTCTGAGGACACACTTCTGCAGAATAGCTATTTGGCCATCACATGCACCTCGTGTGATTTTGTAACCGACTCACTTTGGATGGCTCAGATCTTTACACGTGTCTAAATCCTAGATAGTTTGTTAGGATTTTGTAGTATAAATAGTTGTTCTTTCTTTCTTTGTAAAAAATTTCGTTTACACTGTTCACCATGTCAAATTGGAATACATTGTTCCATTGATCTTTTGTAAGCGTTCATCCTGATTAAATTGAATTGAAGTTATTTATTCTTTGTCATTATTATCTGTTTATAGATCACTTTTGAGATCTGCACTTACAGTTTGTGTTAGACCTCTGATTGTGAAGAGTCAGAAGCACTATGTTTAATTGCTTTCTGTACTTTAATTTTCGTATGTTTGAACAATTATCTGTTTTGTAAGCCCTTGTTTAGAAGTTTGGAACTTCGGGGGCCTTTTATGTCACTTTTGTATTCCCTCTCATTCCTATCAATAGAATGAGAGGTTTAGGGTTTATTGTTAATGTTTCATCAATCTTTTATGGTTCATCTCTTATTGCAATATTATTACACCATTGAAGTATTCAACAATCTCAAAGTGTTCATCATTTTTTATATGATTTCAATACATCTCTTCTCTCTTTCATTATTGGGACAAACAATTGGTATCAGAGCTTGATCCATGTTTGATTCCTTGGCTTGATCTTGTTTTTAAAAGGTTTTTAAAGTTTTTTTTCAAAAACTTTTTGGGTTGTTTCAATCTAAAAAGGCTTTTAAAAGAAGAGGTTTTAAGTGTTAAGTGTTAGGATTGTGTGCGAGACAGTAACAGGGTTACCGTGTCCAATGTTATAAGACACTAGTAGGTCACACCGCTGCACACCTAATTGAGAAATTTGTGTGAAAAAGAGATATATGAGAAGAGAGAGAACTAAATAATTATTAGTTAAATAATTATTTATTTGTTTCAATTAATTAGTAAAATTAATTAAAGGATTAATTAATTAAGGAATTAATTGGAAGGATAATTATGAAAGGAATCATAATTAGGTTAAATCACTGCCTTATCTAATCCTATAAATAAAGGGTTGGGGCTTTGATTAATCAGTTGAACAATTCCTACGAAAAACTCTCAATCTCTCTCTCTCTCTCCCAAACCGTCGGCTCTCTCCCTCACACATATCGGTCGGAATTTTTCCGATCAGTCACGGTGGTCTAGCAACCTCTCGCGTGGTGTCAGTAGCGGTGTACCCCCTACCAGCATTCCGGAAGCTTAAACGAAAAAGGTAAATCAACATACCCACTTGATTGTATCTGTTATGGTTTAAGATGGGTCCGGGTTTGGGAATCGTTTTTGTTATCCGCTGCGCACCGTTAGTGCCTACGGTTCCCAACAGTGGTATCAGAGCCACTTCTTAAACCTACAGATCAGGTTTAATTGTTTGTTGATTAGGTTTAAAAAAATTGATTTTTATAAAAAAACCTAATGAATCGGAAACAGGCGGTGGAACGGCGGCAGTTAGCCAACCGAACCACCAGGCCAACCACCACTAAGCCACCGACGGCTCACCACAGTTAGTGGTGGCCGCCGGCTGCCGAACCCAAAGCCCACCGCACCACCGAATGGTGGTAGCGGCGGCTGTTATGATCGAAAACCACCACACAGCCGTGTGGTGGCGATGGGGATGCGGCAGAAAACCGACCACCGCACCACCGATTGTGGTAACGGTGGTAATCGGTTCAACCACCAGGCCGATTTATCGGCGGTGGTGATGACGGTACGTTTTTGTTTAAGACCGCACATCATGGCGGTGGCGGCAGCTAGCCGCTGCTGTCGTGATGATGGCGGCGTGGCCGTTTGTTGTCGCCGGACGCGACGGTGGTAGTGGCGCAAGCCGCGGCTGCCGTCAAATTCCAAACCGGTAATGATGGCGATGGTTGATTCCATCAAAATCGTCGCCGGTGGTGATAACAATCGGACCAATGATGGTGGTAGCATTCTCGTTGATTGAAATCGCCGGAAACGGCGGTAGTGGTGGTGATTGCCGCTACTATCGTCATATCCCAAATCCACCGCCACGCCACCGTTTGTGGTGGTGGCGGCGATCGTGTTGCTGATCGAGAGAGAGGGACGGCGGCAGCGGTGGTTTTTGCTACCGTTGTCGTCGATAATGGCGGTGGTGATCGATCAAACCACCGGGCTGCCTTACGGCCTCGCCACGGGTGGTGATCGTGACCGGACAGCCGGTGATGGTGGCCAGGAGGCCGTCAATGTCGCGGCGATGGTGGTATTGTTGTTTTGTGCGACCACGGTGGCAGCGGTGGTGTTAAACCGCTGCTGTTGCCGGCGGTGATCTGTGGTAATCGACTAACCCGCCGAAAGGCGGCGGTGGTGGCGACATTACGCTGCTGCTGCCGTTGTTCTCTCAATCGACCGCCACACCACCGTTTGTGGTGGTGGCGGCGATGGTGTGATAGTATCGTGATCAAGATCAGTTCAATAACTGATAAGGGTTATCCTAAACCAGATAAGGTTTGGAACCCTAGGGTTTATTTTTGATAATTGTTAAATTAACTATTTAATTTAATTAGATTTAATCGTTTAATTAAAAAAAAAATCTAGTTATGGTTTTGTTATAGTCAAGCCCTATGACCCATGGTTGCGTTTTTGATTTTATTTTATTTATTATTTACGGGAGGCCTGCGTGCCATTTACAACCCGATTATATGTAATATTAAAGTTGTAAATAAATCGAGACCCGAAGACGGAGTCAAGGAGACAATCATGGAGCTTGGAGCCAGTGGGAGCACCGAGAAGTTTTGTCCCTTAGGAATTAGACCGTCGTTTTGGGTTGGCTCACAAAACGACAATAGTTAAGGGTTCTTGACTATGACATGTTATTTTAACTGCGTGGTTGTTTACGATTTTTAGCCTGCGTGGTTGTTTATATTTAATTATATTACGTAGTTACGTTTTTAAATTAAATATAAATGGTTTTAAAATTGGATAAAATACAGTTTGTGTTTAAATCCAAAGTTTTTGAAAACTGGCATTTTTTTTGACCCTTGTTAATATTATAGATTAGTAAGTGCAACCCACTTTAGGGGCACCTCCGGTGTAAGGTACATAGGGCGTTGTAAGTGCACACACTATGAACGTCCGTGTTCAAACCGAAACTGGAGGGAGATAAAACTCTGCGAATTATCTCCGGGTGGTACCGGCCAGAGTTTGTCCAGGTCCCGGGTGGTGCAATCTATTTTGGTAATTATTTATTTACTGGGTGGTACCAGGCCAAAATGCACTAGAGGGACTAAATATGCACGGATTTTTAATATCCGATGTCCCGACGATCTAGAAATCGTATTTTCAGATAGGAATACGATTGGTATAGTTTTACCTACCATAGATCGCATGAGTCGGTTTGACATGATCACATGCTTCCCGACACATGTGAAATATGGATTCTAGTCTAATAAATTTATTTTAAGGGTAATAATTTATTAGAATTATATAATTATAAACTAAAGTGGAATTTGTATTCTTCTGTAGATGTCTCCAATTAGTATTCCGTTTTATTCACCTGAAGAGTCACTTCGCCTTATTATGGGCAAGTGGAAGCTTACGGGCCATAACTTTCCAGTTTGGAAGTTACACTTGAGGAACGTTTTAAGTGCCCAGGATAAGCTTTATGTGATCAACAAACCCGTATCACGACCTAAAAGCAATGCCCCTGAAGAGGAATTTGCTGAGTATTTTAGATACTTGACAGATGAATCGGATGTAATGTCCATTCTGATTTTCTCTATGTCACCCGAGTTCACGGGAGATTTAAGAGTTAAATCATGTCACGAGGTTGTGAGAGATGTGGAGAACCAGCTAGGTCTCTACAAACACACGGGAAAGCTATTGATCATGCAAGAGATTCTCTCCCTAAAGCTACAGAAGGGTCAGTCAGTTAAAAACCATCTTATTGACATGAGAAGGCTTTTTAAGTGTTTATCACGTCTGGGGTACAAGATAACACAGGAAGAGTTAGTGTACCTCATGTGGTTCTCCCTCACAAAGGAAGTTCAGGACACAGCTAGTGCCTACATGAAAGAACCAAAGAGCGACGTGGATAAAGTTCATGAAGATATTCTGGCCAGTCTAGAGCCAGTACCCGAACCTGCAAATCTCATGGACACTGATATAATTGATGAGCTGGGATATCTGAGTTGCCCAGAGTGCGGCAGCGAGGATATTTGCGAGCACTCGATGAACATCGACCAGATGGATATCGGTTTACCCGATACTCCAGGTATCTTTATGATAGATTGCTTAATCACTTCTTATGAATCATAGGTAATTGATACAGGCAGTGGTAACCACATTTGTAATCATTTACAGGGATTCAGTAGAAGAAAGACTCTGAGGAAGGACCGTTCGAACCTACGAGTGGGCGAAGGCACTCCGTTGATTGCTGAAGCCGTGGGATCTTATAGTCTTAGTTTACCCTCGGGTCTAGTTTTGGAACTGGATAATTGTTATTATATTCCAAATATGATTAAGAATGTATTGTCTTTTGATTTGTTGGTAGACCAAGGCTTTTACTATAAATATTCTTATAAAATGATTTCGGTTTTTAAAGATAATATTTTCTATTTTAAAGCTACACCCGTAGATGGTCTATACACTGTAAATCTTAAAGACAACAATAGTGAACTCTATCATATAAGTAAGAGATCCAAGGATATTGAGGATCAGACTTACCTCTGGCATTGTCGCTTGGGCCATATAAACAAGAAACGCGTTGAACTACTCCTAAAAGGAGGTTTTCTTGGAAATTTCGACTTCAAACCTTTTGATAATTGCGAATCTTGTTTATCTGGTAAAATGACAAAGCAACCTTTCAACAGTGAGAATGAAAGGGCTACTGACTTGCTTGAAATAATCCACACAGATGTATGTGGACCTTTCAGTCATGTAGCAAGAGGAGGATACCGGTACTTCATTACCTTCACTGACGACTTCAGTAGGTATGGTTATGTCTACCTGATGAGACATAAATCTGAAACCTTTGAGAAATTCAAGGAATATCAGAATGAAGTACAGAATCTACTTGACAAGAGGATCAAGTTTTTACGGTCAGATCGTGGTGGCGAATATCTCAGTGATGAGTTTGACAATCATCTGATGGAGTGCGGGATTGTATCCCAACTTACACCTCCGTATACACCCCAGATGAACGGTGTATCAGAAAGGAGAAATCGTACGTTGCTTGACATGGTACGAACGATGATGTGTCATTCTTCGCTGCCAGTATCATTCTGGGGACACGCGCTCGAAACAGCAGCACACATACTGAACAGAGCGCCAACAAAGTCGGTAGAAAAGACTCCATACGAGTTATGGAAGGGTAAGAAACCCAACATATCTTTTCTGAAAATTTGGGGTTGTGAGGTTTACGTCAAACGGCCTACCTCAGAAAAACTCAAACCCAAATCCGACAAGTGTTTCTTCGTTGGATATCCCAAGACCACCGTGGGATATTATTTCTACAACCCTGAAGAGAACAAAGTGTTTGTTGCTCGAAATGGAAAATTTCTGGAAGAAAAGTTTCTCAGTTTAGAGAACACCAGAAAGGATGTAGATCTACAGATAGTAGACGAAGAAAGCACTACACCAGTTGTTGAGCCAGAAATTCAACATAACAATGTTGAACCTCAATCAGAGCCGATTGAGGAAGTGCAAACACAGGACCTTCGCAGATCCAGTAGGATAAGACAAGAACCAGATAGGTATCTTGGGTTCCTAGTCTCTCAAGATAGCGGGGACTTAAATGAACCAACATCCTATGGAGAAGCTGTGTCAGGCAGTGAGTCTGAACAATGGCAGGAAGCCATGAAGGCCGAGATGCAATCCATGTACGACAACCAAGTTTCGGAGTTGACTGATTTGCCACAACACTGTAAGGCTGTTGGACGCAAATGGGTTTTCATTAAGAAAACTGACATGGATGGAAACGTACACACCTTCAAAGCCAGACTGGTTGCAAAAGGATTCACGCAAACTCATGGGATTGACTATGATGAAACCTTTTCACCGGTGGCAATGCTGAAATCAATTAGGATTCTTATGGCCATCTCAGCGTACTTTAATTACGAGATTTGGCAAATGGACGTCAAGACAGCCTTTCTAAATGGAAAGTTAACAGAAGACGTCTATATGGAACAACCAGAGGGGTTTGAAGATCCTAAGAATCCTAATAAGGTGTGTAAGCTGCTAAAATCCATTTATGGATTGAAGCAAGCATCTCGAAGCTGGAACTTACACTTTGACGAGCGAATCAAAGAGTTTGGTTTCGCGAAAAGTGAGTTCGAGCCATGTGTTTACACCAAGTTCAGTGGGAGCGTAGTAACCTTCCTGGTCTTGTATGTAGATGACATACTACTCATAGGAAACGATGTACCAACTTTACAGAGTGTTAAGGAATGGTTAAGTAAATGTTTCCAGATGAAAGACCTTGGAGAAGCCGCTTATATACTAGGTATAAAGATCTACAGAAACAGATCTAAGCGGCTTATCGGACTTAGTCAGAGTACATACATTGACAAGGTCCTGAAAAGATTCAGGATGGATGAATCTAAGAAAGGATTCATTCCAATGCAACATGGCATAGTGTTAAGTAAAACACAGTGTCCTGTTTCTAGTGAAGATCAGGACAGAATGAAATCGGTTCCATATGCTTCTGCAATTGGATCGATTATGTATGCCATGCTATGTACTAGGCCCGATGTTGCTTACTCAGTAAGTGTTACGAGCAGATACCAACAGAATCCAGGTGAGCCCCATTGGGTGGCTGTCAAGAACATTCTCAAATATCTGAGAAGAACGAAAGAAATGTTCTTGGTCTTTGGAGGTTCTGAGGATGAAATTAGTGTCACAGGATACTCTGACGCTAGTTTCCAGACCGACAGAGATGACTTCAGGTCACAGTCAGGGTATGTCTTTACCTTAAACGGAGGTGCGATCTCGTGGAAGAGCTCGAAGCAGGACACGATTGCAGACTCAACTACAGAGGCAGAGTACATTGTAGCATGTGATGCGGCAAAGGAAGCTGTCTGGCTAAGGAATTTTCTATCGGATCTCAGAGTGGTTGCCAGTATCTCGAGACCGATCGATATATTCTGTGATAACTCAGGAGCCGTGGCGCAAGCAAAGGAACCTAGAGAGCATCACAAGTCGAGACACGTGCTCAGAAAGTATCACCTCATCCGAGAGATCATTGGAAGAGGAGATGTGAGAATATGCAAGATTCCAACAGAAGACAATGTCGCAGATCCGCTGACAAAGCCACTAGCAAGGGCAAAGCATGAGGCACATGCGAATTCCATTGGGATGCAGTACCTGGAAGCCAGTAGCTAGTACTTAGTTTATTAATTATTACTATAGTCTAATTTAGAAACAATGTAATCATGTAAAGTTTTTATTTCACAGTGTGTTGGAAATAAATGGAGGTTTTATTTTCATGATTGTTCTAAATTAACTATTTTTTGCATATTTAACATATCCATGATTTTACAAAGTTTTGTATGAAATCTAAATTTCCGTAGCCACTTATTGAAATGGGAATTTCAATAGGGAGTTTAACGCTATTATAAATACTTGATGATTTATTCAAAGTAGAGAATAAAAGCACAAGTGATGTGACCAAGTATTTATAGATACTCATCAGAGTGTTTGGGTATCGGAAGTGACCAGTAATCAAGTCAGCTTCATGGAGCCTCAGTCATAAGCACTGACTTGATAGGTTGTCCTTAGACCTGAGATACTTGGTTCGGAAACACGAGGACCACTGTACTCTTAGCACGTACTAACGCTGCACCGTAACAGGGTGGCCATACGGGACGTGACTAGATGCAGCGGAAGCCGTGGATCCAAATGCAAGTAGTCAAGAAGGGATTTGCACCTCTTTCAAAAGAGAGATATTTCCGGGCCCCTTGACGATTAAGATTGGCAGAAAACGCGTGGCCACGCTCGGATAGAATAACAGGGGTTATTTAGTAATATCCGTTACTGCAGGCAATCGAAATCAGAGTCAAGAAATACTTGATTTTAAGAAATGAATCCTCCACTCCATGTCTTAAATCACTTTAGAAATATCGTGTGCAAAAGGAATGAACCTGTGTACAAATTCAAGCGTGAATTGTATCTCTGGATGTAAGAGATCTTATAACCTGGTTAACCTAAGTGTCTGGCTAGGGACCTCCTTAGGCTAATGGTAACAGGTGTAGTTACGTGTCTAGCACAAGTGGGAGTCTGTTAGGATTGTGTGCGAGACAGTAACAGGGTTACCGTGTCCAATGTTATAAGACACTAGTAGGTCACACCGCTGCACACCTAATTGAGAAATTTGTGTGAAAAAGAGATATATGAGAAGAGAGAGAACTAAATAATTATTAGTTAAATAATTATTTATTTGTTTCAATTGATTAGTAAAATTAATTAAAGGATTAATTAATTAAGGAATTAATTGGAAGGATAATTATGAAAGGAATCATAATTAGGTTAAATCACTGCCTTATCTAATCCTATAAATAAAGGGTTGGGGCTTTGATTAATCAGTTGAACAATTCCTACGAAAAACTCTCAATCTCTCTCTCTCTCTCTCTCCCAAACCGTCGGCTCTCTCCCTCACACATATCGGTCGGAATTTTTCCGATCAGTCACGGTGGTCTAGCAACCTCTCGCGTGGTGTCAGTAGCGGTGTACCCCCTACCAGCATTCCGGAAGCTTAAACGAAAAAGGTAAATCAACATACCCACTTGATTGTATCTGTTATGGTTTAAGATGGGTCCGGGTTTGGGAATCGTTTTTGTTATCCGCTGCGCACCGTTAGTGCCTACGGTTCCCAACATTAAGTGATTCCCCTTGGCTTTTCTATTGTTTTCACACAAATTGGGGGTCTTAACACTTAATTTTTAAGTATTTTTGAGTGTTTTTGAGCGTTTTTGAAAAGATTTTCGGAGTTCCTATGCAGGTTTTCCGAATCGGAAAACAAGAACTGATTTTTCAGTTCAAAATTTCTGAATCGGAAAGTGTACCTTTCTCCGAATCGGTTTTTGAGCCTTTTCCGAATCGGAAACTAGTTTTCCGAATCGGGAAATTGGCCCACTGATTTCGGGTTTTGCTCCTTCATTTCTCATTTTTCGAACTGAAAATACCTTTTTCCGAACTCCTATTTTCCGAATCGGAAAACAAGCTTTTCCAAATCGGAAAAGAGGCTTTTTCCGAACCCATACCTTTGAGCCAAATCCGATTCGGAAAACGTCAGTTTCCAGATCGGATTTCGCATCTTCGAGTCTGAACTCTTGCAAAATTGTTCCTCGAATCCGACACTTAGCTACTTTTCAAAATTTTCAAAACTTGAAGCTAACTGTGTCCCGAGACGCTCAAGGTATCTGTCTTTTCCAAAAATCTTTTTTTTTTCAGCCAAGTGATTCGTACAAGGAGATCCTCCGAGTCTCGCCCTCCCGTCTTGGTGATGGGCGAGTATCAGCAATGGAAGCGAAAAATGATACACTTCCTTGATCTTCTAGACGAGAACCTTATGAAATCCATAAGCGAAGGCCAGTCAGACCAACGGTTACCGTAGCCGCAGTCCCACGAACTGACACCTGCCCAGAACTACCGTCATACGTTGTTGAAAAACCCGTAGAGATGTACAACCCGGAACAGAGAGCATGTCACCTCGTTGACAAACGAGCACTTACCCTCCTAATCATGGCTCTTCCGAATGATATGTATGCGAGAGTAGACAGTCTGACCAACGCACGGGATGTCTGGCTCGAGATTGAGCAACAGATGCAGGGCGGTGACACTGCCTTGGAAAGTCAAAAAGAGATCGCGCTGAACGCGTATGAAGGATTCAAAGCCCGGGAAAACGAATCCCTCACAGAATCATATCAATGACTAAACTTATTTGTCAATGATCTGAGAAGGTTAGGAGTTGAGAAGACGAAGTACGAAGTCAACATGAAGTAATTGAGGAATCTGACTCCGGAATGGCAAAACATGGCCATTAACATTCAGTTAAGCAGAAATCTGGGAGTTATGGGTTTACATGATCTTTTCAGTATGATGGTTCAGCATGAGGAGTCCATTACCGGTGGCACTGTCGGTCGTGCCCTTTAGAGGACCTAACTCCACTCCAATCCAACCCACACAGTACAACAATGTTCCTCCTCAGTATCATCAAGAAAATTTCAACCAAGAGTTTAACCCGAACTTTAGTCCGAGCATACAACATCCCGATGATCCTTTGATCATTACTATTTCTGATGAAGAACTCTTCAACGTGAATGAGTCCCTTGCCCTAATCTCGCACAATTTGCAAAAGCTGAACGCAAACCGTGGATTTAACAGATCACGGGGATCAGGATTTCCAGGAGGAGGCCGGATGGGACAAGGCAGAGGAGGACATTATTAGATGGACAGAGCTCAGTTCAGCAATCGAGGAAGAGGTGACTATCATCAAGGGGAAAGATTTCAGTCATACGATCAGGGAAGATTTCGCAACGAGCAAAGAAGGTACAGAGAAGGCCAAGGAAGGTTCAGTGACAACTCCAGAAGAGACAACACGTACTTGGACTATCAAGGAGGTCTAGGGTATCAAAGTGACTGGAGAGGTCAGATCTCCGATCACAACTTCCGAAGAAGCTTGAGGCAATACACACCAAAGTCTGGGTATATCAACTGTCAAGGGTATGAAGGCGGGTACGGAGGAAGACATGATGGTGGAAGGCTTGATCAAGGACCGGGTTATGGATTTGAGCAAGACAAGAACGACCGGTGCTCAGATGAGAGAATGGATCGCGGCAAAGGAAGCTACAACTGAGGTGATCAACGGGGAAGCAGTTCCAGACAAGCACCAAGAGAAGATCAACAAGTTCCAGCTGACCAAGGTGGTCAAAGGACAAATCAACCCCCGATTCCCATGAACCAAAACCCTGCACCTCAACAAACTGCAAGTCCCACAACCACTTGCTACAAGTGTGGTAAGTTGAGACACTATGCCTGAGACTGCTCAGTCAAGTACAAGGATGCCGCCTACTTTGAGAAAAAGGCTTCCTTGATGAGGAAGAAGGAAATACGGGTTGCTTTGCTTGTGGATGGGGAGAATTGGGTATGCGAGGAAGAGAGCTCGGATGAGGATGACCATATGGTGAAGGGTTTGTGCTTGATGGCTGATTCCGAGGGACCAGAAGCTGTTGGTCCTAGCACTTACCAAGACATCGATCCATCGGAGGTATCCACTATTCCCGATATTACTGATACTGTGGCAATGTTAGAAGCTAAAATTTGTGACTTAGAGAGAAATCTCCATTCGGAAAGGACTCTCGTCACGAAATTTAGAATCGACAGTGCCATTTATAAAATCTCTCTCGAGGATTTGACTTTAGATTATAACCGTGAGATACTTGAGTCTGGCATTAGAGAGTCCAATCTGTCAAACAAACTTTTGTGTCTTAAAAAATCCCATGAGGAACTTAACAGTGACCATGGAGAGCTCACAATCAAATTCCAGTTACTTTCGGAAGAAAGAACTAGACTGTTTTAAAAAATTCAAGAGCTTGAGGACAACAATTTCAAAAGAGGACAATCTGAACAGACTCTAAGTATTCTCACATAGCATGCCAACAAGAATCCTTTTTATAAAGCTAAACTTGGCCTTGGACTTTCCGAAAATCATGTTTTAGAAAAAGCATCATCACATCTATACAACTTTGAGGACATGGCCGCCCCCAAGCCCAAACCTGTCTTTGTAGGAGGACACGTAACTAAGGAATATGTTAGACAAACAGTCACTTATACTGAAGTAATCAATGGTGAAACAATCACTAGAACCACCAGTCCGTCAAATAGTACTTCAGGCAGTCCACCCACAAGTCCCGCTCCAAATAAACCTATCTTCGTTCCTGCTAGTGATCCGACCAACACCCAGCCTACATGGGAAGGCATTAAGGCTAGAACCCCTCGAGTAGCTATGCCTCCCATCAACTACACCGACCTGAACACTAGTTATAACACTAGGGAAATGGAATTTCCAGAGGAGACCTTAGTTATCCCACCCGAGGATGTTTCCGTAACTAAGAGTCCTGACCTAGTTACGCTAGAGAAGGAGGTGTTCGAACTTAGATTGAAAGCCATGGACTTAGATGCCTGTCAACATCAGATTCTGAATCTAAGAGCGATTGTTTCGAAAAAAGACACCTTGGTTCACGCCTTGGAAAAGGACTTACTTGAGGCTAACGCCGAGAGAACTAGGCTTTCTTCAGAGTGTGAAACCGCAACCTCTGTCTTTACTGATTTTAAAATCAAGGCTGCGGATCTTCAAACGCGATACATTCTCCAAGATGTTCACTTTGAAATAACAAAAGAACTTTATCATGATGAAAGGATGATGTATCGGCAATCTTTAACCAACCAAGGCGTGTCAATTTCCCTTTTGAGACGGAAAGTTATGGATTTTGAAAACTTTTACTCTTTGGATTCAGATGATGATACGACTTATCCTGTTCTTAACCATAGCATGACTAACCCAAAGCCCAAACCAGACCTGGATCCTAATGTTGAATATGATTTGAAAGTATTTTTAGACGAGGGTGATGATCCTTCTGGTTTGATTCCCAAAGAAAAGAAGTCTGTTGTTTTAAAACCTGAGAAGCCTGCTGAGCCACAAGCTTCTGGTTCTGAGAAAAGCAACCCCAAGGGTGCAAACCGTGTTGGTACTGATAGGGAGAAGTCAGTTAAGCCTCACATACCCAAGGGACTCCAGAACAAGAATTCCAACTCTAACGATGCTTGTGCCTCAGTCAAACCCATCAAAGGTCTTGACTTTAATTCGAGTACTTTTGCCGTGGGTGAGACCTCTCGGGTAAAACCTAATCAACCTTTCAGTTCCACTAAAACCAAATTTTCAAAATCGTCATCTGGAAAAGGTGGCAAATGCATTTCTGATAAACCGTCCTCTAACTCACATCGTGCTTTGAATGCAGATGCGAGGAGGAAAGATGGTGGAAAGAATGTGAAGCCTCCAAGAAAGGATCATTTGGAGAGAAACAACACCTTTACTGCTTTCCCTAAGAAGCGTAGTCCTGGCCGTGCGGGTTTAGGCTATGCTCCACCTAGTGTAGGATTTCATTCGAATATGTCTGTAAACCGTAATCGCAACTTAAACGATGCTTTTGATACGTTTCGTAATGACATGTGCTTTATGTTTGATAATTTCCTGCGCTATGGTGTGTCTAACTCTTTCTATGCTCCTCAATCTAATGTCAAATCTCGAAAGAGAAGGGGAAGAAAAATAGGAAAATCTAAATCCTCTTCGTCAGTGGAGTCCCCTCCGCCTAAGGAGTAATCCGAAAAGGGGACTGCACCGACTGTTTCATCTGTCTCTAACCCAAAGGAACCCATTTGGCAATGGGTCCCTAAACAAGCTTAATCTGTCTTGCAGGTCAGTCATGTGTGGTACTTTGACTCTGGAGCCTATAGACACATGACTGGTCAGAGATCCTTCCTTTTCGACTATGTTGAAAGGTTTGAGGGATATGTTAAAACTGCCGACAAGACACCGAAGCCGATGGTGGGTTATGGGAAAATCACGGACGGAAGATACATCATCAAAGATGTAAGGTATGTCGAGGGGTTAGGGTACAACATGTTCAGCTCCAGTCAGTTCTATGACAATGGATACTGGGTGAAGCAATTTCAATGCGGAAGCAATGTGAATGATGAAGACAATAACGTCATCCTCAGTGCACGAGAGGAACGGCAATCTTTACTCCACCGTCTTCCGTTCAATCCGTCAGACGCACGCTCAGTTTGAAGCACTCTCGAACCCGAAGAATGCAATCTATTTGCTCGCTAAGGCATCCAAGGAAGACAGTTGGTTATGGCATCGAAGACTTCATCAAAATTTCAAGGACATGAACAAGCTGGTTTCAAAAAGCCTGGTCAAGGGACTACCGGAGACTCGTCTTTCGAAGGATACGTTATGTCCTGCTTGTGAGCAAGGAAAGATGACGAGAAGCTCACATCCTCCAAGGATGGATACAAACAGCAAAAGTCCCCTTGACATGATACACATGGATCTGTGTGGACCTACAAGAATTGAGAGCCTAGCCAGAAAGAAGTACATGTTAGTTCTCGTTGATGAGTTCTCAAGGTTCACTTGGCTTGAATTTCTTCGAGCTAATTCTGATGCTGTCGATCGAATCATTGCCTTTATCAAGCGGATTCAAGTACTCTTGGGTCACCGGGTGAAGAAATTAAGAAGTGACAACGGAACCGAGTTTCGCAATGCCAAGCTGCAATCCTTTCTTGAAGATGTGGGAATTTCTCACAACTTCTCTGCCGTGCGAACTCCTCAACAAAATGGAGTTGTGGAAAGGAAGAACCGGACGTTAGTCGAAGCAGCTCGATCCATGATGGCTCATTCAGGCGTTCCTCAATCATTTTGGGCTGAAGCAGTTAACAGCATGCTACACGCTAAATCATACCTTGATCGTTAAGCGAATCGGTAAAACCGCCTACGAGATGGTGGAACAGCGTAAGCCAAACATCGATTACTTTAGAGTATTTGGATGTAAATGCTATGTTTTAAATGACCGGGATGATTTGGGAAAGTTTGAACCTAAGTCTGATGAGTCTATCTTCATCGGATACTCACATAACTCCAAGGCTTATAGGGTTTTCAACAAACGGACCTGAACCATCTTGGAAAGCTCAAATGTTGACTTTTCTGAAACCGAAACCTACTCTGTTGCAAGTCCAAGTAATGCAAATGCCGTATTCCCTGAACTGTCCAACGCACCACCGAGCACAGATTCTTCTACAAACTCTTTTGCTTTAGACTTTATAGACCTTGCAGATTACGATCTACCTACTCTTACGGGTTCGATTGTAGTACCTGCTCATGCTGGTTCAACCACTACCTCCGTGACATCTGATGCCTTCATCACTGAGCCTTCTTCAAGTACTTCAACAAACTCAGTAACACCAGAGTCGGCGATCTCTCCCCCTGAAACTTCATCCGCTGCCTCACCGGAACCCGTCCGAGAACAGACACCACACCCTATTCTTGCACCAATACCTGAAGAAGCTCCGCTACCCTCACCTAGTTCAGCTCAAAGAACCTATGCTCAGGTAGTGCGTGAGCCCCGGTTAGAGGCAGCACCACAGACTAATCTGGAAGAAGGATCATCTAGTGGAAACCAGCGAGAGGTCTTTGCAGTGCACGATGAGAACGACGCATCCAACAACCAACAACCCTATGTCACTCTTCCACACTCTAGAAAGTGGACAAGAGATCATCCCCCCTCCAAGATCATCGGGAGTCCCTCACAACCTGTCAAGATGCGATCTTCAAAAAACGTCGAAAACCTGATTCTATTCGGAGGGTTCTTAAGTGACTTTGAACCTTCGGATGTTTCACAAGCTCTTACCGATCCTGATTGGGTTTTAGCTATGCAAGAAGAGCTTGCGGAATTCGAGAGAAACAAAGTATGGTGTTTGGGACCAAACCGTGGGGAAAGTCCATAATCGGCCTAAAGTGGATATTCCGGAACAAGAAAGACGAGAACGACCTCATCATCTGGAACAAGGCTCGATTGGTCGCCAAAGGTTATCGCCAGCAAGAGGGTATTGATTACGATGAGACATTTGCGCCCGTGGCTCGGGTCGAGGCTATTCGGATCTTCCTTGCGTATGCCGCACACAAGAACATGATGGTATATCAAATGGACGTCAACTGTGCTTTCTTGAACGAAGTTCTTCAAGAAGAGGTGTACGTCGAGCAACCGGAAGGATTCGTCGATCCCAGATATCCAAACCACGTGTACGTGTTGGATAAGGCGCTTTACGGTCTCAAGCAAGCTCCTAGGGCATGGTACGAAACTCTCACTGACTACTTGCTAGGAGTTGGCTACAAGAAAGGTACAATCGATCCCACTTTGTTTCTTCGGATATCAGGTAGTGACTTAATCATAGTTCAGATATACGTGGATGACATCATCTTTGCATCTACGAAGCCTGAGATGTGCCAAGAGTTTGAAAACACCATGAAATCCCAATTTAAAATGAGCATGATGGGCGAGTTGACGTTCTTTTTAGGACTTCAAGTTCGACAACGCCCTGATGGCATTTTTATAAATCAAGCAAAATATGTTCATGATCTTTTAAAACTTTTTGATTTCGGTGGTTCAAACTCTTCGGCAACACCAATGCCCAAGAATTTTCAACTAAACGCTGATTCTTCTGGTAAACCGGTTGACCAGAAGACTTATCGGGCAATCATTGGTTCCCTCTTATATCTCACGGCTAGTAGACCCGATATTGTCTTTTCCACGGGTGTCTGCGCTCGTTTCCAGTGTGATCCTCGTGATTCACACTTGTCTGCAGTCAAAAGAATCCTTAAGTATCTCAAAGGCACATCGGATTTTAGCCTTTGGTACCCAAAGGATTCTAATTACGAACTGATAGCCTATATAGACTCAGACCATGCAGGTTGCAAGCTTAATAGAAAGAGCACTTCCGGTGCGTGTCAATTTCCTGGAGAAAAGTTGGTGAGTTGGTCATCCCGGAAGCAGAATTGCGTATCTCTATCCACTGCGGAGGCTGAATATGTGGCCGCCGCCTGCTGCTGCTCGCAAGTTCTGTGGATGAAAACTCAACTTGCTGACTTTGGATACACAATGCAGAGGATTCCCATTTACTGCGACTCCAAGAGTGCGATTCAAATCACAGCGAATCCGGTTCAACATCCTCGAACGAAGCATATCGACATCAGATATCATTTCATCAAAGATCACGTCGAGAAAGGTAATGTTGAACTATACTTTGTTGAGAGTGACTATCAGCTTGCTGATTTGTTCACAAAGTCGTCTGATGAGAAGCGTCACTTCTTTCTCCTGAGTAAATTGGGAATGCTAGACCTCCCTGCCTGAGGTCTAGGGGGAGTCGGGAAATCATTTTATGTATGCATGTGTGTAGGGGGAGTCTTTGAATGTCTGCATGAATCGAGGGGGAGTGTCATATCTTTATCTGCGTGTTTTTCTAACATTCTCGGATCCACACTACAACGGATACCTTTCTAGACTTTATTTTGTAGGTGTGGAACCTCACAACGACTTCTGGTTAATTCAGATAAGAACTCGCACAAAACCCAGTTGAGACGTACCAGGTAAGTCTCTTTATTCGAGGATCGGGAGCTGAACCTGTAAATTTTTACGAACTTGAAAGTTCAGGGGGCTGTAGAGTACATGTTTTGAACTTACAAGTTCGGGGACTAACTTTGCCACTGTCTGAATTTTATGTTCAGGGACTAGTTTTGCACTTTTGTGAAACTTGTAGTCTAGGGTCTGTTTTGAAAAATTCTTTAAACTACAAGTTTAGGGACTTGTTTGTAAGTTTCTTGAAACATCAAGTCCATGGGATATTTTTGCCATTTGGTGAAAGTCGGGTTAAGAGAGCCAAAAGGAGAGCCAAACACAGTGTTTTTCGAGCCAAACGCAGTGTAATTCGGTAAAAATATAAATACCGATTTCTGACTTTTACTATTCACAATTTCAAAAACTTTCACTTTTTCTCTCTAAACTCTCACCCGGTAACCGCTCTCGCAACATATCCCGAATCCGCTCGTTTGTGCTACGTTCGTCAATCCGATTACGTTTCTGCAATCCTGGTAAGTTCACGAACAATCCTTACGTAGCTATAACGTTTAATCTAATCGTTTTAAGGCCTGGATCGAAGCCAATTGTTTTTAAAACTTACCCGAAACCCAAACTTCTTGGAATGGGCTTTCTGGACGTTAAATCGATCCAAATATGCTTCCGAACTTGTTTCTTACTGTTTTAGATCAAATGCTAATAGCTTAGAGCTTCAAATCAATATTTTTAGGACGGTTTTTGGACTTGGAAAACGAACGGTTCGCGTTTTCCGAACCGGAAAACATGAACATTCATGTTTTCCGAATCGGAAAACATGAATGTTCATGTTTTCCGAATCCGTGACCGATGAACATCCTTATGCGTTTTCCGATTCGGAAAACCAGATAAATCCGATTCGGATTATCAGGTTTTCCGAATCAAGACTTGAGCCTCGTGTTTTTCAAGTGTATATCTTTTCCGATTCGGAAACATGGAATTTCCCGTATGGGTTTCCGAGGTTTTCCGAATCAAGTGTGAGGACAAGTTCTTTTGGCTCGTTTTTATATTCCAAGTGGATTTACCAGTTGGATGGAATAATTAATTAAGTATAAATTAATTATTGAGTGAGAAATAAATAATAAATACTTATTTATTATTTAGTTAAATAAAATATCAGTTGGTATATTTTATCGGATTAATTAATAGATAATTAATTAATTATAAGGGTTAAGTTATTTAATTAATAGTTATTAATTAAATAAAAGGTTTAAATCAATTAAATAACCTTATCGGGCTTTTAATTGATCGGGCTTTTTCTTTAATGAGTATTACAATATTTATAGTTATAAATATGGTAAAACCCTTATCACTTTCATTATGATTCAATCAATTTAGCCTAAAAGAAAAACCCTAGAGAAAACCTGAAACCCTCCTTCTCTCTCACTATCCATCGATTTCAAGGTAGTCCCGGAGGTGGTCTAGCAGCTAATCTCGTGAAGGTGTCAGTAGCGGTGTATCCCCTACTTGCGTTCCGGTGTTATTCACGATTAGAGGTAAATTTTCGGAACACCCTTATTTGTATCTGTCTGTGTTTAGGATTGGATCCTCGATTGGGAATCGGGGTATTTTATTCCGCTGTGCATGTTCTGTAGCCTGCGATTCCCAACAGTGGTATCAGAGCCACTTCCTAAACCTAACAGATCAGGTTTAAACTGTTTGTTAGTTAATTAGGTTTTATAAAAATCGTTGCTTTTTGATTCGTTTTCTGTTTTAAAGATTTGATTTTTCGAAAACCTAACGTAACGACGATCGGCGGTGGAACGGCGGCAGTTAGCCGGCCGGACCTCCAGGCCGATCGCCAGAGAACCGAACCACCAGCCGGCTACACCACCGTATGTGGTAATCGCCGGCTGACACCGCATCGAACCACCAGCCGCACCACCGTATGTGGTGGCGGCGTCGGCCGTGGAAGGAAACCATCACCGCACCACCGATTGTGGTGGCGGTGGTGTCGATTGATAATCACAGCCGCTGGGAAGCGGCGCCGGGCCGATCGGGTGACGACCACCACACCATCGTATGTGGTGGTGGTGGCGTCGATGGATTTTGTTGATCGCGATCACGGCGGCGGTGGTAGCCCGGAGCTACTGCAGTCGCCGGTCGACTGAGATGGTGGCGACGGTGTTGATCACGGGCGGCGGTGGTGGCTTTCCAACCGCTGCTGTCGCCGACGATTGACAATGGTGCGGGCGGCGGTGGGGGCTCCTCAGGCGCTGCTGTCGCCGGTGGATTATGGTGGAAGGGGTGGTTGTTTGCTGCGACGGAGGTGGCTCTCAAAGTCGCTGCTGCCAGCGGCGTTTGTGGGTGGTACGGGCGGCGGTGGTGGCAATTGTGTCATCATCGTCGCCGGCGATGGAGAAACCACCGATCGACGGCCACGTTTTGGCGGATCGGTGGTAATCGAAATTGTCGTTCTTTTTCGATCGTTTATCGTTAACGGGTCTCGATTAGGATTCGTTTCCGGATAGACTTCGAGATGAGAATCGTTTTTAATCAGATAAGGTTTAAAACGATTCAGGATTAAAGTAATTTATTCGTTTTAAATTAATTTTTAGTTCTATAATTATCCTATTAAAATCCAGTTGCATTTTAATTTGTTTAATTATATCAAGTCATAGCTAAACCCTTTAGACCCGGGGTTGTGTTTTAATTTTATCTGTTTTATAAGGGAGGCCTGCGTGCCATTTACAACCCTTCTTGTAATTTTTAATTATTAGAATAGTTGGGAGGCCTGCGTGCCATTTAAAGCCCATTTGTAATAGTTAGTTTTAATTATATCGAGACGGAGACAAGACGACGACCATGGATCTCGGAGCCAGTGGGAGTGCCAGAAGATGAAGACTTTTGTCACTTAGGGTTGAGACCGTTGTTTTGTGTTGGCTCACAAAACAACATTAGTTTAAGGGTTTAGGCTATGACTGTGCTTTTTATATTTAAATTGCGTGGTTGTTTAACTTACGTAATTGCTATTAAATATAAATTGCCCTTTTTGAACAATTACTTAAAAATAAAAGGATACAAATACAGTTAGTGTTTGGATCCAGTTTTTCAAAGTTTTGAAAAAGGAAACTGGCAATTTTGACCCTTGTTCAAATCATAGATTAGTAAGTGCAACCCACTTTGGGGGCACCTCCGGTGTAAGGTACATAGGGCGTTGTAAGTGCACACACTATGAACGCCCGTGTTCAAACCGAAACTGGAGGGTGGTAAAACTCTGTGAATTATCTCCGGGTGGTACCGGCCAGAGTTTGTCCAGGTCCCGGGTGGTGCAGTCTATTTTGGTAATTATTTATTCACTGGGTGGTACCAGGCCAAAATGCACTAGAGGGACTAAATATGCACGGATTATATTTCCGATGTCCCGACGATCTAGAAGTCGTATTTCGAATTAAAATACGATTGGTATAGTTTTACCTACCATAGATCGCATGAGTCGGTTTGACATGATCACATGCTTCCCGACACATGTGAAATATGGATTCTAGTCTAATAAATTTATTTTAAGGGTAATAATTTATTAGAATTTATATAATTATAAACTAAATTTGGAATTATTATTAATTTGTAGATGTCGAAATCTGTAATTCCGTTTTATACCCCTGAGGAATCCCTAAGACTCATCAACTGTAAATGGAAGCTTACAGGCCAAAATTTTCCAGTTTGGAAAATGCACCTTGATAATATCTTGCGTGCACATGGTAAGCTGTATGTTCTGGAAAAACCTGTTTCACGACCAGAGAGTAATTCTCCCGAGAGGGATTTTACTCAGTACTTTAAATATCTGGAAGATGAATCTGATGTAATGTCCATTCTGATTTTCTCAACATCACCCGAGTTCACGGGAGATTTAAGAGTTAAATCATGTTGCCAGGTTGTGAAAGATATAGAGAACCAGTTAGGTCTCTATAAACATACAGGTAAACTTTTGATCATGCAATAGATCTTTTCACTGAAGCTGAAAAGTGGTCAGTCAGTTAAAGACCATCTTATTAAAATGAGAAGGCTCTTTAAGTGTTTATCACGTTTGGGGTACAAGATGACTCAGGAAGAGCTAGTGTACCTCATGTGGTTTTCCCTCACGAAAGAGATTCAAGACACAGCTAGTGCCTATATGAAGGAACCAAAGAAAGACGTGGATAAAGTTCATGAAGATATTCTGGCCAGTCTAGAGCCAGTACCTGAACCTGCAGATCTCATGGAGACTGATGTGATTGATGAGCTAGGAGATCTGAGTTGCCCAGAATGCGGCAGCGAGGATATTTGCGAGCACTCGATGAATATCGACCAGATAGAGATCGGTTTACCCGATGCTCCAGGTATCTTTATGATAGATTGCTTAATCACTTCTTATGAATCATGGGTAATTGATACAGGCAGTGGTAACCACATTTGTAATCATTTACAGGGATTCACTAGAAGAAAGACTTTGAGGAAGGACCGTTCGAACCTACGAGTTGGCGAAGGCACTCCGTTGATAGCTGAAGCCGTAGGATCTTATAGTCTTAGTCTACCCTCGGGTCTAGTTTTGGAACTGGATAATTGTTATTATATTCCAAATATGATTAAGAATGTTTTGTCTTTTGATTTGTTAGTAGACCAAGGATTTTATTATAAATACGATTATAAAATGATTTCTGTCTTTAAAGACAATATTTTCTACTTTAAAGCAACACCCGTGAATGGTCTATATACAGTAAATCTACAAGACAACAGTAGTGAAATCTATCATATAAGTAAACGATCCAAAGACATTGAGGATTAGACTTACCTCTGGCATTGTCGTTTGGGCCATATAAACAAGAAGCGCGTTGAACTACTCCTGAAAGGAGGTTTTCTTGGAACTTTCAATTACAAACCTTTTGATAATTGCGAGTCTTGTTTATCTGGCAAAATGACAAAGCAGCCTTTCAACAAAGAAAATGAAAGGGCTACTGACTTATTAGAAATAATTCACACAGATGTGTGTGGACCATTTAGTCATGTAGCAAGAGGAGGATACCGGTACTTCATTACCTTTACTGACGATTTCAGTAGGTATGGATATGTCTATCTTATGAGACATAAATCCGAAAGCTTTGAAAGATTCAAAGAATTTCAGAATGAAGTACATAATCAACTTGACAGGAAGATCAAGTTTTTACCGTCAGATCGCGGAGGCGAATATCTTAGTTACGAGTTTGACAATCATCTGATGGAGTGTGGGATTGTATCCCAACTCACACCTCCGTATACACCTCAGATGAATGTTGTGTCAGAAAGGAGAAATCGTACTTTACTTGATATGGTATGAATGATGATGTGTCACTCTACGCTGCCAATGTCATTCTAGGGACATGCGCTCGAAACAGCAGCACACATACTGAACAGAGCACCAACAAAGTCGGTAGAAAAGACTCCATACGAGTTATGGAAGGGTAAGAAACCCAACATGTCTTTTCTAAGAATTTAGGGCTGTGAGGTTTACGTCAAACGACCTACCTCAGAAAAATTCAAACCCAAATCCGACAAGTGTTTCTTTGTAGGATATCCCAGAACCACCGTGGGATATTATTTCTACAACCCTGAAGATAACAAAGTCTTTGTTGCTCGAAATGGAAAATTTCTGGAAGAAAAGTTTCTCAGTTCTGGAAACACCAGAAAGGATGTAGATCTACAGGTAGTAGACGAAGAAAACACTACACCAATTGTTGAGCCAGAAATTCAACATGAGAATGTTGAACCTCGATCAGAAACGATTGAGGAAGTGCAAACACAGGACCTTCGCAGATCCAGTAGGGTAAGACAAGAACCAGATAGGTATCTTGGATTTCTAGTCTCTCAGGACAGCGGAGACTTGAATGAACCAACATCCTATGGAGAAGCTGTGTCAGGCAATGAGTCTGAACAATGGCAGGAAGCCATGGAGGCTGAGATGCAATCCATGTACGAAAACCAAGTTTGGGAGTTGACTGATTTGCCACAACACTGTAGAGCTGTTGGACGCAAATGGGTTTTCAAGAAGAAAACCGACATGGATGGAAATGTACACTCTTTCAAGGCCAGACTGGTCGCAAAAGGATTCACGCAAACTCATGGTATAGACTATGACGAAACCTTTTCGCCAGTGGCCATGCTAAAATCTATTAGGATTCTTATGGCCATTTCAGCGTACTTTAATTACGAGATTTGGCAAATGGACGTCAAGACATCCTTTCTAAACGGAAAGTTGACAGAAGACGTCTATATGAAACAACCAGAGGGGTTTGTAGATCCTAAGAATCCTAATAAGGTGTGTAAATTGCTGAAATCCATTTATGGATTGAAGCAAGCATCTAGAAGTTGGAACTTACACTTTGACGAGAGAATCAAAGAATTTGGTTTCGCGAAAAGTGAGTTCGAACCGTGTGTTTACACTAAGTTCAGTGGGAGCATAGTAACCTTCTTAGTCTTATATGTAGATGACATTCTACTCATAGGAAACGATGTACCAACTTTACAGAGTGTTAAGAGTTGGTTAAGCAAATGTTTCCAGATGAAAGACCTTGGGGAAGCCGCTTACATACTAGGCATAAAGATCTACAGAAATAGATCTAAGCGGCTTATCGGGCTTAGCCAAAGTACATACATTGACAAAATCCTGAAAAGGTTCAGGATGGATGAATCCAAGAAAGGATACATCCCGATGCAACATTGCATAGTGTTAAGTAAAACACAGTGTTGTGTTTCTAGTCAAGATCAGGACAAGATGAAATCGGTCCCATATGCTTCTGCAATTGGATCGATTATGTATGCCATGCTATGTACTAGGCCCGATGTTTCTTACTCAGTAAGTGTTACGAGCAGATACCAACAGAATCCGGGTGAACCTCATTAGGTGGCTGTCAAGAACATTCTTAAGTATCTGAGAAGAACCAAAGAAATGTTCTTGGTCTTTGGAGGATCTGAGGATGAAATTAGTGTCATCGGATACTCTGACGCTAGTTTCCAGACCGACAGAGATGACTTCAGGTCACAGTCAGGGTACGTCTTTACCCTAAACGGAGGCGCGATGTGACAACTGTCAGTTTTTGACCTTCAGGTTAGCCACCCTTTTAATCCACTCAGTAGCGTTTCCGTAGGTTGAGAACTAGTTATTTAAGTTTCTAAATGAAACTAGGTTAGTTTGCGTGAAAAATTTAGGCTAAAACCTAAAAGTCCCGAAAATTGCCCGAAAAGCCTGTACCGGTCCGAAATCGTCCGAAAATCCTATAATGCCAAATTAAAGTTAATTTTTAGAAAATCAAGTTATTTTATTTAAATTATAAGTAAATTAATTTAAATAATCCGAAATTACCTTCGAAAAGTTGGTTTGTATCGAAAACGCGCTAAAAACCGATACTGCGTTAAATTAAGCTGTGTAAATCAAACCATTTTAAACAATTATTTAACAAAAAAAAAAAAAAAAGAAATGATGGTGATTGGCAAAAATGGCCGGCCACCACCACCACCCTCCAATCACATCTCTCTCTCTCTTTCTCATTTCAAGACAAAAACATCATCACCATCCATAATTCAAACCTCCCTCTCTCTCTAACCTTTTCTCTCTCTAAAATTCTCTCTTTTTCTCTCTAAATTCCAGCCATAATATCATCAAAAATCTGGAAATTTGAAGATTTAAAAACATGATTTAAAGTGTTCTTGGTGTTGTTCAAAGGTAAGATGCAATGTATAGTAGTTTAGCTTCGATTTTAAACCCATTTGGGTACTTTTCTTCATCTTTTTATGGGGTTTTAATCCTCTTTGTTGGATGAACATCATCCTTGATGTTTGAGGAAGAGGTTTAGCCATGAAAATGTGTTAAAACGTTTGAATGTGGCAAAAATCTATGATTTCTCCATAAAAACACAAGGATGATGAGTGAAATCACTAGTTTATGGTGTTTTGACACTTGTTTTGGATGGAAAACGATTTTGATGATGCATGCATACATTTGTTTGATATTTAAAAGTTATTTCATCTATTTTTACAATATTTGGTTGGGGGATTTAAGTTCGTAATCATCTAACCCCAAAAACCTCAAAGATCATTAGTGTTTTGATGGAAAAGTGTTGGTTTGGTCTTGAAAGGTTGCTGTCCGATTTTTGCATGTGTGTTTGGACGTCTTAAAAAGGATATCAACTGAGTTATTTTTCTACAAAAATTTGATAGATTGAAGTTTAATGTGTTAGGAAGAAAACCCAATTTGAATCACTCAAAAATTCGGAGTATAGACCATCCAACCATTCAAAAACATTTTGTTACTCATCAGCTACTGGTCTGGAAAGTTCATTCATCTTCATGCATGCATATCTCTTTGACCTCTTATCCAAAATGCATTATTTTTAATTCTAAACTCAAGTACTCTGAGTTAGCTTTCTAAAGAGTCCAAAATCATGTCATTTAGAGGAGTTTTGAGGGTCCAACCAATGAAAACAAGTTAGTGGTGTAGGCTGTCCCTTGGTGGCAGATTACACATGCACAACTTTAAGAGGCCATATCTCCCTCAAAAATCACTCAAATGATGTGAAACTTGTCTCATTAGCTTGGTTTATGTGTTGGCTAGAAAATCCCTTTTGAAATTCGTGATTTGGTGGTGTAATAAATTATTGATGTGAAACTCAAATGAGGATTTATCATTTGGTGGACTTAAGCTCAAAGGTGACGTTTTTACAACTTAATATTTTGGACAGATTCTGGAAATCGACAAAAACCCAACTTTATGAACTTTAAGCTTTCCAAAATAGTTGGAAGTCTTCAAAATGCACCAAAACAAACTTTTATTATATTGGATTACATAAACAACGTAACGGCATTATAATGGATATTGGTACGATTTATGACTTAGGAACCGTTCATCTTGGAACTTACGTTAAAAATTACGTATTTGTTAGGGCAATTCTAGATTCGGGGCCGAGACACGAAAACGCACTAACGTTTGTTTGAACGCTAATCACTCGAGGTGAGTATTCACGGCCCCTATTTTACCGTTTTTACGCGTTTTGGGGTGAAAAGCATGTTGCTTGATAAATGATTTATGAATTTTTGCTTGCGAGCGGTTGTTTATGCAAATAATGATATATTGAGTAAAAGTCCCATGTTGAATACACTACTATTAACTCGTTTCGAGCCAATGGTTATTGTGGATAGCGCTATTTGGTAGAGTGGACCCACCCTTGTTTACTGACGAGTATAGGGTGCACGTAATCATATGTGGTACTACACATGTGGGGTTTAGTCCCACCGCTGAGGTAGTGCAGCGTCTACAGACGTGGGGTTTTAGTCCCACCGTTGAGGTAGTTCGCGAGAACGCTCTACCCATGTGGTTCGCCACCACCTCTGAGGTAGATCGTTAGGGCAAATTGGTTTTAGGTTTAGTAGTGGCTCGAGAATATATCTTGCATAAATGTTATGTTTAACAGTTGAGGTTGAACATTGGCTTTACGATAAAGATTTTCTGCATTGAAAATGTTTTGTGCATATAAAACCTGTGAACTCACCAACTCTTGTAGTTGACACTTGTGTTTAACATGCTTTTCAGGAAGATAGAAGGTATTAGAAAGTGTTTGTGCTGCAACCGACATCAAACCTAAACTTTTCTTTTGCAATGTTGTTTTGTAATATTTGAACCTTGTAACTATCGTTGGTTATGTAACTTTTGGTACTGTAACAATGAACTTGAGATGAAAGGTTTGATGTTGTTTATCTCCTATCGCATTGAAATCTTAGCTGTCACGCCTCGCGTTTCCGCTTTAGCGGGGTGTTACAGATTTGGTATCAGAGCCATAGGTTATAGAGAACATCGGTTTTTCATAAAAACCAAGTACTATAACCAACCTTTTTCAAAAAGAAGTTCAAACTTTTAAATAAAGATTTCAAAATTTAGGAGAATTTTACTGCTAAGATGATTAGGATAGGTGTTATCCTGATATATCATAGATATGCGGAGCCTGATCACCTACGCCTAGCCATGGTATAAGTAGGATAAGACTTATGAACTAATCATAGTGCTAGATTTTAAAAGTTGAAACCTTCTAGAGATTTCCTGAAAGACATAGACTGTGTGAGTTACATTTGACATGCACAAAATGTATTTTGTTTGAGATATATATATTCTATGTATGAATATGGATATTATGCGTTGGATGGTTTAAATGCAGAATGTTATGGATGTTGCTACTATTGCCAATGAATGCATGTTTGTCGTATAATTGCTTAAATTCTAAGTAATGTGTTAACTCGATAGCTTAGAAGCATATAACACTTGAGCTATGAGAATTAACTAGTTGCGTAACCACACTTAGATATTTTTTTTTTGGGAAGTTGGCACTAAAACCCTGATTGTGGATATGATTTAGAATCATGCCTCCAAGACGAGAGGACCCTGAGCTTACAAGGCTAGTATCGGAACAAGTACTAGCATCTTTACCCAATATAGTAAGCCAAGTAGCGGCAGGTTTAAACACCAACCAGGGAGCGGATATCGCTAGGAACCGTGAGTGTACCTATAAGTCATTTAGGTCGTGCAATCCCAAAGAATTTCATGGGACCGAAGGAGCGGTTGGATTGTTAACTTGGATAGAGGGTATGGAATCCGTTCTCCACATCAGCAAATGTACGAAAAGGAACAAAGTAGAATACGCCGCATGTCTGTTGCAAGGACGAGCACTAACATGGTGGAACACCCAAGTCCAAACCCGCGGCCGTGAAGCAACCGGTCAGATTTCTTGGGAAGATTTCAAACAGATGCTCAAGGAGGAGTTCTGCCCTAGGAGTGAAATACAGAAACTGGAAGCCGAGCTATGGCACCATGAGATGAAAGGAAGTGACGTCACCACTTACACCACCCGTTTCCATGAACTGGCCAAGCTAGTGCCACACCTGGTAACACCTGAGCAAAATAGAGTGGATCGTTATGTCTGGGGATTATCTTCAGTTATCCGAGGGAATGTAACTGCAGCAGACCCAAAGACTCTGCAAGAAGCAGTCAACTTAGCAAACCGACTCACCAACAATGCTGTCCGATCAGGGACGTTTCCGAATGACAATGTGAAAGGGAAGAGGAAGATGGAAGAGCCGGTGGAGGGTAAGTCCGGACAGAGGGTTAATAAAGACTGGAAAGTGGCAAGGAACTTTGGGATTCAGACGCCGACCCCGGAAAAAGGGAAAGGGCCACAACGTGTGTGTGATAAATGTCATCAGCAACACAAGGGGAGATGCATTACCTGCTTCAAGTGTAACCAGGCGGGGCATGTTGTTCGGGATTGTAAAACCGGACAAAGACGAGCCTGTTATGAATGTGGAAGCCTGGACCACTACCGGAACATGTGCCCCAAAAGAAACCAGAGGTCTGATGCAAACCCAACTCCACCAGCAAACCAAGGAAACGGAGGAGGTTTGGCTTGAGGAAGAGTGTTCGTGATAGGAGCAGAGGAGGCGAAGCAGAATCCCGATGTGGTGACAGGTACGTTCCTACTGAATAACTATCCTGCATCTGTACTATTTGGTTCTGGAGCAGATAAAAGTTATGTGTCGTTAGAATTTAGACCTAAGACAAATAGGAAGTCACAAAATTTGAGAGAGGAGCACATAATTGAATACTCTAACGGAGAGTTAGTTAGGGCTAACAAGGTAGTTAGAAAATGCACTCTAGGCTTATCAGGAAAGGACTTTAGCATAGATTTAATCCCGATCAAGATAGGGAGTCTTGACATAATCGTTGGTATGGATTGGATGTCCAACCACCGAGCGACGATATGCTGTGCGGAGAAGATAGTTAGGCTAGCATTACCCGATGGAGGTGTACTCGAAGAGCACGGAGAGAAGCCGAAGAGAGATATTAAGTTAGTATCGTTCATGAAAATGCGTAGCCATCTACGAAAGGAATGTGTAGCATTCATGGCGCACGTAGTAGATAAGAAAGCAAAAGAGAAGCAAATTCAGAGTATCCCGATTGTGCGAGAATTTCCCGAAGTATTCCCGGAAGAATTACCTGGACTACCCCCACAACGATAAGTAGAATTCCACATCGACCTAATTCCTGGAGCAGGCCCCATCGCAAAGTCGCCTTATCGACTAGCACCGTCTGAGATGCAGGAGCTTTCAAGCCAACTTCAAGAGCTGCTAGACAAAGGATTCATTAGGCCCAGCTCTTCACCCTAGGGAGCCCCAGTCTTGTTCGTCAAAGAGAAGGACAGATCCTTTAGGATGTGTATAGACTATATGGAGCTGAACAAGATCACTATCAAGAACCGATACCCTCTTCCACGCGTCGATAATCTGTTCGATCAACTGCAAGGAGCAACGTACTTCTCCAAGATCGATCTTCGATCCGGATACCATCAAATGCGAGTTCGTGAGGAAGACATCGCAAAGACAGCGTTCAGAACTCGTTATGGTCATTATGAGTTCTTAGTCATGCCTTTTGGTTTGACGAATGCTCCAGCAGTGTTCATGGATCTGATGAACCGAGTGTGCCGACCATACTTAGAAAAGTTCGTAATTGTCTTTATAGACGACATTCTGATTTACTCGCAAAGCAAGGAGGACCACGAGCATCATTTGAGGCTGATACTGGAACTACTCAAAGCTGAAAAGCTTTATGCCAAATTCTCAAAGTGCGAATTTTGGATCCGAGAAGTTCACTTTTTAGGACATGTGGTGAACAAAGGAGTACACGTCGACTCAGCCAAGATCAAGGCTATAAAGAAGTGGGAAGCCCCGAAGACACCAACGGAAATTCGACAATTTCTCGGATTGGCAGGCTACTACCGAAGATTCATTGCCAATTCCTCCAAGATTGCGCAGCCGCTGACAACCTTAACGCAAAAAGATAAGAAGTCTAATTGGGGAGAGAAACAAGAAGAAGCGTTTCAATTACTCCAGCATAAGTTGTGCAATGCACCCATACTGGCATTACCCGAAGGAACGGGTGAAGCCTACAAGGACGCGAGCAATGGGAGTGATAGTGCAGACCAGCCTGAAAAGTCAGATACTGGGAGCTCAGAGAGAAGCTCTGAAGGCTGATAACTTGAAGAAAGAAACTTTACACCAGATGGAGAAAGAGTTTGAGGAGAAAGCGGATGGAGTATATTATTTCAAGGATAGAATTTGGATTCCAAAGGCCGATCAGTTAAGGAAAATGATCATGGACGAAACTCATCAATCAAGGTACTCGATACACCCAGGTTCTGACAAGATGTATAAGGGGTTGAAGGAACACTATTGGTGGCCTGGAATGAAGAAGGATATTGCCACCTATGTGAGCAAATGTCTGACTTGTGCAAGAATAAAGGCAGAACACCAGAAACCGTCAGGACTATTACAGCAACCGGAAATCCTAGAATGGAAATGGGAGCAGATATCAATGGATTTCGTGACCAAGTTACCCAAGACTAAAAAGGGCCATGATTCGATTTGGGTAATCGTTGACCGACTCACGAAATCTGCGCACTTCTTGCCAATAAAAGAAAGTTTTAGTATTGATAGACTCGCGCAATTGTATGTCGATGAGATAGTCATGCGTCATGGAGTGCCGATCTCGATCATCTCCGATAGAGACAGCAGATTCACCTCGCGATTTTGGCAGTCACTACAGGCAGCATTGGGTACCAGTGTGGATTTGAGCACCGCCTATCATCCACAAACTGACGATCAGACAGAAAGGACTATACAGACACTGAGGATATGCTACGTGCATGTGTGTTAGAATTCGGAGGTAGCTGGGATGGTCACCTACCTTTGGTTGAATTCTCCTACAACAACAGCTACCATACAAGTATTCAGTGTGCCCCGTACGAAGCATTGTATGGACGCAAGTGTAGATCCCCACTCAATTGGTTGGAAGTGGGAGAGAGTCGACTGCTTAGGCCTGACATCGTACAGGAGACCACTGATAAGATTAAGCTAATACAGGAAAAGCTTAAAGCAGCCAGGGATCGCCAGAAAAGCTAAGCTGATAATCGGCGAAAGCCGTTGGAATTTCAAGTTGGCGACAAAGTGCTACTAAAGGTATCACCCTGGAAAGGGCTGATAAGATTCGGAAGGAAAGGGAAACTGAGTCCTCGTTTTGTTGGGCCATTTGAGGTCATAGAGAGAATCGGACCCGTTGCGTATAGATTGGACTTACCCATAGAGCTGAACTCTATTCATGACACGTTTCATGTGTCTAATCTAAAGAAATGCCTATTAGAAGAGATAGTAGTATTGCCTTTAAGAGAAATACAAGTTGATGAACAACTGCGCGCCGCGGAGGAAACAATTGAGATCCTTGACCGAGAAATCAAGCAACTCCGGCGCAGTAAAATACCAATCGTCAAGGTGCGATGGAACTCCCGGCACGGACCGGAGTTCACTTGGGAGCGGGAGGCGTTCATGAAGGACAAATACCCGCATCTCTTCACAAAAGACCCCTGCGGTAGCAGCAAGAATTAAATTTCGGGACGAAATTTCTTTCAACCGGGGGTAAATGTGACAACTGTCAGTTTTTGACCTTCAGGTTAGCCACCCGTTTAATCCACTCAGTAGCGTTTCCGTAGGTTGAGAACTAGTTATTTAAGTTTCTAAATGAAACTAGGTTAGTTTGCGTGAAAAATTTAGGCTAAAACCTAAAAGTCCCGAAAATTGCCCGAAAAGCCTGTACCGGTCCGAAATCGTCCGAAAATCCTATAATGCCAAATTAAAGTTAATTTTTAGAAAATCAAGTTATTTTATTTAAATTATAAGTAAATTAATTTAAATAATCCGAAATTACCTTCGAAAAGTTGGTTTCTACCGAAAACGCGCTAAAAACCGATATTGCGTTAAATTAAGCTGTGTAAATCAAACCATTTTAAACAATTATTTAACAAAAAAAAAAGAAAGAAGAAATGATGGTGATTGGCCAAAATGGCCGGCCACCACCACCACCCTCCAATCACATCTCTCTCTCTCTTTCTCATTTCAAGACAAAAACATCATCACCATCCATAATTCAAACCTCCCTCTCTCTCTCTAAAATTCTCTCTTTTTCTCTCTAAATTCCAGCCATAATATCATCAAAAATCTGGAAATTTGAAGATTTAAAAACATGATTTAAAGTGTTCTTGGTGTTGTTCAAAGGTAAGATGCAATGTATAGTAGTTTAGCTTCGATTTTAAACCCATTTGGGTACTTTTCTTCATCTTTTTATGGGGTTTTAATCCTCTTTGTTGGATGAACATCATCCTTGATGTTTGAGGAAGAGGTTTAGCCATGAAAATGTGTTAAAACGTTTGAATGTGGCAAAAATCTATGATTTCTCCATAAAAACACAAGGATGATGAGTGAAATCACTAGTTTATGGTGTTTTGACACTTGTTTTGGATGGAAAACGATTTTGATGATGCATGCATACATTTGTTTGATATTTAAAAGTTATTTCATCTATTTTTACAATATTTGGTTGGGGGATTTAAGTTCGTAATCATCTAACCCCAAAAACCTCAAAGATCATTAGTGTTTTGATGGAAAAGTGTTGGTTTGGTCTTGAAAGGTTGCTGTCCGATTTTTGCATGTGTGTTTGGACGTCTTAAAAAGGATATCAACTGAGTTATTTTTCTACAAAAATTTGATAGATTGAAGTTTAATGTGTTAGGAAGAAAACCCAATTTGAATCACTCAAAAATTCGGAGTATAGACCATCCAACCATTCAAAAACATTTTGTTACTCATCAGCTACTGGTCTGGAAAGTTCATTCATCTTCATGCATGCATATCTCTTTGACCTCTTATCCAAAATGCATTATTTTTAATTCTAAACTCAAGTACTCTGAGTTAGCTTTCTAAAGAGTCCAAAATCATGTCATTTAGAGGAGTTTTGAGGGTTCAACCAATGAAAACAAGTTAGTGGTGTAGGCTGTCCCTTGGTGGCAGATTACACATGCACAACTTTAAGAGGCCATATCTCCCTCAAAAATCACTCAAATGATGTGAAACTTTTCTCATTAGCTTGGTTTATGTGTTGGCTAGAAAATCCCTTTTGAAATTCGTGATTTGGTGGTGTAATAAATTATTTATGAATTAAACTTCACTGAAAGGTATTTCTGAAAAATAAAGGGGTACCACTGATTTTGCAAAAATGTTTAAAAATAGTAAAACACCTTTAAAAATTGTGAAATTTGGTGAGATTGTTCCTAACATCCCCTAAATCAGAGGGTAAAAATTTGAGGATTTATCATTTCGTGGACTTAAGCTCAAAGGTGACGTTTTTACAACTTAATATTTTGGACAGATTCTGGAAATCGACAAAAACCCAACTTTATGAACTTTAAGCTTTCCAAAATAGTTGGAAGTCTTCAAAATGCACCAAAACAAACTTTTATTATATTGGATTACATAAACAACGTAACGGCATTATAATGGATATTGGTACGATTTATGACTTAGGAACCGTTCATCTTGGAACTTACGTTAAAAATTACGTATTTGTTAGGGCAATTCTAGATTCGGGGCCGAGACACGAAAACGCACTAACGTTTGTTTGAACGCTAATCACTCGAGGTGAGTATTCACGGCCCCTATTTTACCGTTTTTACGCGTTTTGGGGTGAAAAGCATGTTGCTTGATAAATGATTTATGAATTTTTGCTTGCGAGCGGTTGTTTATGCAAATAATGATATATTGAGTAAAAGTCCCATGTTGAATACACTACTATTAACTCGTTTCGAGCCAATGGTTATTGTGGATAGCGCTATTTGGTAGAGTGGACCCACCCTTGTTTACTGACGAGTATAGGGTGCACGTAATCATATGTGGTACTACACATGTGGGGTTTAGTCCCACCGCTGAGGTAGTGCAGCGTCTACAGACGTGGGGTTTTAGTCCCACCGTTGAGGTAGTTCGCGAGAACGCTCTACCCATGTGGTTCGCCACCACCTCTGAGGTAGATCGTTAGGGCAAATTGGTTTTAGGGTTAGTAGTGGCTCGAGAATATATCTTGCATAAATGTTATGTTTAACAGTTGAGGTTGAACATTGGCTTTACGATAAAGATTTTCTGCATTGAAAATGTTTTGTGCATATAAAACCTGTGAACTCACCAACTCTTGTAGTTGACACTTGTGTTTAACATGCTTTTCAGGAAGATAGAAGGTATTAGAAAGTGTTTGTGCTGCAACCGACATCAAACCTAAACTTTTCTTTTGCAATGTTGTTTTGTAATATTTGAACCTTGTAACTATCGTTGGTTATGTAACTTTTGGTACTGTAACAATGAACTTGAGATGAAAGGTTTGATGTTGTTTATCTCCTATTGCATTGAAATCTTAGCTGTCACGCCTCGCGTTTCCGCTTTAGCGGGGTGTTACACGCGATCTTATGGAAGAGCTCGAAGCAGGACACAATTGCAGATTCAACTACAGAAGCAGAGTACATTGCAGCATCTGATGCGGCAAAGGAAGCTGTCTGGCTGAGGAATTTTCTATCGGATCTTAGAGTAGTTGCTAGTGTCTCTAGACCGATTGATATATTCTGTGATAACTTGGGAGCCGTAGCGCAAGCAAAGGAACCTAGAGAACATCACAAGTCAAGACACATGCTCAGGAAATATCACCTCATCCGAGAGATCATTGGAAGAGGAGATGTAAGAATATGCAAGATTCCAACAGAAGAAAATGTCGCAGATCCGCTGACAAAGCCACTAGCAAGGGTGAAGCATGAGGCGCATGCAAATTCCATTGGGATGCAGTACCTGGACACCAGTAACTAGTTCTTTAGTTTATTAATTACTATAGTTTAATTTTGAATAGTTCAATCATGTAAAATTTTTCAGTGTGATAAAATGAATGGAGGATTTAATTCATGATTGTTCTAAATTAACTATTTTTCGCATATATTAACGTATCCATGATTTTACAAAGCTTTGTAAGAAATCTAAATTTCCGTAGCCACTTATTGAAATGGGAATTTCAATAGGGAGTTAAACGCTATTGTAAATACTTGATGATTTATTCGAAGTAGTGAATAAAAGCACAAGTGATGTGACCAACTATTTATAGATACTCATCAGAGTGTTTGGGTATTGGAAGTGACCAGTAATCAAGTCTGCTTCATGGAGCCTTAGTCATAAGCACTGACTTGATAGGTTGTCCTTAGACCTGAGATACTTGGTTTGGGAACGCGATGACTACTGTACTCTTAGCACGTACTAACGCTGCACCGTAACAGGGCGGCCATACGGGACGTGACTAGATGCAGCGGAAGCCGTGGATCCAAATGCAAGTAGTCAAGAAGGGATTTGCACCTCTTTCAAAAGAGATATATTTCCGGGCCCCTTGACGATTAAGATTGGCAGAAAATGCGTCGCCACACTCGGATAGAATAACAGGTGTTATTTAGTAATATCCGTTACTGCAGGCCATCGGAATCAGAGTCAAGAAATACTTGATTTTAAGAAATGAATCCTCCACTCCATGTCTTATATCACTTTAGAAATATCGCGTGCAAAAGGAATGAACCTGTGTACAAATTCAAGCGTGAATTGTATCTCTGGATATAAGAGATCTTATAACCTGGTTAACCTAAGTGTTTGGCTAGGGACCTCCTTAGGCTAATGGTAACAGTACAGTTACTAGTCTGGCACAAGTGGGAGTCTGTTAGGATTATGTGCAAGATAGTAACAGGGTTTACCGTGTCCAATGTTATAAGACACTAGTAGGTCACACCGCTGCATACCAATTAGAGATCAAGTGGATTTACCAGTTTGATGGAATAATTAATTATGTATAAATTAATTATTGAGTGAGAAATAAATAATAAATAGTTATTTATTATTTAGTTAAATAAAATATCAGTTGGTATATTTTATCGGATTAATTAATAGATAATTAATTAATTAAAAGGGTTAAGTTATTTAATGTTGTCCCACAAATACTAGAAAATGAGAAGAAATGGATTGAATCAAGGTAAAGATGATGATGAAAGCTTCAATATCTTAACAATGGAGTTTTTCCCAAAAAGGCAAAATATGATTCAATACATAAACCCTAATCATCTCTTACCTTATATAGGTAAGAGGAAGTTACACAAAAGGTCAACAGAGGCCCCCGAGGTTCCAAACCTCAAACACGGGCACTAACAAAGTTAAATGATTACAGATAAAGGAAATTAATCTAGAAAGCAGGTAAGATAGTGTCTTTTTGATTCTTCACAACACAAGAGGTCCTACAATCTCCCCCTATGTGAAGAAGTCAGAAAGGTGGTGGAAGCTCCAGTGCAGGCTCCCACTTGGACATCTGCAAAAACTCTTCCCAATCTCCGATGATCCGCGCTCTCATCTGCATTGCTGCCTCGACTCGTCTGTACATCAACCGTTCCTTGAGCTTCCTCTTGATCAGTCTCATGCCCTCCAGAATCTTTCCCTTCCCATCTATGATCTTTCGGCCAGGTATCTGATCCGCCAAGAGTCGACTCTGCATTCCGTTGTAGACGTAGAGAAGAGTACCATCACAGAATTTGGCAAGTTCGCCAAATCTCATAAACTTTCGCTCCCTCTTCTTCCTCGTCAAGTAGAGAACCCCGTGCTCAGGTATCCTGGTAGGCATGTATGGAAGATAGGCATCAATACCAGGTACAAGAAGGTTCGGTCTGAGCAGGTTGACCTTCGGCTGTTGGCTCTCGATCGCGAGCTGGTAGTCCGTCACCCGCGCAAGTGTGATCGCGTGGCGGATGTACTTCTTCAGTATCTCGGTGCCGTCTCTGTAGTATTGGGGTCGGAGAATTGGACCCTGGAGGTACTTGATGAGCGCGAGAAGATCTTCCAAGTGTACCCTATCCAAATCATCTTCCTTGAACGACCAGTCTTGTAGCTCACCTCGTGGAGTGCCGGTTCCATACATGCGGACGTCGTACTCAAGAAATAACTGATGACCATGTTTGTAAGGGCGCATAGCAGTTACCTTGATGAACCGATGTCGGATCCTTTGACGTCCATGGGTGGCCCAGTTGCACATCCTCTGGTGCACGTAAGCTGTCCTTCTCCTCTTGGTCTTGATGTGCGAGATCCCGAAGTAGACTTTTCGGGACCATACGTGCAGTCTCTCCTGCTGGAAGATACGGGAGAAGGATTCCTCAAGGAATGGACGGAAGATGACTGAATGATTCCAGTTGAGCTGGATAACAGTTGGAGCGGTGGTCTCTGGATCAGTAGAATGAATAGTCCGTGGAGCGTCTGGAGTGGGAAACACGAATGCTGAGGTGAGGTTGGTGTAGTCAGAATCTCGGATAATGTCGTCCCCCTTCTGATATATCCTGAGACTCTGAGCAAGCGACCGCAAAATTTTCTGGGCTTCCTCCGGAATCTGGAAGTCTGAAGGATCCGTCGGTGCTGCTTCTGGAAGAACGACTTCAATCTGAGCCATGTCTGTCATCTGGGGAAACTGAACTACTTCACCTTCTGGGATCCGCTCGTAGCGCCAACTCCCCATGTCAGGAATATCCTCCGTGTCTGAATCGACATAGGGAGCCTCGGCGGCAGCAGACTCTGAAGGAGCACTGGAGGGGGCGGCCGTGGAAGCTGGAGCTGGAGTAGAACCGGAACCAGAGGCAGAATGGAGGTCTGTGTGAGGCCTTTTGGATGAAGCCTGCACCTCCCCCTCATGAGGACCCGGTGCCAAGTCATCAGGGTCATCATGCCTCCGTTTGGAAGGTTGAGCCTGAGACCGACACATGGCCTCTAGTTCCCGTATGCGCTGCTGTAGGATCTCGATCTGGGCTTCCTGATCTCTGACTTGGGCGGAGAGGCGGTCGTTCTGAGTCGTGTAGGATGAGATGACGAAGGCATGTTCCGTCTCAGTAACGTAGCCCGGTATCGGAGGTAGTTCGCCCGAAGTCGGAGGGGCGAGCCTGAGAACGTCTTCGGTCTGACGGGGGATCGGAGTCTCGGATGATGGGGCTGCCTCAGAGTGTTTGCCCTTGATTCGCCGTTTGAGCTCGTAGAGCTCCGCATCCCGGTCTTCTTGAAGCTTTCGTGACGCCTCAAGATCTGCCAATCTCTTTCTCTCCGTCTCGGCCAAGGCTTTCTCCAGTGCCTCGACCCGCGCGTCTCGAGCCCGGTTGGCTTCCTCCACCGCTAGTAACCTGGTTTGAACGACTTTTAGGATGTCGTCCGAATCCGTCGGACCTAAAAGTCCCGTTGGTACAAGGGTGGTTTTAGGGATTCCACCCGAATCCGTCAGGCCTAAATGCCCCGGTGTTGCGTGAGCATCTTTAGAGACTTTGCTCGAGTCTGTCGAACCCTGTCCTGGTAGTACAACACCCGGTGCCACTTGGGCTCCAGTTGTCGAGAAGAGTCCTACTGAGGTGCTCTCTCGGCCTGATGTCACCGCTGGAATGATGTTGACGGTGTCAGGGCTTCCGGTGGATCCTCGAAGGGCGTCACTCGACGCACCGACTCTCCCCGTTCCGGCCTCGCCACTTGGGCGGGCTGATGATGCTCCAAGTATTGTCCTATCCAAGTGAATGACTTGAAAAGTCTCGGTAAGTGGCTCTAGGACAACTGGTGCACGGAAAGAAGTCGAGAGGCGGGGCGGTTCCTCTCTTATCTCAACACCGGCAAACTCCGATTGAGTGGCCGGTGGAAGTTGTGCTTGATCCCCGTGAGAGACTGAAACGACCATCTGTTGAGAGATGGTCGAGTGGCTGGGTGGGGCGTGCAAATGCGCTAGTTGGCTGCTAGCGTCTTGACCAGACACCGTAGGGTGCCCGGTCTCGGTGTGGGTTGCCTCTCTGTTGGATGGACTCGAGGTAAGGAAAATTCCGTTTCTAACCTGTGCGGCTCTACTTCTTCGTCCGCATCCTCTAGTTGAGCCCAAAGCTCGCCTAATTGGACCTCAACATCTTCGGTCTCTTTTTCTCTTCTCTCTCTCTCCTTTTCTCCCCTCTCTCTCTCTTCTTCCTCACTGTCTTCTCTACCCCAGCCGGTAGCAACCTCGGCCTCACCTTCTTCCTCACGACCGACGGTCCGGTCGTCTGAAGCAAGATCCTCGGCAAGTATTGGATCGTCGGAGATTCTGTCGTCGTTGAAGGAAGAGGTGGCTTCATCCACATCAATCACCTGGGCCTTCCCACCCTTCGCTGGTTCTGAAAGTTGGAACTCAGAGTCAGATCCGTAATCTATCATCTCTTCATCGGTGGCTTCGTCATCGGGCTCACGACGGTCCGAAGGAGTGTGCTCGGGGACTCGTGACCGTCGGAGTCATCGCCTGAGGGTTCGCCGGAGGGTTCGCCTCCCTGAGTAGTAACGGCCGCCGAATGTGGTGGTGGAGGAACGTGTGCTTGTTCTTGTGGGGAAGCTTCCACGTCCTCACCAGTCTGTAGAGGTTGTTGCGGCGGTGTCGGCGATCGGCGTCTTCCGATGACGAATGAACTGGGGATTGTTGGAGAATCCCGGTGTACTGCTTCACCCGGAAGTGACTTGTGATTTCACGTTCGCGGGCTACTGTGGTTGTTTCTTCGACAACTGTAGGTGTACGAGCTCGACGGGTGCGGTTCCGGAGCATCATCTGATAGGCTTCTCCTCGAGACATGTGTGGCGTGGCGGACGTACCAACAACTCTACCCACTTCACCCCTAACGTCCACTCTCATCACTCCCGAGCCTTGAGCTCCCCCACTGGAGCTCTGGCCCGCCGTGCCAGAGGCACGGCTTCTAGGAAGGACGGGTCGCGCGTCCGGGGTAGGGCTCCTCGGTTCTGAGGAGTCCGTGGACACGTCTTCTAAACCTATCGACGCACGGTACATCCTAACACTCTCAGACCTACGGTCCGCCAAGCCAAGTACGTTATCAGGGATAGGCATTTCAACCTGACCTGATCGAAGTCTCCTGCGGTTCATCCTGCCGATCTGAACGCTTTCGAAGCGAGGGTGGCCGGATCTACGTCGGACTGCCGGATGTCGCTCTATGTGCTCGTGAATGATCAGACTGAGGAACCTCATCCAAGGAATGGATGTATGACGGGTTCTTACGGGCCCTTGACGGATGTCGGTGACCATGTCTGCCCAAAGTTGTTGGGCGAAGTCAATACGTCTCCCGTAGGCGACCGCGTGAATGATATGCCAGAACTGAGTAGAGGCCTTGTCCACTCTGTGGGTCTTCGAAGACAAGGTCCTGTTGAGGATGTTGAAGAAGGAGAACCATATTGGCGGCAGCATCCCCTGGGTGACTTGGGAAATCCCGTTCGGTCGGTTGTTTGCAGTGTAGTGGACCCCGAGAGCGAGTACTTCGCTGAAGAGTTCGGAGCCGGAGACCAGTGGTTCGAGCGGGGCCTCAGGAGTGGCAGCAGGCAGATGGAGGATGCGCCTCAGGTCCTCCACAGTGATAGTAAGGTCGGTGTGATCAACACGACCGACGATGGTCTGTACGCCATCACGAGTCTCCACAGTAGATGAAGCAAAGAACTGCTGAAGGTATATCATGGGAACGTTGGCAGTGGCTTGCATCGCGTACGCCAGTGGATGCGCACGAAGGATCTCCAGTACCACCTCGTCCTGAGCAGTGAAGTTGGACAGGTCAACGTACCCGTTGTTTTGGTGGATGGGACGAATGTCAGCAGGTGCAATGAGGGCCCGGTCAGCAGCGTTGTTAACCGGAGAAGGAGGAGCAGGGGTGTTCGATTGACGAGCCATTTCTGTCAAGTCACACGAGGATAAGCTAAGTGTTTAGAAAAATGTTACGATAAAAAGACTATACCCTCGACTAGGCGCGAGTCGGAAAACCTCGAAAACCCATAAATGAGTATTTCGTATTTTCCGAGTCGAAAAACGAACAAACACACAAGGGGGTGTTTTCCGATTCGGAAAAGGTGATTTTCCGAATCGGGAAAGTCCAACACTTAGATAAAAAACAGTTCAATAAAACACAAGTTTTCCGATTCGGAAAAGGCACTTTTCCGATTCGGGGAACTCCCACACTTAGAAAAATAAAGCAAGAAGAACAGGTGGGTTTTCCGATTCGGAAAACATAGTTTTCCGATTCGGAAAATGTGCAACACTTAGAAAAATTTGGCATGACTTGGTCTCAAAAGAGATTCGGAAAACCTCGGAAACCCGTAAGGGTGATTCCATGTTTTCCGAATCGGAAAAACTTAGCTTTAAAAACCGAGACACAAGTCGGATTCGGAAAACCTGATAATCCGATTCGGATTTATCTGGTTTTCCGAATCGGAAAACATATATGAATATTCATCGTAGATGGATTCGGAAAACTTGAACATTCAAGTTTTCCGATTCGGAAAACTTGAATGTTCAAGTTTTCCGATTTGGAAAACGATGACTGTTCGAGTTCCAATCAAAAAACCGCTCACCAAACGTCGATTTAAGGCTCTAAACTATCAACATGCATCCTAAATCAGTTCATAATAAGTTTCTAATCAACAGAGGATCGATTTAAAGCCCCGAAATCCCATTCCAAGAAGTTTGGGTTTCGGGTAAGTTTTGAAAAGTTTAAACTTCGATCCGGACCTTAAAACAACAGATTTAGATGTTATAACCATATAAGGATTGATCGTAATCTTACCAGGAATCCGAAAACGTAATCTGATCGACGAACGGAGCAAAAAATAGCGATATCGAATCGAGCGCGAGAGCGGTTACCGGGTGAGAGTTCAGAGAGAAAAAGTGAAAATTTGAATTTTTGTGAAAAGTAAATCTTGAAACCGGTATTTATATTTTTACCGAATTACACTGTGTTTTGGTCAAAAACACTGTGTTTGGCTCTCCTGATGACTCTCTTAACCCGACTTTCACCAATTGGCAAAAACCACCCCTGGACTTGAAGTTTCAAGAAACTTACAAACTAGTCCCTGAACTTGTAGTTTTAAGAAGTTTCAAAATAGACCCTGGACTACAAGTTTCACTAAAGAGCAAAACGAGTCCCTGAACTTTAAGAATCAAAGAGTAGCAAAGTTAGTCCCCGAACTTGTAAGTTCAAAACATGTACTCTACCGCCCCCTGAACTTTCAAGTTCGCAAAAATTTACAAGTTCAGCGCTCGACTCCCGAGAAAAGAGACTTACCTGGTACGTCTCGACAGGGTTTTGTGCGAGTTCTGATCTGAAGTAACCAGAAGTCGTCGTGGATGTCCACACCTAGAAAAATAAAATCTGAATGGTATCCAAGGTGATGTGGATCCGAGAACGTTAGAATGTCAAGCATTTAAAAACATATCACTCCCCCTCGATGAATACAATTTCTCAAAGACTCCCCCTACAACCATGCATACCAGTAACAACTCCCGACTCCCCCTAGACCTCAGGCAGGGAGGTCTAGCATTCCTAATTTGCTTAGGAGAAAGAAGTGACGTTTCTCGTCAAACGGCTTAGTGAACAAATCAGCAAGCTGATAGTCACTCTCAACAAAGTAAAGTTCAACGTTACCTTTCTCGACGTGGTCCTTGATGAAATGATATCGAATGTCGATATGCTTCGTCCGAGAATGTTGAACCGGATTTGCCGTGATCTGAATTGCACTCTTGGAGTCGCAGTAGATGGGAATCCGTTGCATGTTGTATCCGAAGTCGGCAAGTTGGGTTTTCATCCACAGAACTTGTGAGCAGCAGCAAGCGGCAGCAACATACTCTGCCTCTGCGGTGGATAAGGACACGCAATTCTGCTTCCGAGATGACCAGCTCACGAGCTTATCTCCGAGGAACTGACAAGCACCAGATGTGCTTTTCCTGTTGAGCTTACAACCTGCATGGTCTGAGTCTGTATATGCAATTAGTTCAAAACTAGAATCCTTTGGGTACCAAAGGCCAAAATCCGGTGTGCCCTTCAGATACCTAAGGATTCTTTTGACTGCAGACAGGTGTGAGTCACGTGGATCACACTGAAGACGAGCGCAGACACCCGTGGAGAAAACAATATCTGGTCTACTAGCCGTGAGATATAAAAGAGAACCAATGATTGCCCGATAAGTCTTCTGGTCAACCGGTTTACCAGAAGTATCTGCATTTAGTTGAAAATTTCTGGGCATTGGTGTTGCCGCAGAGTTTGAACCACCGAAATCAAATCGTTTTAAAAGATCTTGAACATATTTGGCTTGACTTATAAAAATGCCATCAGGGCGTTGTCGAACTTGAAGTCCCAAAAAGAACGTCAACTCGCCCATCATGCTCATTTTAAATTGGGATTTCATGGTGTTCTCAAACTCTAGGCACATCTCGGGTTTCGTAGACGCAAAGATAATATCATCCACGTATATCTGAACTATAATTAAATCATTACCTGACCTCTTGAGAAACAAAGTGGGATCGATTGTACCTTTCTTGTAGCCAACTCCTAGCAAGTAGTCAGTGAGGGTTTCATACCATGCCCTAGGAGCTTGCTTAAGACCGTAAAGCGCCTTGTCCAACACGTAGACATGTTCTGGAAATCTGGGATCGACGAATCCTTCCGGTTGTTCAATGTACACCTCTTCTTGAAGAACTCCGTTCAAGAAGGCACACTTGACGTCCATTTGATACACCGTCATGTTTTTGTGTGCGGCATACGCAAGGAAGATCCGAATTGCCTCAATCCGAGCTACGGGCGCAAACGTCTCATCGTAGTCGATACCCTCTTGCTGGCGATAACCCTTGGCGACCAATCGAGCCTTGTTCCGGATGATGAGATCATTCTCGTCCTTCTTGTTCCGGAAGATCCACTTCAGGCCGATGATTGATTTTCCCCACGGTCTGGTCACCAAGCGCCAGACTTTGTTTCTCTCGAATTCCGCAAGCTCTTCTTGCATCGCTAAAACCCAATCCGGATCAGTGAGAGCTTGGGAAACATCCGAAGGTTCGAAAATCACTAAGGAATCCTCCGAATAGAATCAGGTTTTCTACATTCTTTGCGGATCTCGTAGTTACAGGTTGTGAGGGACTCCCGATGATCTGGGAGGGGGGATGATCTTTTGTCCACTTGCGAGTGTGTGGGTGAGTGACATAAGCTTGTTGGTTGTTGGTGGCGTCGTTCTCATCTTGCACGGCCAAGACCTCTTGCTGGTTTCTACTTGACGACCCGGCCGCCAGATTATTCTGCGGTGATGCCTCCAACCGGGGCTCACGCACTACCTGTGCATACGTTCTCTGAGCTGAACTGGGTGAAGGTAGTGGGGCTTCCTCTGGGATAGGTGCAAGAACATGTTGTGGGGTCTGTTCTTGGACAGGTTCCGGTGAGGCAGATGATGAGATTTCAGGGGGGGAGACCGCAGTTGATTCTGGTGACACTGAGTTTGTAGATGTACTTGAAGATGGCTTAGTGACGAAAGCATCGGATGTCACAGAAGTAGAAGTTGAACCAGCATGAGCAGGAACTACAATCGGACCCGTGAGTGTGGGTAGATCATAATCTGCGAGGTCTAAGAAGTCTAAAGCAGAAAAGTTAGTGGAAGAATCTGTGCTCGGTGGTGCGGTGAACAGTTCAGGAAAAGCTGCATTTACATTACTTGAACTAGCAACAGAATAGGTTTCGGTTTCTGAAAAATCAACATTTGAGCTTTCCAGGATGGTTCGGGTCCGTTTGTTGAAAACCCTATAAGCCTTCGAGTTATGTGAGTATCCGATGAAGATAGACTCGTCAGACTTGGGTTCAAACTTTCCCAAATCATCCCGGTCATTTAAAACATAGCATTTACATCCAAAGACTCGAAAGTAATCGATGTTAGGCTTACGCTGTTCGACCATCTCGTAGGCGGTTTTACCGGTCCGCTTGACGATCAGGGTCCGATTCTGCGTGTAGCATGCTGTTGATACTGCTTCAGCCCAAAATGATTGAGGAACTCCAGAGTGAGCCATCATGGATCTCGCTGCTTCGACCAACGTCCGGTTCTTCCTTTCTACTACCCCATTTTGTTGAGGTGTGCGTACGGCTGAGAAGTTGTGAGAGATTCCCACGTCTTCTAGAAAGGATTGCAGCTTTGCATTGCGAAACTCGGTTCCGTTGTCACTTCTCAACTTCTTCACTCGGCGACCCAAGAGAACTTGAATCCGCTTGATGAAGGCAATGATTCGATCGGCAGCGTCAGACTTGGCTCGTAGGAATTCAAGCCATGTGAACCTAGAGAACTCATCAACGAGAACTAACATGTATTTCTTTCGGGCTAAGCTCTCAGTTCTGGTAGGTCCACAAAGATCCATATGAATCATGTCAAGGGGACTCTTGCTATTTGTATCCATCCTCGGTGGATGAGAGCTTCTCGTCATCTTTCCTTGTTCGCAAGCGGGACACAGTGTATCCTTGGAAAGGCGAGTCTCCGGTAGTCCCTTGACGAGATTTTTCGAAACCAGCTTGTTCATGTCTTTAAAATTCTGATGGCAGAGTCTTCGATGCCATAACCAACTGTCCTCCTTTGAAGCCTTCGCGAGCAGACAGATTGCATTCCTTGGATTGGATATTGCTTCAAACTGTGGATGTGTCTGAGGGATTGAACGGAAGACGGTGGAGTAAAGATTGCCATTCCTACGTGCACTTAGGATGACGTTGTTGTCTTCATCATTCACGTCGCTTCCGTATTGAAATTGCTTCACCCAGTATCCGTTGTCACATAACTGACTTGAGCTGAACATGTTGTATCCTAACCCCTCGACATACCTTACATCTTTGATGATGTATTTCCCATCCGTAATTTTCCCATAACCCACCATTGGCTTAGGCGTCTTGTCGGCTGTTTTCACGTATCCCTTGAACCTTTCAACGTAGTCGAAAAGGAAGGATCTCTGACCAGTCATGTGTCTATATGCGCCGGAATTGAAGTACCACACATGACTGACCTGCAAGACAACTAAGCTTGTTTAGGGACCCATTGCCAAATGGGTTCCTGTGGGTTAGAAACAGATAAATCAGTCGGTGTAGTCCCCTTTTCGGATTTCTCCTTTGGCAGAGGGGACTTCACTAACGAAGAGGATTTTGCTTTTCCTCTTTTTCTTCCCCTTCTCTTTCGGGATTTGACATTAGTATTAGGAGCATAGAAAGAGTTAGACACACCATAACGCAAGAAATTATGAAACATAAAGCACATGTCATTGCGAAAAGTATTAAAAGTATCGTTCAAGTTGCGATTAGAATTAACAGACATGTTCGAATTCTTTCCTACACTAGGTGGAACATAGCCTAAACCCGCACGGCTAGGACTATGTTTCTTAGGGAAAGCAGAAAAAGAGTTGTTTCTCCCATGATGATCCTTTCTTGGTGGCTTCACATTCGGTCCACCATCTTTCCTCCTCGCATCTGCATGAAAAGCACGGTGTGAGTTAGAGGACGGTTTTGTGGGAATGGAGTTACCACCTTTTCCAGATGACTTTTTAGAAAATTTAGGTTTTGTGGAACTGAAAGGTTGATTTGGTTGTAACTGAGATGTCTCACCCACTTCATAGGAACTTGAATGAAAGTCAAGACTTTTAATGGGTTTGACTGAGTTACGAGCATCGTTAGACTTTGAATGCTTTTTCTGGAGTCCTTTGGGTGCGTGAGGCTTAACCGACCTGCCCTTGTCAGTACCTACACATTTTTCACCCTCCGGGTTGCTTTTCTCATAAATAGGAGCTCGTGACTCAGTAGACTTCTCAGATTTGACAACAACAGATTTTGGCTTCTTTGGAATAAAGCCTGAAGGATCATCATCCTCATCTAAAAACACCTTCATATCATATTCAACATTTGGATCTTGGACAGTCTTGGGTTCGGCTATCCTATGGTGTGAGTTAGGGGGTTCATCATCATCTGAGATTATGGAGTAATAGTCCTCAGTGTCTAAGACAGGTTTGGGTTGGGGAGTGACTATCGGATGGTTAAGGATTGGAGCAGTCTTATCATTAACTGAGCCTGAAAAGTAGAGATTTTCAAGATTCATTACTTTTCTCTTCAAAATGGAGTTTGACACCCGTTGGTTTGTTAAAGATTGGCGATACATTATCCTTTCATCATGATCAAGTTCTTTTAAAAGTTCAAAGTGGATATCTAGGATAACGTATCGAGCCTGAAGATCCGCAACCTTGTTTTGAAAATTAGTGAAAGCTGAGGATGCGGTCTCACACTCTGAAGAAAGCCTAATTCTCTCAGCGTTGGCCTCGAGCAAGTCTTTTTCCAGATTGCGTACCAACGTGTCTTTCTCCAAAACAATAACTTTCAGATTCAAGATCTGATGTTGACATGCATCCAAATCCATGGCTTTTAACCTAAGAGCAAACACCTCCTTTTCTAGCCTGACTAGGTCGGGACACTTAGTTGCGGAAGTATCCTCGGGTGGGATAACTAAGGTCTCCTCTGAAAGTTCCATTTCCCTAGTATCATAGCTGGAGTTAAGGTCGGTGTAGTTGATGGGAGGCATTGCTACTAAGGTCTCCTCTGAAAGTTCCATTTCCCTAATCATCTCTTACCTTATATAGGTAAGAGGAAGTTACACAAAAGGTCAACAGAGGCCCCCGAGGTTCCAAACCTCAAACACGGGCACTAACAAAGTTAAATGATTACAGATAAAGGAAATTAATCTAGAAAGCAGGTAAGATAGTGTCTTTTTGATTCTTCACAACACAAGAGGTCCTACAATCTCCCCCTATGTGAAGAAGTCAGAAAGGTGGTGGAAGCTCCAGTGCAGGCTCCCACTTGGACATCTGCAAAAACTCTTCCCAATCTCCGATGATCCGCGCTCTCATCTGCATTGCTGCCTCGACTCGTCTGTACATCAACCGTTCCTTGAGCTTCCTCTTGATCAGTCTCATGCCCTCCAGAATCTTTCCCTTCCCATCTATGATCTTTCGGCCAGGTATCTGATCCGCCAAGAGTCGACTCTGCATTCCGTTGTAGACGTAGAGAAGAGTACCATCACAGAATTTGGCAAGTTCGCCAAATCTCATAAACTTTCGCTCCCTCTTCTTCCTCGTCAAGTAGAGAACCCCGTGCTCAGGTATCCTGGTAGGCATGTATGGAAGATAGGCATCAATACCAGGTACAAGAAGGTTCGGTCTGAGCAGGTTGACCTTCGGCTGTTGGCTCTCGATCGCGAGCTGGTAGTCCGTCACCCGCGCAAGTGTGATCGCGTGGCGGATGTACTTCTTCAGTATCTCGGTGCCGTCTCTGTAGTATTGGGGTCGGAGAATTGGACCCTGGAGGTACTTGATGAGCGCGAGAAGATCTTCCAAGTGTACCCTATCCAAATCATCTTCCTTGAACGACCAGTCTTGTAGCTCACCTCGTGGAGTGCCGGTTCCATACATGCGGACGTCGTACTCAAGAAATAACTGATGACCATGTTTGTAAGGGCGCATAGCAGTTACCTTGATGAACCGATGTCGGATCCTTTGACGTCCATGGGTGGCCCAGTTGCACATCCTCTGGTGCACGTAAGCTGTCCTTCTCCTCTTGGTCTTGATGTGCGAGATCCCGAAGTAGACTTTTCGGGACCATACGTGCAGTCTCTCCTGCTGGAAGATACGGGAGAAGGATTCCTCAAGGAATGGACGGAAGATGACTGAATGATTCCAGTTGAGCTGGATAACAGTTGGAGCGGTGGTCTCTGGATCAGTAGAATGAATAGTCCGTGGAGCGTCTGGAGTGGGAAACACGAATGCTGAGGTGAGGTTGGTGTAGTCAGAATCTCGGATAATGTCGTCCCCCTTCTGATATATCCTGAGACTCTGAGCAAGCGACCGCAAAATTTTCTGGGCTTCCTCCGGAATCTGGAAGTCTGAAGGATCCGTCGGTGCTGCTTCTGGAAGAACGACTTCAATCTGAGCCATGTCTGTCATCTGGGGAAACTGAACTACTTCACCTTCTGGGATCCGCTCGTAGCGCCAACTCCCCATGTCAGGAATATCCTCCGTGTCTGAATCGACATAGGGAGCCTCGGCGGCAGCAGACTCTGAAGGAGCACTGGAGGGGGCGGCCGTGGAAGCTGGAGCTGGAGTAGAACCGGAACCAGAGGCAGAATGGAGGTCTGTGCGAGGCCTTTTGGATGAAGCCTGCACCTCCCCCTCATGAGGACCCGGTGCCAAGTCATCAGGGTCATCATGCCTCCGTTTGGAAGGTTGAGCCTGAGACCGACACATGGCCTCTAGTTCCCGTATGCGCTGCTGTAGGATCTCGATCTGGGCTTCCTGATCTCTGACTTGGGCGGAGAGGCGGTCGTTCTGAGTCGTGTAGGATGAGATGACGAAGGCATGTTCCGTCTCAGTAACGTAGCCCGGTATCGGAGGTAGTTCGCCCGAAGTCGGAGGGGCGAGCCTGAGAACGTCTTCGGTCTGACGGGGGATCGGAGTCTCGGATGATGGGGCTGCCTCAGAGTGTTTGCCCTTGATTCGCCGTTTGAGCTCGTAGAGCTCCGCATCCCGGTCTTCTTGAAGCTTTCGTGACGCCTCAAGATCTGCCAATCTCTTTCTCTCCGTCTCGGCCAAGGCTTTCTCCAGTGCCTCGACCCGCGCGTCTCGAGCCCGGTTGGCTTCCTCCACCGCTAGTAACCTGGTTTGAACGACTTTTAGGATGTCGTCCGAATCCGTCGGACCTAAAAGTCCCGTTGGTACAAGGGTGGTTTTAGGGATTCCACCCGAATCCGTCAGGCCTAAATGCCCCGGTGTTGCGTGAGCATCTTTAGAGACTTTGCTCGAGTCTGTCGAACCCTGTCCTGGTAGTACAACACCCGGTGCCACTTGGGCTCCAGTTGTCGAGAAGAGTCCTACTGAGGTGCTCTCTCGGCCTGATGTCACCGCTGGAATGATGTTGACGGTGTCAGGGCTTCCGGTGGATCCTCGAAGGGCGTCACTCGACGCACCGACTCTCCCCGTTCCGGCCTCGCCACTTGGGCGGGCTGATGATGCTCCAAGTATTGTCCTATCCAAGTGAATGACTTGAAAAGTCTCGGTAAGTGGCTCTAGGACAACTGGTGCACGGAAAGAAGTCGAGAGGCCGGAAAATTGTGACTTTTAAGAAATCAGCCCCTGATAACCTCAATGCCCTCAATTGTTGTGTACGCTTGGAATTGAACCCTGGGCAGATGGGAATGGGATATCCCACCACATGCTATGCTTATTGCTTCTACTAGAGTACATAGACGATTATGCATGCCAAAAGAGAATTTAGGAGAAATAAAAAACTTCCAAATCCCAAATTGTCACAATGGTTTGTTAGTGCAAGGAATCATATGATACTATAGGGCAGCCTTACTTGAGAGTGTATCCTTAAACAACTCACGAACTGAGGATGATGTCCAACCTCCCATAAATGGCTGGCTGACAATCACTTCCTGGATCTGGTAGCTTTCTTTGAGGACAACTAGTAGAGTGATCTAATATAATTGCTTTTGTCATTATACCTTTTAATTTGCATTGTGAGGCATTGTCATTATAGGCACAAATCTTTCTTTTCATCGGTTATGCTCTTTATGTTAATAGTCGAACAAACACGACACATAAGAATGTCATAAGTCGAGAGTAAAGTTTATTGGCACCAAAAAAGAGTAGCATTAGATGCATCGGTTAATCGGTTTGCAAAATAGTTCGTTTGGTTTTTGCCTTCCCAGATAGCGGCTAGTCAAATGAGATGGCCTATTTTTTAATGTACGAGTATTACATAAACATGTTAAGAGCTGAAAGTAGGGTGACAAATAAAGTTGACTTTTGTCCAAGAGTTTACCAATGTAGGTATCTTTTCTATTAGACTAATGATTGAGAGGTATAGGTTGGCATAAGAAAAATCAACACATGCTTATCGATCTAAAGAACTCATTGTAGGGTGCTGAAATAGGTGATGCGTTGGGTTTTTAAAAGAAAATCCTTGCAACGTTCTTAATGTGATTGAAGAGTGAAGAACACTAAGCATGCAAAGCTAACAAGACGGATATTTTCTTTGCTATATAAAATTGCATTATTTTTCTTCGTTTACGGATGAGTTCCTGTGAGCCATACAACATGTATACGGGGTATACCTTTTGCCTATCATATTGTGCTAATTGATTAGACCGGGTAATTCTCTAATGTAGAGTTAGAGTTGGAGGCGTGGAGAAACCACTGGAAGGGAAAAGTTTACATTAACTTAGAATATACCGGAGTAAAAAAGTTTAACCGTGCAAATCTCTCACTATTTCCTCCCATGCTAATCTTGGCGTCAGCTCCATTTATGATCTGAATTGGTAACTGGAACGGTCAAATATCTATGTTGGAGCTGACCAAAACCCATGTTCCATATGTTATACCCTAGAGGCTGCTACGTAGTACGTACGTTAATAGGAGTAACTAGTAGTAGTTTTTAGTAAGGACGTAATAGCAGTGGTTAAGAGGTATAGGGGCAATATAGGTTTTGTAAGTATTCTGTTACATGGGTAAAAAGGGTAAAGTAGGCAGGTGTAGTTTGTTAAATAGGTGAGAGCATAGAGTAAGAGGGGGCATCTGTTTTCTAAGGTGTTTGACATGAGCCTGGGGGATCTTCTCGCAGTCTCGAATTTGCTTTTCTCATAAATAGGAGCTCGTGACTCAGTAGACTTCTCAGATTTGACAACAACAGATTTTGGCTTCTTTGGAATAAAGCCTGAAGGATCATCATCCTCATCTAAAAACACCTTCATATCATATTCAACATTTGGATCTTGGACAGTCTTGGGTTCGGCTATCCTATGGTGTGAGTTAGGGGGTTCATCATCATCTGAGATTATGGAGTAATAGTCCTCAGTGTCTAAGACAGGTTTGGGTTGGGGAGTGACTATCGGATGGTTAAGGATTGGAGCAGTCTTATCATTAACTGAGCCTGAAAAGTAGAGATTTTCAAGATTCATTACTTTTCTCTTCAAAATGGAGTTTGACACCCGTTGGTTTGTTAAAGATTGGCGATACATTATCCTTTCATCATGATCAAGTTCTTTTAAAAGTTCAAAGTGGATATCTAGGATAACGTATCGAGCCTGAAGATCCGCAACCTTGTTTTGAAAATTAGTGAAAGCTGAGGATGCGGTCTCACACTCTGAAGAAAGCCTAATTCTCTCAGCGTTGGCCTCGAGCAAGTCTTTTTCCAGATTGCGTACCAACGTGTCTTTCTCCAAAACAATAACTTTCAGATTCAAGATCTGATGTTGACATGCATCCAAATCCATGGCTTTTAACCTAAGAGCAAACACCTCCTTTTCTAGCCTGACTAGGTCGGGACACTTAGTTGCGGAAGTATCCTCGGGTGGGATAACTAAGGTCTCCTCTGAAAGTTCCATTTCCCTAGTATCATAGCTGGAGTTAAGGTCGGTGTAGTTGATGGGAGGCATTGCTACTAAGGTCTCCTCTGAAAGTTCCATTTCCCTAATCATCTCTTACCTTATATAGGTAAGAGGAAGTTACACAAAAGGTCAACAGAGGCCCCCGAGGTTCCAAACCTCAAACACGGGCACTAACAAAGTTAAATGATTACAGATAAAGGAAATTAATCTAGAAAGCAGGTAAGATAGTGTCTTTTTGATTCTTCACAACACAAGAGGTCCTACAATCTCCCCCTATGTGAAGAAGTCAGAAAGGTGGTGGAAGCTCCAGTGCAGGCTCCCACTTGGACATCTGCAAAAACTCTTCCCAATCTCCGATGATCCGCGCTCTCATCTGCATTGCTGCCTCGACTCGTCTGTACATCAACCGTTCCTTGAGCTTCCTCTTGATCAGTCTCATGCCCTCCAGAATCTTTCCCTTCCCATCTATGATCTTTCGGCCAGGTATCTGATCCGCCAAGAGTCGACTCTGCATTCCGTTGTAGACGTAGAGAAGAGTACCATCACAGAATTTGGCAAGTTCGCCAAATCTCATAAACTTTCGCTCCCTCTTCTTCCTCGTCAAGTAGAGAACCCCGTGCTCAGGTATCCTGGTAGGCATGTATGGAAGATAGGCATCAATACCAGGTACAAGAAGGTTCGGTCTGAGCAGGTTGACCTTCGGCTGTTGGCTCTCGATCGCGAGCTGGTAGTCCGTCACCCGCGCAAGTGTGATCGCGTGGCGGATGTACTTCTTCAGTATCTCGGTGCCGTCTCTGTAGTATTGGGGTCGGAGAATTGGACCCTGGAGGTACTTGATGAGCGCGAGAAGATCTTCCAAGTGTACCCTATCCAAATCATCTTCCTTGAACGACCAGTCTTGTAGCTCACCTCGTGGAGTGCCGGTTCCATACATGCGGACGTCGTACTCAAGAAATAACTGATGACCATGTTTGTAAGGGCGCATAGCAGTTACCTTGATGAACCGATGTCGGATCCTTTGACGTCCATGGGTGGCCCAGTTGCACATCCTCTGGTGCACGTAAGCTGTCCTTCTCCTCTTGGTCTTGATGTGCGAGATCCCGAAGTAGACTTTTCGGGACCATACGTGCAGTCTCTCCTGCTGGAAGATACGGGAGAAGGATTCCTCAAGGAATGGACGGAAGATGACTGAATGATTCCAGTTGAGCTGGATAACAGTTGGAGCGGTGGTCTCTGGATCAGTAGAATGAATAGTCCGTGGAGCGTCTGGAGTGGGAAACACGAATGCTGAGGTGAGGTTGGTGTAGTCAGAATCTCGGATAATGTCGTCCCCCTTCTGATATATCCTGAGACTCTGAGCAAGCGACCGCAAAATTTTCTGGGCTTCCTCCGGAATCTGGAAGTCTGAAGGATCCGTCGGTGCTGCTTCTGGAAGAACGACTTCAATCTGAGCCATGTCTGTCATCTGGGGAAACTGAACTACTTCACCTTCTGGGATCCGCTCGTAGCGCCAACTCCCCATGTCAGGAATATCCTCCGTGTCTGAATCGACATAGGGAGCCTCGGCGGCAGCAGACTCTGAAGGAGCACTGGAGGGGGCGGCCGTGGAAGCTGGAGCTGGAGTAGAACCGGAACCAGAGGCAGAATGGAGGTCTGTGCGAGGCCTTTTGGATGAAGCCTGCACCTCCCCCTCATGAGGACCCGGTGCCAAGTCATCAGGGTCATCATGCCTCCGTTTGGAAGGTTGAGCCTGAGACCGACACATGGCCTCTAGTTCCCGTATGCGCTGCTGTAGGATCTCGATCTGGGCTTCCTGATCTCTGACTTGGGCGGAGAGGCGGTCGTTCTGAGTCGTGTAGGATGAGATGACGAAGGCATGTTCCGTCTCAGTAACGTAGCCCGGTATCGGAGGTAGTTCGCCCGAAGTCGGAGGGGCGAGCCTGAGAACGTCTTCGGTCTGACGGGGGATCGGAGTCTCGGATGATGGGGCTGCCTCAGAGTGTTTGCCCTTGATTCGCCGTTTGAGCTCGTAGAGCTCCGCATCCCGGTCTTCTTGAAGCTTTCGTGACGCCTCAAGATCTGCCAATCTCTTTCTCTCCGTCTCGGCCAAGGCTTTCTCCAGTGCCTCGACCCGCGCGTCTCGAGCCCGGTTGGCTTCCTCCACCGCTAGTAACCTGGTTTGAACGACTTTTAGGATGTCGTCCGAATCCGTCGGACCTAAAAGTCCCGTTGGTACAAGGGTGGTTTTAGGGATTCCACCCGAATCCGTCAGGCCTAAATGCCCCGGTGTTGCGTGAGCATCTTTAGAGACTTTGCTCGAGTCTGTCGAACCCTGTCCTGGTAGTACAACACCCGGTGCCACTTGGGCTCCAGTTGTCGAGAAGAGTCCTACTGAGGTGCTCTCTCGGCCTGATGTCACCGCTGGAATGATGTTGACGGTGTCAGGGCTTCCGGTGGATCCTCGAAGGGCGTCACTCGACGCACCGACTCTCCCCGTTCCGGCCTCGCCACTTGGGCGGGCTGATGATGCTCCAAGTATTGTCCTATCCAAGTGAATGACTTGAAAAGTCTCGGTAAGTGGCTCTAGGACAACTGGTGCACGGAAAGAAGTCGAGAGGCGGGGCGGTTCCTCTCTTATCTCAACACCGGCAAACTCCGATTGAGTGGCCGGTGGAAGTTGTGCTTGATCCCCGTGAGAGACTGAAACGACCATCTGTTGAGAGATGGTCGAGTGGCTGGGTGGGGCGTGCAAATGCGCTAGTTGGCTGCTAGCGTCTTGACCAGACACCGTAGGGTGCCCGGTCTCGGTGTGGGTTGCCTCTCTGTTGGATGGACTCGAGGTAAGGAAAATTCCGTTTCTAACCTGTGCGGCTCTACTTCTTCGTCCGCATCCTCTAGTTGAGCCCAAAGCTCGCCTAATTGGACCTCAACATCTTCGGTCTCTTTTTCTCTTCTCTCTCTCTCCTTTTCTCCCCTCTCTCTCTCTTCTTCCTCACTGTCTTCTCTACCCCAGCCGGTAGCAACCTCGGCCTCACCTTCTTCCTCACGACCGACGGTCCGGTCGTCTGAAGCAAGATCCTCGGCAAGTATTGGATCGTCGGAGATTCTGTCGTCGTTGAAGGAAGAGGTGGCTTCATCCACATCAATCACCTGGGCCTTCCCACCCTTCGCTGGTTCTGAAAGTTGGAACTCAGAGTCAGATCCGTAATCTATCATCTCTTCATCGGTGGCTTCGTCATCGGGCTCACGACGGTCCGAAGGAGTGTGCTCGGGGGACTCGTGACCGTCGGAGTCATCGCCTGAGGGTTCGCCGGAGGGTTCGCCTCCCTGAGTAGTAACGGCCGCCGAATGTGGAGGTGGAGGAACGTGTGCTTGTTCTTGTGGGGAAGCTTCCACGTCCTCACCAGTCTGTAGAGGTTGTTGCGGCGGTGTCGGCGATCGGCGCTCTTCCGATGACGAATGAACTGGGGATTGTTGGAGAATCCCGGTGTACTGCTTCACCCGGAAGTGACTTGTGATTTCACGTTCGCGGGCTACTGTGGTTGTTTCTTCGACAACTGTAGGTGTACGAGCTCGACGGGTGCGGTTCCGGAGCATCATCTGATAGGCTTCTCCTCGAGACATGTGTGGCGTGGCGGACGTACCAACAACTCTACCCACTTCACCCCTAACGTCCACTCTCATCACTCCCGAGCCTTGAGCTCCCCCACTGGAGCTCTGGCCCGCCGTGCCAGAGGCACGGCTTCTAGGAAGGACGGGTCGCGCGTCCGGGGTAGGGCTCCTCGGTTCTGAGGAGTCCGTGGACACGTCTTCTAAACCTATCGACGCACGGTACATCCTAACACTCTCAGACCTACGGTCCGCCAAGCCAAGTACGTTATCAGGGATAGGCATTTCAACCTGACCTGATCGAAGTCTCCTGCGGTTCATCCTGCCGATCTGAACGCTTTCGAAGCGAGGGTGGCCGGATCTACGTCGGACTGCCGGATGTCGCTCTATGTGCTCGTGAATGATCAGACTGAGGAACCTCATCCAAGGAATGGATGTATGACGGGTTCTTACGGGCCCTTGACGGATGTCGGTGACCATGTCTGCCCAAAGTTGTTGGGCGAAGTCAATACGTCTCCCGTAGGCGACCGCGTGAATGATATGCCAGAACTGAGTAGAGGCCTTGTCCACTCTGTGGGTCTTCGAAGACAAGGTCCTGTTGAGGATGTTGAAGAAGGAGAACCATATTGGCGGCAGCATCCCCTGGGTGACTTGGGAAATCCCGTTCGGTCGGTTGTTTGCAGTGTAGTGGACCCCGAGAGCGAGTACTTCGCTGAAGAGTTCGGAGCCGGAGACCAGTGGTTCGAGCGGGGCCTCAGGAGTGGCAGCAGGCAGATGGAGGATGCGCCTCAGGTCCTCCACAGTGATAGTAAGGTCGGTGTGATCAACACGACCGACGATGGTCTGTACGCCATCACGAGTCTCCACAGTAGATGAAGCAAAGAACTGCTGAAGGTATATCATGGGAACGTTGGCAGTGGCTTGCATCGCGTACGCCAGTGGATGCGCACGAAGGATCTCCAGTACCACCTCGTCCTGAGCAGTGAAGTTGGACAGGTCAACGTACCCGTTGTTTTGGTGGATGGGACGAATGTCAGCAGGTGCAATGAGGGCCCGGTCAGCAGCGTTGTTAACCGGAGAAGGAGGAGCAGGGGTGTTCGATTGACGAGCCATTTCTGTCAAGTCACACGAGGATAAGCTAAGTGTTTAGAAAAATGTTACGATAAAAAGACTATACCCTCGACTAGGCGCGAGTCGGAAAACCTCGAAAACCCATAAATGAGTATTTCGTATTTTCCGAGTCGAAAAACGAACAAACACACAAGGGGGTGTTTTCCGATTCGGAAAAGGTGATTTTCCGAATCGGGAAAGTCCAACACTTAGATAAAAAACAGTTCAATAAAACACAAGTTTTCCGATTCGGAAAAGGCACTTTTCCGATTCGGGGAACTCCCACACTTAGAAAAATAAAGCAAGAAGAACAGGTGGGTTTTCCGATTCGGAAAACATAGTTTTCCGATTCGGAAAATGTGCAACACTTAGAAAAATTTGGCATGACTTGGTCTCAAAAGAGATTCGGAAAACCTCGGAAACCCGTAAGGGTGATTCCATGTTTTCCGAATCGGAAAAACTTAGCTTTAAAAACCGAGACACAAGTCGGATTCGGAAAACCTGATAATCCGATTCGGATTTATCTGGTTTTCCGAATCGGAAAACATATATGAATATTCATCGTAGATGGATTCGGAAAACTTGAACATTCAAGTTTTCCGATTCGGAAAACTTGAATGTTCAAGTTTTCCGATTTGGAAAACGATGACTGTTCGAGTTCCAATCAAAAAACCGCTCACCAAACGTCGATTTAAGGCTCTAAACTATCAACATGCATCCTAAATCAGTTCATAATAAGTTTCTAATCAACAGAGGATCGATTTAAAGCCCCGAAATCCCATTCCAAGAAGTTTGGGTTTCGGGTAAGTTTTGAAAAGTTTAAACTTCGATCCGGACCTTAAAACAACAGATTTAGATGTTATAACCATATAAGGATTGATCGTAATCTTACCAGGAATCCGAAAACGTAATCTGATCGACGAACGGAGCAAAAAATAGCGATATCGAATCGAGCGCGAGAGCGGTTACCGGGTGAGAGTTCAGAGAGAAAAAGTGAAAATTTGAATTTTTGTGAAAAGTAAATCTTGAAACCGGTATTTATATTTTTACCGAATTACACTGTGTTTTGGTCAAAAACACTGTGTTTGGCTCTCCTGATGACTCTCTTAACCCGACTTTCACCAATTGGCAAAAACCACCCCTGGACTTGAAGTTTCAAGAAACTTACAAACTAGTCCCTGAACTTGTAGTTTTAAGAAGTTTCAAAATAGACCCTGGACTACAAGTTTCACTAAAGAGCAAAACGAGTCCCTGAACTTTAAGAATCAAAGAGTAGCAAAGTTAGTCCCCGAACTTGTAAGTTCAAAACATGTACTCTACCGCCCCCTGAACTTTCAAGTTCGCAAAAATTTACAAGTTCAGCGCTCGACTCCCGAGAAAAGAGACTTACCTGGTACGTCTCGACAGGGTTTTGTGCGAGTTCTGATCTGAAGTAACCAGAAGTCGTCGTGGATGTCCACACCTAGAAAAATAAAATCTGAATGGTATCCAAGGTGATGTGGATCCGAGAACGTTAGAATGTCAAGCATTTAAAAACATATCACTCCCCTCGATGAATACAATTTCTCAAAGACTCCCCCTACAACCATGCATACCAGTAACAACTCCCGACTCCCCCTAGACCTCAGGCAGGGAGGTCTAGCATTCCTAATTTGCTTAGGAGAAAGAAGTGACGTTTCTCGTCAAACGGCTTAGTGAACAAATCAGCAAGCTGATAGTCACTCTCAACAAAGTAAAGTTCAACGTTACCTTTCTCGACGTGGTCCTTGATGAAATGATATCGAATGTCGATATGCTTCGTCCGAGAATGTTGAACCGGATTTGCCGTGATCTGAATTGCACTCTTGGAGTCGCAGTAGATGGGAATCCGTTGCATGTTGTATCCGAAGTCGGCAAGTTGGGTTTTCATCCACAGAACTTGTGAGCAGCAGCAAGCGGCAGCAACATACTCTGCCTCTGCGGTGGATAAGGACACGCAATTCTGCTTCCGAGATGACCAGCTCACGAGCTTATCTCCGAGGAACTGACAAGCACCAGATGTGCTTTTCCTGTTGAGCTTACAACCTGCATGGTCTGAGTCTGTATATGCAATTAGTTCAAAACTAGAATCCTTTGGGTACCAAAGGCCAAAATCCGGTGTGCCCTTCAGATACCTAAGGATTCTTTTGACTGCAGACAGGTGTGAGTCACGTGGATCACACTGAAGACGAGCGCAGACACCCGTGGAGAAAACAATATCTGGTCTACTAGCCGTGAGATATAAAAGAGAACCAATGATTGCCCGATAAGTCTTCTGGTCAACCGGTTTACCAGAAGTATCTGCATTTAGTTGAAAATTTCTGGGCATTGGTGTTGCCGCAGAGTTTGAACCACCGAAATCAAATCGTTTTAAAAGATCTTGAACATATTTGGCTTGACTTATAAAAATGCCATCAGGGCGTTGTCGAACTTGAAGTCCCAAAAAGAACGTCAACTCGCCCATCATGCTCATTTTAAATTGGGATTTCATGGTGTTCTCAAACTCTAGGCACATCTCGGGTTTCGTAGACGCAAAGATAATATCATCCACGTATATCTGAACTATAATTAAATCATTACCTGACCTCTTGAGAAACAAAGTGGGATCGATTGTACCTTTCTTGTAGCCAACTCCTAGCAAGTAGTCAGTGAGGGTTTCATACCATGCCCTAGGAGCTTGCTTAAGACCGTAAAGCGCCTTGTCCAACACGTAGACATGTTCTGGAAATCTGGGATCGACGAATCCTTCCGGTTGTTCAATGTACACCTCTTCTTGAAGAACTCCGTTCAAGAAGGCACACTTGACGTCCATTTGATACACCGTCATGTTTTTGTGTGCGGCATACGCAAGGAAGATCCGAATTGCCTCAATCCGAGCTACGGGCGCAAACGTCTCATCGTAGTCGATACCCTCTTGCTGGCGATAACCCTTGGCGACCAATCGAGCCTTGTTCCGGATGATGAGATCATTCTCGTCCTTCTTGTTCCGGAAGATCCACTTCAGGCCGATGATTGATTTTCCCCACGGTCTGGTCACCAAGCGCCAGACTTTGTTTCTCTCGAATTCCGCAAGCTCTTCTTGCATCGCTAAAACCCAATCCGGATCAGTGAGAGCTTGGGAAACATCCGAAGGTTCGAAAATCACTAAGGAATCCTCCGAATAGAATCAGGTTTTCTACATTCTTTGCGGATCTCGTAGTTACAGGTTGTGAGGGACTCCCGATGATCTGGGAGGGGGGATGATCTTTTGTCCACTTGCGAGTGTGTGGGTGAGTGACATAAGCTTGTTGGTTGTTGGTGGCGTCGTTCTCATCTTGCACGGCCAAGACCTCTTGCTGGTTTCTACTTGACGACCCGGCCGCCAGATTATTCTGCGGTGATGCCTCCAACCGGGGCTCACGCACTACCTGTGCATACGTTCTCTGAGCTGAACTGGGTGAAGGTAGTGGGGCTTCCTCTGGGATAGGTGCAAGAACATGTTGTGGGGTCTGTTCTTGGACAGGTTCCGGTGAGGCAGATGATGAGATTTCAGGGGGGGAGACCGCAGTTGATTCTGGTGACACTGAGTTTGTAGATGTACTTGAAGATGGCTTAGTGACGAAAGCATCGGATGTCACAGAAGTAGAAGTTGAACCAGCATGAGCAGGAACTACAATCGGACCCGTGAGTGTGGGTAGATCATAATCTGCGAGGTCTAAGAAGTCTAAAGCAGAAAAGTTAGTGGAAGAATCTGTGCTCGGTGGTGCGGTGAACAGTTCAGGAAAAGCTGCATTTACATTACTTGAACTAGCAACAGAATAGGTTTCGGTTTCTGAAAAATCAACATTTGAGCTTTCCAGGATGGTTCGGGTCCGTTTGTTGAAAACCCTATAAGCCTTCGAGTTATGTGAGTATCCGATGAAGATAGACTCGTCAGACTTGGGTTCAAACTTTCCCAAATCATCCCGGTCATTTAAAACATAGCATTTACATCCAAAGACTCGAAAGTAATCGATGTTAGGCTTACGCTGTTCGACCATCTCGTAGGCGGTTTTACCGGTCCGCTTGACGATCAGGGTCCGATTCTGCGTGTAGCATGCTGTTGATACTGCTTCAGCCCAAAATGATTGAGGAACTCCAGAGTGAGCCATCATGGATCTCGCTGCTTCGACCAACGTCCGGTTCTTCCTTTCTACTACCCCATTTTGTTGAGGTGTGCGTACGGCTGAGAAGTTGTGAGAGATTCCCACGTCTTCTAGAAAGGATTGCAGCTTTGCATTGCGAAACTCGGTTCCGTTGTCACTTCTCAACTTCTTCACTCGGCGACCCAAGAGAACTTGAATCCGCTTGATGAAGGCAATGATTCGATCGGCAGCGTCAGACTTGGCTCGTAGGAATTCAAGCCATGTGAACCTAGAGAACTCATCAACGAGAACTAACATGTATTTCTTTCGGGCTAAGCTCTCAGTTCTGGTAGGTCCACAAAGATCCATATGAATCATGTCAAGGGGACTCTTGCTATTTGTATCCATCCTCGGTGGATGAGAGCTTCTCGTCATCTTTCCTTGTTCGCAAGCGGGACACAGTGTATCCTTGGAAAGGCGAGTCTCCGGTAGTCCCTTGACTAGATTTTTCGAAACCAGCTTGTTCATGTCTTTAAAATTCTGATGGCAGAGTCTTCGATGCCATAACCAACTGTCCTCCTTTGAAGCCTTCGCGAGCAGACAGATTGCATTCCTTGGATTGGATATTGCTTCAAACTGTGGATGTGTCTGAGGGATTGAACGGAAGACGGTGGAGTAAAGATTGCCATTCCTACGTGCACTTAGGATGACGTTGTTGTCTTCATCATTCACGTCGCTTCCGTATTGAAATTGCTTCACCCAGTATCCGTTGTCACATAACTGACTTGAGCTGAACATGTTGTATCCTAACCCCTCGACATACCTTACATCTTTGATGATGTATTTCCCATCCGTAATTTTCCCATAACCCACCATTGGCTTAGGCGTCTTGTCGGCTGTTTTCACGTATCCCTTGAACCTTTCAACGTAGTCGAAAAGGAAGGATCTCTGACCAGTCATGTGTCTATATGCGCCGGAATTGAAGTACCACACATGACTGACCTGCAAGACAACTAAGCTTGTTTAGGGACCCATTGCCAAATGGGTTCCTGTGGGTTAGAAACAGATAAATCAGTCGGTGTAGTCCCCTTTTCGGATTTCTCCTTTGGCAGAGGGGACTTCACTAACGAAGAGGATTTTGCTTTTCCTCTTTTTCTTCCCCTTCTCTTTCGGGATTTGACATTAGTATTAGGAGCATAGAAAGAGTTAGACACACCATAACGCAAGAAATTATCAAACATAAAGCACATGTCATTGCGAAAAGTATTAAAAGTATCGTTCAAGTTGCGATTAGAATTAACAGACATGTTCGAATTCTTTCCTACACTAGGTGGAACATAGCCTAAACCCGCACGGCTAGGACTATGTTTCTTAGGGAAAGCAGAAAAAGAGTTGTTTCTCCCATGATGATCCTTTCTTGGTGGCTTCACATTCGGTCCACCATCTTTCCTCCTCGCATCTGCATGAAAAGCACGGTGTGAGTTAGAGGACGGTTTTGTGGGAATGGAGTTACCACCTTTTCCAGATGACTTTTTAGAAAATTTAGGTTTTGTGGAACTGAAAGGTTGATTTGGTTGTAACTGAGATGTCTCACCCACTTCATAGGAACTTGAATGAAAGTCAAGACTTTTAATGGGTTTGACTGAGTTACGAGCATCGTTAGACTTTGAATGCTTTTTCTGGAGTCCTTTGGGTGCGTGAGGCTTAACTGACCTGCCCTTGTCAGTACCTACACATTTTTCACCCTCCGGGTTGCTTTTCTCATAAATAGGAGCTCGTGACTCAGTAGACTTCTCAGATTTGACAACAACAGATTTTGGCTTCTTTGGAATAAAGCCTGAAGGATCATCATCCTCATCTAAAAACACCTTCATATCATATTCAACATTTGGATCTTGGACAGTCTTGGGTTCGGCTATCCTATGGTGTGAGTTAGGGGGTTCATCATCATCTGAGATTATGGAGTAATAGTCCTCAGTGTCTAAGACAGGTTTGGGTTGGGGAGTGACTATCGGATGGTTAAGGATTGGAGCAGTCTTATCATTAACTGAGCCTGAAAAGTAGAGATTTTCAAGATTCATTACTTTTCTCTTCAAAATGGAGTTTGACACCCGTTGGTTTGTTAAAGATTGGCGATACATTATCCTTTCATCATGATCAAGTTCTTTTAAAAGTTCAAAGTGGATATCTAGGATAACGTATCGAGCCTGAAGATCCGCAACCTTGTTTTGAAAATTAGTGAAAGCTGAGGATGCGGTCTCACACTCTGAAGAAAGCCTAATTCTCTCAGCGTTGGCCTCGAGCAAGTCTTTTTCCAGATTGCGTACCAACGTGTCTTTCTCCAAAACAATAACTTTCAGATTCAAGATCTGATGTTGACATGCATCCAAATCCATGGCTTTTAACCTAAGAGCAAACACCTCCTTTTCTAGCCTGACTAGGTCGGGACACTTAGTTGCGGAAGTATCCTCGGGTGGGATAACTAAGGTCTCCTCTGAAAGTTCCATTTCCCTAGTATCATAGCTGGAGTTAAGGTCGGTGTAGTTGATGGGAGGCATTGCTACTCTAGGGGTTCTGGCCTTGATGCCTTCCCAAGTGGGTTCAGAGTTGGTTGGATCACTAGCCGGAACAAAGATTGGTCTATTCGGAGGGGGACTAGTGGGAGGACTACTAGAGGTACTGTTCGTTGGACTGATGGTTCTAGTTATGGTCTCACCGTTTATGACTTCGGTGTATGTGACAGTCTGCCTAACAAATTCCTCGGTCACATGTCCTCCTACTAAGGCAGGTTTGGGCTTGGAGGCTGCCATATCCTCAAAGTTGTATAGATGAGAAGGTGCTTTATCTAAAACATGGTTTTCAGATAGACCTAGGCCGGGTTTGGCTTTGTAAAAAGGATTCTTTTTGGCAAATCCTTTTAAAATTGTTGAGATTGTCCTCTTTTAAAATTGTTGTCCTCAAGCTCTTGTATTTTTGAAAACAACCGAGTTCTTTCTTCCGAAAGCAACTGGAATTTAATGTTGAGCTCCCCATGGTTACTGTTAAGTTCCTCATGGGCTTTTTGAAGACAACTAAGTTTGTTTGCTAAATTGGACTCTCTAATCCCAGACTCAAGTATTTCACGGTTATACACTATGGTCAAATCCTCGAGAGAGTCTTTATAAATTGCACTGTCGATTCTAAATTTCGTGACGAGAGTCCTCTCCGATTGGAGACATCTCTCTAATTCACAAATTTTAGATTCCAACATTGCCACAGTGTCAGTTATATCTGGAAGAGACGATACCTCAGACGGATCTATATCTTGATAAGTGCTTGGTCCGACGGCTTCCGATCCCTCGAAGTCAGCCATTAAGCAAAGACCCTTCACCATATGATCCTCCTCGTCTGAACTCTCCTCTTCACAGACCCAGTTCTCTTCATTTACCAGCAAAGCAACCCCTTTTTCTTTCTTCCTCATCAGTGAGGCCTTCCTCTCAAAGTACGCGGCATCCTTATACTTGACGGAGCAATCTCGAGCGTAGTGTCCCAACTTACCACACTTGTAACAAGTGGTAGTGGGACTTGCAGTTTGTTGAGGAGCGGGGTTCTGGGTTATGGGACCTTGAGGATGATTTGATCGTTGAATTCCTTGGTCAGCTTGAGTCTGTTGATCATCCCTCTGAACTTGCTTGGAACTGGTTCCCCTGGACTCACCTCCATTGTAGTTGTTTTTCCCGTGATCCATTCTCTCATCTTGCCTTCGATCACCTCTATGCTGCTCATACCCGTATCCTGGCCCTTGATCCAGCCTTCCACGCTCATGACTTCCTCTATACCCAATCTCATATCCCTGACGATCTATATACCCAGATTCAGGAGTGTATTGCCTCAAGCTGTTCCTGTGGTTGATGTCTGAGACTTGTCCTCTCCAATCTCCTTGACTACCTTGACCTCCTTGATAGTCAAGATAAGTGTTGTCTCTTCTCGGCTGATCTCTGTATCTGCCTTGATCTTCTCTGAACCTTCCCTGGTTGTTCCTATAACCTCCTTGATCGTAAGCCTGTATTCCCCCCTTGCTGATAGCTTCCTCTCCCTTGATTTCCGTACTGACCTCTCTCCGGCTGATAGTGACCTCCTCTGCCTTGCCCCATTCTTCCTCCACTGGGAAAACCGGATCCTCGTGCTCGGTTGTATCCACGATTTGCGTTCAATCGTTGTACACTGTGTGAGATGAGGGCAAGGGACTCATTCACATGGAAGAGTTCTTCATCTGAGATGGAAATGATCACCGGTTCGTCGGGATGTTGTACGCTTGTTCCATAGTTCGGGTTGAACTCTTGACTGTATTCTTCTGGATAGTACTGGGGAGAGACGTTGTTGAATGGCATTGGTTGGACGGGAGCAGTGCTTGGTCCTCCGAATGGCACGGCCAACAATGCCAGAGGATCGACTGCTTTCTTGGTGCGTCCACCGGTGATGAATTCTTCGTGTTGAACCATCATGCTGAATAAGTCATGTAGACCATAGCTCCCAGTTTCCGGCTTAGCTGAATGTTGATGGCCATGTTTTGCCATTCCTGAGTGAGATTCTTCAAGAACTTCACGTTCACTTCATACTTTGATTTCTCAACCCCGAGCCGTCTCAAGTCGTTGACGAAGGCATTCAGTCTTTGATAAGATTCAGTGAGGGATTCGTTTTCCCTAGCCTTGAAGCCTTCGTAGGCATTGAGTGCGCTTTCCTTCTGACTCTCCACAGCAGTGTCACCTCCCTGCATCTGTTGTTCGATTTCCAACCAAACGTCTCGTGCGTTGGTCAGACTGTCCACTCTCGCATACATGTCGTTTGGGAGAGCCATGATCAGCAGGGTTAGTGCACGCTTGTCGATGAGATGTCGGGCTCTTTGTTCTGGGCTGAACATCTCAACAGACTTCTCGACCACGTACGCCGGAAGTTCGGGACAAGTATCGGTTTTAGGTACGGCGGCAACGGTGACGGTCGGTCGGATAGGCCCTTCTCGGATGGACTTCATCAGGTTTTCATCAAGCAGGTCAAGGAAGTGAATCATCCTGCGTCTCCATTGTTGGTACTCGCCCATCACCAGGACGGGAGGACGAGTCTCGGATCCGATTCCGAGGATTTCCTTCGACATTTCTCTCACTTAGACAGACCTCCTTGTACGATTCGCTTGGCTTAAAAAAACAGGTTTTCGAAAAACGGATATTTTGAGTGCCTCGGGACACAAAAAGCTTTTGAGATTTGAAAAGTTTTGAAAGCAAGCTTAGTGTCGGATTTGAGAACTAAATTTTCAAAAGTTTCGGCTCAAAGAGGCGAAATCCGATCTGGAAAGAGAAGTTTTCCGAATCGGATTTGGCTCAAAATACTTGGATGCGGAAACAGCTTTTCCGATTCGGAAAATACAATTTTCCGATTCGGAAAAGTTTGGGTTCGGAAAATGGCTTGAATGCGGAAAAGTGAGTTCTTAGAAGCAAAACCCCAAATCAGAGGCTCGTTTTCCGATTCGGAAAACAATGTTTTTCGATTCGGAAAAGGAGGATTCTCCGATTCGGAGAAAGTACAAATTCCGAGTCGGAAAATTTGAGCTGAAATTTCAGCTCTCGTATTCCGATTCGGAAAACCTGCACAGAAGCTCCGAAAAACCACTCAAATTCACTTAAAAACTCTTGAAAAACAAGTGTTAAGAGCCCCAATTTGTAGGAAAATGCTTATAAAATACTAGGGAATCACTTAACACTTAATATCACCCTTTTAAAAACACTTTTTGGATTGAAAACCCAAAAAGTTTTGAAAACCCAAAACTTTAAAAACCTTTCAAAACCTTTTAAAACACAATGAAAGCCAAGGAATCAACAAGGTATGGCTCTGATACCAATTGTTGTCCCACAAATACTAGAAAATGAGAAGAAATGGATTGAATCAAGGTAAAGATGATGATGAAAGGTTCAATATCTTAACAATGGAGTTTTTCTCAAAAAGGCAAAATATGATTCAATACATAAACCCTAATCATCTCTTACCTTATATAGGTAAGAGGAAGTTACACAAAATGTCAACAGAGGCCCCCGAGGTTCCAAACCTCAAACAGGGGCACTAACAAAGTTAAATGATTACAGATAAAGGAAATTAATCTAGAAAGCAGGTAAGATAGTGTCTTTCTGATTCTTCACAACACAAGAGGTCCTACATTTAATTAATAGTTATTAATTAAATAAAAGGTTTAAATCAATTAAATAACCTTATCGGGGTTTTAATTGATCGAGTTTTTTCTTTAATGAGTATTACCATATTTATAGTTATAAATATGGTAAAACCCTTATCACTTTCATTATGATTCAATCAATTTAGCCTAAAAGAAAAACCCTAGAGAAAACATGAAACCCTCCTTCTCTCTCACTCTCCATCGATTTCAAGGTAGTCCCGGAGGTGGTCTAGCAGCTAATCTCGTGAAGGTGTCAGTAGCGGTGTATCCCCTACTTGCGTTCCGGTGTTATTCACGATTAGAGGTAAATTTTCGGAACAACCTTATTTGTATCTGTCTGTGTTTAGGATTGGATCCTCGATTGGGAATCGGGGTATTTTATTCCGCTGTGCATGTTCTGTAGCCTGCAATTCCCAACAGTTTCTTGAACGATATCGGGCCTAGTTAGTTGTCGTTCTCCAACCTCTAGCAAACTAAGTTGTGATCTGCATTTACATCCATAAGGAACTTCGTATGGAGCGCACTGAATGTTAGTATGGTAACTATTGTTGTAGAAGAATTCAGTCAATGGTAGATGGTTGTGCCAACTTCCTCCGAATTCCATTACGCAGGCACACAACATATCCTCCAGCGTTTGTATGGTTCCCTCTATCTGACCATCCGTTTGAGGTTGGTATAAGGTGCTTAGATCTAACCTTGTGCCCATCGCTTTGTTTAATGATTGCCAGAAGCGTGAAATAAAGCGACTATCTTTGTCTGAAATAATTGAAACAGGTAATCCATGGCGCATAACAATTTTGTTCACGTAGAGTTGCGCAAGTCTGTCTATACTGAAGTCCTCTCGAATTGGTAAAAAGAGAGCGCCGATTTCGTAAGGCGATCCCCAACTACCCATAATGAGTCATGACCCTTCTTGGTTTTGGGCAATTTGATCACAAAATCCACTGATATCTGCTCCCACTTTCATTCTGGAATCTCCGGCTGTTGCAGAAGTCTGGATGGCTTCTGGTGTTCTGCCTTGATCCTGGCACAGGTCAAGCATTTACTCACATACAAAGCTATATCCTTTTTCATCCCAGGCCACCAGTAGTGCTCTTTTAGTCCTTTGTACATCTTGTCAGATACTGGGTGTATCGAGTATTTCGTCAGATGAGCTTCATCCATGATCGTTGACCTTAACTGATCGACCTTGGGTGTCCAAATCTTGTCCTTAAAATAACGCACTCCATTAGCTTTCACCTCAAACTCCTTTTCTATCTGGTGAAGAGTTTCTTTCTTCATGTTTTCTACTTTCAATGCTTCTTCTTGAGCTTCAAGCATTTGATTTTTCAAACTCGCCTGCACTACCATTCCCATGGCTTCTGCTCTTGAAGGTTTCACCTTTTCTTTCCTGCTCAGTGCATCAGCTACCACATTTGCCTTTCCTGGGTGATACTTTATCTCACAATCGTAGTCATTGAGTAACTCGACCCATCTCCTTTGCCTCGAGTTCAACATCTTCTGATCGAGGGTGTGCTGAAGGCTCTTGTGATCTGTGAAGATCGTGCACTTTGTTCCATAAAGGTAATACCTCCAGATCTTAAGTGCAAACGCCACAGCTCCTAGCTCTAGATCGTGTGTGGTGTAATTCTTTTCACGAACCCTTAACTGCCTCGACGCATAAGCAATGACCTTCTTACTTTGCATTATCACACATCCTAAGCCTTGGTGCGAAGCATCGCAGTACACCACGAAGTTATCCGTTCCTTCGGGTAATGCCAAAACGGGTGCATTGCACAACTTATGCTTAAGTAATCGAAACGCTTCCTCTTGTTTTTTTTCTCCCCAAATGAACTTCTTGTCTTTCTGCGTTATCATCGTCAAAGGTTGCGCAATCTTGGAGAAATTAGCGATGAATCGCCGATAATAGCCTCCCAAACTAAGAAATTGTCGAATTTCTGTTGGTGTCTTCGGAGCTTCCCATTTCTTTATGGCCTCTATCTTTGCGGGGTCGACATGGATTCCTTATCAAGCAGCTCTTGAAGATGATTCGACAATTCTTGCATTTTTTATGGCGCCAGACTAGACGGTGACCTTGTTACAGGGGCCACTCCTGAGACTAGATCGATATGGAACTCCACCTGCCTATGCAGAGGTAGTCCGGGTAACTCCTCCGGGAACACTGCTGGATAATCTCTTACAATTGGAAAGTCCTGAATTCGATTCTCTTTTACTTCCTTATCTACAATGGGTGCTAAATATGCAGCGCTCTCCTTCCTTAAATGACTCCGCATTTTATGCCTATCAATATGCTAGATCTTGGTGAACCTCTTTAGTTCCAATTGTGAATGCCCTTCCTTGAGCCTTGCATCCTTAATCTCTTTGATTGGCTTGCGTTACTCTGTTCCTCCTCGTGGTGTTGATCATGCCGCTTTTCAGCATGAGACACCTATCTCTAAAGTGGTTTGGGGTTCCGCTCTCTTAGCCCCCTTTCCGGTCCTTCTGACCTTCCTTTCCTTTCTATAGTATCGAGCAAATGTCCTGCTGGTTTACATTTGGTACCCGAAATACAAGCTCATAGGTGGTTCAAGTTGTATCTAGTACATTTTGGAGGAGAGTCCATTTACCTTCCTGACTCCTGGGTCTTTGCTCCAAAATTTCTGACTACTTTTCAACTTTTGATTAAATTAACACGAGTCGTTTCCTCTGACTGGTGCTCAAATTTTCTTGTATTACCATATTTCCATTCAATGGGTACTATTACATCCTTATTTCTTCTATTTGCGACAAGGTCGGTAGTAACTTGAGTGACTCATGTAGGTACGACTTCCTGGACTTGTTGGGCTATCAGTTGAGCAATGTTGATCGATTAATTTTTACGGTTCACTTTCTAGCTACGTGTGTTTCTTCTGGAAAATACGGTTCTAAATCATTTGTTAATGTATGTTTGATTAAAAGTTGTCTCTAATGAACGTTCGAAAATATTTGTATTTTATTTATGAGAATTTTTATTTTTATTTATTTTTTTATTTTTACATTAAAATCGATAAGAACGTCTTTGTGGTTAAATAAAGATTAGTTTCATAAAAACTTAATATATATCTGAAAGGGTCAAAAATTTGATGCTATTACATCCTTAAAATATTTTACTCACCCAAGCTAAGGTTTAAATGGGATAATCAAAAGTACATTTTGAAATTCTTTCAAATTCACGTGAGTTACAATCGAAAGGATCAACTTTTGCCAACAGTATTACCACAACTTGCCAGCACAAGTCAACTCTCCTAGTCGTCCTTCTTGCCGTCATAACATTTTCTACAACGTTGGTGGTACATTCCTTCAAGAGATGCGCCAAGTTTGTCAACTAAATTATGGCCTGATTCTATCTTGATGCCCTGCTTCGACTATTTTGCAGTCCGTCGGCGAGTGTTCGCATAGTTCGAGCCTCTCCTTGTGCCATACTAATATTATGAGCGATCAATATCCCCGAGAGGATACGAAATGATCTTGCATTACCCCAATAAGTTATTGCCAGTCCACTCCGAAAGGTTGCCGCAACTGTCTTCTGAGTTGTCTCATATGAGGTGCTGGGAGGTTCGGGTTAGGCGTAGGAAAAACTAGAGTAGGTTGAGGTAAGATAGTTGTTGGGGGTAATCGGAGGTGGATCGCTTAAATGTCCTTACTTGTTACTCTAGTGTCGGAATCATAATGCTTAGACGGGTCCTTCTCCGAAGTCTAAGTAATAGTGTTCGACATAGTGATTGTAGTGTCCGCAAAACTTATTAACACGCATTCAAAATACTATTGACATCCTAGCGCTAACGCAGGAGTGTTCAACAGTGGCGTTACTTTACTTAGACGCATAAGTGCTATAGTAAATATCAACATCATGATATGCTTATGTGAACTCACACGGTTTATGCTTTTCAGGAGGTTTCTAGAAAGTTTCAACTTTTATTCTCTAGCAGAATGATTAGTTCATAAGTCTTATCCTACTTATATCATGGCTAGGCGTAGGTGATATATCTATGATATATTAGAATAGCACCTATCCTAATCGCACTAGTATTTAAATTATCCTATACTTCGAAATCTTATAATTAAAAGTTTTAACTTATTTTAGAAAAAGGTTGGTTATAGTACTTGGTTTTTATGAAAACCCGATGTTCTCTATAACCTAAGGCTCTGATACCAAATCTGTAACACCCCGCTAAAGCGGAACTGCAAGGTGTGACAGTCTAGATTTCATAGCGATAGGAGATAAATAACACCAATCATTCATATCCAAAAATTAATAAAGTTTACAGAGTATTACAATCCAACCATAAGTTTAAGTTTACAGACTTTAACAAAACGAAAATGACATAATCTTGATTGGTGATTACAAAATTCCACAAATAAGCCTTATCAAACCTTCGGATTTCCTGAAAAGCATGTTAAAACAAGCGTCAACTACGAAAGTTGGTGAGTTCACAGGTTTTTATATGCACAAAACAGTTTAAATGCAACAAATCTTTAGTGAACCTTTTTATTCACTCAATTTTTCATAAACCAGTTATAGTGAACCTTTTTGTTCACTACCGATACTAGCCTGAACATTAGTGAACGTTTTTGCTCACTCCATTTCTAGCTTAGTATCAAAATGTGAGTAAATTTCCCGGGTCAAGTTAATCGCATGATATTTATTCTTTGAGTCACTACTAATCCTGCCATTTATGACATGCTACACCCCTATTCTACCTCAGCGGTGGAACTAAATCCCACATGTGTAGAATTTTTATTCAATACAGTGCACCTATATTCTCGTCAGTTCAAGGTGGGTATGTCAACCAAATAGCGCTATCCACGTGTATTATAGGCCCATTGTTATGAGTTAATAGTAGTTACCGGGGACTTTTTCATTTCAGACTCACTATATCATGCCTCATAACATATCAAATTTATCTCACAACACATTTCATTTCGCAACATTTTCACAATTATTCACAATCATTTGTAAACATGCTTTTCACCCCAAAACACGTAAAAACGGTAAAAAGTGGGGCTGTGAATACTCACCTGGAGTAGCTTTTGTATTTCTAAATAACCGTTAGTGCGTGATCAAGTCCCGTCTCCGAGTCTATATATGCCCTAACACATACGTAATTGACGTAAGTTCTAAATTCAACGGTCCATATTTAATAAGTCAATACCGATATCCTATATAATGCCTTTACTATATTTTATTAGGTTCATTTTAATACAAAAATATGTTTTTGTTACTTTAATTAATGTCCAAACATATGGGGATTTCTTGATAATTGCAAAACAACCCTTTTTAAGAAATCGGATTTTTGGCAGATTTGTATTGCTTCAAAAATGCTAGCATTTTGTCTAGTTCCAAAAGGAGTTAAGCTACCAAAATTTTATCCATTAATATTAGGGTTATTAACAACAATCCTACCAAATTTTATGATTTTAGGAGATGATTAGCATATTTTAAAAATTATTGAAAAATCAGTGTGCATGCATCAATCTTGAAAAGACAAGTCTGTGGAGTTTGTGTCATAGAGTTCTCATTACTATTCCAAAATTTGAATTTCAAAAGGGATTTTAAAGTTAATTCAAATATCTAACAAATGAAACTTGTTTCACACGATTTGGATGATTTTTGAATGAGATATGACCTCATGAACTCAAGCATGTGAATCTGCCATCATTGGGCAGATTGCACTCCGAATTTCATTTCATTGGTTGCACATTAAAAACTACACCAAATCATGTGATTCCAGATTCTTTAGAAATCCATCTCACTGAACTTGAACGTAGAACCAAGAATCATGCATTTTAGTTAAGTTATCAAGCATATATGCATGCATGAAGTTGATACAAATTTCTGACTAGAAGCTGATGAACAACAAAAAGTTTCAACATGATTAAGTGCTCAAAACATGGAATTTTTGAATGATTCCAGTCGGGTTTGAACCCTAACACATAAAATATTGATCCATAAAAATTTCAGAGAAAAATATATCCAAAAACACCCTTTTTGGGTCGTTTAAACACACATGCAACATTCTGTCAGCTTCTGTCCAGATTCAAACCCACTATTTTCACAAAAACACATAGAAATCTTCAAGATTTGGGGTTTCTTTGATGCTAAACTAAATCCCCCATCATATTTCATGTAATAAAGAAGAAAATGCTCAAATATCATGATGATACATGCATGCAACAATACCCATTTTCAGATTCATAGATGTATGCATAAACAAAATTTTGGGGGTTATTCACATATGAATGGATGTTTTATGCAAGAACAACTAGTGAAATATGAAGGCTTTAGCCATTCTTTTTGCAAGAATAATGAAATCAACAACTTGCATGGGTGTTTAATCACACCATCATGCTAAATAAAAGAATATTATACAAGATTTGTTCAAGGTTTTTGGTTGTTCATGGATACATCATCATTTTGAAGCATAAAAATGCTTGATGTGCATCTCCAACCTCAACAACCATAATATTGGCTCTACTTGAACAAAACAAAGAAGAGAGTAGGATGATTTTTACCTTGAATGTTCTTGAAGACACTTGAAGTTCCTCAAGAATTGGAGAGGAAGCTAGAGAGGAAATGAGAGAAACTTTAGAGTGAGAAAGTTAGAGAGAGAGAGGGATGATGAATTATGAATGGAAATGAGGGATGAGGTGGGTTTTTGAATCAGCAAAATAGAGAAATGGGGGGTGTTTGGACGTTCATAAGAGAGGAGGGGAGATGGTGTGGTGTGTTGAGGAAGTTAGAGAGTGTAAGTGGTTCAAATTTGTATTGGCCAAAATACATTTTCTTGCCTTTTATATTTAAACAAATCAAGAGTTTCTAGAAGCTTAATAATTTAAATAAATTGGCTGGTTTTAGTTTATCTAGATAAGTTTTTATAAAAATGTTGAAGTGTTGGTGGAATAAAGCTGCTAAATTTGGAAACTGTTACCGAAAACGCGCGTTTTTGCGATTTTTACATAACGAAAGCAGTTTTCGAATTTTTAATAAGAAACTTATTAGAAATTGATATTTTTAATATTTTGGGTCATTTAAAAAATTAATTCGACAGTCTAGTGGCCGGAATCGGGACCTGCTGTTAACAGTTAGTCGGTTCGTGCAAGTTTTTCCGAAAGAAGCGATTTTTGTTCAACTTATATCCTAATCTTGAAATTTTTGAAATGTTTTTATATAAACCACTTAAAATATGATAATTTAATTATTATAGGCTTTAGTTGTGTCGGTTCGGCATTATATAGGATTTTCGGGCGATTATGGACCGAAACGGGCTTTTTCGGGCTGTTTTCGGAACTTTTAGGTTTTTGCCTAAATTTTTCACGCAAACTAACCTAAATTCTTTTAACAACTTAAATGACTAAATTTTTACCTCTGGAAATGCTACTGAGTGATTTAACGAGTAGCTAACCTGAAGGCCAAAAATTGTCAGTTGTCACATCAAGCAAGTAATTATGCATTATGATGATATGTATTGAGTAAAATTCCCCTTATAATATACACTACCATTAACTCGTTAGGAGCCTATGACTTAGTGGATAGCGCTATTTGGTAAAGAGGCCCACCCTATTGACTGACGAGTAGATGGTGCACTATTTCAGAATTTAACGACTACACATGTGGGGTAAATCCCACCGCTGAGGTAATCGTTGGAAAACGTTCTACACATGTGGATTAGAATCCACCTCTGAGGTAGTTCATTTAGAGCGTTATATCTTATGTGGTTCGCAACTGCCTATGAGATATATCGTTGGGGTGAAACGGTTTGTAGTGGCTCAATCTTACATATCTTATGCATAAATGATATTTTAGACATTGTTGATGTCAAAAGTTTTATACGATAAAAGTCTACATGTAAAACGTTTTGTGCATATGAAAACCTGTGAACTCACCAACTCTCGTAGTTGACGCTTGTTTTAACATGCTTTTTAGGAAATCAGAAGGTGATCGAAAAAGCTTAATTTTGAGTACTTGTAGGCATCAATCAAGACTTCGTATTTTATTTTACTATGTTTGTAAATTTTAAACTCTGGTTGGTTGTAATACGATTTTAAACTTTATGTATTTTGCTTAATGAATGATTGATGGTATTTATCTCCTATCGTTATGAAATCCGAACTGTCGCACCTCGCGATTCCGCTTTAGCGGAGTGTTACAGAAAGGATATGAAATGATCTTGCATTATCTAGATGAGTTATCGCCAGTCCACTCCGAAAGGTTGCTGCAACTCTCTTCTGAGTTGTCTCATATAAGGTGTTGGGAGGTTTGGGTTAGGCGTAGGAAAAACTGGAGTACGTTGAGGTAAGACAGTTGTTGGGGGTAATCGGAGGTGGATCGATTGAAATATCCTCATTTGTTTCTATCGTGTCGGAATCGAATGCTTAGATGGCTCCTTCTCCGAAGTCTAAGTAATAGGGTTCGACATAGTGATTGTAGTGTCCGCACAACTTATTAACGCACATTCAAAATACAAGTGACATCCTAAGCGCTAACGCATGAGTGTTCAACAATGGCGTTACTTTTCTTAAACGCGTAAGCGCTATAGTAAATATCAAAATCATGATATGCTTATGCGAACTCACACAGTTTATGCTTTTAAGGAAATTTTGGAAGGTTCCAATTCTATCTACTAACCGTATGATTAATTCATAAGTCTTATTCTACTTATACCATGGCTAGGCATAGTTGATCAAGCTCTGCCTATCTATGATATATCAAAATAATACCTATCCTAATCATCTTAGTAGTAAAATTCTCCTAAATTTTGAAATCTTTGATTTTGAAAAGTTATATAATTTCTATAAATTGTTGGTTATAGTACTTGGTTTTGTGGAAAACCGATGTTCTCTATAACCTATGGCTCTGATACCAAATCTGTAACACCCCGCTAAAGCGGAAACGCGAGGCGTGACAGCTAAGATTTCATTGCAATAGGAGATAAATAACATCAATCATTTAATTTAAAAGTTCATTGTTTACAGTACTATATATTACATAACCAACGAAAGTTTAACTTTCAAACATTCAAAATAACATTGCAAAAGAAAAGTCTAAAGATTGATGTCACTTGCAGCACAGGCATTATCAGCTACCTTATATTTTCCTGAAAAGCATGTTAAAAAAAGTGTCAACTACAAGAGTTTGGTGAGTTCACAGGTTTCATATGCACAAAACCGTTTTAAATGCAGAAATCATTATCGTAAGTCCTCCGAACAATTTTAAATGTTCAAAAACACACTTATGCACATGATATGAAAGATTGAGCCACTACAAACGATTTCACCCCAATGTTATACCTCAGAGGCGGTCGCGAACCACGTAGGGTATAACTCTCTAAAGAACTACCACAGCGGTGGAACTCCATCCAAATGCGTAGAACGTTTCTCAACGACTACCGCAGCGGTCAGTCGAAGTCTGAAATAGTGCACCCTCTACTCGTCAGTCAGTAGGGCGGGTCTCTTTACCAAATAGCGCTATCCACTAGATCATAGGCTCCTAACGAGTTAATAGTAGTGTATATTATAAGAGGAATTTTACTCAATACATATCATCATTGCATAAAAACTTGCTCATAAGCATAATTCATAACACTTTTCATTACTCAACATGTTTTTCACTCCAATACGTAAAAATAGTAAAATAGGGGCCATGAATACTCACCTTGATCGGCTTAGTGATTTGCACGAAAATTCGTACTTTAGTCCCGAGTCTACAAATGCCCTAAACAATGCACAAGTGACGTAAGTCCTATATCATCGATCCAAAATCCTAATTTAATCTTTACCGATATCTAAATATAATGCCCTTACTCAACTTTAGTTAGCCATATTTAGTATAAACAGGTTTTAATCACTTTATATAACACATTATTGGAAGAAAAAGTCTTGACATTTCAAAAATCATATTTCTAAAAATTTCAGTTGCTGACAGATTCAAGCCCTTTGTAAAAATACCAATTCCAAGCCTTAATCTTAAAGGGGAAAATTCCCAAATTTTTATCCATAGTAGATGGAGGTATTATCATCATGCACACAAAAATTTCACTAATTTCTGAAGAGTTTAACATGCGTAAATAATTTCCACAAAAAGGATGCACACTGGACCAAATCAGATTAACATACTTGTAGAGTTTGATTCGTAGGGGTTTCATCACATCCCCAAATCACAAATTTCCAGAGGGGTTTTGAAGTTAATATGAAACTCTAACTAAGGAATCAAAAATCACTTGAAATGGAGGTATTTTGAGTGAGATATGCTTATTCCAACTCACATGAGTGAATCCGTCTTTTTTGGATACCTTACACCACGGTTTTGTTTTCATTCATAACATGTTCAAATGTCCACCAATCTTACTGGTTCCGGGTTCTATGGAAAGATAACACATTAAACTTGAGTTTAGAATCAAAAAGCATGTATTTTAGACCATTTATCTAGGAGATATGCATGCATCAAGTTGACATAAAAATCTGACCCGTAGCTGTTGCACAACAAAACGTTTTGACATAGATGAGGGGTATATACTTCGTATTTTTGAATGATTCCAGTGGGGTTTGAACCCCACCTTACAAAATATTAACCCATTAAAATGTAGACGAAAATACATCCATTTGAACCCTTTTTGGTTCGTCCAAAGTTGGTATCAACAATCTGTCAGCTTCTGTGTTGATTTCAAACCAAAGTTTATTAACTTAAAAACCCAAATCCTTCAAAATCAAGGGTTTCTTTGATATAAGGCTATAACCCTACATCAAATACCATGAATAATAAAGAAATAAAACTAAAACTTGAGATGGATTGTGCATGCAAACCCTCAAACAATCAGATTCGCATGTGAATAAAACCACAAAATTTGGGGGTTTTTCACCCTTATTCTTGAGTTCATATTGAAAGATCATAGGTTTTTAGCCATTTTATGGATATTTCATGTACCCAAGGCATTCAAACTCACTTCTAGAACAACAAGAATGTTTCATCTACTTAAAATACCAAAAGATGTTGAATAACATAAAAAAAAGCACTAAAAGTGTTCAAATCAAGATGAAATCACTAGATGATGTTCTTACCTCCTTGATGAACAATAAAAGATGTTTTAATCTTCTATTTTGTTCTTCAAAGATGATGTTTAGGGGCTGAGTTTTCTGGAAATTATATGAAGATATGAAGGTTTGATGATGGAGTTATGAAGATTGAGAGAAAAGAGTTAGAGAGAGAAATGAGAGATGGATGGTTTTTCTTTCAGAAGCTTACAAATGAAATCAAATAGAAAAAAAAAGGTTTTTATATGGTGGTAAGTGGGGGTGGCCAGCCATTTTATGGGCCCCCACTCCATCACAATTTTTTTTATACAAAAATGCAAGCCCATCTAGTTTAAAATGCAACGGTTTAACGGTTCGCAAAGGTTTTTCCGATAGAAGCGATTTTATTCAGTTCAATATCTATAATATTTGAAATGTTTTGATATTAGTAATTAAAAATATAATAATCTACATAGCATAGACTTTAGTTGGGTTAATTTGAAATAATATAAGATTTTCTGACGATTACGGACTAAAACGGGCTTTTCCGAGCGATTTTCGGGACTTCTAAGTTATCTTCCAAAATTTTCGCATAATCAAACCTAAATCTTCCTAAATAATTCTCTTAAAAGGAAATTCACTAAAACTTATACTAATAGTGATGATCGACTGCTAACCTGAGAGCTAAAAATTGCCGGTTGTCACATCGACGGTGGAACGGTAACCACCGAGTCGATCGCCGGCCGCCGAGTCATGGTGGCTAGCGACGGCTCACGGTGGTCGAAGCACCGACCGAACCACCTTGCCCAGCCGTGGCGGTGGCGGCCACGTCGATTAAAGGCTACAGTGGTGGCAATGGAGGCTGAATTGCTGCTGTTGTCGGTGCGTACACCGCAGACCACCCGCCAGGCCGCCAGCTGCCTCACAGCTATGCCATGGCGGCGGTGGTGGTCGGTCTTGTAAATCGCCAAGCCACCAACGACGGTGGTGGCAGCGATTGCTGTTGCAGTTGTTCGGTGGTCGACGGCGGTGATTGGCGATCAGTGGCAGTGCCCTAAGGTTCGCTGGACAAGCCGGAAACCGCCGAGCCACCCGCCGGCTGCCCTAAGGTCGAGCCATGGCAGTGGCGGTGGTTGTTTTGTGTTTGTGGCCGGACCAAACCACTACTGGTGGTGGCGGTCGCACAAGGCGGTGGAGGCGATCGAGCCACTGCCGCCGGCTGCTATTCACGGTAGCGATGGTGGTCTCTACGGCTGCGGTCGCGATGGTGAGGGTGGCGATGCCATCGGCGACGGCAGCCTGACTTGCTGCTGTCATCGATCGGCGCAATCGGTGGCGCTGGTGGTTGTTATCGTCGCCGGTGACGGCTGTACCATCGATTGGCGGCGATGGTGGCTCCGGCTGCTGTTGTCGTCGACCACCGGTAGCGACGGTGGCGACGGTTTGTTGTCATCGTTGTTTTCGGTGGTGATGGGGATCTCGTATGTGTGTTTACCAATAAACCACCGTGTGGAATCATAATTGTCGATAGGCTTAAACCCGGATAAAATTAATTTTATTTTGATATTAGTTAAATATCTTACGTAATTAAAAATTAATTTTTAGTAATGCAGTTGAGATTTTGTAATCTCGAGAAAATTTTGTTTGTCGTAACTATTGTGTTTGTAGTTTAATTTTATTTATGGTTTACTTCACGAAAATGTATCCAAGTTGTCACGAAAAGTTATTGTATGTACCAAACTTCCATTTTTACCATTTGGCTTATCAAACTATCAAAACCTATCATTTAATGTATTTTGTGATAAGTTGGATACACTTTCGTGACAAGTTCGATACATTAAATGGTAGGTTTTGATAAAGTTGGATACATACAATGACCATTTCTTAAACTTTAATACGCTGAAAGGTAATTTTCAAGAGGAGGCAAGATGTTTAAGATACAACCTTTGTAGACTTTGAATGCTCAAGAGGAGGCAAGATGTTTAATGAAGATGGCAAGATCCCAAACTAGAAATCCTCTACAAGTATCCACCAAGCAAGGCTTAGACACTTCCAAATGATAGTCTTCAATTGTATTATAAGCTTCTTAAGCCATCAAGCACTTATTCCAATATAACTCTTAAGGAGAATAACTCATCAACCTTCCATATATGCAAGTAATCATCAATAGACAAACAAGAATAAGAGCAGAACCCCTCCAAGAAAAACTAACTTCAACTAGTTTTTATCACCCTTTTCTTTACTTCCACATAAGTACAATGCACCACACTTTTAGCATCATCAAGGTATAGTAACATGTAAGGGGTATGGGAGGAAAGGAAAGATTTCTTGTAAGAGAGTATGGGAAACAAAACAAGTCATACAAGTCATGCCCATACTCTCTTGTCTCTTCTTTGTTTTACAATAAAATAAAGAAGACAAAATTGAGTGATTTTACACAAGTTGAATACATATATGTCCATATTATATAATGAACTTCTAAAAGTCCAAATATATGTACACAACTTATAAACATGCCATATCTGTATACAAATTATTATTATTCTCTTAAAAAAATATTATTTCCAAAAATAATATTTTTCCGGTTAAATATTGTTTTCGTAAAATAATAATTATCCAATTAAATACAAAAGTTGATTATATTTATTAATAATCAAATTATTTAATAAAATAATAAATAAGTGTCAACTTGCTATTATGTGTGACCCTATAGGATCATATCTTATTAGCAAATATCATTACACAATGAATCTTGAGCATAAGGATCCTTCAATATCTGCCAGTCTCCGCTGGGCAGTGCAAGATGAAAACATAGATGCAGTTATGGGACAGAGGTTATAATTAGTGATGATGAGGCTGAGCTACAAAGTGTTGGTCCTGCGACAGAGAAAGAGGGTGTTGGCATGGCAAAGAGTGTAGAGGGTTTAGAGGCAGAAGAAGAAATAGGTGAAAAAGATGCCATTGGCACACAACCAAACCCAACTCCCAATGCAACCCATATTTCTAACATTCCAGTTCTAGAGGATAATGTCATTGAAGAAAGCGTGCACACGCTGAGCCTCACCCGAACCAACCTCCCACAAGACACTTCTTTGTCCTCTGTGAAAATAGAATCCCGGGAACCCTCTCTCACTCCATCATCCTCTTAATAGGATGATGGTTTTATGATAAGAGTCCAATCGCCCACGTACTCGCCACACCATCATGGGGATCCATGTGTTGATCACCCTCACATGAGTGAAGTTTACCAAACCGTTGCAGAGACGGTCGTGAGGAACACAGAGAGTGGTGGTCTTGAACACCCCACTTCTCCACTTGGTAAATCTCCAATGAAGGGCTTTGAACCCTATTGGGATGAGACCAACAGAACAAGGGTAGGCTCTCCTGCAAAGGAAGTTCGAGGATCCCTTGGAAGTCCCCGAGAAGTCACCAGCAATGCAGCTTCTAAGGGCACCTTAAACTCTAAGGCTACTAAGGTTCCATGTGTTGGAACTTCAGGTTCCACTAGTGCATTCATGACTAAGGAGGAGTTTCAATCCTTTGCCACGAGTGTACTACAAAAGTTGGATGAGATGAAAAGTTCAAACAACTCGGTCACAGAAGCTGACACCCGACAAGTGTTGGGTTTTATACAAAATAAGTTTCCAAAAAACTTAAATTAGACAACGGAAGCATTTCATAAATAATGTATAACAATAATCATTTTATTTCCCACCAAGGATCATCTTGCAAAACTATGGAAAGATTAAAACATCTTAATGAGATATAAAGATATACAACCTTTGTAGACTTTGAACCCTCTCGGTTTTGGGGTGTTGATGTAGATGGCAAGAACCCAAAGTAGAATTCCTCTGTATGTATCCACCAAGCAAGAACACTTCAAGATGCTAGTCTTCACTTGTATTATAAGCTTCTTAAGCCATTAAGCACTTATTCCAAAATAAGTGTTAAGGAGATATACTTGTATCTTCTACAAAATATGGTGTTCTTCATAAGAACAAAGATGAGAAGAAAAGCTAGTGGAATCTCAAAAGAGTTGGATGATCAAGTCTCCATAAAAATGAGCCATTACACACTTTATGTATCCTTACATGCATGCTCCATACTTTCTTACAACCACCATGACATGTATCCATACATAGTGTAAGAGAAGTATGGAGTTGTCATATGGTAGTCCAACAACTCATTATAATATATAGAAAGCAAAAAGACAAAACCAATTTTGTGATTTATACTTTATATATAACTATTTAATCATACTATATGATTCAATAACTAGTTATATTATTTTCATAAAATAATAGTTTTCCACTTAAATTCAAGAATGATAGTATTTATTAGTAATCAATATTCTAATAAATAATATGTACACAACTTATAAAACATACCTTATGATTTATTAGTTGATTTCTCTCTTGATATTATTATTTCCATAAAATAATAATTCTCCAATTATATATAAGAGTTGATAATATTTATTTGTAATCAAATTCTAATAAATAATCAATTAGTGTCAACTTGCTATTAGGTGTGACCCTATAGGATCATATGTTATTAGCAAATATCATAACACAATGAATCTTGAGCATAAGGATCCTTCAATCTCCCACTTGCACAAGGCTCATTGTGTATAGATATAGACAGTGGTCAACGTCTAGCAACGCATTACTGCCCCTAATAACACACGACGAGGTGCCATTCATCAACATCCAATTCCATTTAGCTCAAAGCTACAATTGATGTATAAGGTAAGTTATCAGTTATCCCTTTGTTTCAGACATCATGTTGAACATGAGATACGGATCGCAATCAATCTCATTAAGTGTTCAATTTTTTTTCCAGGCCTTAAATGTCTAACTCTCAACGAATAAGAGGAACAAATCCCTTCAGACTACATACGTCTCTTGGATAGTTTACACTACACCCAATAATGGTCCTTATAACTGCCTGGTCAAAGAACAGCGTTAGACCATATCAAAGTATAGCATTCCCCATCCTCAAGTCTCAAATATGCATCTAAGGTCTAAGGATACAAAGATAGTACATTTTATCAAGTATCATTCATGATAGCGATCCATGCAATGATCTTGAAGCGGGTCTTGTCCAATACTTGTTCCTTAGCAAGTACCTATGAATCTTGGTTGCAACCCTTTGCCCACTATCATCTTATGATAGTCAACCAATCCAATTCACGTTAGTCTTACTTCATATTTGTTCCCACAAATATGATCGACTACGGACCTTTTAGAATAACTTGATTATTCACGAATTAAACATGTTAATACAGAACACAACAAGTATTATTGAATAGATCATATCTCTATATATCTAAGCAATACAATAGTTGTCGCTATAATGTTCCAATATTCAAATACTAAATCCAAATCAAATTCCATTTCTAGAATGTCGATGTCCTATTGCTCAAGTACGACCTTTCGTATTAGCGTCCAGAAGGGCTCCGAGAATGGTTTCAACTTGATCCTGATTTGTATGAATTTTGCGAATACATTTATCTTTATTCCAAGTATAGATAAATTTCTAGATGATATGATTGTCTTACTGATGCAACTTAGAGTTCTTAGCTAGAGTAAGTATACTCTAGATGTCACATAAAATTTCTAGGTGATCCTTGAATGGAAGGACTCAGCCTAATATATAATGAACCCAATCATTCAATCATATTAAATTGCAGTATTCCAAAGTAGCAATGTATTCTTACTTTGTAGATTGTATAACTGTGTTTTACTTGGAGCTCCTTCCAATAAAACTTATTCTTCATTCATAATGAAGTGACAACGTAATTTAATTTATAATTATCTGATCATTATCTAGTTCTTCGTAAGTACTTCTGTAATGTTCTTCGTAGTCATCTAATGACCTTCACATATTCACTACTGGTGTCATTGCTAACACTTGAAGTATTATAATACATCTGGTCTTATGCATATCATGGCTTAATGGATTGTATATGCGAAGCGAATTTAATATCATCCATTCTTATTAGCTTAATCTTTATGCTAGGATTTTGAGACGAACTCAAAATATTGCCATTTGACTTTAAGAAGAATATTCTCTAAGAGTCTTGTATCTTGATCTCTTTCAAGATCTAGTCATAATATGTTAAGACTTAACATTTGATCTGATCTATCTCTATACATTTTGCTTTCAAAAAATGTGCTTTGTCTTTCCTAAGTCGTTCAATTTTTAGAATTACTTTTCGAGTCAAGATCAAAAATCTTGCATAGTCGAAATGTGATTCCTTATGATTAAGTATGTCTCATACATACAAGATTAGGAATGTCACCATGCTCCTACTTGTTTCTTGTAAACACAATTGTCATTCTCAGTTTTCAATGAAATCATACAATGTGATTTACTTATGAAAAACAAAAAAATTCTATTTGAGATGTTTGTCTTTAATCCATAAATGGATTACTAAAGCTTATACACTTTTATTAGGATATCTTAGATTAAGAAAACCTCTAGGCTAAACTGTATAGACATCTTCAAGAAGGTGTCTATTAAGATAAGCGGTTTTCTTGAAATCTATTTGTCATATCTCATAATCATAATATGCAGTTATGGTAAAATATATCCCACTTGATCTAATCATGTGTGTATTGATTTCTATCCATGTTGATATTTTTTCTGAAAGAATTACTTACTCCTTCAAGTCTTCCTGTATGGAGGAAGATCAATCAAGCCCATACTTGATTATCATACATGGATTCATCTCACTATTCATGACTCCAAGTCATTTGTCGATTCGAAATCTGACATAGCGTTCAGGTAACTGATGGGTTTCATCAGAAACGATCAGAAAACATTTGTCTACTTTAAATCCATATTTCTCGGGGTTTGACAAATTTACCAGATTAGCTAACAATTTGTGTTTCTGAATAACTATTATTCATGTTCAACAATTTCTTGTTGATAACTAGTGCCAACTTCTGCTACATCAAGCTATGGTTCTTGATCTACTTCAAGTTCCATATGCCTCCCACTCGCTTTATCTATTATAAACTTTCTTTCTAATAACTTGGCATTCAGAGTAATAAAAGATATTATCCTTAGTGAGTTTGTATAAGCAATAACCTAAACAACCTTTTAGGGTATTCTACAAATATGTACTTTTAGTTGGTGTTGTATTCAAAATACAGGCGATGTTGATAAGAGCATAATCCGAAAATGATAAAGAAGGATCATTCCTAATTATTAGAAAACAAATCATAACTAATAAGATTTCAGTTCATCCTTTATTATTTCCAAGTCTTTTGATGGTCCTACTGGAAAATTTCTTAACTTCATATTGAAATAACTTTGAACATTTCAACAGTTTCACTTTTATCATATAAAATATAATTACAACCACTATAGTTGTTAATGAAGTTCAATTGGTATCTCGTATTATATCTAGACATTACTTTTGTAACAACATAATACATCGCTATGTATTATTTCCAACAAAATTCTTTTTCTCTACCAATTAGAGAAAATAGTATTAATTATCTATTATAAATAACATTCACATATGTCAAATAAAGTATAATTATTTGCCCTCAAGGATCCATTCCTTGAAGTTGGAATATGTTTATCTTATTTGCATAACAAAAATAATAATGTCATATATAATTTTAGATTCAAAACATTTTGAGTCTAAAGATTTTGCTTATAGAACTGTTGTTTAGACGAATATTGATATTTGCTTTATAATCTTATTAAGAGATCTAATTCTCCAAATATGAATAATCATTTCATGATATGAATATGATCGTTATGAAAAATGATTAAATAATAATCAATTATCTAATCATACAACTGAGATATATAATTAGTCAAACTAAATTAAAACATTACATTGTTCAAAACAATTATAGTTTTATAATACAAGTCATTATGTTCAAAACATAAATAATAATTTCCAAAAGTGCTAGTTCGCAACTCTTGCTTCCTTGCTCGTGTAGCATTACAACTTGTTTGTTCTCAGTCGTTTACTCTTCTTGAACATCTGTAAGACATTTACAAATATCAATTTAACACTTAGTATCAAGTACTCGAGTGTTATATGAAAAGTATAAGTTATATCAGATAGATACCTGGATTGTTGGTTTGACCGGACTTTCTCAACTCAGTGAGATAAGAGGAGCAATTCCTCTTCCAATGTACTGTTTCTCCGCAATAGAAACAAAAACCATTTTTAGGTGCTTTCTTGGTTTTTCGTCTTTTGTACTTTTCCTTGTTCTGAACCATGGGTCTTTTAGAGCACACAGTGTAACTCCCATCGACCTTGTCAGCATCCAATGTTTCAACAGGTTTGAAGCATTTAATAATGAGTTGTTGCTATATCTTAGTCATTTGACGATACATCTGATATGCATCATCAGTATCAAAGATCTTCTGAAGATCAGGGATGACAGTTCCCATTATGATTTCAGACACATCTTCAGCATCACATTTATGCTTTCACCAAACATCATGATCAGTCCGACTGGTCAGTGGAGGTTGTTCAGGAACAGGGACTTTTAAGACGTATAATTTCTCATCGTTCTTGAGAATAGCTTTCAAAGCATGATTCCAATCATGGAAATTAATTCCATCGAATGTCACGGTTTCTCGTAAATCGTGAACGGATAGATAGTGAATAGGAATGAGGTTGCGTTTTGATTTCATCTACAAAATATTAACAAAATTCATTTAGCATTTTTAATATTTATATCTTTAATAACTAATACCCTTTTGTTTCTAAAACATTAATTATTAAAGTCTAAGATCCAAGTTGCGAAACAAATAAATGACCAGTGACTCACTATTATCCCATTCATTTAATCCAACAAGGTAGATAACGATTATCAATTATATTCTAATATATAATTCTTAGCATTATGAGATCGCTAACAACTTTTGTTAATAGACATGATTCGATCTCATCTATGCCTCGGACGTCTCTTGGTTGGGTGACTCACCATGCAACGAAAAGAGTTCCGATCAAGTCATCCAATTAGAGAAACTTGTATAATCGGCTTATAACTGTTATAGGAATCGCGAATACACTTCGGCCAACAAAAGATAACACAAGTAGTTAGGTGACTCATCATAGCCAACAAGTTTATGCAAAGGAAGTGCGAATGTTTCTACAGTTGGACGGCATAGACTTGTGTTTTGAAGAAGGGTCTTTTAAATGTTTTAATATTCTAGTTTTAAAACATATGATAAAATGATCCCATGGTTATTGCATGCATCCAATAAACCATGGTACCCTTTTAAAATCTCATTTTATGGTATGATACTTATATAAAATCCTATTTTATATCTCGACGCGTTCAAATTAATATCTTATATTAAAAATTGTCGTTTGAGCACTAAAGAACCATTTAGCAAACCTTTTAATAAAACACCCTTTTATAATATAAGGTTTGAAGTTTGGATAAGTTTCTAAAATCCCAATTTTAAACTTATAAATTTTAATTGTCAAAATTTGTCGTAATAGAGTTTTATACGAAAAAATTCATTTTATGTAAAACAGTTTTACACACATCTTGTGTTTAAAAGACAAATTTCCTAAAACCAAACTCATGTGATCATTTTATGTTTAAAACATTATGTAATATATAAAATCCTATTCAACATACATGCATAATATAAACATAAAACAACTATCACAAGCATAAAAAAATGTGCATAAACCAACCATGATCTAGTGACATTTTGTGAGCCATCACAAAAATATCAAGTCCATTCCTAACGGACAAGGTTGACCAAAAAATCTTCATGTTGTTCTTCATGCTCCCAATTGCTCCAACACCTTGTAACAAGTTTGATTTCTCCAAAATCATATACATGAATGTTGATCTTCACAATGGCCACCATCTTCAATCTTGTTACAATTTTTATGAAAATAAACTAATCTATTACTTACAAAATAAACAAGATGAAAACTATCTATTTAAATATTACATACCATATGAATAAACAAATATTACAACACAACATCACAAATGGTCCATGGCTAGTTTATGCACTAAAAAACATATATACATATAAAACACCACCTTGTTTTTCTAAGACAACTTTTGTGACAAAAATGCATGTAAACTTTTGTCACACATAAAATAACTGTTGATCCAGCTCTCCTAAGACCTGATGAAATGATAACGATCCTCAACCTTTACTTAGTGAATAGGTATTTACTTCTGTTATAGCTTGAGGAATTATCACTGAGTCTGTTCAGTGTTATTCCATGTTACTTATGATGTAACTTATTTTTATAGTAATCAGGATCAGGATCAGGAGACGAACGAGTCTGTTCTGCAGTCTACTGATCCTATCCACTGAAGTGAAGACCTCTTGAAGACATCAAGATCATACTCAAAGAACCATCAGCAACGTCGAAGACTTAGCTGATGACAGGAACAACATGCTCGTGATCTGAAGACGGAACTCAGTGATAGCAGGCTGCTCAATATCGTATGACATCCTGAAGATTCATCAGGATACAAGTGACCCTGAACAACATCAGTTTCAGGATTCTAGTCACTGATCAGTATCCTGATCCTGAAAGGATTAGTGTAATGTCTTAGTCTAATGCACAAAAGGATTATCCGCCTTTACTGACACAAAAGTACATAAGGACAGTCTCTTTACTGTTCCCTCCATACTTATCAGACCTCAAGGCAACTGTTTACACACTTCCTCTTTTGCACACCATGCAAAGAGTATTTGTTTATAGTAAATAGTACAAAGGACCAATTACATTGTGACACGTACACAAAAGTGAGTCTGCATGCATTTAATGCATTGGGTATAAATAGGACTTGAAGAGAAGTTCTCCATACTTCTTCATCATCCTAAATCTACCCGAATCCTTTTCTTTCTTTATTCCCTCTATCTTCTTTCTTACATCTTCTCACTTTAGTGCATAGTGAAAGAACTTAGATTGTTTAGTTTAGACTTATTGTCTTTTCTATTTCCGCAACAATCTGTAAATTCATATTGTTTATACAACAAGAATTTAAAAGTGAAAACTTGTGTGATTATATTCAACCCCCCCTTCTATAATCCCAAACACTATCCTTACTTGAAGGTCACCTCTTTGGGACCAACAAGTGGTATCAGAGCTGATACAAGCTCTCATTTTCTTCTTAGAAAAATCTTGTGATCCTCTCTTCTAATCCATGGCTCTTCAAGCTAAGGATAACTACTTTGATACCGGCTCTCCTGGAAAGCCTCCTAGGTTTAACAAAGATAACTTCTCTCTTTGGAAAACCAGGATGGAACTCTTTCTCTCTGGTTCTGATCCCCAGATTCCATACTTTCTGGAAAATGGACCACATGTTCCTACACAAACCGTCCACCCCATTCCTGCTGCTGCTGGCCAACCAGCTGTACCTGAAAGGCAACTGGTAAAGCCCGTGACTGACTGGAATGATGAAGACAGACGCCTGGTCAACATTGACACCAAGGCTAGGTCTCTCATCGCCATGTCACTCCCTGACGATGTATTACAATCTGTCTGCCACCTTCGATCTGCTAAAGAAATATGGGACACTCTCTGTGTTCAAGATGAAGGTACTGCTGTTCTCATGGAATCAAGAAAGATTTTCTTGGTTCGACAGTATGAAAGCTTTATTCATCAAAAGGATGAAACTCTCTCCCAGCTACATCAGAGATTCAACTGTCTTCTGATTGATCTGAAGACTATCGGTACTACCTACTCTAACTCTGAGGTGGTTACCAAGTTCATGGAAGCTCTTCCTGAACATTGGGAAATATACACCTCCTGCTTAACTATGTCAAAGGACATAAAGACACTCACACTAAGTGAGTTGTACGGTATTCTTCTTAACCGTGAACAACAGAAGAAACTGAAAAAGAATCTCATAAGAGATTCTAAAGATACCAAAAGTAACTATGTTGCATTGGTCTCTGACTCAGTTCCTACTGTCGCCACTCCTTCTTCAGTAACTATTACTGAATTAGAATCTTCTGACTCTGACATGTCAGAAGATCCTGAATTCAATGAATCTCTTGCTTTGTTAACCAGATCTTTCAAGAAGTTTGCCAAAAAGGGAAACTTCCACAAAAAGAAACATCTTACTATTACTGACAAGCCTAAATCAGACCCTGTTGATAAGGCTACTGCTATCTGCTACAACTGTCAGGGCAAAGGACACTTTGCTAATGATTGCAGGTACAGGAAAAGTCAGTTTGCTCCCTCCTCTGCCTAATCTTCTTCTAAGAACCCCAAATACCAGCGCCTAAAGGAAAAGTACAAAAAGATGAAAATTCAGCGCAAGGGTAAAGGCCTTATCGCAGAAGACTGCGACTGGGACGATGTCTCCTCTGATGACTCATCTGATGAGGAAGACACTCAAGTGGCACTGATGGCCATTATTGAGGAACCTACCTTAGCTCTCATGGCTAAGATAGAAGAGGTCCCTGAAGAAATTCCTACTCAGGCTCCTGAAGCTTCTTCTTCCACAACTCCTGAAGCTTCCACCTCTGCAACTGATTCTTCCAGTCAGGTACCTATTCCTCTCGTCCCTCTTGAAAGCTTAACTCAGCTGGACCTGGTCACTCTTGATCTTTACAAAGCCCTTAATGGTAAAACCTCTGCTGAAAAAATGAATATTGACCTTCGAGGACAACTCAAAGAATGTCAAGAAAAAATAAAACAGCTTACCATTCTGGAAGAAAACTATAAAGACCAGGTCACTGTAAATAAAACTCTCTGTATTGAAAGAGAAATGGCTATTGCTGCCAAAGAAAGAGCCCTGGCTGAGTTAAACGCTGAAAAAGTCACCATCAAAGGATGGAGTGACGCCTCTGAAAAGGTTGATGAAATATTAGCCTCAGGAAGAAATGTTAAAAACAAAAGGGGTCTTGGATACACTCATGGAGGAACTAAATCTGATAGTTCCATGCTCAAATTTGGAAAATTTGTTTCTTCTATCCCTGATCCCAATGCTCCTGAAAACATTCCTTCTTCTTCTAACACACACTCTGAAGGTGCTCCTAAGAGCAAAAAGAACACAGTCAAAGAAAAATCTAACACTGTAACACCTTCAAAGACCAAGAGTCCTAAACCCAAGAACAAAGTTCTGGGTGGTGGTCCTTCAGTCTCAGGATCAAAATCTTTCTCTCAAAAGCCTACTCCCAGACTGAAGATTGACCTGAAGCAAAAGACTCAGGAGAAGAAACCAATTCCTCCAATGTCCAATGCTAAAGGCATACTTGGTGCTGGTCCTGCTCACTTGAAGTTTAAAGACTTCCTGGACCACACTAAACGCTTTCAATATCGCAAATGTTATCACTGTGGATTAAACGACCATATTGCGAGTAAGTGTCCTGATGCTACCAAAGCTGAAAAATCAGCTAAGGTAAAGAAAAATCCTAAGACTGACAATTCAGTCAAAGGAAAGAAGGTTGTCAAGACTGTCTCCTCAGTCAAGACTCCAGCCTCAAGAACTGATAAATCAGTTAAGGCTGCCACTGACTCCACCAGTCCTACTGATACTTCTGGATCCATAGTCTTATGGGTACCAAGAAAAACTTAAACTCTAAATTTTACAGGATAAGGGCATATGGTACCTGGACAGTGGATGCTCTCGACATATGACTGGTTCGAAATCTGTCCTCTCTAACTACCGTGAAGAAAGAGGTCCTGCTGTGACCTTTGGTGGAAACGGTAAAGGCCAAACCCGAGGGTATGGCACACTGACCAACGGAGTAACTACTTTCAAGAGAGTTGCTTATGTTGAAGGCCTGATGCATAATCTTCTGAGCATCAGTCAACTGTGTGATAAGAATCACAAAGTCTCCTTCTCAAAGAAGAAGTGCAAAGTCAAAAACAGAAGAAAGGAAGTTATTCTCACTGGAGTGAGACATGCTGATATCTACATCATCAACATGAATATTTCCACTGACAACTTCTGCTTTGTATCTCGTGCTTCCTCTGATACAAATTGGCTTTGGCACAAGCGTCTTTCTCATCTCAATTTCAAGACGCTGAATCAACTCTGGATCAACAATCTTGTCATTGGTCTTCCTGACTTTCGCTATACAAAGGTATCTCTTTGTTCAGCATGTGAGAAAGGAAAACAGACCAGGGATAGTTTCAAGTCCAAGCAGATTTCCTCCATCAGCTCTCCTCTACAACTTCTCCACATGGATCTCTTTGGCCCCGTCAACGTCCAATCCATTGCTGGAAAGAAATATACTCTGGTAATCGTTGATGAATATTCCAGATATACTTGGGTGTTCTTTCTTCGATCCAAGAGTGATGCTCCTGAAGAAATCATTCTGTTCGTCAGGAAGATGGAAAGACTCAACAACCTTACTGTTCGATCAATCAGGAGTGACCACGGAACTGAATTCAAAAACAGTACCCTGGAAACCTTCTTCGATCAGAAAGGTATCTCTCAGAACTTCTCATCTGTGAGAACTCCTCAGCAAAATGGTGTTGCTGAAAGACGAAACAGAACCCTGATTGAAGCTGCACGATCAATGTTGAGTGAAGCCAACCTTGCAACTCAATTCTGGGCTGAAGCTGTTAACACTGCTTGCTATACCCAGAACCTTGCAACTCCTCTATCTCTAAAACCTACCGTGTGTTCAACAAACGAAGACAAGCTATAGAGGAAACGATTCATGTCAAGTTTGATGAATCGGGTCCTACTTTCCCTCACCCTCATGAAAACTCTGAAATAAATCAGTGGGCTGACTCTTTCTTTCAAGTCCCTGAACCTCCCATTGTTGATCCAACTCCTCAAAACCTCCCTGATGGTTTTGAAGAAGATCCTCCAATACCACCCACTGAAATAACTACTCCACCTCTGATAAATGCCACTCCAATTACCCAAATCACACCATCTGAACCTGATCAACCCACTAACAGTGAAGACTTTTCTCAAACCACTGTTAGTGAGCCTACTCCCACTAATCTTCTCCCGGATCCATCAGTAAATGAAGCTTCCACTTCAGGACAGGTGTATCAGCCACCTTCTCTTCGATGGACCAAGGATCATCCCATTGATCAAGTTCTTGGTAATCCCTCGTCTGGCATTAAAACTCGACGCCAATCTGGTAACGTCTGTCTTTATGTTAATTTTATCTTTGAAAATGAACCTAAAGAAATAGATGATGCTTTGCGTGATCTTGCCTGGGTCTCAGCCATGCAGGAAGAGCTTGCAGAGTTCATCAGAAACAATGTCTGGCTTCTCGTCCCTAGGCCTCGAAAACGTAGTATCATTGGTTCCAAGTGGATTTTTCGAAATAAACTTGATGAGATTGGTACTATTATTCGAAACAAGGCTCGCCTTGTGGCTCAGGGATACAGGCAGGAAGAGGGCATTGATTACGATGAAACCTTTGCTCCTGTGGCTAGGCTCGAAGCAATTCGACTTTTCCTAGCCTTCGCAGCACATATGAACTTCAAGGTTTATCAGATGGACATTAAAAATTCCTTTCTGAATGGAAAACTTAATGAAGAAGTCTATGTGGCTCAGCCTCCTGGCTTTGTAGATCCTAAGTTCCCTGATCACGTCTACAAGTTAAACAAGGCTCTCTATGGGTTAAAACAGGCTCCTCGTGCCTGGTATGATACCCTCTCAACCTTTCTTCTCTCTAAAGGTTTTGTTCGTGGAAAGATCGATAGCACTTTATTTCTAAAGAAATATCCTAAGCATATCCTTCTTGTCCAGATATATGTCGATGACATTATCTTTGGATCCACAAATCCCAAACTCTGCGAAAAGTTTGAGTTGCTCATGAAATCTGAATATAAAATGTCTATGATGGGTGAACTAACATTCTTTTTAGGACTTCAGATCAAGCAATCTGAAAGGTAATCTTTATCAATCAAGGTAAATATGTACATGAGATGCTGAAGAAATTTGATCTCACATCCTGTACACCGATGAAGACTCCAATGGCTCCTCCTCTGTCACTTGACAAGGATTCCAAAGGGAAACCTGTTGATGTGACTCTCTACAGAGGAATGATCGGCTCTCTGATGTATCTCACAGCTAGTCGCCCTGATATCATGTACTCTACATGCTTATGTGCTCGTTATCAGGCTGAACCCAAAGAATCCCATCTGACCGCTGTAAAGCGGATCTTCAGATATCTGAAGGGAACTCCTAATCTGGGTCTTTGGTAGTCCAAGGACTCAGGGTTCGATCTAACAGCTTATTCTGATAGTGACTTTGCAGGATGTAAGATCGACAGAAAAAGCACCACTGGTGGGTGTCACCTACTTGGTGGCAAGTTGGTGAGTTGGACGAGCAAGAAACAGAACTCTGTGTCCACATCAACTGCTGAGGCTGAATATGTTGCAGCAGGAATCTGTTGTGCTCAAGTCCTGTGGCTGAGAAATCAACTTCAGGACTATGACATACAACTTTCTAAAATTCCTATCTACTCTGACAATACTTCAGCGATAGCCATCGCCAACAATCCTGTCTTACACTCCAAGACAAAGCACATTGAAGTGAGATATCACTTCATCAGGGATCATGTGATGAATGGTGATATTGAACTCCATTTTGTCCCTACTGAATATCAGCTTGCTAACCTCTTTACCAAACCACTGGATGTAACGCGTTTCAATATGCTCATCAGTGAACTTGGGATGTTAAATCCTGATGATTGAAGTTTATCAGGACAAACAGTTGTTAAATCCTATAGAATAACTATTCTCAGGACTCTTTCTTTAACAACTCCTGAACTAACTCTCATCAGAGGATGACTCTATTCAGTACTTACAAAATCTTTGTTCAATATCCGAATACTGATGATTCTCAGGTAAGTACCTCTGCTCCTGAAACCTTATCGCATTAATTGTGATAAGAGGATTTTCCCAAAACAGTACTTATCTGATAAGTACTCCAATTCCAAGAAAACAAATCTTTCATCAAAATGGAATTATCCCCTGAAAAGGTGGTTTTTATCTTTTCAAATAAAACAAACTTTTCATCTGCACTGACACGTAATGGGACGTTTCCTGTTCCCCACGACGTGTGTCAGGCGCGTGAACGCGCGTAGAACTTCCTTCTTTCATCATTACGTTTGAATTTAGCCGCCCGTTTCTCTCTCATCCATTTTCTCTCTCCAACCGCGAGGTATAAAAACCTCACTCGTAATCCTTCACACTCTTTACGCTCACATAATTCTCTCTAAGAACTCAAGCAAGAAAAAGCAAGAAATGTTTTCTCTCAAGAACACCAAGAACACTCATCACTTTTCTTTAACAAGATCATCGTAAGTGTTTCTTTACTCTTGTTCTTTCTACATTTTAAGTTGACATTCTTCATCTAAACAACTTATTTTGTTCAACGTTTTTCCAAAAACCCTAAGATCACTTCGTTTGATCTTCGTTTTCCCAAAGTCTTCTAAGATTTTTGTTAAAACAGTTTATATGATTTTCTTATTTCTTTTAAGAACAATCATAAACTCTTATTTTGATATCTACTCATCAAAATAAAAGTTTCTTTTTAATACCAAAACACATTCCTTTTGTGTATTTTGGTATCTAATCCATTACAAGTATAAAGGATTTCACCACTTTTATGAACATATTATGTGTTCATTGAAAAGTGAAGAAAAATGCATATTTTGGATCCTTAATCATCCACATATGTTGTTTTTATGTTTTAACAGAATGGCTGCTACTACATCTACATCTTTGGACGCCCAGCTCTCCTCTGAGGCCACAACGCTGATGACTGCTACTGGAAACCTTCCGATAGTCATTCCTCAGCACGACTTACAGTTCAAACCCAACAACTTGATTGGGCAATTTGACCTCCCTGCAAACAAGGCGTTTCTGAAGCCTGCCAGGGACTTCCTTCTCTCTTGTCCCCTGAAGACGGCGTTCACTCTGAACCCAGCGCCCAACAAACCCTTGCTCCTGCAACTGTGGTCCACTGCTACCACTGCCCAGGAGAGGAACTCGAAGGGCAACATGCACGAGGTGATCAAGTTCCAAATCAAGGACGACATCATCTCGTTCGGCATAGGGACTCTGAGGAACGTCCTCAACTTTCCCAAGAAGCAGAAGTTCCCTCCTGCTCCTTCCTCTGACGATGTTATAGCACTCCTGGATGCTATTGGCTACAAATGGCCTGTACGCAAAGGCCAACCTCTGGTGAAGACTGCTGCCACTGTCCACAAGACGGGGCTAAACGCAACGTTCTATTATATATGGAACACGTTTGGTCTCTGTCTGACAGGGAAGACGGGGAGCACGGAGCAATTCCCCACCGTCATACAGAACATGGTCTACTCTGCGATCAAAAATCGCAAGTTTGACTATGTCCGCTGTATCTAGGACGACATGATCAAGAAGATCAAACACAGAACCAGGGTGGTCAACGTCCCCTACACCCGGTTCTTCACTGCAGTTCTAGCACTGCACATGGGTGACAATTACCCAACAGAGGGAAACTTCAACAACTACGCCCTAGGCGTGAAGTTTCTGGAGCAGCTGTCTGCCAAATCAGACGATGTTCCTCTGTCTGCAGTCCTGGTTGTCCCTGAAGCACAACCAGACGCAGAGGAACAACCCATCTCTGCTCCTGCTCAAGGTATGTTTTCTCTCTTCTCTTCCAAACCATCTTCTTCTTCTTCAATGCATGCTATGTCAGTAGCTAACCCTATACTGACTTCCCCAGCTGCAACAACCTCTTCGGCGCCTCTGAAGCGCCCTCCTCCCTCTGGCTCCTCTCCTCCACCTCAGCCCAAACGCGCCAAATCCAAGGCGTCAAAGAAAAAGAAGGCACCAGCTGGTAAGAAATACTACCTTACCCTGCCTCAAATTTTTAATAAACCATCTCCTTTATCTAAAACTTCTTCACCTGCAGATACTCCTATCTCTGCTCCTGTCCAACAAGAACCTGAGGTTGTTCATCTCGAACACTCAGAGAACGTGGAGGGTAATCGCTCTGATACCCTCCTAGCCTCAGGTAATACTTTTAAGCATAATATTACCGTTTCTTCTTCTATGAAAGCTAATGAGTCTTCTAGTACTCACTTAGCTACTCTGTTTACAGGTTCTTTAGGAGCAGCAGTTGAAGGGCAGTCCCAACTCCATCAGGATGACCCCTTCAACGACTTCATCTTCACGGATGCCGACCGTCAGCTGAACGCAGCTGAGCTACGTCGACAGTCCGCTGAACGACAGCTGCTGGAGGTCCGCACGGCGCTCCAGCAACAGGAAGAAGCTCACAAGGCCCAGCTTCAGGCCATGGAGCTCGAGCTTGCAGCAGCCAAGGCCGCTGCCTCTGCCGCCGAAGCCGCCACAACCTCTGCTACTGCTGCTTCCGCCGCTGCCGCCCCTGCTTCTACTGGTGTCACTATCACCATACCTTGTCTGGATGCCATCCATGACAAGGTCTCTCAGGTGGCTACCTCCTCTTCCTCCCTTCAGGCGTTTGTAGACGACCTGAAGGCAACGGCGTTACCCGCTCTCTCCACAGCGGTCAACAACAACTCCACCTCCACCACCAACTTCCAACAAATCGTAGTGCAGAGGTTGGATGCACAGGAGACTGGCCTTAGATCCCTCCAGGAGAAAGTGGCTAAACTTGCCACTGCAGTGAACACTCTGACCACTGCTCCTCCTCCGCCGCCATCATTCACCACGGCCGACAGGGAACTTCTCCAGTCCCTGCTCTCATCTTCCTTCATCAACAGGAAGCTGAACGCCAACATGGCCTCTCTCCTCCAGCGGAGTATTTCAACAGCTGCCCCACAACAGGCACCTGTTGAGGGGGAGAGACAGCCGAGAGACCATTCCGTTTATTCCCCCTCCACCAACTGGAGAACTACCGAACAGGGGGAACAAACGAGGATGATGAAGATGATGATGATGATGAAGAAGACGACGACGACTTCTTCGTCGAGAAGGTACCAGCCTCAACGCCCACTCCAGGGCCTGCACACTCTCAGGGGGAGAACCCCGGTGCACCTGGTACGTTACTATTACCATCCTCTCCCTCATCCTCTGATAACCAACCAATCTCTACTCTCCTTAAATCTAAACCTACACCTGAAACCATCACCCTTGACACCTCCTCTGAAGACTCTCCAATAAACAACCTACAAATGGTTGTCTTGAAAGGATTATGTGCAAGACAGTAATTAGGATCACTATGTCCAATGTTATAAGACACTAGTGGGTCACACTGCTACACACCCAACCCGAGACCTATTGGATTTATTGTGTGGAATAAATAATAAATTGTTTATTTATTATTTATCGGTAATTACTTAATTAACAAGTATGATTAATTAAGGAAATTATTGAGAGACATATTTCTTGATTAACAAGAATAGTTAATTAAGGAAAGTATTTGATTTGTGATTCTGTATCATTACCATGTATACCTATATAAATATAGGGTTAGGGTAATGGCAATAATCATCTGATTTCATTCTAACTTATTCACCAAGAATCACAAATCTCTCTCTCTCGCTTTCTCTCTCTCTTGTCGACGTTGAGACACACACACACACCGGGAGGTTTTTTCCGATCAAATCCTAGGCGGTCTAGCAGCCAGTCTCACGGTAGTGCAGTAGCGGTGTATCCCTCACTAGCATCCGGAGGATCGTTTGTATCGTCTAAAGGTAAACGCGAGAAAACCCCCTTGATATAATTGTGTTTAATAAACTACGGATGGATCATTGTTCGGGTTAGGTTTTTATCCGCTGCGTATTTGTTTATCTGTTTATCCGACCCGATAGAACCCAACAGTGGTATCAGAGCCACTTCCGTATGTTTATCAAACCTGTTTTGATGTTTAGGTTTTGATAAAATTGGTTTTAGTTTTATAAAATCTGAATTTTTCGCGTAAATTTGATTTTATCGTTTATCCGGTAACTCGTGGCAATCGGCGGCGGAACGGCGGTGATAACCGGCCGGACCACCGGGCCGATCGCCGGACGAGTAGTGATCACAAACCACCGCACCACCAAAGCCGTAATCGGCAACGGTGGTGGTGTTCGGTTTGAGCCACCGTGAACCACCACACCACCGAAGCCTAGATTGGTGACGGTGGTGGTGGCCGTTTCTTGCAAAAACCGCAAACCACCACACCACCAAAGCCACACCGGCGATGGTGGTGGTGGTCGTCCCATAACAGCAGCCGCGCCACCGATCGGCTAAGGCAGCCACGGTGGCGGCGGCGGTCTATTGCTTTGAACGCCGAAACGGCGACGGCGGTGGTGTTTTTTGCGCCGCTGCTATCGGCCGTAGCCGCTGGTGGCGGTGGCGGTTCCTTGGCGCCGTTCATCGTCGCCGGTGGTGGGGCGGTGGCGGTTTGTTTCGGACCAGCAGGAAGGCGGCGGCGGTTGCGCTTCGGCGTTGCCGTCGTGCGCCGGTTTTTCGATTGAACGCCGATCGGCCACGCCACGGTGGTGGCGGCCGATCGCTGCTGCTGCTATGGTGGTGGCGGTTGTCGATGACGGTGTTCGATCAAGGCGGCGATAGGTGGTTCACGATCACAACCGCGGCCGAAGCCGCGGTGGTGGTTGTTTTGGTTTTAATCGCCGACGAGGGGGTGGTGGCGGTATCCACGTCGCTACCATCATCCGAGATAACCAAAACCGATAATTGATAATGTTTAATTTTTACCATTATCAAACCGACGGATAAACGTGTTTTGGTAATTATCAGTTAGGATAGTTATCAGATCGTAATAATTTTAGAATTGGATAAAGGTTTTAATCGTTTAATTATTATCAATTTAATTTTATGATTTTTATTAAAATCTTATTCTAATCCAGTTTAGATTATTACGGAAAACCAGTTTTATCAAAATCAGTTTAGTTAGTTTAATTTTATTAAACTAGTTTTGTTGTCATAGCCAAGCCCAAAGACCTATGGTTGTGTTTAATGCTCTTTTATCGTTTTATTATTCTATTTATGGTAAGGGAGGCCTGCGAGCCATTTACAACCCTTTTGTACTTTATTTAAATAGTCTAGTTGGGAGGCCTGCGTGCCATTTGCAACCCAATTTTGTATTTAGTTAAATTAGAATAGTTCCAAAGGAGTAAAACTTGAAGACGGAGCTTCGCGGAAACACGACCGGAGATGTTGGAGCCAGTGGGAGCACCAAGATTTCATGCCATGTGGTTGTTTAGTCACATAGGATTTTTGGACCGTCAGTTCTCGTGTTGGCTCACGAGACTGACAATAGATCTGGGCAAAAGCTATGACACTGTCTTGTTTTTATCTGCGTGGTTGATTATGATTGCTTAGTCTTAGATAAAAACAAAATTTTATGAAATCAGATTAAAAGGGTTCGATTACGGTTTGTTTTTCGAACCAGTGTTTTTCAAAACTAAAAACTGGCTAAATCCTTAGGAAAATCTTAGATCAGTTAGTGTGATCCATTTGTGGACACCTTTGGCGTAAGGTACGTTGGGCTCGAAGGAGTCGAACCTTTAGCCCCACGTTCAAACCCCAAGCTGAAGGGGGTGAAAAGACTCTGCGATATCGGGGGGTACCGACCAGAGTACATCCAGTTCAAAATGGTGCGATCTATTTTGGTAGTTGTTACAACTCACCGGGTGGTACCGGGCCAAAACACACTAGAGGGACTAAATATGCACGGATTCAAGTATCCGATGTCCCGACGATCTAGAAGTCGTATCTTCGTTTAAAGATGCGATTGGTATAAGTCGTTACCTACCAGAAATAGCATGGATTGGCTTGCGTGAGCAAACCGCCTGTCAATTCATGTGAAATATGGATTCTAGTCTAATATAATTATTGTTCTAAGGTAATAATTTATTAGAAGTACAATCAGATAACTAAATCGGAATTTTATATTTGTCTGTAGATGTCTGCTATTATCTTTTATTCACCTGAGGAATCTCTCCGCCTGATAATGGGGAAATGGAAGCTTACAGGCCAAAATTTTCCAGTATGGAAAATGCACCTTGACAATGTCTTGGATGCACAGGGTAAGCGGTATGTGATAGAGAAACCCGTTTCACGACCCGGTTGCAATGCTCCTGAAAAGGACTTTGCTGAATACTTCAAATTCATGGCTGACGAATCTGATGTGATGTCGATTCTGTCCTTTTCTACCTCACCCGAGTTTACTGCTGATTTGAGGGTTAGATATTGCCATGAGGTCGTGAAGAATATAGAGAACCAGGTGGGTTTCTATAAGAAGAGTGGGAAGTATCTGATCATGAAAGAGATCTATTCTCTGAAACTGGAAAAGGGTCAATCTGTTAAAGAGCATCTCCTAGAGATGAGGAAGCTCTTTAAAAGTTTGTCACGCATGGGATACAAAGTTGTCCAGGAGGAACTTGTGCATCTCATGTGGTTCTCCCTCACTGATGAGATACGTAACACAGTTAGTGCGTACATTGGAGAACCAAAGAGAGACGTGGCAAAGCTTCATGAGGATATTTTGGCCAGTTTGGAGCCGAAAACTGCAGCACCTGCTGACCTCATGGACACGGATTGGATTGACGAGCTGGGAGATCTGAGTTGCCCAGAATGCGGTAGCAAGGATATTTGTGCTCACTCGATGGACATCGACCAGCTAGACATCGGTTTGCCCGATGCACCAGGTATCTTTATGATAGACTGTTTGATCACTTCTTATGAATCATGGGTACTTGATACAGGCAGTGGTAATCACATTTGTAATCATGTACAGGGATTCAAAAGAAGGGAGATGCTGGGGAAGGACCGTTCGAACCTAAGAGTCGGCGAAGGCCAGATGCTTGTAGCTGAGTCTATAGGGTCTTACAGTCTTAGTTTACCCTCGGGTCTAGTTTTGGAACTTGAAAATTGTTACTATGTTCCTAGAATGATCAAAAATGTTATTTCTTTCGATTTACTTGTAGACCAAGGGTTTTTCTATAAATATGATTATAAACTTATCTCTTGCTTTAAAAATGATATCTTTTATTTCAAAGCAACTCCCTCTAATGGTCTATATGTGTTAAATCTACAAGAAAATAGAGAAGTCTATCATATAAGTAAAACGATCCAAGAATATTGAGGATCAGACTTACCTCTGGCATTGTCGTCTAGGTCACATAAACAAGAAACGCATAGAGAAACTCCAGAAAGGAGGACTCCTTGGGTCTTTCGATTTTAAACCGTTTGACAACTGCGAATCTTGTTTATCTGGCAAGATGACAAAGCAACCCTTCAACAAAGATAATAAAAGGGCAAATGATTTGTTGGGAATTATACACACAGATGTGTGTGGTCCCTTCAGTCATGAAGCTAGAGGAGGATACCGGTACTTCATCACTTTTACTGACGATTTCAGTAGATATGGTTATGTCTACTTGATGAGACATAAATCTGAAGCCTTTGAAAGATTTAAGGAATTTCAGAGTGAAGTACAGAATCAACTTGACAAGAAAATCAAGTTCCTAAGGTCAGATCGAGGTGGGGAATATCTGAGTCAGGAATTTAACAATCATTTGATAGAATGTGGGATTGTTTCACAACTCACACCTCCGTACACACCCCAGATGAATGGTGTGTCAGAAAGGAGAAACCGTACCTTGCTTGATATGGTAAGATCAATGATGTGTCGTTCCTCGCTACCAGTGTCATTTTGGGGACATGCGCTCGAAACAGCGGCCCACATACTGAACAAAGTGCCAACTAAATCGGTAGAAAAGACACCATATGAAATTTGGACAGGCAAGAAACCAAAATTATCTTTTCTAAAGATTTGGGGTTGTGAAGTATATGTCAAGAGACCAACTTCTGAAAAACTCAAACCCAAATCAGATAAGTGCTTCTTGTAGGATATCCCAAGACTACTGTGGGATACTACTTCTACAATCCTACCGAGAACAAAGTCTTTGTAGCTCGGGGAGGTGATTTTCTGGAGGATAAGTTCCTCAACCAAGAGGATACCAGGAATGATGTAGATCTACAGGAGGTAGAGGAAGATGACACTTCACCGATAGTTGAGCCAGTTGCTCAACAAGAATATGTTGAGACTCAGCCGGAAACGGTTGAGGAAGTGCAAACACAGGACCTTCGCAGATCCACTAGGATAAGGCAAGAGCCAGATAGGTATCTTGGGTTCTTAGTCTCTCAGGATGATGGAGACTTGAATGAACCGACCTCCTATGGAGAAGCTGTATCAGGCAGTGAGTCTTAACAATGGCAGGAGGCCATGAAGGCTGAGATGCAGTCCATGTACGACAACCAAGTATGGGAGTTGACAGATTTACCCCAACACTGTAGGGCTGTTGGACGTAAATGGGTTTTCAAGAAGAAAACTGACATGGATGGTAATGTGCACACCTTTAAAGCTAGACTGGTAGCAAAAGGTTTCACGCAAACTCATGGTATTGACTATGATGAAACTTTTTCACCAGTAGCAATGTTAAAGTCTATTAGGATCTTGATGGCCATTTCAGCGTACTTCAATTACGAGATTTGGCAGATGGATGTTAAGACGGCCTTCCTGAACGGGAAGTTAACAGAAGACGTCTATATGGAACAGCCGGAAGGTTTCATAGACCCAAAGAATCCTAATAAAGTGTGCAAGTTGTTGAAATCCATATATGGATTAAAACAGGCATCTAGAAGTTGGAACTTACACTTTGATGAGCGAATCAAAGAATTTGGTTTTGCCAAGAGTGAGTTTGAACCATGTGTTTACACAAAGTTCAGTGGGAGCATAGTAACCTTCTTGGTCTTATATGTAGATGATATTCTACTCATTGGAAATGACGTACCAACTTTACAGAGTGTAAAGACTTGGTTAAGCAAGTGTTTCCAAATGAAAGACCTTGGAGAAGCCGCCTATATACTTGGTATAAAGATCTACAGGAATAGATCTAGACGGCTTATCGGGCTTAGTCAGAGTACATACATTGACAAAATCCTGAAACGATTCAGGATGGAGGAATCCAAGAAAGGATTTATCCCAATGCAGCATGGCATAGTGCTAAGCAAAGCACAGTGTCCTGTTTCTAGTGAAGATCAGGACAAGATGAAATTGATCCCATATGCTTCAGCGATAGGATCAATTATGTATGCCATGTTATGTACAAGGCCCGATGTTGCTTACTCGATAAGTGTTACGAGCAGATACCAGCAGAACCCAGGTGAAGCCCATTGGGTGGCTGTCAAGAACATTCTCAAGTACATGAGACGCACAAAAGAAATGTTCTTGGTCTTTGGAGGATCTGAAGACGAGATTAGCGTCACAGGCTACACTGACGCTAGTTTTCAGACCGACAAAGATGATTTTAGATCACAGTCAGGATATGTATTTACCCTAAATGGAGGCGCGATCTCGTGGAAGAGCTCGAAGCAAGATACCATAGCGGATTCCACTACAGAGGCAGAGTACATTGCAGCATCAGATGCGGCAAAGGAAGCTGTCTGGCTAAGGAGTTTTATCACGGATCTAAGAGTTGTAGCCAGTATCTCTAGACCCATTGATATTTACTGTGATAACTCTGGGGCAGTAGCGCAAGCGAAGGAGCCCAGAGAACATCACAAGTCGAGAAATGTACTCAGGAAATATCACCTCATCCGAGAGATTATTGGAAGAGGAGATGTGAGAATATGTAAGATTCCGACGGATGAGAACGTTGCAGATCCGCTAACAAAGCCTTTAGCTAGAGCAAAGCATGAGGGCCATACTAGTTCCATAGGAATGCAGTACCTGGATACTAGTAGTTAGTTTATGTTATCGATTATCAATGTAATTTTTGAAACATTATGAAAGTTTATTTCACTGTGTGTTGGAAATAAAGAGATACTATTTTAAAGATGTTTCAAGAAAATTACTTTTCGCATATTTAAGGTTATCCATGATTTTTCATGAGTTCGAAAAATCTAAAGTTCCGTAGCTACTTGTTAAGGTGGGAACCTTAGCAGGATTGTAACGCTATTATGGGTGTTTGGTGGTTTATTCAACGTAATGAGTAAAAGCACAAGTGATGTGGCCAAACATTCATAGATACTCATCAGAGTGTTTGAGTATTGGAAGTGACCAGTTTCAAGTCTGCTTCATGGAGCCTTTGTCATAAGCATTGACTTGATGATAGGTTGTCCTTTGACCTGAGATATCTGGTCTATGATCATGAGGACTACTGTACTCTTAGCATGCTCTAACGCCGCACCGTAACTGGGTGGTCATAAGGGGTATGACTAGATGCAGCGGAAGCCGTGGTTGTAGATGCGGATAGTCAAGATGGGATTTACACCTCCTACATGGGAGAGATATTTTTGGGCCCCCTGACGGTTAAGATTGGCAGAAATGCGTGGCCACGCTCGGATAGAATAACAGTGGGTTATTTGGAAGATCCGTTACTGCAGGCAATCGAGATCAGAGTCAGGAAATACTTGAGTTTATGATTGAACTATCTCAGCTCCATGTCAAAACTCACTTTAAAATATCGTGTGTAAAAGGAATGAACCTGTGTACAATTCAAATATGAATCGTATCTCTGGCTATAAGAGATCTTATAACCTGGTCAACCTAAGTGTCTGGCTAGGGACCTCCTTAGGCTAATAGTGACAGTTAAGTTACTTGTCTGGCACAAGTGGGAGTCTGAAAGGATTATGTGCAAGACAGTAATTAGGATCACTATGTCCAATGTTATAAGACACTAGTGGATCACACTGCTACACACCCAACCCGAGACCTATTGGATTTATTGTGTGGAATAAATAATAAATTGTTTATTTATTATTTATCGGTAATTACTTAATTAACAAGTATGATTAATTAAGGAAATTATTGAGAGACATATTTCTTGATTAACAAGAATAGTTAATTAAGGAAAGTATTTGATTTGTGATTCTGTATCATTACCATGTATACCTATATAAATATAGGGTTAGGGTAATGGCAATAATCATCTGATTTCATTCTAACTTATTCACCAAGAATCACAAATCTCTCTCTCTCGCTTTCTCTCTCTCTTGTCGACGTTGAGACACACACACACACCGGGAGGTTTTTCCGATCAAATCCTAGGCGGTCTAGCAGCCAGTCTCACGGTAGTGCAGTAGCGGTGTATCCCTCACTAGCATCCGGAGGATCGTTTGTATCGTCTAAAGGTAAACGCGAGAAAACCCCCTTGATATAATTGTGTTTAATAAACTACGGATGGATCATTGTTCGGGTTAGGTTTTTATCCGCTGCGTATTTGTTTATCTGTTTATCCGACCCGATAGAACCCAACATGTCTACCAACCACCCAAACAACCTACCCCTGAACCAACACCTCATTATTCTCCTAAACAAACCTCTGAACCTGAAAACCAAGACAACTCTGACTTTCAGGATGTGAACTTTGGTTCTGTCACTGGTGAGATTATTCGCCTCATGGAGAATAGTCCATCAGAACAGACAAGAGCCGAATTAAGCAGAATGACTTTCAGAGTAACTCCTCTAAACCCTGAATCCATTCCCTCTAAACCAACCCGCTTTAACCCTGAAGCATCCTCTTCCAGAACCCCTGAAATAAGAGCCCCTCCTGAAACCATTTGCCTATCATCAGATGATGAATTCATCTCTGATGACTTTTCTACCCCTGCTTCTTCTCCCAGATCTCCTCCCTCTAACTCTCCTAGATCTGAAGGTGAGAATTACCCTGGCAACTCTGCTATTTTCAACAGGGATGGGCGTTTAGACGCCGTGATAGAGCGACTCGAGAGTACAAGAGTAAAAATTCCTCTTCGTACCTCTTGGGACTCCGAGTTCGCCTATCTATCGCAAGAGGAGTACATCAATGCTGTACAGGCTCAGGAGGAGCACAATAAGAAGCAGAAGGAAGCCTTCCTCTCTACTCAAGCCGCTAGAAGGCTTGCATCAGATTTTGTTGAAGAAGATGCAGAAATAAGTGCTGATCCTGTTCTACCACAGAAGGCCGCGCTGAAGGTCTTCAACAGAAACGCTGAAGTTCAGTCTGAAGAAGTAAACTCAGAGCTTGACTGGTGCCGAGACCGCCTACACCTCAGAAAACATGGTGCTGCTATCTCTGGAATCCATCTCAGCCGAACTCGCGGCAAAAGAGCAAAAACATGGATCACCGTCAAACGCTCAGGAGTCAAGGATGTGCAACACACTCTTGACAAGTTGGAAAGATACAACTTGTCAGAGTGGAATGAAATCAGAAGCCTACTTCCCAAAGCCAACAGAAACTATCGGGCTGAAGTAGAAGAAGTCATTAATGGACTTATTGCACGCATCAGAAGAACAACCGAAATTCCTGATGACCTTCTCCAGCCTTTTTCAGCACTGCCTCAGCCACCTGTTCGAAGATCAGCCGGTGCTTCAACAAGGAGACCAACTCCTTGCATGCCCAGGATGGTTGTTAAGCCACTGGACCTCTCGATGCTTGATCTTTCACTCCCTCCAGGAGTCTCTCTCTCTCTGAAGGACAAGTCATCAGAGAACCTGTTAATGGTATTTGTGTAAGCGACAACTCCAAGATTCTACGCTTTCAGCGTTTCAGCGAGCTACACAAAGCACCATATGAACACTTGGTTTCTGTTCTCTTCACTGCTCAAAAGGACAAGAAAAACCAAGATAATAAAGAGATTATTCGCACTGTCAGAGCTATACTCGATCATAGAATCGCCTTCAGTAATACTCCTATTCCGATAGTAGTCAAGACCGAAGAATTTAGCGAAGACTCTGATAGTTAGAATAGTTTTGTAATTTTGCTTTCAGTACTTCAATTATGTACTCTTGTATTTTCTTTACTCTTGTAACATTATTGAGATTAATGAAAACGCAATTCAGTGCATAGTACTTTATTCCATCATAGTACTGAAAAAGATCCCTCAAAACAGTAAATGGGACATGTACCTTTATGAGTTCTATTTCCTACTGTTTTATCTAGACTTAGAATTTTTTTCTTTCTAGACTTAGACAATTTCTCCATTGTCTTATCATTATCATTTAGGGGGAGATTGTTGATCCAGCTCTCCTAAGACCTGATGAAATGATAATGATCCTGAACCTTTACTTAGTGAATAGGTTTTTACTTCTGTTATAGCTTGAGGAATTATCACTGACTCTGTTCAGTGTTATTCCATGTTACTTATGCTGTAACTTATTTTTATAGTAATCAGGATCAGGATCAGGAGACGAACGAGTCTGTTCTGCAGTCTACTGATCCTATCCACTGAAGTGAAGACCTCCTGAAGACATCAAGATCATACTCAAAGAACCATCAGCAACGTCGAAGACTTAGCTGATGACAGGAACAACATGCTCGTGATCTGAAGACGGAACTCAGTGATAGCAGGCTGCTCAATATCGTATGACATCCTGAAGATTCATCAGGATACAAGTGACCCTGAACAACATCAGTTTCAGGATTCTAGTCACTGATCAGTATCCTGATCCTGAAAGGATTAGTGTAATGTCTTAGTCTAATGCACAAAAGGATTATCCGCCTTTACTGACACAAAAGTACATAAGGACAGTCTCTTTACTGTTCCCTCCGTACTTATCAGACCACAAGGCAACTGTTTACACACTTCCTCTTTTGCACACCATGCAAAGAGTATTTGTTTATAGTAAATAGTACAAAGGACCACTTACATTGTGACACGTACACAAAAGTGAGTCTGCATGCATTTAATGCATTGGGTATAAATAGGACTTGAAGAGAAGTTCTCCATACTTCTTCATCATCCTAAATCTACCCGAATCCTTTTCTTTCTTTATTCCCTCTATCTTCTTTCTTACATCTTCTCACTTTAGTGCATAGTGAAAGAACTTAGATTGTTTAGTTTAGACTTATTGTCTTTTCTATTTCCGCAACAATCTGTAAATTCATATTGTTTATACAACAAGAATTTAAAAGTGAAAACTTGTGTGATTATATTCAACCCCCCTTCTATAATCCCAAACACTATCCTTACTTGAAGGTCACCTCTTTGGGACCAACAATAACCATTATAAACAAAAAAAAAAGTTGTCAAAGAAAATATGTATGATATTTTCTTATAAAAGAAAATCATCCATGTTTTCCAAAAACAAAGATTATCCAAATAATCTAAAAATCTAACTAAGCTTGCAAGATGTCTCTGATACCAATTGTTGGGTTTTATACAAAATAAGTTTCCAAAAACTTAAATTAGACAACGGAAGCATTTCATAAATAATGTATAACAATAAACATTTTATTTCCCACCAAGGATCATCTTGCAAAACTATGGAAAGATTAAAACATCTTAATGAGATATAAAGATATACAACATTTGTAGACTTTGAACCCTCTCGGTTTTGGGGTATTGATGTAGATGGCAAGAACCCAAAGTAGAATTCCTCTATATGTATCCACCAAGCAAGAACACTTCAAGATGCTAGTCTTCACTTGTATTATAAGCTTCTTAAATCATTAAGCACTTATTCCAAAATAAGTGTTAAGGAGATATACTTGTATCTTCTACAAAATATGGTGTTCTTCATAAGAACAAAGATGAGAAGAAAAGCTAGTGGAATCCCAAAAGAGTTGGATGATCAAGTCTCCATAAAAATGAGCCATTACACACTTTATGTATCCTTACATGCATGCTCCATACTTTCTTACAACCACCATGACATGTATCCATACATAGTGTAAGAGAAGTATGGAGTTGTCATATGGTAGTCCAACAACTCATTATAATATATAGAAAGCAAAAAGACAAAACCAATTTTGTGATTATACTTTATATATAATATGTATATATAACTATTTAATCATACTATATGATTCAATAACTAGTTATATTATTTTCATAAAATAATAGTTTTCCACTTAAATTCAAGAATGATAGTATTTATTAGTAATCAATATTCTAATAAATAATATGTACCCAACTTATAAAACATACCTTATAATTTATTAGTTGATTTCACTCTTGATATTATTATTTCCATAAAATAATAATTCTCCAATTATATACAAGAGTTGATAATATTTATTAGTAATCAAATTCTAATAAATAATCAATTAGTGTCAACTTGCTATTAGGTGCGACCCTATAGGATCATATGTTATTAGCAAATATCATAACACAATGAATCTTGAGCATAAAGATCCTTAACAAGTCCCAATTGAAGAGGCTTTCAAAGCGGACACAGAGGCTCTAAAGGAAGTATCCTCTATGATCTCAGACATTCACACTTCCCTTCAGACCTTTGTGCCTTCCAAAGACGATCTCTCTACGACTTTCAAGTCTCTATCCCTTTCTTCCAGCTTGTTCGGTTCATTGAATACAGATCTCACAGAGCTTGCCACAAAGCTTACCTTAGACTTGGTCTCTGTAGGCTACTGAGTCCAAAGATGAGATCACGAAGATGGTTAAGTCTGCGATCACTATTAGTATTTCTCCTCTAGAGGACATGTCAAACGTCTAGCAACCAAAGGTGAACTGACAGAGTTAGTGGAAGCTCTAGGGGTATCCATTCAAGAAAACAATGCCAAGCTTATCAACGACACTGGAGCCTCCAACAAAATTCTCGTCAACTCTATGGAGTACCTTTCCTTAGAGGCTATGAAGATGCGCAATGAAGTGGGTCATCTGGCTGATCGCGTTCGTCTCAATGCCAACCTCCATACAAACATCGTCAATGATTATGCAGACGAAGCACCGAAAGCCGTTCGAAGAGCCTCCAAGCGCATAGTTCTTCACAAGAACAAAATTTTGCACACCTCATGCACTACAGAAGCCAAAAAGCCTAACGAAGATGATAAGGATGGCAAAAATCCTGATCATCCTAAGGGGGCGAAGGATGGCCAATCATACAAGAAATTCACAGGGGTCACCATCATTGATTCCGTTGGGGATCTATTCTCCAAGCTCTCTGCAGGAAAAGATTCCTCTATAAAGGACAAAGGAAAAGGAAAACAAGTCCAAGAGGCTACTCTTGTGGATCCATCAGAGCTAAAGAAGGAAAATCTAGCTAGCGCTAGTAGAACCGGCAGAAAGATCAAGTCTGGAGAAGGTGTGTCCACTAAGCCGCCTACACAGGAAACGTCTACGGGTACGTTCGACAACCTGTTGGGGAATATAAAGCCAATCCTCACAGGGGGGTCTACCCAGATTCCAATCTTAGAGGAAGAGACGACATAGGTGGCACCACCGAGCAGAGTTGAAGAAATCGTCGGACATATGGATCAGATTCCCAGATAGCAAATCAGACATATTGGTATTACAACCATAGAAGAATTTGTTCTATGGAAATATGCCAACAGAGACTCTGAGCCTCCATATGATCCAGTTTCGACAGCGATGCCCAACTTGGATGGAAATAACAAATTTGTCTGCATGACGCTTCCAAAGGAACAAGTCTTCTGCAACGTTCCAATCAAAGAGCTTAACACCATCCTGGTGCGTACTATGCTAAACAAGTCAATTTTGTATGCTCAATATGTGGTGAAGAGGAAAGATGGAAATCTCTATGCCTTCAGCGACGTAGATCTACTAAATCTATGTGTGTATGATCTTTTGTTCCTTCACAAGATTTTGAGCAAATACGTGGAGACATGAACGACTTTGGAGTCTAGGAAGACTTATGTTGATTCCTTGAACAAGCTACAGGAAGTCATGCGCATTCAAGTGTTTTATCATAGTCAACTTGACTTTGATATTGGAATGTGGCTAGGGCAAAAGAGTTTGTACATCTCTCCACCTCAGAATCGTCCAGTCTGGATTCTTCGAAAGCATCCCAACACAATTGTTCGTAACCCAACGTTTGGGTTTGTGTATATGGACAAGGATGACACTCTAAGGTTCTTCAATCCGGATGAGACCCACAAGTACGGAAGCGAAACACTAGCCTGGATTTACAAGAACATTGCCACGGAAGTCAAGCATGGCAGGGTAAGCAGAGAGGAAGCAGAGCCAATCTTTCAAACCATCGAAGCACAAGCTCAGCATCGCAAGTTCAAGTTTGGAATGTATATAGTGCTTAAGGCTCATGGCATAAACGATTTCCCAACTCTAGAGTAGAGTAGACTCTGTACAAATTTCAATTTTTGTACCGTAATGTTAAGTTTCGACATTGTAATTCATTTTAGAGGATGATGTTTACTCTCCTCTTGTTTATCAGTCTACGCTACCTTTGCACATATCTTTTATCGATACTTAGGGGGAGATTGTTAGCTCCATAAGTACACATCTTAGAAGTATAGATAAAAGATGCAAGGTAAGTTTCGCATAAAACATAATTCTCAGAAGTCCTCTGAAGACTTTCACCTAAGGCATCTTTCTTACATGTCTTTCCTGACAAAACCTTTGTGAGGCATGATATAGGTTCTGACTACTAAACACTTGTAAAGTCTAACAACTTCTACAAAACGGTTACTCGCATGCGCAACTCACGTGATCTACTCAACCGAATTTATTTCAACACCTGAGATTGGGCTACATGTCAAGATCCTAGAGACTTAGTTAGGTTTTGCTTTTTGAATAGTATAAATAGGTGTGTAATCGTTCATACTTTCAATCCAAGTTTAATATTCAAGCATTACAAGTTTTTATGCTTTCTTCAATGTAAAAGTAATCTTTCAATTCAGTTGAAGATCTTTTGAAGCTTTTATTCATCTTGTTGATTCACGAATTAATCATGATTATCATTCTGAATCTGTTTTGTTTATGCTGTTTTTCATCATGTATCTTTTAGCTTGATCTCAATCAATTTGATTCAGTTTTATTAGTCTTCCGTTGCACTAACTGTTTAGAATCAAATTGATCTAGTTTACAATTAATATCACTATCTGGGATTTAACAATAATTATAAAGGTCTGTCCACGATTAAGGATGGTCAAATATACACAAGATACTTTATGTTAGCGGGATACATTTATACGAGTTCTTTGTTTGGATCTTGTGCACTAGTTAGTCAAACGTGTGCTATAATAATTAGGTTTAATATCAGATACATATCACTATTGTGAACGTGTTGATAGTTGTAATCATAGTTTTATTTAAAAATCGCAATCCTAGTTGGTTAAAATACAAGTCATAATGTAACAAAATAATTATAGACCATGAATACGGAGAGTTCGTAAAGTTTCATAGAAACATCCCGACAAAGAGTATGTCTTGATAAAGGTTAAAATTTGGATGAATTTTATCCGTAAGGGCACACGCATGAGTAACAAATACGCCATCCATCCCAAAATTATCGTATGCGTTTGACTTTCTAAAGTCTTTGTTTTTCGGCTTTGACCTTAGATATATGTGTTTGTGTTAAATAATACTTGATGCAAAATATATGCATGGGTTGTGTATTTAATGTATTTTCATTGGTATAATTTTCATCAAGTATTATATAACACACCAACATTTTATTTATTTTATATTTCATTACTTTTACCAAATTTGGATAAAAGATATTGTATAATCCCACATGCATATGTGTTCCAACACAAACATTTTTCCTACATATATGATACCCTCTATAGCAATTTCTTACACCAATGCATAAGATTTGAAAACAGAAGATATATACATCCATATCAATATTTTGTTTTTCGATTAACCATAATCAACGAAAACTAGTAGGACGATCGCAACACGGATGTTGATGAAAGTTTTATGTGTTGTAATGGCTTTCATGATGGTGGTAGCGCCATACACGGAGGCTGCTATAACTTGTGGAAAAGTGTTGGAAAAGATGGTGGAATGTGTGACATACATAGACGATGGTGGTTCAGTGCCGCCGGGTTGTTGCAAAGTCATTAAGGGTATCAACAACGATTCAAAATCAACCGTCGACAAGCAAGATGCGTGTAATTGCATCAACAAATTTGTTTCGGGTGCTAAGTTTAGAAACCTTAACAACTACCTCGAACTTCCCAGCAAGTGTGGTGTTACTTTTCCTTATAAGTTCAGCAACACGACCGATTGCTCCAAGTATGTTCAAGTTTATACCATTTTTTTAATTAAGTCACCGTTGATTGATGTCTCTTTTAAATTCTCATTTTTTTCAACAAACCAATCATTTTGGGTAATATTCTATGTTTAAAGATATACCTATTTCCTCGTAAAACCATCAGTAAAGAGTATTCCTGGCGGTTTACCGACTTTTATGTCAAAAATGGTTAGTTTGTTTAAAGATCACTTGTTTGGTAGAAAAAACTCGTATATTTTGATTTTTGTTTATGTTGGCCAAATAAACACAACCTTTTTATTAAGAGTCCATACCATACAAGCATTGTAACTACTATTATATTTATTTAGGATACTAAATTTGTTTTCTTAATTATCTTACTAAGGGGCATTCCATGTATTTGATTGAGCAGAAGAAATAAATATTTAAATGTCAAGTAAAACGTGGTTTTTATTAAAAAGTGAAGAGGGTAGGAATTCTCTTGATAAGTTTACTACCAATTTCAGTACATTGACTTGGTTATTTAGTTAAGTTTATGAACTCCAAAAATAAAATTTGTGTCACATAAACACAACTTGAAAAGCACAAAACTCACCAACCAATTATTTTTAGAATTTAAAAATACATATATTAATAATATTAAACGATCATTTATATATTAATGATTCATGGAATTCTAATATTGATTTTAAAATTATTTAATCCTTTCTCATGCATGCTTTCTACAATAAATAATACCATCTATAGGAATTCTCAATCGTACCTCGGATAGTGACTCTAAATATCTACATAATTGGATACAATATTCAATTCATATACACCTTTCTCTATATTCTAAAATTTTAAATCGTTTTTATTAAAGTAACCTCGGGTTTTTATTTCCAATTAGTAGACAACAATTCCTAAATACTCATTTGATTTGTAAACACGGCTTCATCAGTTGGAAGTATAGCAACATTTGGTATGCAAGTTAATTGCATCCCGTCAGCAGTAGTAGAAATTGTTCAAATGAAAGACATCACATAATCTATTTGATGATTATGATAAATTTTACTGCAAGTCATTGAATCAAAGCTGATTGCTCCTATTGAAAAAAAAACCATACTCGATATGAAAATGTACATAAAAACCTATATATAATAAATAAATAACTAGCATGTCACATGTCATTTTCTGGTCAGCCGGTTTTACTATTTTCCCGCATAAACATGTTTCTAGATGCAATTTACATTATCATGCACTTCAATTAACACACTCATGCCTCCTCCTCCTCCTCCTCCTTAAATATCTCATTAGATCATTTTTTTAATTTACATGCGACATTACTACTCTTATATATAGGTATATACTTTATTTTTAATTTCTTACTTTTGGGTTTTTCATTTTAGTCTCTTATCATATAAACATAAACAATCTATATAAACAATGATGCGTTAAAAAACATATCTACTTTTTACAAATTATATCATTTCAATCGTTTTGTCAATACCTTTGAAATGAGTCCAATGTTGAATATTTGGGGATTTAATTTTATTATTAAGTATAACAAATATATACGAATTAATATGTTTATATGTTTTACATTTTCAAATTTTATTTTACACCCTTATAATATTAAAATTAACTAACATACGTTTCTTCTTATTTTACAAACTATAATATATTATCTCATTAATATTTTCCAAATTAGATCTTTAATAAATATTTCTTAATTTAGTGGTATTATAAAGTATTTCAACAATGATATATCAATATTTTTTTAAACATGTACATCTAACACTGTTATATATTTATCTAAGATGTACAAAACCATAAATGATGTGCAATTATAAAAGCTTCACAATTCTTACATTCAAAATGATAATTAAAAAGTTACTATGCTTTCATTTACAAACCACCATTAGAATACAAACCGTGCAACCCACTTAATCACCATAGATTAAAAAAATCAATGGCCAAGATTAATATAAACTATATTTGGTATTAAGAAGTTCACATACCAAAAATAGGAGAGGGTTCATCTTTCCCATTGATTTTTTTAATCCATGGTGATTAAGTGGGTTGCACGGTTTGTATTCTAAGAATGGTTTGTAATTGAACACTCCTCTATATATATGTATATATATGTAGAGGGAGGTTCATTTATAAACCTCAAATATCTTGTAAATCGTGTAAACCAATCCACACCTTTGATTTTTAAAAACGTTTCCATATTTCACTTTTCCATATTTCCATAATCATTGACTTACCATATATTTCACATTTCTATATTTTCTATGAATTCATGTCCTCCTTTGATTTTTTTGATCAAGGGCCACAATGAGTTCACAAAGTTTACAAGATTTGAGGTTTACAAATGAATCTCCCTCTATGTATATATGTATATATATGTGTGTATGTCTCCAAACACTCCCCCCTCCTCCACACACACATAAACATTTGACATGTTTTTTTAGTCGCATTCCCTTTTAACAACTTCATCACTAGGTCTAGATTTCACAATTTGGTTAACAAATCTACAATATTATCTTTTGATTTAACATATTCAATAGAGATAACCTTAATTGAGAGTATTAGTTTAATGGCGTCACATCTTTTAGGAATATGGGTATATATTCTTATAATATAGTGATTCATCTTCTTCTCCATACTTATCCATACCTACGAGTTTAGAATCCATAGCTAACCATATTATATTGTCCGTACAAGTGTGATAAAAAATCAACCGGTTGCTTAAAGTCCTTCTAATCTGAAATACAATTTGCACTCATGTGTTAGGCTTAGATATCTCGTGACTGAAATAGTTCGAGACTTACTCAAATTGTTAAAGATTCTCAACCAAAAATGTATTCTTCGATATAATCAATAAATATGTTCATTATACAATAATTACCAAACACAACATTTAACACTTATCTTGCAGTAGTTCACTATAATTATGCGACATTAATAACAAATACATGTATTGGTGAATTCATATCAACGTAAGCTAAAACTAAATGTCGATGAACCATAACTGATGATCCCTTATACCACCAATGTATTCTTTACACATATGCTCATGTCAAGTCTCTATTACTAACATCCTTAGGTATTTAATTTCTATGATCCTTGTTGTTCCATTTCACTTTTCCATTCCCTTACCCATATTCAACAATATGTATAACATCCACATAGGGTTATATTACGATTGATAAATTAAATCCACCCTAGACCATGACATGCTCAAACTTTTGATGCGATTGTATTTGGTTTACATTTAGGCCAATACACTTGAAAACACAATTGTGCAACGCTTGGCTATTTGACTTGACCTATTTATTTTCATCAACAATCTCTAAAAGGAAATAAGTTGTGATCCAAAGTTATTGGATTTACATCAAGTCGTTATTTGATCTCGGATTCATGAACAAGAAATAAGTAACATTATTATGGTTGTATAGGGAATGACACACGATTAACCAGACTTAGGATCATGTGAGACCAAGCTGTTATCGTGAGACCGCGTGAGACCAATACCTAACGTTTGAAACTTCATAAAAAAACACCGTGAATGTACATAGAACTTGATTACACAGACCTAAAATTCACTTTCGATGCAAAAAAATATCGAAAACAAGCTAAAAAACGAAACCTTCACAGCTCAAGTTCTGTGAAGGTTCCATATATATAATGCGAACCTTCACAAAAAAACTGCTGTGAAGGTTTCGTTTTTTAACTTTTTTTTGGATTTTTTTTTTCGATAGTGTTTTTTAGTATGTTTTAACGATGAATGTTCAATTTCTTTTACCTTCACAAATGTTTTGATGTGAAGTTTCAAGTAAAATATGTTGGTCTCACCGGTCTCACCAAAAAGGCTTGGTCTCACCGGAACTTAACTCCGATTAACCATCTTTGTACCTATTCTTATTTCCTTTGGCAAAACACCTCCCACATTTCATGGTATTCAACCCCTCTATATTTTTTGTGACACCCCACTAAAGCAGAAACACGAGGCACAACAGGTATATAGTACCGCACATTAGGATATATTAAACATCAACCATGACATTAAAACATAACCATACGAGTTTACAATTCTTACAATCCATATCGAAAAAAAACATCATTATAAAATCAAAAGTTTTGTTATAAATCCATGGTTGATTCAACGTGCGCTCGTTGGTATTAATCTCATTTACCTTCTTAATTTTTGAAAAGCATGTTAAACAAATGTCAACTACAAGAGTTGGTGAGTTCACAGGTTTTATATGCACAGAAGATTTTATATGCAAAATACTTTACAAACATTGTCTTTTCAAAAGTGAACATGGGCGAATTATACTTTACGACACTTTAAATACCTTTTTAAAGTATTATCTAGAATTATTCAAGGTAATTTGTACGCTAATTTCAAAATATATACTGAGCCACCACTAACCCTTCGACCACATAAAAACAATTTTAAGTTCTACCTAGCGGTGGGACTAGTACCCCACATATGTAGAACCTACATTTTATAAGTATAGTGCACCCCTAATTGTAGTTTCTAGATGGGTTTGCTAACCACACCACTACTTTATCGGTTTTTAGGTGGGATTGTCCGTCAATAGCACTATCCACATATACCCTTGGCTCCTTACTTAAGTTAATAGCCGTGTACAAACTTTTCTGTTACATTTTACTCAATACATTTATTAGTGCACATGCCTTAGTGCTCATAACATCAATAAACAAAAAATTTCACATCCATAATAACAATTAGCTCATATATCAATTTAATCATGCCTTTCACCCCAAAATATATAAAACACATTAAAAGAGGGGACGTGAATACTCACGTTTGATAGTGATAAGTGAACTTAATGAAGTAACCTTGAACCTCGACCCAATCAACTAAACAAGTCCTATAAAATAACCATGCTTATATGTCCTAAAATCCCGGATTTAAATGGTCTAGTTATAATTCATCCACATCCTATATAATGCCCTTGTATATGTAATTTTTATAGATATAATAGTAAATGGTGGATTTTGACACTTTTTCTAGATATACAAACAAGTAAAAGACTTGAAAAACTTAAAATAGAGATTTGGTTTATTAGAATGCTGACAGATTGTTAGAGCTTACAAAAAGGTCATTTTTAACCCTTTTCTATAAGTACAAAAATTCCCAAAATTTTATCTACTGCAGATAAATGAGTTCAGACTAATCTGATCAAATTTCATTAACTTTTGAGGTGTTTACAATGTTCAAACAATTTTTGTAAAATGAAGGTGCACAGTACCAAAAACAGATTACACACCTCCAAAGATACATTCATTTGGGGGTACGAATCTTCATCAAATTTAGAAATTCAAAGGGATTTCAAAGCTAACATATAAATCTATCAAAATACATAAGAATCACTCAAATCCATTAACTACTGAGAGAGATATAACCATTTAAACTTGCATGCAAGAATCTGCCATTGCTGGATAGATTGCGCATGATTTTTGTTTTTGATGGTTGAACCCTTAAAACTCAACCTTTTTGGATGATTTCAGTTTCTTTGGAAAGCTAACTCAGTGAACTGAATTTAGAAAGAAAAATCATGCATTTGTGATAGTTTTTCAAGGAGAAATGAACGAATCAAGATGACTACAAAATCTGATCTTGAATCAGATGAGTAACTAAATGTTTTCATAAAGTTGAAGGCTTTAATCTCTGAATGTTTTATTGATTCCAGTTGGGTGTGAACCCTAACTCACCAAACTTCAATCCATAAAAATTTGAGACAAAAACAAGTTAATTTTAACCTATTTTGGGTCGTCCAAATAAAGTATAACAAATATGACAGAATCTGAGTATTGTTTATTCAAAGAGTTTCTATATTTATAAACACCAATCTTTCAAAATCAATGATTTCTTTGACAGGAGGCTATAACCCCATATCAAATATCATGAATAATGAAGAAATACAACTAAAATTCAATGTTAGAACATGAAATCAAGAACAATTAAGAGGAGAGAAAGATAGAGAGCCAAAAGCTTCATATTATTCATCCATGGAGTATCAATGTACAAAGAACACCTTGGAAAACATGCACAAAGCTCACTATACGACTCTCATCTCCCTCTCAATTGCCACTCCATCTCTATATATACCTCTACACATAAGCCCCTCTATCTATACATGAATTTACACTTTCAGCCCTCACTTTCTATTATTTACTCAAAATATATTCTTTATAAAACTTTCACATATTAGGACATTTTATGTCCTAACAATCTCCCCTAAAGTTTTATAAAGAAGCATCTCTGATCTTCTCCCCCTGCTTCTGTAAGAAAAATTTAGTAGTGCTCGGCTACGTTGAACATTCCAAGCCCCCTCTCAAAATAAGCTCTAAAACTTCAGCAAACTCAAAGTGGAACCGACTGCACAAATACAGCTTGAAATCTGTATACAACTCAACACAACTGTTAGCCGCAAAATCCAACTGCCGTCCCTCAAGCTAGTTGATTTATCCCATTTCGGGAAATTGGATATATGTGCGAGTAGCGTCCACATTCAGTGCAAGATCAGCAAAAAATCAAAGAGTATGCTCGTTAAACCGCAAGCTATAAATCTGATAAGCTCAACAATAGGGAAAAATCTTCAAAGAGCTTGGATCACCAAAACACCATAATCTTGAAAGAACTGGGAGTAGATAAATAAAGAGACACTTTTCTTCTTTGAACTCTCTACTGTTCAGAATATAGCCGATTTCCAAAATACTTTCAGAGATAGAAAGTAATTAAATTCTGATTCAATCTTCTTAAACAGTCGGATGTCAAAAACCGCCTTCAAAACTTCAGTGCCGATAAGCGCCACCACGACAACAATGAGTGGTTAGGAAGTATACCGCCCACAAGAAACCGTACACTCAATGAAGCTGGCAAAGGGGAGAGAAATAGATTCTGAAGTAAAGAGAACAGGGAACCATCCTTCTGAAAAATCCAACTGAATACAAAATTTGATCACTAATGTCTCGAAATCATTACAAATCCGGCTTAACTTCAAAGGGTTTGGAACAGCTGGGGGAAAGTGAGAAATTCAATTTTCATAAAATGAAAAATTGAATTTTGGGCTTTTATTGGGCTTTAGGAAAAAATAGAGATGGAACACTGGCCAAATAAGCACACGGATTTTTGAAGCTAACTGGAACTGGATTGGATTGGATCTGGATTGATACAAAAAATTGGTGATCAATCTTGGGCCAACATGAACTTTAAGGCTCAATAAGAAATTGAGGCCCAAATGAATAAAACTCGAAAGCTCAATTGATCATTTAATCGTTGGAGCACATCAGAAAATTAATTCTGAACTGGATATTACATTTCAACTCTTCAAATAATTGTCCCTTTAAAAAGTTCTGATAAGGAAGCTCTTTTAATCTCTAACTTCCTGTTGAATTTGTAGTCTAGAGACATGAATAGTTGACTCGAGACATGAATAGTATGCTCAAAACATGAATAGTGGCTCGAGACATGAATAGTGGACTCCATACATGAATAGCGACTCGAGACATGAATAGTGGTCTCGAGACATGAATAGTGGTCTCGAGACATCAAATCTGAACGAATTTTTCCATTTTAAGTCTCGAGACATAACAATATGGGCTCGAGACATATGAATATACAGCTAAAAACTCCATTAAAGGACCTTCATTGATGAACTTCGAACAAAACCTCGAAAATCCATCAATTTATGCCCAAAAATCATCAAATGAACACTTTTAAGCACCAAAAACTCAAATTTATCAACATACAAACATAAATCCGGATCCAAATCATCAAATCTTCAATTCTTCAAGTTCAAATCCAAAATTCATCATTTTTGCTTCAAACTTCAAAAATCCAAGATAAAACCTCTAATTGCTTGATTTCTAAGGATCGAAATGGATAATCCAATCCATTCCGGCTCTGATACCACTTGTTAGAACATGAAATCAAGAACAATTAAGAGGAGAGAGAGATAGAGAGCCAAAAGCTTCATATTATTCATCCATGGAGTATCAATGTACAAAGAACACCTTGGCAAACACGCACAAAGCTTACTATGCGACTCTCATGTCTCTCTCAATTGCCACTCCATCTCTATATATACCTCTACACATAAGCCCCTCTATCTATACATGAATTTACACTTTCATCCCTCACTTTCTATTATTTACACAAAATATATTCTTTATAAAACTTTCACATATTAGGACATTTTGTGTCCTAACACTCAAGATGGATTATGCATGCAAAACCCTCTAAAGTCAGATTCATATGTGAATATAAAGACAAAATTTTGGAGATTTTTCACCCTTTCTCTTATGTTCATGATGGAAGTTCTTTGGTTTTAACCATCTTTTGGATATTTAACTCATCCAAGGTATTCAACCTCACTTCTAGAACATTAAGAATGCATCATAACTTTGAATAGTAGTAAGATGTAGAAGAATAAAAAAAAGGCAGTAAAAGTGCTAAAAAGAAGATGAAATCATTAGATGATGTTCTTACCTTCTTGATAATCAATAAAAGATGATATTTGAAGGCTCACTTTTCTTGAATAAAGATGAAGGTTTGAAGGTTTGAAGATGGATTTATGAAGATTGAGAGAAAATAGTTAGATAGAAAGTGGAGTTGGATGGTTTCTTGCAATTGAGAAAATGAGTTCAATAAATCAAAATAGAGAGGGTAATTGGGGGTGGGTATGACCAGCCATGGGATGGCCCCCAACCCATCTCATGTATATTTTCTTTTACAATGTTAGCCCAATCAGATAAAATTGCAACGTTTTTCCGGTTCGCGATGATTTTCCGCTAAGTGCAAGTAATTGACGTTTAATTCTAGAATAATGAAATACTTTATACTTGAAAAATAAAACCTAATAATTTATATAGATTAGATTTTAATTGGATGAATTTGGTATTATATAGGGTGTCTAAAACATATATGGGCCGAAATTGGGCTTTCTAAGCAATTTTCGGGATTTCTAAGTTATTATCAAAAAAATTTACAGACTTTTGCCTAATTCACTCTAAATAGATCCAAATGAGGGATTTTCACTAAAATAATTCTGACGAGTGCTTATCGGGTGCTAACCTGAGAGCTGAAATTTGATGGATGTCACATTTTTTACCTTATTTCTTGTGGGACTATGTTTAGGAGTTAGAAGCTGATAACATGGTCTACAGCAATAGTCGATTCATGTCACTCTACTAAGCAAGTAATGTATAGAATGTTACTTTCTGAATCAACATATTCACCACCATGATCACTTCATCATATAAATTTAGTGATCTTCCTCTCATTTATATGGTATAAGATTCTACATTCTTATGATTTAATTAGACTCACACAACTCAAACATGTTGATACATTATAAAATATCAATTATCCATTTAAATATCTTAAAGTTGGTCGATTACGATATTAGTTGGGATTTATATTGGTTTTAAGACCAAAGATATTGTCAAATTCAATATGAAAATTAGATCAATATTATTCCAAATTTTGATCACAATAAAATACCAACAATATGACTAACTCATATATTAAAGAAAAAAATAGATAAATAAGGTGATATATTAAAGGTAAAGTAGATAAATCTATATTGTGACACTTGTTCTTGAGATTCAATTTATACATAACATCTTGGGTGTGTCATCTACAATTATGTCAAAAATCAAATCCACTCCCTTGATTTGGAATGTTCAAGATATCAATACTCAATCAACTTGCTTGTGAATATTGAACATTTGAAAGCAACATGTTTTATCTCATAAAACAGGATTCCTCTTGTTTGTGGATACTAAACATTTTTAGATAAAATTACCAGTTATAAATTTTGTACACAAGTAAACAATTGTATTTCACTTTTTAGACACTCATGAATTTAAACATGTACAAACACATCATAACTGCAACTTGTTTTGGATAAAAATAACATATTTTCTATCTAGAATATATAACCGATTAACTAGTCATGTTATTGATTTCTACATAGCAATCAAAAAGTTCAAACAAATAAAACTATTTTTTCACGTTGTCTTAAAATGATACAAAAATATTTTACTTATGTTTCACAACCAAAATATATTCAATTCTTTTTTCATATTTTGAAACTTCAACCAGACAATACATACATGTTACCTTTTAGACGAAAGGGAAAAACAACTAACTTTGAAGGGCTGTGAGTTTTCTTCGAATACAAAAAAAGAAACTGAAATAATGGTTTCTTACGAGATTTGACATTATAATAGAATGAGGTTCTGCCCGATTTTACTCTAATGCTTGAACTTCATAACCTCTTTTATACCTCAATTTTTTTGTGTTATCATTTTTAATGTAGTCTTTTTTTCTTCCATTTCCTTAAAACCTAAAGTTCGAGCTCTTTATATATGCAACATATTTATGATATATGGATACTAAATGACCATTTATGGAACGTAATTGCAATGATTGTAGTTAACGGTTTTGGAAGGTCAAAGATCTAACCATTAACTTCAATAGAAGAATGTAGAAGCTCAAAGGGACTCCATTTCGAATGCTTACTTTGACCACATATGTTGACCTTGACACCATTCTAGACCTCACTTCACTTTTTTTACCTATAGTACGGGGGCCTTGGGAAACCCTGGACCAAGATCATGAACCTCTTGCCTACATCGTGATCTCTTTATGGTTTCGTCCCACAACACTATAGTCTCATCACACATGGTCTGGTTTCTATCCAAACCCACTTCAGCAGATAAGTTGAGTCTCATGGAGGGAGGGATTAAGTTTTGTTTCGTCAACGGTGCTAGGTTGGAGCGAGTTTAAAGGGCTTTGGGGAAAGTCTCCTTAGACGACGCTGTTAATGTATATAAAATATAATATCAAATTTTATTATATATAAAATTTTAATAATACTTAAAGATAGAGATAAACTGACCAAATTGTCTTTCATTTTAATGTATTCAATGAAAAAAAAAATATTCTTAGATAGGAAATAATTAACCTATACTTTTTTTTCAAGTCTAAATACTAACAAATTTTATTTGAAGTAAAGTTATGGTAATATTTTATATGGTTGGTTTTGCAGGGTAAAGTGAGGAGTGTCTTAGAGGCATGCGAACTGAAAGATATAATTGCATCATGAGAGTTAATTAAAACATATTAAATGAAAACTATTATAAATAAAAGATTGAAAACTCTATTTTCTCTTGTACATCAGAACATATATATATATATATATATATATATACTAGTTGGGCTTAGGACCGTGCTAAAGCACGGCCCAGAAATATCGTCATGTAATATATCATGTAATATATAATACATAAATCAATCAAAATCTATTGTTATTTCAATCTTGCCCTTGTACATAATGTGAATTACATATAAATCCAAAATCTTGTAATTGTCTTTCAAGTATAAGTAAGTGGTCGTTTACCAAACCTTTACCAGTTAAGTTTTATCAATAAGAGTCGCCACTTGTTTACCATCTAAGACTAATCATTGTCACTTATCGTATAAGAATCTTGATTCTTGTCACATAGTAGCCATGCCAACCAATCTTAACTGCACAACCATTGCAACTGATGTTATACTACATTAGGTGTTAAATTTACAATACATATAGAAAGTGATCTTAATGTACAAAATGACTGCTTGCAGATATTGTTTATGTAAAGAATTACACAACTCGATGTCGTAAGAAACTTGTGTGAGGCTTAACCGTCGAGAGAAAGAAATTAAAATCAATGAGAAGTGTGGGAAAGTAAAATGAGACAAATAATTTGATGACGCAGGAAAAACCTCTCGAAGGAGGAAAAACCTGCGGTCGACCTAGAAGGTAAGTCGACAATGCACTATAATCACCAATTAGGGGTGATGTCCTTCGAGTATGCAACTCTGGTCGTACGATTACAAGAGAAATAACAATAAGATCTAATGTAAATTACAACTGATGATCAAAGAATAGCTAATAGAGAACTTGTAAGCTTTGAGCAGACTTCGTGTCTTCAAATTTTGGCTTGATCCTTCTTTTATAGTAGCTTCGAAATAACCGTCCAACGGTACCATGATTCATCATTGTCCAAATCGTAACCGTCCAACGTTATTGTTGATATTTAATGCTTGGAGAGTAACTGTCCAACGGTATTGGTTGAGAGTTAATGTCCAGATTGTAACTGCTGCGAGAATCTTGCTTGTAACGGTCTATCTTGATGCCGTTGGTTTCCATTGAACGATATATAATTTACGATGTGTTCATTGTAGTGATGAACTCCAACGAGCATAGCATAGTACTCAATCTCGGACTTTCTCAAAGGTGGACAATTGTTAGAAATGATAATCAGCTTGCCTGCATCAAAGATGTAAACTTCGTATGTTTATTCGTTAGTACCGTCGTACGACATAATAGGCATCGTTCGTCTTATTCGTTGTATATGTTCGATGCTTAGTGATCTTTGTTCGATAGTTCTCTTAGGTTTTATCTCAGGACCTTATCTTAATACAGGACCATTGTCCTAACATTTGTCTTACGATTATAGTCGGTTGTCGTGCAATTGTGGATTTTTACCCTAACAATTTGCCCCCAAGATTTAGAAAATAATTCTAATTTTATCTAAATCTTTAATTCGCTGGACAAAGAGTAAAAATACGTTACTTAACGGTCGAGTTAACGTTAGAAATATAGCCGTTACACTGGACGCGTGTCTTCTAACGGCTAATTGGCGACGCGTGGCCTGCTTCTTGATGACTCATCCTGTATGTGATTACTATAAATATGAGTATTTAGATTATAGAAAGATTTTACAAAATCTTCTCCAATTTTCGCTTTGATTCACAAGATCGTAATCCGACTCTATTCTCGGCAAGGATTTCGTGCGACTAGTTATATAAGCTACCCCTCTCTTTCTTGTTTCATGCGTTTGAAGTCAGTAGCAAAGAAGAGCAATAGAGGTTTAGACAATCTTAGGTTCACACGATTGAGAAATAGTTTAGGCCGATTAGAATTCATTTTGTCGTCGGAAGTTAGGAGTTCGATTACAGAAAGTTTAGAGATAGGAGAGTTAAGAGAGTTGGCTGGGTTGCCAGAGGGTGCCCAAATAAGAGTGGCCGGAGAGATTCGGCCGGCGGATACTCCGAAGGGGTTCTTTGCCCTGTTTGAGTATCCGTTTAAGATCGGATTTCGATGGCCTTACTCCCCACTTTCTCGAGCCTTCATGTCCCGTTTCAACTTGTCTCCGGGGCAACTGATGCCTTAATTCTGGTGGTGTCATCCTGGTAATCGAACGGGTGACCAAGGATTGGGGCCGTCGTGCGTTCTCAATGGACGATCTTCTCTCTGCCTACAACGTGACGAGACTACCCTACAATCGTTTTGGATTGTTTCCTAAGGGTAGGAATGATACCATGCTTGTTCATTGCAAGCAAGTGAATGATCGAGGGTGGAAGTCTCGTTACGTCTTCGTCCAGACGTCCTCGGTCGCTGATGAATCTTGGGTCGTTCCTGAATGGAACTCCAATGGTAACTTAGGCATTTGTCTTATATCTATATGTTTTTTATATTGCATAATTTTGATGATTAATCATGTGTTTTCTTGCAGCTGTCAACTTCACGTTTGAGACTACTGAAGAGTCGACCGCGCTGATCTCACACTTCCTGAGTTATAGTGTGACAGATCGCACGTATAGAACGTCGAAGGGTGGTGAGGAGAGCGACGTTGAACTGGAGTTGCAAGTGATCGAGGAGACTGATATGGAAGGTAATCGTTTTTCGATGATAATTAGCTTTTATTAATCGTACGTTTCTAACTCCGGTTTTTCCTTTCTATGCAGGTTCAGCTTCCAAGAAGGTGTCGACGATGGAAGCAGCTGCTCGTGTTGCCAATAGAAAAGCTGCGGCCCAAGAGGGTTTAGTAGCTAAACGTACGAGGTCGTCGTACGTTTCCCTGGATTCCCCACCTAAGGATGCCAAACGAAAGGATGAAGGTGGTATTGAGGCGATTCCTCTTAGCTTCGCTCCACCCGCGAAGGAGGCGGGTGCGTCGAGCCAGCCTGCGTCGAAGGCCGACAAGGGTAAGGAGAAGGAGGGGTCTGGTCTTACGACCATGACCATCAGCATGCCTTCCGACTTCATGGTGGACGATGTCATCAGGACGAAGTCCATCTTCCCGGTTCTGGAGCAGTTCTATATCCCTACCCAGAAGGCGCGCATGGAGGAGGCGAACATCGAGGATCTGGATGCCTCTATCGCGGGCATCTCCTTCTTGGTAAGCTTTTTACATCGTACGTCTTTCATTTCTATTTTGTCGTACAAGTTCTGATTTCTTTTTTTCTTTTTGCAGGCCCTCCAAACTAGCCTTAGCCTCCATACACGGATGGCTAAGATTAAGGAGGAGATGGCGTTTAACCAGAACGACGCTAAGACGGCCAAGAAAGGGACCGAGAAGGCCAAGAAGAAGCTGGCCCAGTTGGTCGACGAGGTTAATACCAAGTCGGACCAAATTGGGGATCTGGAATCGAAGCTGGAAATCAGTGACCGATTCCAGGTTGAGCAGCGGGAGCGGCTGAAGATGGCCTTGGATCGTGCGAAGGAGTTGGAGAAAGACCTGCTCGTCGTTCGTCAGGAGAAGGCTCAGAGGGAAGAGGCACTGTCGTCCAAGATCCAGGAGCTTGAGGAGGATGGTGCTTTGGCCCGAGTGGTCGCACGTACTGCACTTATGCGACGTGTGGCTGCCAGGACCATTACTTCACAGATGGCGAGTGAAGAAGTGGCCTCTTTTGTACGGGTGATGGGTTCTGAGGACCTTCTCGATGAGGAAGACCTTAAAGGCCTGGACGAAGAGACGGCGGTTGGAGAGGAGAAGCCTGCTGAAGGTAAGGATGTTGGTGTCGAGGAGGAGGTTCCCGAAACCTCTGGATCCGTCCTTGTGCATCCTTTAGAGACCGAAGAAGCCTCTGCCGTAGATCCTCCTACCTCTTAGATTAGTTTTTGTAATTTTTCTTTTAATCTTTTGTAATTTTGCTACATTTAGCAAAACTTTAATGGAAAACTTTTAATTTTATAGTCATTTGTCATGTGCTTTCAACATTTGTCTTGCGTTTTAAGCTTTATATCATGCGTTATAGGTTGTATCGTGCGTTATAGCCTTTGTTTTTGCATGCGTTTGTTTTAAAGTCCTAAGACTTAAGTTAGAAACGTTTCTTTTGTACTCATAAGAGTACGTGCGACTGGCGAATTGTCTTGCGCTCTTGCGAGATAATCGTGCGTTTAAAGCAATTTAGTCGTGCAATATTTGCATTAACCGTGCGATACCTGCGACAATCGTGCGATACATGCGATAGTTCGTGCGATACATGCGATAGTTCGTGCGATACATGCGTTAATCGTGCGATACCTGCGAACAAACATGGTTGCTAGGGGGTGGCTGTTGGTTTGACCAACGGCGCTCCGACGCTCAAGTCAGTAATCGATCCAAGAAAATAAATCGTATGTAAATAGGTTTAGAAATAGTACCTTTTAAGATGATGGGCATTCCAACTTCGTGGAATTTCCATACCTTCCATTGTCGTAAGTCTGTATGCTCCATTTCCAATGACTTTGGAAATTATGTAGGGTCCTTCCCATTTGATGGAAAGTTTTCCAGCATTTGGCTCTTGTGTGTTTTGAAACACATGTCGTAAGACATAATCTCCAACTTGAAAAATTTTGGCCTTTACCTTTTTGTTGAAATGTCTTTCGACGATTCCCTTTTGTGCAACCATTGTTCGTAATGCTTTTTCTCGGAGTTCTTCTAGAGCATCCAGGTCGTAAGCTAAATTTACAGCATTTTGATCATGTGTACGATTCCTGGCAATTGGTACTTGTGCTTCGATTGGCAATACCGCTTCACATCCATATACTAAAGAATATGGAGTTTGTCCTGTTGATGCTCTTGGCGTCGTACGATTTGCCCATAGGACGGATGGTAATTCTTCTACCCATTTGCCTTTTGCTCCTTTTAATCTCTTTCGGATCGAATTGATGATAACTTTGTTGATTGATTCAGCTAATCCGTTGGACTGAGGGTATCTTGGAGTAGAAGTGATTAGCTTGATTCCTCGTTTTTCGCAGAACGTGCGAGTTTTGTCACTTATAAACTGTGAGCCGTTGTCGCACATAATCTCGGCCGGCACTCCAAATCTGTAAATGATATTCTTTTGTATGAAAGATATTACCTCTTTATCTCTAACTTGCGAAAAAGCACCAGCTTCTATCCACTTTGAGAAATAGTCAGTAAGCACGAGTAGATAGACTTTTTGTCCAGGAGCTGGGGGTAATTTTCCCACGATATCCATTCCCCATCGCATGAATGGCCATGGAACTAGAACAGAGTGCAAGGGTTCGGATGGTCGATGGATCATACCCGAATGCTTTTGGCATGCATCACATCGTTGGACGTATGTTATTGCATCCTCTCGTAAGGTAGGCCAATAATAGCCTTGTCGTGAGATTCGATTGGCAAGACTTCTGCCCCCTGCATGATTCCCACATTCTCCGTCGTGCATTTCTTGAAGAATTTGATTGATCTGCGACTTACTTGTGACACATCGTAGGAGAAGTCCAGTCGTGGATCTTCGATAGAGTTGGTCTTCAAAGATCGTGTATCTTGAGGCTTTGGACCTTGTCTTTCGGGCTTCTATTTTATCTTCAGGAAGTTGGTCGTGTTTGAGATAATTCCATACGTCGAGCGACCAATTGTAAATTTCTTCGTTCATCTGTACTTCGTTTTTTACTTCAATTGTTGGCGTCGTAAGATGAAGTATTGGGATATTCTCCATAGATGGATCGTGGAATGCAGATCCCAAGTTAGCTAGTGCGTCGGCTTGCATGTTTAGATCTCTTGATATTTGTTCGATCAAGAAGTGTTCGAATCGTGCGACTCGTTCTTTAACAGCTTTGAGATAACTCATCATTTTTGAGTCCTTTGCTTGAAAATCTCCATTTACTTGGTTGACCACCAATAGAGAATCGCTTCGAACATGCAACTGTTTTGCCCCCAGTCTAAAGCTTCATATTCTGCTTCATTGTTCGTGGCCTTGAATTCGCATCGTATGGAGTATACTATATTTCCCCCTTGTGATGATTTTAAGACAATACCTAATCCACATCCTCGTACGTTCGAAGAACCATGAACGTAGAGTATCCAAGGTTTATTGTCTGAAATGATCACAATTTCGTCGCACGTCCTTGGCTCCAATCCTGGAGAGAATTCCGCTACAAAATCTGCCAGTACTTGCGATTTAATTGCTGTCTTGGGTTTGAACTCAATGTCGAACCCACTGAGATAGATGCTCCACTTGGCTAGACGTCCTGTCAGTTCCGGCTTTCGAAGTACTGTCTTAAGTGGATAATTAGTCACGACAATAATATGATGCGACTCGAAGTAATGCCTTAGCTTCTTTGTTGCAGTCATGAGACCTAATAGCAATTTTTCCATGGACGTGTATCTGGTTTCCAGGTCGAGGAAGGACTTGCCGACATAATAGATTGGTCGTTGTTGCTGATCTTCCTCCCGCACGAGTACTGCACTCGTCGCATTTTTGCTTACTGCCAAATACAGCTGCAGGCTTTCACCTTCGACTGGTTTTGTCAATAGTGGTGGCGATGTCATGTACTGCTTCAGTTCTTGTAGAGAGTTTCATGTTCGTCGGTCCATTGAAAGCCTTGATTCTTTCGTAGGACATTGTAGAACAAATGGCATTTATCCGATGATCGTGAAATGAATCGGGTTAAAGCTGCCACTCGTCCTGTTAATTTTTGGACCTCTTTGACATTCCTTGGAGATTCTATCTCAGTGATAGCTTTAACTTGCTTCGGACTTGCTTCGATTCCTCGCTGTGTCACCAAATATCCCAAGAATTTTCCTGCTCGCACTCCGAAGGAACATTTTGTTGGATTGAGCTTCATCTTGTATTGTCGTAGGATGTCGAACGATTGCTTCAAATGTGCGACATGATCAATCGAACGTTCTGATTTCACGAGCATGTCGTCGATATAAACTTCCATCGTTCGAGCAAGATGTTCCTTAAACATCATATTAACCAGCCTCTGATACGTCGAACCTGCATTCTTAAGACCAAATGGCATAACTTTATAACAATATATGCCTTTGTCTGTCATGAATGCGGTTTTTTCTTGGTCGTCCGTGTGCATCAGAATTTGGTTATATCCTGAATATGCGTCCATGAATGTCAACAATTCATGCCCTGCTGTTGCGTCGACCAAAGCATCGATGTGAGGTAACGGGAAAGGATCTTTTGGACAAGCTTTGTTTAGATCCTGAAATCGATGCAGACTCGCCACTTCCCATTCTTCTTTTGTACGACGACCACGTTGGCTAACCATTCTGGATATTTGACTTCTCGGATTTTTCCGGTTTTGAGCAGATTATCGACTTCATCATTGATTACTTTATTTCGTTCAGGCGCGAACTTGCGACGTTTCTGCTTGATTGGTTTGAAAGTAGGATCCACATTCAACTTATGTGATATAACGTTGGGATCTATTCCAACCATATCTTCGTGCGACCACGCAAAACAGTCTAAATGTTCCTGCAAAAAAGATATAATCGTATTTTTTATGTCAGGGGGGAGCGAGGCTCCTACGAAGATCTTTCGATCAGGATGTTCAGGATCGAGTGTGACTTCTTCTAGTCGAATATCATCGTTCGATTTCTTCCCATCCTGGCTCTGTAATTGCTAGATGTCATGCGGCTTTGTCTTCATCGTAATCTTGTAGCATTCTCGTGCGACCTTGTTTTCGCTAGCAATTTCTTGAATTCCCCATGGAGAAGGAAATTTGATCTTCTGATGATATGTCGAAGGGACTGCTTTCATCTCGTGGATCCATGGTCTTCCAAGAATAACATTATAGGCCGATTGGCAATCTACAACGTTAAACTTCGTTTGTTTGTTGATGCCTTTGGCAAAAACTGGCAGGATGATTTCTCCGAGAGTGTTCATCGGGTCTCCATTGAATCCAATCAAGGTAGTGCTTCGTCGTACGATTTCTGATTGTTCGATTCCCATTACTTTTAGAGTATTTGCAAAAATAATGTTAGCTGAACTGCCTCCATCAATCAAAATTCTCTTGGTCGAACAGTTTCCGATTGTCAACTGTATGACTAGAGCGTCATGATGCTTATGATGGACCCCCTGAGTATCGTCTTTGTCGAACGTTATTGTCATTGCATCGAGCTCTTTTTCCATCTTCGATTTAACTTCTTCGGGAATAGGACGTTCGTCTGGACCATCTCGCGCATGTCTTTTGGCAGCTGAATATGTGAGTCCGCATACTTCTGATCCTCTAGTGATGCAGTTTACGACCTTTGTGTGAACTGGTGACGCTGGTCGTCCTTGATCTTCTGGAATGACGCCTTTTAGATGTCCCTTAGATTTCAAATATGAAATCTCTTTTTTGAGGCTGATGCATTCATCCGTCGTATGGCCATGGTCTTCATGAAAATCACACCATCTGTTTTGATCTTTTTTTTGCTTGGTTTGTCAGATTTCTTTGGCCATCGTACGTTTGCATCAATCTTTCGTAGCGAATCTACCAATTCTTTTGATGTACCTGCAAAATTGTAAGTAGATAATTCTGGATATCGTATTTTAACAATACCTTTGCTTGGTCGAGCTTTTGACTCATGTCGAGGATTTCCAATCTTGTTTACTCTTTTGTGCTTGAAATTATGTTTTTGAGCACCAAGAGGTTTCTTTTCAGCAGAATGCTTTCGTCGAAAGAGAGCATCGTCCTCTATTCTCATGAAAGCTAGTGTTCTAGCTCGTACGTCATCGAAGTTTTCTGAAGGGTATTTCGTCAACTCTAAATATATTCCAGAGGAATCTTCTAGCCCACGCTTGTACGCCTCGATCGCAGTCTTTACATCGCAATTCTTTATCTAAATCATTGCCGCGTTGAATCTGTTGAAGTAGTCGCGGATCGTTTCTCCAGATTTCTGTACGATGTAGTATAGGTCGCTGGTCTGCTTCTCCATCTTACGACTGCTAGCAAACTGCCGGGTGAATTGGTTTACCAATTCTGCGAAGGATCCAATACTCTTTGGCTTTAAGTTGATAAGCCATTGTAATGCTGCGCCTGTTAAGGTTGATCCAAAGCTTTTGCACATGCAAACTTCTTGATATTGCGCCGGTATAGGAACTGTCCACATAAGTTGCTTATACTGTGCTATATGTTCGACTGGATCTGTAATTCCGGAATATTTTGTCGCAAAAGCTGGAATGGTATATTTCTTGGGTACGTCGACAAGAGCTAATTCATCGACGAACGGCGAGGCTTGAAATCCGGTTTTAGGTTCAACTTCGACAGGTACTGCTGCTCCGGGTAATTTTGTAAGTAATGCGAACACCTTTTGATTCTGTTCTTCCAAGGATTTCAATCGTACGTTTAAAGGGTCTTCAACGGTTATTGGAATTGTTGGGATAAAACCAGAAGAAATTCCGGTGCTGGGTGGTATCGTCGTATGAATGGTAGAACTAGCAGCTGTAGGTATATGACCAGGGATAGGAATTTGTTGGGATATGTTGTTGAAGGGTCCGAACGTGAATGCGGGTGGGCCTTGAGGCATGGGAGGTGGACCTTGAGGCATAGGTGGCGGGCCATGAGGTATTGGTGGTGGACCTTGAGGCATAGACGGTCGTACGTTGTTATAATGTTGGTTTACAGTCGATAAAGGTACTGAGACATTGAACTGTGGTCGAAGTGGTGGCCTCAAGTGTTGAGGTGGATAAGGAGGAGGAATAGGAATCGATGGACCTTGCGAAGCTCGAAGACGCTGGATTTCGTCATTAGCTTGCTGCAATTGTTGTTGTAGAGAGGCTATAAATCCGTTATCCATTGTCCTGCACAAATATCTCAAAGAGAACTTCGAAGAAAAGGTTAGTACTAAGGCGCACTTTTCACCGAATGAAATTTTTCTCAAAACGGAGCCCCACGGTGGGCGCCAAACTGTTTATGTAAAAAATTACACAACTCGATATCGTAAGAAACTTGTGTGAGGCTTAACCGTCGAGAGAAAGAAATTACAATCAATGAGAATTGTGGGAAAGTAAAATGAGACAAATAATTTGATGACGCAGGAAAAACCTCTCGAAGGAGGAAAAAACCTGCGGTCGACCTAGAAGGTAAGTCGACAATGCACTATAATCACCAATTAGGGGTGATGTCCTTCGAGTATCAGCTCTGGTCGTACGATTACAAGAGAAATAACAATGAGATCGAATGTAAATTACAACTGATGATCAAAGAATAGCTAATAGAGAACTTGTAAGCTTTGAGCAGACTTCGTGTCTTCAAATGTTGGCTTGATCCTTCTTTTATAGTAGCTTCGAAATAACCGTCCAACAGTACCATGATTCATCATTGTCCAAATCGTAATCGTCCAACGTTATTGTTGATATTTAATGCTTGGAGAGTAACTGTCCAACGGTATTGGTTGAGAGTTAATGTCCAGATTGTAACTGCTGCGAGAATCTTGCTTGTAACGGTCTATCTTGATGTCGTTGGTTTCCATCGAACGATATATAATTTACGATGTGTTCGTTGTAGTGATGAACTCCAACGAGCATAGCATAGTACTCAATCTCGGACTTTCTCAAAGGTGGACAATTGTTAGAAATGATAATCAGCATGCCGGCATCAAAGATGTAAACTTCGTATGTTTATTCGTTAGTACCGTCGTACGACATAATAGGCATCGTTCGTCTTATTCGTTGTATATGTTCGATGCTTAGTGATCTTTGTTCGATAGTTCTCTTAGGTGTTTTATCTCAGGACCTTATCTTAATACAGGACCATTGTCCTAACATTTGTCTTACGATTATAGTCGGTTGTCATGCTATTGTGGATTTTTACCCTAACAGATATAAAAGGTAAATTTTTTGGATCAATCTTTGAATAAATTGTTTTTCACTGGTTGAACCTGTTAACTCAATTTTTGAAAACTGGTTAAAAATAAGAATTAAGAACAAGAATTTGGAACGGGTAAGAGAGTTCTGCATGCTAACCCGCACCATTCGTCACTCATGAGGCTTTCCAAGCCGAGATGGGAAAGATTTAGACCGCCTTGCGGAGTTTACTGGAGCAGCAGGAGAAATCCAAATCCGGAGGAGAGGAAGAGGATTCTGGGGTGCAGAGCCCGCCAGCTACTGTAGTGGGTTGCCAGTCGCAATTGACACCGCTGGTGGTTACAGCTCCACCCAAGCCGACTCATGGATGTAGTTATAAGGCATTTGCGGCATGCAAGCCTCCTACCTACAAGGGAGAGCGCATTCCAGTGTTGGCTATGAAGTGGATTGAGGTGATCGAGATGGTGTTCGAGACATGCAAGTGTGCGGATGAGGACAAAGTGGTTTTAGCACAGTCAATGCTTAAGTCAGATGCCTTATACTGGTGGAACATGGAGACCAGATGGAGAGGGACCGAGGCTGTTTGTCCATGACTTGGGAAAGCTTTGTGACGAAGTTCAGGTCACAGTTCTGTACTCTATCTGCCACCAAGTAGATGGAGGAGGAGTTTCTGTAGTTGAAGCAAGAGAACTTGTCAGTATAGAAGTAAAGTACTCGTTTTATTGACAAGTCCCGATTTGCTTAGGTTTACGTACCTACTGAGGGGCGTCGGGTGGAGAGATATATCTGGGGTCTGAAGGGAAGCATTCGGGAATTCGTGATGGGGAAGGATCCGACTACATTTCTGGCAACCATCAACGCGGCTGAAATGATTGAGAGGGAGAAGGACCGGCAGATGATAGAGCAAGCGGGAGAGAAGAGGAGGTGGGACGGACCAGTCAGTGAACTAAGTAAGGGGAAAGCCCCTAGGTTCGAGCATCATGGAGGTCAGAGCTTGGGAATCAAGCCATGCGGGAAGTGCCATCAGGTGCATCGTGGAAACTGTTAGTTAGGGCTAGTCACTTGTTTTTAGTGTTGGAAGCTGGGTCATCTGTCGAGGGATTGCCTGGGGAAGAAAGTCATGTTTCCAGTGTGGCTCTCCGGAACATATCCGGCCCGATTGCCCCCAATTGAAGAAGGGAGGAGCACCGATGATTAGTGGTCATGCTACTGAGGGTAAAGATGATCGGAAAGCGGCACCAGCTCCAGCGAGAGGACGAGCCTTTAGGATGACCGCCGAAGAGGTTGAGGAAGCATCGGACGTGGTGACAGGTATATTCTGTGTTAACTTTTTGCGTATGAAAGTATTATTTGATACGGGTGCAGACTATTCGTATGCTACCCCTGAGCTTCTTAAAATGTTATGTATGAAACTTGAACCATTAGACCGTCCTTATGAGGCAGACTTTGCCAATGGGCGTGTGTGGGTTAGAGAGGTTGCGAGGGGTTGCACAATAGAGTTAGAAGGATGCTTAGTACCCGTAGCATTAAGTCCTATACCTATGGGAGGGCCAGATGTAGTCTTAGGCGTGGATTGGTTGATGAGGAATAAAGTGAAAATATATTATGAGCAAAAGATGGTTCGCGTCCAGTTACCAGATGAGAGGACAGCAGTGATATATGGTGTTAAAAGAAACAGGAGTACTAGGTTGATCTTGGTAATTAAGGCGAACTGATGCATTAGGAAAGGACGCTTTTGGTACGTGGTTTATGTCATAGATTCGGGTAAGGAAAACCTAGAGGTAAAAGATATTGAGGTTGTATGTAAATACCCAGAGGTATTCCCGGATGACCTAAGTAGTCTGCCGCTAGATCAGGAGATTGAGTTCTGGATTGATTTGGTACCCGGAGCGACGCCTATCGCCTGGGTGCCGTATCGGCTTGCACCGTTGGAGATGGAAGAAATGATGGCGCAGTTACAAGAACTGCTCAACAAGGGATTTATCCGCCCTAGCACTTCACCTTGGGAGCGCCAGTTCTGTTCGTGAAGAAGAAAGACGGCACCATGAGGATGTGCATCGACTACCGAGAGCTCAACAAAGTCACTGTCAAGAACAAGTATCCACTACCAAGGATGGACGATTTATTTGATCAACTACAAGGTGCCAAGTTTTTCTCAAAATAGATTTGTGATCGGGTTATCATCAGCTCAAGGTTAGAGAAGAAGACATTCTGAAGACGGCCTTTCGGACTCGTTATGGGCAGTATGAATTTCTCGTAATGTCGTTCAGATTTACGAATGTGCTGGCAGCATTTATGGATTTGATGAATAGAGTGTGTAAACCGTACTTGGACAAGTTCGTTATAGTCTTCATCGATGACATCTTGATCTACTCAAAGACTGCGGAGGAGCACCAGGAGCTTCTTAGGAAGGTATTTGAACTTCTAAGGCACGAGAGACTTTACGTAAAATTTTCGAAGTGTGAGTTCTTGCTTAAGGAGGTTCAGTTTTTGGGGCATGTGGTGACCGAGGAAGGAATCAAAGTGGATCCAGCTAAGATCGAAGTCATTTAAAGTTGGGATTTTCCGGAATCTGCTACCGATGTTTGAGTTTTCTTGGGTTGGCAGGATACCACCGACGATTCATCAAGGACTTCTCGTCAATAGCCGCTCCGCTTATGGATCTGACAAGGAAGAACACAAAGTACGAGTGGAAGCCAACTCATGAGCAAGCATTCAACTTCCTGAAGGAAAAGTTGATGAGTGCACCGATTCTATCGCTACCCAATGGAACGAACGGGTTCGTGGTTTATAGTGATGCGTCATGATTAGGTTTGTGGGGTTTGCTTATGCAAGAAGGAAAAGTAATTACGTACGCTTCTCGACAATTAAAGGTGCACAAGAGGAACTATCCGACTCATGACATGGAGTTAGCGGATGTGGTGTTCGTGCTAAAGATTTTGAGGCATTATCTCTACGGGACAAAGTACCAAATCTACACCGACCATAAGAGTCTTCAGTACCTGTTCAACCAGAAAGAGTTGAACATGAGGCAGAGAAGTTGGATAGAATTGTTAAGTGACTACGATTGTGAGATCCTTTACCATCCCAGCAAGGCGAATGTGGTAGCGGATGCGTTGAGCCGAAAAGGGAGAGAGAGTCAACCTAGTGTTGTTGCATGTCGGATTAGCGTGGTACCGGACATCATATCAGAGATCAAAGCATGACAAGAGGAGGCTTTGGATAAGCAACATCTAAAGAGTGAGCGAATGGTGGGAACCTCAAGAATTCTCGGAGCAAATGCCGAAGGGTTGAGATGTTTTGGGAATCGGATATGGGTTCCAAAGCTTGGGGATCTACGCAAGAAAATTATTGAGGATGCATAAAAATTGAAATACTCGGTCACCCTGGGACTAATAAGATGTACCACGACCTAAGACAAACTTATTGGTCTCTAGGGGTGAAGAAGGACATCGCGTATTCTGTCGAGAGATGTGTAACGTGTCTGCAAGTAAAAATTGAACATCTACGACCGTATGGCAAATTGCAGCAGTTGCCAATACTGGAGTGGACTTCGGAGCGCATCACTATGGATTTCGTGATGAAACTACCCCGATCGCCTAGAGGTTATGACACGATTTTGGTAGTAGTTGTGACATCCGTCAATTTTTGACGTTCAGGTTAGCTACCTGTTTATTTTGCTCAGTAGCATTCCCGTAAGTGGAAAAAGTAGAAATTAAGTTGCCTGAATAATTTCGGTTAGTTGCGTGAAAAAGTTAGGCAAAAATCCTAAAAGTCCGGAAAATGCCCGAAACAGCCCGTACCGGCCCGGAAACGTCCGAAAATCCTATAATGCCAAAATTTGAAAACGAAATGTACAAAATAAAGAATTTTGTTAAAAACATGAATAAACTGTTCCATATAGTCCAAAAGTGCCTTTGAAAAAGTCGGTTCTTGTCGAAAAAGCGCCAAAACCCGGTACTGCGTCGAATTAACAGTATAAGGACTACACTGTTTTTATTAAAAAAAAAAAGATGAAAAGGGTTGGGGTGGGCCCCATGTGGCCAGCCACCACCCCTTCCCCCCATACATCTCTCTCTCTTTTTCTCTTTTCCCATAACTTGTTACACACACTCCATCATTTTCTATTTCAAAAAAATTCAAACACTCTCTCTTTTCTCTTCTCTCTCATTTCTCTCTTTCTCTCTAGAAAATCCAGCCTTCATCCCTTATTCAAACCAGATTTTTGAAAGATCAAACACCATTCCAAGAGTAAAAGTGTTATAATCTCAAAGGTAAGAGCATTGTGTATGTGTTAAACCTCGTTTTTGAGCATTTTAAGCTTCATTTTCGAATTTTCTTGAGGTTTTAACCTACTTCTATGGTTTCTTAATCCTCTTGTTGTTTGGGAAGGAGAGTTAGCCTTAGAAATGTTTGAAAACAATCTAAGAAGGTGAAAATCCATGATTTCCCCATAAGAACACAAGATAGGAGTTGAAAATCGTTTATGTGATGTTGTTGACCATCATTCTTGGGCTAAACTTTGCTAATAGTTCATGCATGAGTCTTGATGGTACTAAAACATGTTTAGTTTATTTTTCACTTGTATAATCTGATTTGGGGTAAAATAGCAAGAAAAACCCCAAAAGTTTATGATTTTATGTGTTTTGGTGGTAAAAATGGTGTTGGATTCTTGACAGATTCTGTCAATGTTTTTGCATGTAGTTTACACGACCCAAAAAGGGTTTTCTCGAACTCATTTCTTCATGAAATTTTTATGGATTGATATTTAAAGTGTTAGGGTTCAAACCCCACTGGATTTGTACAAAAACACCAAGATTTGAACCCAAACCATCATTAAACATTTTCGTGTGCAACAGCACTTGGTCAGGAATTTGAGTCATCTTCATGCATGTATAACTCTTTGATAAATCATCCAAAATGCAAACTTTTTAATTCTAAACTCAAGTACTCTGAGTTAGCTTTCTATAGAATCCAAAATCATGTCATTTGGTGGATTTTTGAGACTTCAACCAATGAGAATGAGTTGGTGGTGTAGGCTGTCCCCTTGTGGCAGATTACACATGCACTACTTTAAGAGGTCATATCTCCCTCAAAAACCACCCAAATGATATGAAACTTGTTCCAAAAGCTTGGTATATGTGTTGGCTAGAAAATCTCTTTTGAAATTCGTAATTTGGTGGTGTTATGAATTATTTATGAATAAAACATCACTGAAAGGTATTCTGGAAAATGAGAAAGTACCACTGATTTTGCAAAAATGTTTAAAAATAGTAAAAGAACTCTAAAAATAGTGAAATTTGGTGAAATTGTTCCTAACATCCCCTAAATCAGAGGGTAAAAATTTAAGGACTTATTATTTGGAGGACCTAAGTTCAAAGTGGTAATTTTTACAACTTAAAATTTTGGCAGATTCTGGAAATTTTATAAAATCCAAATTTATGAACTTTGAACCTTCCAAAATGTTTGGAAGACTCCAAAATGTGATAAAATGAATTTTTACTATATTGGACTATATAAATAACATAATGGCATTATATGGATATCGGTACGATTTTGATAGGGACCGTTGAACTTAGAACTTACGTTAAAAATTACGTGTTTGATAGGGCGAACATAGTTCGGAGCCGGGATTAGATCACGCACCATCACTTACGAAATCGCACTAAACGCTTGAGGTGAGTATTCACAGCCCCATTTTACCGTTTTTACGAAGTTTTTGGGGTGAAAAGCATGCGTATGAATGAATGTGCCTATTTGTGAAAATGTTGCGAAATGAAATGAACTTTGAATTTCGAAAGGAATTGAAATGAAATGTTTAAATGAAATGAAATGTTATGTGATTCTTGAAATGAAATGAATTATCGAAATGAAATGATTTATTGAGACAAAATGAAATGAAACGTTTTATTGAAATGATATGACATGTTTTCATAAAATGAAATGAATTGTTATGCGATCATTGAAATGAAATGATCTATTGAAATGGAATGCACTTCGTGTATCAAAATGAAATTAAATGAAATGAATTTTGAGCATCGAATCAAAATTGAAATGAAATGTTTTGGCTAGTCTCAAAATAAAATGAAATGAAATGTTTTGTGAGCTAAATTTTGATATGTTGAAGCATGATATCGTGAGCACAAAATGAAAATATCCCCTGCACTACTATTAACCCTCACAAATTGGGCCTATGATACACGTGGATAGCGCTATTTGGATTGACATACCACCTAGAACTGACGAGTGATAGGTGCACTGTATTGAAAAAGATTCACCCCGGCTGGAATTAGTTTCCCCCGGCAAGGCTGGATAGGGGCGTAGCTATGTCACAAAATGAAGGATTGTAGTAACTCACTGATATATATCATGTAATTAACACATCACCCGGGAAATTTACTCACTACTTGATACTAAACTGTTTATTAGGTGAATGATCTGATTCACCAAACTGCTATTTTTGGGGTGAATGAACTGATTCACCAAACTTTTTATAAAAATTGAGTGAATGAACTAATTCACTAAATTGTTTATTGGGTGAATGAACTGATTCACCAAACTGTTTACAAAAATGTTGCGAATAAATGTTTTATTGAAATTGATATTGTACATAACTGTTTTGTACTTATAAAAACCTGTGAACTCACCAACTCTCGTAGTTGACACTTGTTTTAACATGCTTTTCAGGAAACCCGAAGGTTTGATTTAGGCTTTTAGAGCTTTTTGTGAACGCCAATCATGTTCCGATGTTATTCGGATTTTGTAAAAGAATTTGTAATTTATGAACTCCGGTTGGATTTATATGTCTTGTAAACATATTTAAATTATTAATGTTATGAATGATTGGTGTGTATATCTCCTATTGCTTTGAAATCGAGACTGTCGCACCTCGTGTTTCCGCTTTAGCGGGGTGTTACAGATTTGGTATCAGAGCCATAGGTTATAGAGAACACCGGTTTTTCATAAAAACCAAGTACTATAACCAACCTTCTTTCTAAAATAAGATTAAACTTTTAAATTATAAGGTTTCAAAGTAGGAGAATTTAAATACTTGTGTGATTAGGATAGGTGCTATTCTGATATATCATAGATATGCGGAGCCTGATCACCTACGCCTAGCCATGATATAAGTAGGATAAGACTTATGAACTAATCATACTGTTAGTAGAAAGAATTGGAACTTTAAAAAATTTCCTGAAAAACATAAACTGGGTGAGTTCACATAAGCATATCATAGTGTTGATATTCATTATAGCACTTGCGCGTTTAAGAAAAGTAATGCCATTGTTTGGACACTCCTGCGTTAGCGCTTAGGATGTCACTATTATTTGAATGCGCGTTAGTAAGTTATGCGGACACTACAATCACTATACCGAACACTACTACTTAGACTTGGGAGAAAGACCCGTCTAGGCATTACGATTCCGACATTGGAGTAACAAGCAAAGACGTTTCAATCGATCCACCTCCGAACCTCACAACACCTCATATGAGACAACTCAGAAGAGAGCTGCGGCAACCATTCGGAGTGGACTGGCGATAACTCATCTAAATAACGCAAGATCATTTCATATCCTTTCGAGGATATTGATCGGTTATATTACTAGTATGACACTAGGAGAGGCTTGAACAATCCGAGCACTCGCCGACGGACTGCAAAATTGTCGAAGCAGGGTATCAAGATAGAATCGAACGATAATTAAGTTGGAAGAATTGGTGCATCTCTTTGAAGAAGGTACCACCAATGTTGTAGAGAATGATATGACGGCAAGAAGGACGACTAGGAGAGTTGACTTGTGCTGGCAAGTTGTGGTGATACCGTTCGCAAAGTTGATCTGATTCACCAAACTGCTATTTTTGGGGTGAATGAACTGATTCACCAAACTGCTATTTTTGGGGTGAATGAACTGATTCACCAAACTTTTTATAAAAATTGAGTGAATGAACTAATTCACTAAATTGTTTATTGGGTGAATGAACTGATTCACCAAACTGTTTACAAAAATGTTGCGAATAAATGTTTTATTGAAATTGATATTGTACATAACTGTTTTGTACTTATAAAAACCTGTGAACTCACCAACTCTCGTAGTTGACACTTGTTTTAACATGCTTTTCAGGAAACCCGAAGGTTTGATTTAGGCTTTTAGAGCTTTTTGTGAACGCCAATCATGTTTCGATGTTATTCGGATTTTGTAAAAGAATTTGTAATTTATGAACTCCGGTTGGATTTATATGTCTTGTAAACATATTTAAATTATTAATGTTATGAATGATTGGTGTGTATATCTCCTATTGCTTTGAAATCGAGACTGTCGCACCTCGTGTTTCCGCTTTAGCGGGGTGTTACAGTAGTGGATCAACTATCAAATTTAGCTTTCTTCTTACCGATGAAAGAAACGTACTGTATGCAAAGACTCGGAAAGATTTATATAGCGGAGGTAGTACAACTACACGGTATTCCTTTATCTATCGTGTCGGATCGAGATGCCATATTCACTTCGACGTTTTGAAAGAGCTTTCAGCGGGAATTGGTGACGCGGGTCAACTTGAATACCGCATATCATCCTTAGACCGATGGACAAAGTGAATGGACCATCCAAACCTTGGAAGGTATGTTGAGATCATGTGTCTTGGATTTCGGAGGTTCTTGGGAAGATCATATACCGTTAATCGAGTTTGCCTACAACAACAACTATCACACAAGTATTGAAACTGCACCGTACAAGATACTCTTCGGGCGCAAGTGTAGGACACCGTTATGTTGGAACGAGGTTGGTGAGAAATAACTTGCCGGACCGGAGATTGTACAAATAACTTATGTTAGCTCCTGCCCTACAATGTAATGAAGTAGGAAAAACGACATCAAAGTTTTGGCTAGAGGTTTATTCAGAGGTTCATCAGAGGTAGCAGATCTTTACAAGTCCAGAGTCACAGAGCCTCTAGAAGTGATGACAGAGGCTATAACGCCCCATTTCCCAAAGTTAGTTTCTAACTGGGTTCGTTAAGTTACTAAGTCGTTCTGGGACTAATTGTGTAATTTTCAAGTGTAGGGAGCAGTGTGTAAATTTTGTAAAGAGAAGGTGGTGTGTGTGTGTGTGATTTATGTAAGAGACTTGGAAGCCAAACCCCTCTCATTTTGCCAGTAAACGATTTTGAGAAAGAGGAGGGACTAGGGGACGACTTTGGTTCAATTCGTGGTGAAATCGATCGTGTGGGGTGAAATTAATCATCGGAGTTCGATTGTTATCGCGTTCCTAACCCAAGGTATGTGATTATTGTGTCGTTCGTTAGTTGTTTAGAGTGTTGGGATGATTAAGGGTTAGGGTTCTTATTAGTTTGGGAATTCGATCATTTAATAATCGAATTGAGTTGATTGGTGTTGGTTTTGTGTTTCTTTTGGTCTTGTAGAACTTGGAATTTCGAGTCTATAGCTTTTTGAATCGACTCAATCGAAGTTCGTATGAGAGAGTTATGCCCGATTGAAGAAAACCCCTATTTCCTCGTATTCTGATTTGATGGCCGTTAGCGACCGCTAGAAGGAAACCTTAGTGATCGCTAAGGACTTGGTTTTTAAACAAAAAGTTTTTGTGAAGGCCATTAGCGATCGCTAGAAGGAATCCTTAGCGATCGCTAAGGACCTTCTTTTCAGGCAAAAAGTGTTTTGTGCATAACTTCTTCGTTTTAGCTCCGATTTTGATTTGATCAAGACCGTTGGGTTCGTAATTGAATTACCTACCCTTTTAGAGAGTTTAGTTTAGCTCTAGACTATGTGTTTTTGTTATGAGCCTTAAGTGTCTCGGTTATGAGTCTTAAGGTGTTATTGTGGGTGTTATTCATGTGTGCCATGCTATAATGTAATGTATAAGTGATTGTTATACAACTGTGTGAAGTGTTGATCTTGATAATTGTGAAGCAGATTAAGGTGAGTACATTAACCCTTATACGTGGCTTTATGTACAAATTACGTGATTACGTATGTTGTTATGAGACTAGCATGTTTTGTGTTGTGCCGTACCCATTGTTGTGGTTGTGGCCACCGTGGGTATTGGTAGTGTGGTAGACTGATATCAGAATATGTGGTCTTTGATGGTGGGTGTTGTAAGGACGAAAGTGGTGACATGACTAGTTCTTGTATGCGTTGTGGTTTGAGATATATTGTTCATGTGTTTGTGGTTTGTGCCCACTGAGCGAAAGCGTAACCCGTTGTGGTTTCCCCTCAGATGCAGGTTCCTCGGGAAAGGTTAAAGGAATGGTCAAAGCTTAAAGTTCCGGTTACACAAGGCTCAGGTCAATTAAAACATGGTGAAGTGTTAAAGACATTTTTAGTTGAGAAGTGGGTTTTTGGAACTTCTACATTTTAACTGTGTTGGACCTCATTTTGAGGATTTTGTTTAAAGTACTATTGATACCGTTTTATAATTAAAAGTTATCATTTTGGTCAAATTCTGCTGTAATGGTTACCTTTGGTTCATTTTCGTTATCTTTTTGTTAAATTTATGGAAAAATGTTTTGGGTTGTTACAATTGGTATCAGAGCCTTGGTTTAAGGGATTCAGGCATTCACGACAGGTGAGTGCTTGAACTTAAACCCAAGTGCTTGTATTTTCAAAACAGGTAATCATTTAAACTTTGATTTTTCGAGTAAGTGGGGAGCGAACTGAGGCAAGGATCGGAACGTCAAGATGGGTGAGCACATTAGAGTATATCACATGGTTGTTATGGTTGATATTAAATTGTGGTTAATGTGCTATCATGGTGGTGTATTAGTACGATGTGATTGTGGTCGACATGTTATATGTTGATTGTGTTAGTATGATATGAGATTGTAAATGGGATGAATGTGTTAGCATGATTATGATATGAATATATGCTAGATACCATGGTTATCATGTTGATTACTTAATGTGATGTAAATTAATGTCTTCATGTAATGTGTGATGTGATGCTATGATAGATGTTTGATTTGTTATGTATGTACGAGCACTTTAGTGGCTAGAAATGTGTAGGGGTAACTCTTATTGCTCTAGATTGGATGTTGCCTTGTGAATGTGAATGACTATTTGTTAACCGAAATTGGGGATTACGACTCTTGGTGACGACGTAGAGCCTAGACATGTAGGGTATAATTATGATGATATAAGGGCCCATATCATTACAATTATATTGTGCATGTTCGGCCTTGGCGAAGTTATAAATAGTATCTATGAACCGATTAGGTTGGGAAAGGTTAGTAGTTGTATAAACATTAGTTGGGTTGGTTGCGTGATGGCTTGTGTAAGGGCATGCTAGAAATCAAGTGACATGACATATGTGTGTGTCCTCGAAGAGGATGAATAGACCACTCAGTAGCATGTTAGGAAAGGTAAGGTGTAGTGAGGGTCGTTGACTCGGACATTATACTCAGGACGAGAATGAAAGTGGTCATCTTAAAAGTGTGATGTTATCTGGGGTAGTATGGGTTGTGGACAAAAGGGTGTCCTCATTATGTGGGAAGTGTTATGACTGTATATTTAGATCAAATGTCTTTATTCAGTGGAGTTCGTTGGTGAATTTGTAAATCAGGATACTAATGGTGAAGTTAAGACCAAGATTGTATCGATGGGTAAGAATCTTGTGGAGAACTCTCTGGCATGTCCTTGTTTGGTTGTCGCTTAAGGGTTCGAAACACAATTCTCACATGTGAGTTGTTAGAAACACGGGTACAAATTTGATTTCAACGGAATCATGAGGAATTTTGAGATACCGATAAGGACTAGAGGGTTGTATACGCTCACTACATGATAGTATTGGCCCATATAGACAGTATTCTGGGTCGGAAAGGTTTTGCATGACGTGTTTTTGGGTGTTATCACCCAAATAAAGCCAGAGGTGGTAGTCGTGGTCAGTAGGCCCAACGGTTCAGGAGGAGTGAAAGGCGAACAGTCGAGGGTGACAAGTTGTAGAGACTTATCTGCTCGTTAACACCTGCAGTTCGAGGAGTAGAAGGACCGTGACTAGCACTCCCTGTATAGTTGTGGTAGAGGGTGCATTCTGCACCAGCTTCTGTTCAGAGGAAGAGAAGATTCTTTACGCGTTGAACCTGCCAAGGACGACGACATCTTTTGGTGGGACCTGAGAGTCCAATCGCGGATGGAGAAGCAAGATGTGAGTCCGTGAATATCTAAGGATGCGATAAATGGACCACTGCAAGCAATTACAAGAGATAGTAATGCTCAAACAGTAGTAATCAAGCAATATATGCACAAAATATGATGATTATAATAACACGATAACGCATATATAGAAAGTTGTCAGTTACTTGATTATTATAAAACGTTAACTAGCGACCCATATTTATAGAGCCGAAGTTACATAAAACACCCTTAGAGTCTATGACTCTTTTGAAAGGTGCACAAAAGATATTGTTCAAACTAACTATTACAAATGTTCAAAATACGGCCCTGACTTCTTAACAACCAAAAGTCATAGTCTAACAATCTCCCCCTTTGGGAAGAAGTCAGAAAGGCGGCGGATATTTCAGAGCAGGTTCCCACTGCGAGAGCTGCAAGTACTCGTCCCATTCTCGGATCGTTCTCGTACGGAGCTCCATCGCAGTCTCAACTCTCCTCAGCATCAGTCTCTCCTTCAGCTTGTTGTCGATCAGATCCAAGGCCTCGATCAGCTTACTCCTCCATTGACCGCCCTTGGTCTTTGGCATGTCGTTCTCCAACAGACGGTGCTTCATCCCGTTGTACACATACAGAAGGGTGCCGTCACAGAAGCTGGATAGCTCACTGAACCGCATGAACCTTCGCTGTTTCTTCCTGAAGGTGAGATACACAACACCATGCTCCGGAACCCTCGTCGGAAAGTAGAGCAGGTATTGGTCAAGTAGGTTGGCCTCCAGGTTGGGACGAAGCAGATTTACCTTCTGCTGTTTGCTTTCTATCACCAACTGATAGTCAGTAAGATGCACGAGGTTGATAGTGTGTCGCACATACCTCTTGAGGACTTCCAGGCCGTCTCGGAAGTAGTCAGGTTTCAGAATCGGTCCCTCAAGATGTCTGATGAGTGTGAGGAGATCTTCGAGATCGATGCTGTCAAGATCAGCTTCTGTGAACATGAAGTCTCGAAGATTGCCGTCAGGTTTGCCAGGGTTGTACATGCGCACGTGGAACTCAAGGAAAAGTTGGTGGCCGAAATGGTAAGGTTGGACATCCGTGACCTTGGTGAACTGAAGCTTCCTTCTGTTCTGCCCGTGTTCGTTCCAACTCAACTTCCTCTAGTAGATGTACGCAGTTCGGCGTCGACGTTTCTTGATGTGAGACAGCCCGAAGAAGACCTTCTGGGACCACGTGTGAAGACTTTCCTGTTGGAAGATCCGAGAGAAGGATTCCTCCAGGAAGGGTCTGAAGATGACCGTGTGGTTCCAACGCAGTCTGATCGGCTGCTGAGCTCGCGGACCCTCCGCAGTGCAATCTCAAGCTGAATATCCCTGGTGGCCACCGTCTGTTGATACTGACGCACCTCCTTCTGTAGCATATCTATCTGAGTTGTGAGGGAGGTGATGACCATCTGGTGCTCGGCTTCAGATACATAGCCTGGGACTTCTTCAGCGAGTGGTGGTGGTGCTAGACGGAGGACAGCAGTAGGAGAGCGGCTTGAGTTGCCAAAAGACGGGCGCTCCCCTTCAGCGACTTCTGCCTCTCCTCGTCCGCTTTTCGTAGCTCCTCGATCTCGGCTCGGCGGGCTCTATCTTCCTGTTCCTTGGCGGCTAAGGCTTTCTCAATGGCCTCAATCCGCTGGTTCTTAGCCACGTCAGCCTTCTCGATAGCTTCCAACCTGTCTTGGACAGCTTTTAGGATGCTGGCCGAATCCCTGGGTTCCGTTCCCGAAGGTGTCAAGACCGGCTCATGTCGGAATCCAGTTGACAGAGAAAGCCCCGCAAAGGTGCTTCCCTGGCCCGCGCTGACTAGTGGTACAGTGTCAAGTGCAGCGGGGCTTCGGGTGGAAGTCTCTAGATGTGTCCTAAGGGGCTCTATGACTCGATGTGTCATGAAAGAAGGCGAGAGCTGGGGATGAGCTTCTCTTGTTTCAACACCGATCGACTCCGAACGAGTGAAAGGTGGAATTGGTGGTAAAACCCCGTGATCTGATGAAACGACCACCTGTTGTGAGGCGGTCGAGTAGATGGATTGGGAGTGCAGTTGCGTTGGTTGGCTGCCAACGGCTTGACTACTGAGCATTGGCCGAGTAGCATCAGTGTGGGATGCCTCTGTGGAGGATAGACTCTTGGTTGGTTGGGCTCCGGTATCTGGTTGCCTAGGGTGGGCCACTTCTACCTCAGCCTCTTTTGGGGCTTCTAACACTGCTTCATCCTGGCGGGCCTCTACTACTTCGGCCTCTTGACTCACAGGACCCTGACTCTCACCCTCAAACCCTTCGCCACCAGCACCAAGTTGCATCCATGACTCGCTTGCCTCCGGTTCAGCAGTGCGTTCTTCGGTTCTGGAGTAGTCAACAAGCTGTACAGAGTCGCTTTCGTTGAAGGAGGGAGTGGAGACGTCATCAAAATCTCCCTTTCCCTTCCCCTTTCCAATGACTTTGCCCTTGCCTTTGCCCTTGCCTTTGCCCTTTCCTTCTCCCGGGCCCTCCTGCGGATTAGAATCTGGTGGCGTCGTGTCAGACGATCTGCTATCAGGATCACCAGATGGATCCGTCGGGAGTCTCGAGGTGGTGGCCTGATGAGTAGGCAATGAAGTACGGGCATGTTCTTCTGGGGATGCTGCCGTGACATGTCTACCAGAGTCAGAAGGAGTAGATCCAGAATCGTCAGTAGGAGTGGATGGTTCCGGAACCTCCTCGATCGTCGGAAAACGAGGAGTGGTTCGTCGGCGAGGAATGTACTCCTTGACCCTCGGTGTAGGCAACGGAGGATCATCAATCATATGTTGCCTAAGACGGCTCAATCTCTCTTCTCGAGTCCTCGGAAGGTCGACAGACGTCGATGCGACGTGAGCGGTGGCGGATCTTCGTACGATACTACCCACATTTTCCCTCACGTCCACATTGATCACTCCACCCGAGCCAGAGGCCCCCCTAGTGGGACCCCGGCGCCTCGGACGTAAGGCCCAAGGACTAGAAGGGACGGGTTGCGCACCTTGGGCAGCACCTTCCGGTTCTGGATGGTCCATAGGCGCGGCTCCTATACCTAACGACGCTCGGTGCTCGTTGGTCTAGCGCGTTGCGGACGTGTGGAGGAATCGGCATCTCGTACTAGCCCTCGGTGTATTCACGCTTGGCCAACCAGCTGATCTTCTTTGGCTTGATGACAGGATGACCGGAACGGCGTCGGATTTCCTGATTGCGTTCCATATGGTCACGAATGATAAGACCAAGGAACCGCAACCAAGGGATCGAATGATGTCTGGTGCATTCTCTGGTCGTCAGGTCCTTCGTGATGTCAAGCCATAACTGGGCAGCGATGTCTATTCGCCGACCATATGCGACCGAGTGGAAGATGTGCCAGAAAGACGTTGTCGCTTTGTTAATGCACTTCGTCTTCGATGAAAGACACCTGTTCATCATGTTGAACAACTGTGCCCAGATCGGTGGCAGCATGCTCGTAGTCACCTGGGAGACCCTGTTGACGTCGTCGGTGACCCCAAGAGCGAGGATTTCGCTGAGCAGTATGGGTCCCGAATCCAGAGGATCAAATTCCTGGTGGCCGCCATCAGTAGCAGCTGGCAGGTGAAGGACGCGTCCGATGTCCTCCATGGAGATAACCAGTTCGGTTTGATCAACTCGACCAATGGTCGAGAAGACTCCGAACTGTTGGTCAAGAACGGCGGTTTTCCAGAATTGTTGGAGGTAGATCGCAGGTACCTCGGCAGTGGCCGTCATGGCGTAAGAAAGAGGATGAGCTCGCAGGATTTCTCTCACGATAGTGTGTTGCACCCGGACAGTAGAGAGGTTCACATACTCGTTGTTTTGGAGTATGGGAACGATGTCCGTTGGAGCAATAAGAGCTCGGTCAGCCTCAGGGTCGATCAGAGAAAAAGGGCGTTCTCTCTGGTTTGCCATTTCTAACAGAAACAGGAAATAATTAAGCAGTCAGACCCTTCTAAACTTTAACAAGTGTTCTGACGAAAATTCGATAGAGTTTCGGCTAGGCGCGAGTCAGTTTTTCGAAGATTCCCGAATAGGGAATCTTTAAAACTGAGTCGAACGAGATTGTTAAACATATAAGCCGCGAAACTCAAGTCGAGATAATAACGACCCGAAACTGGATCTGAAACCACAGATCCAGGACTGGCTTAAATCTCGAATCGGTCTATGGACAAATCCTGTTAGGTGATTTGTTAAGAACTATTCTAGAGAAAAACCGAGTCCCGAATCGGGGGTTCAGAGTCCCGAATCGGGGAATTCAAAACACAATCATACAATATACTAATGTCCCGAATCGGGACATATAATATCTTTCTAAAAGTCCCGAATCGGGAGTTTAAACCATATAAAATAAGAGTCCCGAAACGGGGAATTTTAAACCCAAGAGCAAGGTCCCGAATCGGGATATTTCAATCTCTCGAATCGGGAGATTAAAAATCCCGAATCATGAACACGAAATTCCCGCATCATGAACACTATGAGTCCCGAATCGGGACTCGACGAACACAGCGACGGCTGTTCATATTTCGGACTCCAAATCGTCCCAAAAATGTGTCTAAACAGCCTAAAACTAGTCTAGATTGATACATTAGTGATTTAAACTAGTTTAGGAAGAAGATTGGAGCGATCTAACATCCCGAAACCCTAATCCAAGGATTTCTGGGTTTCGGGTTTATCCGAAAACTTTAGGCGTCAATCCGATCAAGAATCGTTGTTGTTTAGATGAATCTGAATGCATAAGGTTGTTCGAAATCTTCCTAGGATCGTAAAGAAGTAGTCGGATCGTCGATTGGAGCGATAACGAAAGCTCGGGGAAGCCGGGAAGCGATGGATCGTTCGGGTCGTTCTCCGTGTTCTTGATCAGTCGAGAGAGAAAGTGATAAGAGCTTTTGAAATTTGAAAGTGATAATTGAATTCAGTTATCAACTCCCGCTTTTATATTTTCTGATAACTTATCATGTATTTTGAAAATTTTATCTGATAACCACTCTCTCAGATCACGACTATCAAGAAATTACGGAATGAACCCTGAACTTAAAGTTTGAAGGAACTTCAAAACTTCCCCTGAACTTGTGGTTTTGAAAATTTGCAAAAACGGTCCCTGAACTTGAAGTTTTGGAAACTGTCAGGACTGGTCCCTGAACTAGTCAGAATTAGCAAGTTCATAGATTTTACAAGTTCAGCCCCTTGACGTTATTGAAACGACTATCCTCGAAATTTCCGAGATCGAATTTAGCAACAGTTCTGACACTAGTGGTCGGAAGACTTTATACTTTGAACAACGGGTCCTGAACTGAAGTATTCACAAGCCGTACTTCGGTTCTACAACATGCAAGAAAAATTAGGAATGGTATCCATTGCAGATTGCATCCAAGAGAGTTAGAAAAACACAACATTTATACAAAAGCTCCCCCTAGATATATGAGACGCAGAGGTCCCCCTACACACATGCATATAATTTAAACGACTGGCTCCCCCTAGAAATCTGTCAGGGGATCTAGCATGCCCAATTTACTAAGTAAATAGTAATGGCGCATCTCGTCGAAAGCTTTAGTGAACATGTCAGCTATCTGATGTTCACTTTCAACAAAGAACAGTTCAACGTTACCTTTCTCGACGTGATCTTTGATAAAGTGATATCGAATATCAATGTGTTTCGTCCGAGAGTGTTGAACTGGATTCGCCGCAATCTGAATGGTACTGCTAGAGTCACAGTAAATCGGAATCCGATGCATGGTATAGCCATAGTCCGCCAGTTGAATTTTCATCAAAAGAACATGTGAACAACAACACGTCGCGGCGACATATTCTGCCTCAGCTGTTGAAAGAGAAACACAGTTCTGTTTTCTCGAGGACCAACTTACTAACTTGTCCCCTAGAAACTGGCAGGCTCCTGACGTGCTCTTCCTGTTTAACTTACAACCTGCATGATCTGAGTCTGTAAAAGTTGTTAGTTCAAAACCAGAATCCTTAAGGTACCAAAGGCCAAAATTAGGTGTGCCCTTCAGGTACTTAGGATTCTCTTGACAGCCCCGAGATGTGATTCTCAAGGGTCGCACTGAAAACGAGCACAGACACATGTGGCAAACATAATGTCGGGTCTACTGGCCGTGAGATAAAGCAGAGATCCAATGATAGCACGATACACCTTTTGGTCAACTGGATTACCAGATAAATCCGCATCCAATTGAAATGACGTGGACATCGGTGTTGAAGCAGACTTAGGTCCATTAAAATCAAAACGTTTTAAAATGTCATGAGTATACTTGGACTGGTTTATGAAAATCCCTTGCGGGGTTTGACGGACTTGAAGTCCCAAGAAAAACGTAAGTTCGCCCATCATACTGATATGAAATCTGGACTTCGTTATCTGCTCAAACTCAGTGCAAGACTCAGGGTTTGTAGATGCAAAGATCATATCATCCACGTATATCTGCACTACAGTCAAATGATTACCTGACCTTCGAAGAAACAGGGTAGGATCAACAGTACCCTTTTTATATCCGGATCCAAGCAAGTAAATGGTAAGTGTTTCATACCAGGCGCGAGGTGCTTGCTTCAAACCGTAAAGTGCTTTGTCAAACACGTAAACGTGTTCCGGGTACTTGGGATTAACAAATCCCTCGGGTTGCTCAACATATACTACTTATTGAAGTTCTCCATTCAGGAACATGCATTTGACGTCCATCTGGAAGACCTTCATGTTCTTGTGAGCAGCATACGCGAGAAAAATCCTAATGGCCTCGATTCTAGCCACAGGAGCGAATGTCTTGTTGTAGTCGATACCTTCCTGTTGACGATATCCCTTGGCGACCAAACGAGCCTTATTACGGATAATAAGATCGTTTTCATCTTTCTTGTTACAGAAGATCCACCTCAAGTAAATGATTCTTATTCTTCTTGGTCTTTCAACAAGGCGCCAAACTCTGTTTCGCTCGAATTCGGCAAGCTCTTCCTGCATAGCCCTTAACCAATCAGAATCTGAAAGAGCATCTTGGATTTTGGTTGGTTCAAATTGACTCAGGAAGCCGCCGAAAAGAATTAGGTTTTCATCTTTCTTTGAAGAGCGAGTTGTCACTAAAGCAGATGGACTACCGATGATGTTGGTAGTGGAATGGCTTCTGGTCCACTTCCTTGAATGGGGAATAGGATCGTATTCCATGTTGTTTCTTGAGTCGTTCTCATCCCGAATGGTGGAGGAGAGAAGACTAGCATCCGGATCAGTATTCAACAAGGTCTCCGGACAGGGTTCCCGTACCACTTCAGCATAAGTTCTGGATGGAGAAGGTGGCGGAACACCTTCAGGAATTGGTGCAAGAACAGGGGACACTGTCTGTTCTCGGATCGCTTCAACTGCAGTTTCAGGAGAGGGTTGTGTTGAAGAGAGTTGAGAGGGGGAGAGAACAGTTTCCTCATTCACAGTGTTAGAAGAGGATTCTATTTCTATGATTGGGTTAAGTACAGATACCGATTCTACAGTGCCAGAAGAAATCAACGTACCGACTTTCAAAGATAGATCGGGTTCGTCTGTTGTATACACGGTAAGTCGCTGAGTTGAGTGAGTATCCAATAAAGATAGACTCATCCGACTTAGCGTCAAACTTTCCCAGATCATCTCTGTTGTTTAGTAGATAGCATACACAACCGAAAACCCTAAAGAATTTAATATTCGGCTTACGCTTGTTGACCATCTCGTACGCGGTTTTACCAGTCCGCTTGATGATTACGGTCCTGCTCTGAGTGTAACAGGCAATATATACTGCTTCAGCCCACAGGGATGGTGGTACACCAGAATGCGCTATCATGGATCTTGCAGCTTCGACCAGCGTACGGTTCTTCCTTTCTACGACTCCGTTTTGCTGGGGAGTACGTACAGTAGAGAAGTTGTGAGAGATGCCCACTTCTTCAAGGAAAGACTGGAGTTTCACATTCCGAAACTCGGTACCGTTGTCGCTTCTTAGCTTCTTCACCTGACGACCCAAGAGGACTTGGATTCGTTTGATGAAAGCGATGATTAGATCTGCAGCGTCAGATTTGGCTCTTAGGAATTCGAGCCATGTGTACCGAGAGTATTCATCAACAAGTACAAGCATATATCTCTTGCGTGCAAGACTTTCGACTCTCATCGGTCCACAAAGATCCATATGCAGCATGTGAACGGGATGGTGACAGTTTGTCTCCATCTTTGGCGGATGCGAACTTCTCTTCATTTTCCCTTTCTCGCAAGCAGAGCATAGGGTGTCTTTAGATAGTCGCGTCTCCGGAAGACCGTTGACAAGGTGTTTAGATACGAGCTTGTTCATATCCCTGAAGTTCTGATGAGACAAACGCTGATGCCACAGCCAGCTTTCTTCCTTCGTTGCTTTTGTGAGAAATACCATAGTTTCCATTTGTTGAGGAATAGTGTAACACCCCGCTAAAGCGGAACCACGAGGTGCCACAGTCAAGATTTCATCGCGATAGGAAATAAAACACACCAATCATTCATATCAAAAATTTAAAAGAGTTTACACAGTATTACAAGTATTACAATCCAACCATCATTCAGGTTTACAAATTTAAACAAAATATGAATTGACATGACTGGTGTTATACAAAAGTTCCCTTAATGATCTTATCAAACCTTCGGATTTCCTGAAAAGCATGATAAACAAGTGTCAACTACAAGAGATGGTGAGTTCACAGGTTTTCATATGCACAAAATATTTTAAATGCAACGACATTTTCAGTGAATCTTTTATTCACTACACTTTCAAAATTTAACTAAAGCAAATCCGTTCATTCGCTAAAGTTTTCGTATACAGTTAGAGTGAATCCGTTCATTCACTACCAACAGTGAGTAAATTTTCCGGATGATTTGTAAATCGCAAGATAATTAGTGAGTTACTACAATCCTTTCCAATTCATGACATGCTTTGCCCCTATCTACCCCAGCGGTGGGAGTAAATCCCACTTGCGTAGAACGTTTTGTTCAATACAGTGCACCTATCACTCGTCAGTTCTAGGTGGGTATGTCAATCCAAATAGCGCTATCCACATGTATTTTAGGCCCATTGTTATGAGTTAATAGTAGTCTTCGGGGACTTATTCATTTTTTTTCCTTTTATCTCACTATATCAAGCTTTAAACATATCAAATTTAACTCACTTACGTTTCATTTCAATTCAATTCATTTAAATCCATTTTGCTCATTTCGAATCAGTTCAATTCATAACATTTTCATAAATACATTCAATCATATCATGCTTTTCACCCCAAAACGTATAAAAACGGTAAAAGTGGGGCTGTGAATACTCACCTCGAGCGTTTGATGCGGGTCGGTAAGTGATGATGTGCGGTAAAGTCCCGGTCCGATACTATTCTCACCCTAAAAGACACAATAGGTTTATCGTAAGTTCTAAGCTTAACGGTCCCTAAGTCATAATCACATCGATGTCCATATAATGCCATTATATTATTTTACATTGCCCCAAATAATAAAAATTCATCTTATAGCATTTTGGTGTGTTCCTCACATTTTGGAAGGTTTAAAATTTATAAAGTTTGGATTCTTAGACAATTTCCAGAATCTGCCATAGTTTTTAGGTTGCAAAAATTACCATTTTGAACTTAGGTCCTTCCAATATCAAGTCCTTAAATTTTTACCCCTTGTTTTAGGGAATGTTAGGAACAATTTCACCAAGTTTCATTATTTTTAGAGAATTTTTACTATTTTTAAACATTTTTACAAAATCAGTGGTATCATCCTACTTTCCAGAATACCTTTTAGTCCTTGTTTTATTCATAAATAATTCTATACACCACTTCATCACGAATTTCCAAAGAGATTTTCTAGCTAAAACATATACCAAACTTTTGAAACAAGTTTCATGTCATAAGGATGGTTTTTGAGAGAGATATGACCTTTTCAAGTGGTGCATGTGTAATCTGCCATAAGAGGACAGCCTACACCACCAACTCAAACTCATTGGTTGAAGTCTCAAAACTCCTCTAAATGACATGATCTTGGACTTTTTAGAAAGCTAACTCAAAGTACTTGAGTTTAGAATCAAGAAAATTGTACTTTAGATAAATAATCAATGAGTTATGCTAGTTTGAAGTTGACCAAAGTTTCTGACCAAACACTGTTGCACACAAAAATGTTTTATGGTGGTTTGGGTTCAAATCTTGGTGTTTTTGCACCAATCCAGTGGGGTTTGAACCCTAACACTTTAAATATCATCCCATAAAAATTTCATGAAGAAATAAGTTCAAGAAAACCCTTTTTGGGTCGTGTAAAGTACATGCAACCATTTTGACAGAATCTGTCCAACATCTAACACCCAATATGCTACCAAAACACATAAAATCATACCATTTCGGGGTTTTTCTTGCTATTTCACCCATAACTCAGAATATTCAAATGTAATATAACTAAAATATGCTTTCATACCATCCAAATCCATGCATGAACTATTGATGAAGTTTAGCACAAGTTTGGTGGTCAAAATCATCATCTAAATGATTTTTGATTCATTTCTTGTGTTCTTATGGGGAAATCATTGATTTTCACCTTCATAGATTGTTATACAACATTTTCTAAGGTTAAATCTCTTTCCCAAACACAAGTTTCTTTCTTGAATCAAAAAGGGGTTAAAACCCTTGAAAAAGAAGAAGAAAAACTCACAAAGGAGTTAAAAACGAAGTAAAATCCTCTAAACCTTGCTTACCTTTGATGAACACCTAATCTTTATCTCAAATAGGTTTTTAAACCTTTAAAAATCTGGACTTGAAGATGTGTTCTTGGCTGAGTTTAGTGAGAGACTAGAGAGAATTAGAGAGAGAGATGAAGATTTTGAAAAGTGATAATGAGATTTTGTTTGGAAAATGGGAAAATCATTCCTTTTATACCTAGAGGGGGAAGAGTCACCTTGGGGAGTGGGGTGGCCGGCCCCTAGTGGGTCCCACCCACTCTCCATATATTTTTTTTTTATTTAAAACAGTGTACATTTGACACTGTTAAATCGACGCGGGTACCGGGTTTTTGTCGTTTTTTCGCAAATTCTAACTTTTCGAAAGTGGTTTTAGGTTATCTAAGTTACTTTACATATAATTTAAACATTATAACTTAATTTTCCAAAAATTATCTTAATTCTGGCATTTTTGGATTATCGGGTGATTTCGGGCCGGTTCGGGCTTTTTCGGGCAGTTTTCGGAACTCTTAGGATTTTAACCTAACTTTTTCTCGCAAACTAATCTATTTTCATCTTAAAAACTTATTTAACTAACTCCTAACCTACGGAAATGCTACAGAGTGACTGAACGCGTAAATTAACCTGGAGGTCGGAACTGACGGTTGTCACATTTACCCCCGGTTGAAAGAAATTTCGTCCCGAAATTTAATTCTTGCTGGTACCGAAGCGATCTTTCGTGAAGAGATGCGGGTATTTGTCTTTCATGAAAGCCTTCCGTTCCCAAGTGAACTCAGGTCCATGACGAGAGTTCCATCGTACCTTGACGATTGGTATTTTGCTGCGCCTGAGTTGTTTGGTTTCTTGATCAAGAATCTCGATTGGTTCTTCCGAGGCACGCAGTTTCCCATCAATTTGAATCTCATCCAAAGGCAAAATTACTGTCTCCTCTGACAGACATTTCTTCAGGTTGGACACGTGAAACGTGTCATGAATAGAGCTCAGCTCTATAGGCAAGTTCAACCTATAGGCAACGGGTCCGATTCTTTCTACGACCTCAAACGGTCCAACAAAACGAGGGCTCAGCTTCCCTTTCTTTCCGAATCTTATTAGCCCTTTCCATGGTGATACCTTTAGTAACACTTTGTCACCAACTTGAAATTCCAACGGCTTTCGCCGATTATCGGCATAACTTTTCTGGCGATCTCTGGCCGTTTTCAGCTTTTCTTGAACCATTTTGATTTTGTCGGTGGTCTCCTGCACGACATCCGGCCTAAACAATTTATTCTCTCCCACTTCCAACCAATTAAGTGGGGATCTACACTTGCGTCCATACAGTGCCTCGTATGGCGCACACTGAATGCTGGCATGATAGCTGTTGTTGTAGGAGAACTCGACTAAAGGTAGATGATCGTCCCAACTACCTCCAAATTCAATCACGCAAGCACGTAGCATATCCTCTAACGTCTGAATGGTTTTCTCAGTTTGCCCGTCGGTTTGAGGATGACAAGCCGTGCTTAGATCCACACGAGTGCCTAAAGTTGCCTGAAGCGATTGCCAAAATCGCGAGGTGAATCTACTATCCCTATCAGAGATGATCGATATCGGGACTCCATGTCGCATAACAATCTCATCGACATACAACCGCGCAAGCTTATCGATGCTATAAGTCTCCTTTATTGGCAAGAAATGCGCTGATTTCGTGAGTCGATCAACGATTACCCAAATCGTATCATGCCCCTTTTTGGTCTTGGGTAATTTAGTCACGAAGTCCATCGATATCTGCTCCCATTTCCACTCTGGGATTTCTGGTTGCTGAAGAAGTCCTGACGGTTTCTGATGCTCTGCTTTAACCTTCGCGCAAGTCAAGCATTTACTCACGTAAGTGGCGATATCTCTTTTCATACCGGGCCACCAGTAATGCTCCTTCAGTCCTTTGTACATTTTGTCGGATCCTGGATGTATCGAGTACTTTGATTGATGAGCTTCATCCATGATCATTTTCCTCAGCTGCTCCACACTTGGAATCCAAATTCTTCCCTTGAAATAACATACTCCATCCCCTTTCTTCTCGAATTCCTTTTCTACGCCATGAAGGGTTTCTTTCTTTATGTTGTCAGTCATTAGGGCTTCCCTTTGAGCTTCCAATATCTGGCTTTTCAAACTGGTCTGGACCAAAACTCCCATGGCTCGCGCTCTTGTAGGCTTCACTCTTTCTTTTCTGCTTAGCGCATCAGCCACTACGTTCGCCTTCCCTGGGTGGTATTTGATCTCACAATCATAGTCACTGAGCAACTCCACCCATCTTCTCTGCCTCAAGTTTAACATCTTTTGGTCCAGAATATGCTGAAGACTCTTATGATCCGTAAAGATAGTGCATTTGGTGCCGTACAGATAATGTCTCCAAATCTTAAGGGCAAACACCACTGCTCCGAGTTCCAAGTCGTGAGTGGTGTAGTTCTTCTCGTGGACCTTCAACTGTCTGGATGCATAGGCAATGACCTTCTCGTTCCGCATCAAGACACATCCTAAGCCTTGATGTGAAGCATCGCAATACACTACAAAGTTACCCGTTCCTTCGGGTAACGCTAGAATGGGCGCATTGCACAACTTATGCTTGAGTAATTGGAATGCTTCCTCTTGTTTCTCTCCCCAGACGAACTTCTTGTCTTTTTGCGTCAAGGTTGTCAACGGCTGCGCAATCTTAGAAAAATTTGCGATGAATCTTCGGTAATAACCTGCCAAACCGAGAAATTGTCGAATTTCGGTTGGGGTCTTTGGGGCTTCCCACTTCTTTACGGCCTCGATCTTGGCTGGGTCGACGTGTATTCCTTCTTTGTTCACTACGTGACCTAAGAAGTGAACTTCTCGGATCCAAAATTCGCACTTCGAAAATTTGGCGTAAAGCTTTTCAGCCTTTAGTAATTCCAATACCAGCCTCAGATGTTGCTCATGATCCTCCTTGCTCTGCGAATAAATCAGGATATCGTCTATGAAGACAATTACGAACTTGTCTAAGTAAGGTCGGCACACTCTGTTCATTAGATCCATAAACACTGCTGGAGCGTTCGTCAATCCAAAAGGCATGACTAAGAACTCATAGTGACCATATCGAGTTCTAAACGCTGTCTTTGCGATGTCTTCCTCACGAACTCGCATTTGATGGTATCCCGATCGAAGATCGATCTTGGAGAAGTACGTTGCTCCTTGCAGTTGATCGAATAGGTCATCGATGCGTGGAAGAGGGTATCGGTTCTTGATGGTGATCTTGTTCAGTTCCCTATAGTCAATGCACATGCGAAATGATCCATCCTTCTTTTTGACGAACAGCACAGGGGCTCCCCAGGGCGAAGAGCTGGGTCGGATGAATCCCTTATCTAACAGTTCTTGAAGTTGGTTTGACAGCTCCTGCATCTCGGATGGTGCTAGACGATAAGGTGATCTTGCTACAGGGCCTGCTCCAGGGATTATATCGATGTGGAACTCTACTTGTCGCTGCGGGGGTAATCCTGGTAACTCTTCTGGGAAAACCTCAGGAAAATCTCGCACGATTGGAATATCCTGGATTTGCTTTTCTTTTGCACTCTTATCTACCACGTGCGCCATAAATGCTACACACTCCTTTCGTAGATGGTTTCGCATTTTCATAAAAGACACGATCTTAATGTCTCTCTTTGGCTTGTCTCCATACACTTCAAGAAATCTTCCATCAGGTAATGCTATCACGACCATCTTCTCAGCACAACATATTGTTGCTCGATGCTTGGACATCCAGTCCATACCAACAATTATGTCAAAACTCCCTATCTTAATCGGGATCAAGTCTATGCTAAAATCCTTTCCAGATAATCCTAGTGTGCATTTTCTGATTATCTTATCAGCCTTAACTAATTCTCCGTTGGAGTATTCGATTATATGATCCTCTTTCAGATTCTGTGACTTTTTATTTATCTTAGGCCTGAATTCTAACGATACAAAGCTCCTATCTGCTCCGGAATCAAAAAGCACAGTAGCAGGATAGTTGTTGAGAAGAAACGTACCTGTAACCACGTCGGGGTTTTTCCTTGCTTCCTCTGCCCCAATCACAAATGCTCTCCGTCGAGCTAGTCCTCCTCGGTTTCCTTGGTTTGCTTGGTTTGCCGGCTGCACCCGATTTGCGTAGGGTCTCTGATTCAACTTGGGACAATCATTCCGGTAATGATTTAAGCTCCCACACTCAAAACAAGTTCCCTTCTTACAGCCCTTGTCAGTATGGCCTCCCCTGCCACATCTAGAACAGACAATACACCTCCCACCATGAAGGTTCCCGCACTTGCCACACTTCTGATTCGTTCCTCTCTCTCTTTCTGCCATCTGAGTCTGCAATCCGTAGCTCCTGGTTACTCTTCTATCCTTGCCCATCTTTCCCCTGAATTGTGGTTTGGTAGACTCCTCTATCTTCCTCTTTCCTTTCGCCCCATCACTCGGAAAGGTTCCTGATCGGACTGCATTGTTGGTGAGTCGATTTGCCAGATTCACCGCCTCTTGCAGAGTTTTCGGGTCTGCTGCGGTTACATTTCCCCGGATTACTGGTGATAATCCCCAGACGTATCGATCTACACGGTTCTGTTCAGGTGTTACCAGATGCGGTACTAGCTTAGCCAATTCATGGAATCGGGTAGTGTAAGTGGTGACATCATTTCCTTTCATCTCATGGTGCCACAACTCCGCTTCTAGTTTCTGTATCTCACTTCGCGGGCAAAACTCATCCTTAAGCATCTTCTTGAAATCCTCCCAAGATATTTGATTGGTTGCCTCACGTCCACGGGTCTGAATTTGAGTGTTCCACCAAGTTAGAGCTCGTCCTTGTAACAAGCAGGCAGCATACTGTACCTTATTTCCCTCCGTACACTTACTGATATGGAGGACATATTCCATGCCCTCTATCCAAGTTAACAGGCCAACCGCTCCTTCGGTTCCAAAGAATTCTTTAGGATTACAGCTACGGAAGGATTTGTACGTACATTCCCTTTCTCTACGCTCGTGATTTTGGTTTTGATTCGCATTGAATCCAGCTGCCACTTGGCTAACTATATTAGGAAGAGAGGCTATGACTTGCTCCGAAACGAGTCTTGCAAGTTCCGGATCTTCCCTTCTTGGAGGCATGTTTCTAAAACATAACCATAATAAAGGCATTTAGTGATGAGCTAGCAAATCTAAGTTCTGGCGATTTACTAACTATCCACTCATTCAAGCCACAGTGTTTACGCAACATATTAAACTTATTATATCAACTAACGAGGTCATTAGATGTATAATAATTTAAACATTTCATTTATACGTAAAAATGCAAATATAACATGCAACTTATATCAAACCATATCATAGTAGCATCGATATCATTTCCCAAAAATAACCAAACAATCGTACGGTTTTACAGTCATCCAAAATATCAAATGTCATAAATGTTCAAATACTGGGCATCATGCCCCAAAACATGAATCAGCATAAGATCCCATCTCCTAATAGCCAGCCCCCCACATAGCCCAGACGAACAAGATGATAGCCAGAGCAATCACCATATACACCAAGGTGTATAGGTGACTGAGCGAGTCCATAGTGTGACCTAGGAGGGCCACGACTCTGGATAGCTGCTGGCTATCCGCTCCGGCTACACCTATCAGGGAATCGATCATGTGGTCATGATGATCGATCATGTGCTCGTGGATGTCCTGACCCCGGGCTAAGCGCTCGACCTCCTGACGCTCGAGCGGGGTCATGCCTCTCAGGCATAGGACAGGGGCACGGGCCACTGGTGGGTGCCTAGGAACCGGTGCTATCGGTGGTGGTCGGACGACAGGCGGTGGTCGGGCATCGGGTGATGGTCGGGCAACTCTAGCTATCGGCGACGACGGACGGTAGGGCGGCGGAGATCCAGATGATGCAGAGGACGAGGACGACGACGACGATGACGATGACGACCCACCCTGGCCCCTTACCCGTGATGGCCCCGCCCCATCCCCAGAGGGAATGCGGAAGGTCATCCGGGTAGGCAGTGGCACGCTCTTTCGAGCGGTGCGCCTGCCCCTAAGGCCATAATGGGTCTCAGGCCCGTAAGGTCGCGCCGGACTGGCGGGCCGGACGGGGACCTGATGGGAGTCAGCGTCACTGTCGCTGTACGGGTCACGTTCCCGGTCGATGGTCTGGGAACGCGTGGCGACACTCCGACTCCTAGAGGGTCCGTGGGACCCCAAGGACTGGTGCTCAGACGGGTCGGTCTCCTGAGACATGATAACTGCGATAGAAAAATTTTAAGTTATCAATTTAGAAATATTTTCAAAACTTGTACATATTAATGCGAACTCACAAAAATAAAAATGTTTTGCAGGAAATTCTCAGAAAGTTTCGACTTTTAAATTTTTAACAGCATGGTTAGTTCACAAGTCTTATTCTACTTATATCATGGCTATGCGTAGGTGATCAGGCTCCGCATTTCTATGATATACCAGAACAGTACCTATTCTAATCATACGAATTTTTAAATTTTTCCTATGCCTAGAAATCTTTTTAATTAAAGGTTTTAATTTCTTTTGAAAAGGTTGGTTATAGTACTTGGTTTTTATGAAAAACCGATGTTCTCTATAACCTATGGCTCTGATACCAAATCTGTAACACCCCGCTAAAGCGGAACCACGAGGTGCCACAGTCAAGATTTCATCGCGATAGGAAATAAAACACACCAATCATTCATATCAAAAATTTAAAAGAGTTTACACAGTATTACAAGTATTACAATCCAACCATCATTCAGGTTTACAAATTTAAACAAAATATGAATTGACATGACTGGTGTTATACAAAAGTTCCCTTAATGATCTTATCAAACCTTCGGATTTCCTGAAAAGCATGATAAACAAGTGTCAACTACAAGAGTTGGTGAGTTCACAGGTTTTCATATGCACAAAATATTTTAAATGCAACGACATTTTCAGTGAATCTTTTATTCACTACACTTTCAAAATTTAACTAAAGCAAATCCGTTCATTCGCTAAAGTTTTCGTATACAGTTAGAGTGAATCCGTTCATTCACTACCAACAGTGAGTAAATTTTCCGGATGATTTGTAAATCGCAAGATAATTAGTGAGTTACTACAATCCTTTCCAATTCATGACATGCTTTGCCCCTATCTACCCCAGCGGTGGGAGTAAATCCCACTTGCGTAGAACGTTTTGTTCAATACAGTGCACCTATCACTCGTCAGTTCTAGGTGGGTATGTCAATCCAAATAGCGCTATCCACATGTATTTTAGGCCCATTGTTATGAGTTAATAGTAATCTTCGGGGACTTATTCATTTTTTTTCCTTTTATCTCACTATATCAAGCTTTAAACATATCAAATTTAACTCACTTACGTTTCATTTCAATTCAATTCATTTAAATCCATTTTGCTCATTTCGAATCAGTTCAATTCATAACATTTTCATAAATACATTCAATCATATCATGCTTTTCACCCCAAAACGTATAAAAACGGTAAAAGTGGGGCTGTGAATACTCACCTCGAGCGTTTGATGCGGGTCAGTAAGTGATGATGTGCGGTAAAGTCCCGGTCCGATACTATTCTCACCCTAAAAGACACAATAGGTTTATCGTAAGTTCTAAGCTTAACGGTCCCTAAGTCATAATCACATCGATGTCCATATAATGCCATTATATTATTTTACATTGCCCCAAATAATAAAAATTCATCTTATAGCATTTTGGTGTGTTCCTCACATTTTGGAAGGTTTAAAATTTATAAAGTTTGGATTCTTAGACAATTTCCAGAATCTGCCATAGTTTTTAGGTTGCAAAAATTACCATTTTGAACTTAGGTCCTTCCAATATCAAGTCCTTAAATTTTTACCCCTTGTTTTAGGGAATGTTAGGAACAATTTCACCAAGTTTCATTATTTTTAGAGAATTTTTACTATTTTTAAACATTTTTACAAAATCAGTGGTATCATCCTACTTTCCAGAATACCTTTTAGTCCTTGTTTTATTCATAAATAATTCTATACACCACTTCATCACGAATTTCCAAAGAGATTTTCTAGCTAAAACATATACCAAACTTTTGAAACAAGTTTCATGTCATAAGGATGGTTTTTGAGAGAGATATGACCTTTTCAAGTGGTGCATGTGTAATCTGCCATAAGAGGACAGCCTACACCACCAACTCAAACTCATTGGTTGAAGTCTCAAAACTCCTCTAAATGACATGATCTTGGACTTTTTAGAAAGCTAACTCAAAGTACTTGAGTTTAGAATCAAGAAAATTGTACTTTAGATAAATAATCAATGAGTTATGCTAGTTTGAAGTTGACCAAAGTTTCTGACCAAACACTGTTGCACACAAAAAATGTTTTATGGTGGTTTGGGTTCAAATCTTGGTGTTTTTGCACCAATCCAGTGGGGTTTGAACCCTAACACTTTAAATATCATCCCACAAAAATTTCATGAAGAAATAAGTTCAAGAAAACCCTTTTTGGGTCGTGTAAAGTACATGCAACCATTTTGACAGAATCTGTCCAACATCTAACACCCAATATGCTACCAAAACACATAAAATCATACCATTTCGGGGTTTTTCTTGCTATTTCACCCATAACTCAGAATATTCAAATGTAATATAACTAAAATATGCTTTCATACCATCCAAATCCATGCATGAACTATTGATGAAGTTTAGCACAAGTTTGGTGGTCAAAATCATCATCTAAATGATTTTTGATTCATTTCTTGTCTTCTTATGGGGAAATCATTGATTTTCACCTTCATAGATTGTTATACAACATTTTCTAAGGTTAAATCTCTTTCCCAAAAACAAGTTTCTTTCTTGAATCAAAAAGGGGTTAAAACCCTTGAAAAAGAAGAAGAAAAACTCACAAAGGAGTTAAAAACGAAGTAAAATCCTCTAAACCTTGCTTACCTTTGATGAACACCTAATCTTTATCTCAAATAGGTTTTTAAACCTTTAAAAATCTGGACTTGAAGATGTGTTCTTGGCTGAGTTTAGTGAGAGAGTAGAGAGAATTAGAGAGAGAGATGAAGATTTTGAAAAGTGATAATGAGATTTTGTTTGGAAAATGGGAAAATCATGCCTTTTATACCTAGAGGGGGAAGAGTCACCTTGGGGAGTGGGGTGGCCGGCCCCTAGTGGGTCCCACCCACTCTCCATATATTTTTTTTTATTTAAAACAGTGTACATTTGACACTGTTAAATCGACGCGGTACCGGGTTTTTGTCGTTTTTTCGCAAATTCTAACTTTTCGAAAGTGGTTTTAGGTTATCTAAGTTACTTTACATATAATTTAAACATTATAACTTAATTTTCCAAAAATTATCTTAATTCTGGCATTTTTGGATTATCGGGTGATTTCGGGCCGGTTCGGGCTTTTTCGGGCAGTTTTCGGAACTCTTAGGATTTTAACCTAACTTTTTCTCGCAAACTAATCTATTTTCATCTTAAAAACTTATTTAACTAACTCCTAACCTACGGAAATGCTACAGAGTGACTGAACGCGTAAATTAACCTGGAGGTCGGAACTGACGGTTGTCACATTTACCCCCGGTTGAAAGAAATTTCGTCCCGAAATTTAATTCTTGCTGGTACCGAAGCGATCTTTCGTGAAGAGATGCGGGTATTTGTCTTTCATGAAAGCCTTCCGTTCCCAAGTGAACTCAGGTCCATGACGAGAGTTCCATCGTACCTTGACGATTGGTATTTTGCTGCGCCTGAGTTGTTTGGTTTCTTGATCAAGAATCTCGATTGGTTCTTCCGAGGCACGCAGTTTCCCATCAATTTGAATCTCATCCAAAGGCAAAATTACTGTCTCCTCTGACAGACATTTCTTCAGGTTGGACACGTGAAACGTGTCATGAATAGAGCTCAGCTCTATAGGCAAGTTCAACCTATAGGCAACGGGTCCGATTCTTTCTACGACCTCAAACGGTCCAACAAAACGAGGGCTCAGCTTCCCTTTCTTTCCGAATCTTATTAGCCCTTTCCATGGTGATACCTTTAGTAACACTTTGTCACCAACTTGAAATTCCAACGGCTTTCGCCGATTATCGGCATAACTTTTCTGGCGATCTCTGGCCGTTTTCAGCTTTTCTTGAACCATTTTGATTTTGTCGGTGGTCTCCTGCACGACATCCGGCCTAAACAATTTATTCTCTCCCACTTCCAACCAATTAAGTGGGGATCTACACTTGCGTCCATACAGTGCCTCGTATGGCGCACACTGAATGCTGGCATGATAGCTGTTGTTGTAGGAGAACTCGACTAAAGGTAGATGATCGTCCCAACTACCTCCAAATTCAATCACGCAAGCACGTAGCATATCCTCTAACGTCTGAATGGTTTTCTCAGTTTGCCCGTCGGTTTGAGGATGACAAGCCGTGCTTAGATCCACACGAGTGCCTAAAGTTGCCTGAAGCGATTGCCAAAATCGCGAGGTGAATCTACTATCCCTATCAGAGATGATCGATATCGGGACTCCATGTCGCATAACAATCTCATCGACATACAACCGCGCAAGCTTATCGATGCTATAAGTCTCCTTTATTGGCAAGAAATGCGCTGATTTCGTGAGTCGATCAACGATTACCCAAATCGTATCATGCCCCTTTTTGGTCTTGGGTAATTTAGTCACGAAGTCCATCGATATCTGCTCCCATTTCCACTCTGGGATTTCTGGTTGCTGAAGAAGTCCTGACGGTTTCTGATGCTCTGCTTTAACCTTCGCGCAAGTCAAGCATTTACTCACGTAAGTGGCGATATCTCTTTTCATACCGGGCCACCAGTAATGCTCCTTCAGTCCTTTGTACATTTTGTCGGATCCTGGATGTATCGAGTACTTTGATTGATGAGCTTCATCCATGATCATTTTCCTCAGCTGCTCCACACTTGGAATCCAAATTCTTCCCTTGAAATAACATACTCCATCCCCTTTCTTCTTGAATTCCTTTTCTACGCCATGAAGGGTTTCTTTCTTTATGTTGTCAGTCATTAGGGCTTCCCTTTGAGCTTCCAATATCTGGCTTTTCAAACTGGTCTGGACCAAAACTCCCATGGCTCGCGCTCTTGTAGGCTTCACTCTTTCTTTTCTGCTTAGCGCATCAGCCACTACGTTCGCCTTCCCTGGGTGGTATTTGATCTCACAATCATAGTCACTGAGCAACTCCACCCATCTTCTCTGCCTCAAGTTTAACATCTTTTGGTCCAGAATATGCTGAAGACTCTTATGATCCGTAAAGATAGTGCATTTGGTGCCGTACAGATAATGTCTCCAAATCTTAAGGGCAAACACCACTGCTCCGAGTTCCAAGTCGTGAGTGGTGTAGTTCTTCTCGTGGACCTTCAACTGTCTGGATGCATAGGCAATGACCTTCTCGTTCTGCATCAAGACACATCCTAAGCCTTGATGTGAAGCATCGCAATACACTACAAAGTTACCCGTTCCTTCGGGTAACGCTAGAATGGGCGCATTGCACAACTTATGCTTGAGTAATTGGAATGCTTCCTCTTGTTTCTCTCCCCAGACGAACTTCTTGTCTTTTTGCGTCAAGGTTGTCAACGGCTGCGCAATCTTAGAAAAATTTGCGATGAATCTTCGGTAATAACCTGCCAAACCGAGAAATTGTCGAATTTCGGTTGGGGTCTTTGGGGCTTCCCACTTCTTTACGGCCTCGATCTTGGCTGGGTCGACGTGTATTCCTTCTTTGTTCACTACGTGACCTAAGAAGTGAACTTCTCGGATCCAAAATTCGCACTTCGAAAATTTGGCGTAAAGCTTTTCAGCCTTTAGTAATTCCAATACCAGCCTCAGATGTTGCTCATGATCCTCCTTGCTCTGCGAATAAATCAGGATATCGTCTATGAAGACAATTACGAACTTGTCTAAGTAAGGTCGGCACACTCTGTTCATTAGATCCATAAACACTGCTGGAGCGTTCGTCAATCCAAAAGGCATGACTAAGAACTCATAGTGACCATATCGAGTTCTAAACGCTGTCTTTGCGATGTCTTCCTCACGAACTCGCATTTGATGGTATCCCGATCGAAGATCGATCTTGGAGAAGTACGTTGCTCCTTGCAGTTGATCGAATAGGTCATCGATGCGTGGAGGAGGGTATCAGTTCTTGATGGTGATCTTGTTCAGTTCCCTATAGTCAATGCACATGCGAAATGATCCATCCTTCTTTTTGACGAACAACACAGGGGCTCCCCAGGGCGAAGAGCTGGGTCGGATGAATCCCTTATCTAACAGTTCTTGAAGTTGGTTTGACAGCTCCTGCATCTCGGATGGTGCTAGACGATAAGGTGATCTTGCTACAGGGCCTGCTCCAGGGATTATATCGATGTGGAACTCTACTTGTCGCTGCGGGGGTAATCCTGGTAACTCTTCTGGGAAAACCTCAGGAAAATCTCGCACGATTGGTAGAAAGGCAATCCTTCAACATACCGCACATTCTTGATGACGTGTTCTCCATTCGTCATGCTTCCATATGCCAGAATTGGTAGACGTCTCTTGTCTACAAGTTTGACGAAGCCTTCAGCTCTAACGACGTAGTCAAAGAGGATGTTGCGCTGCCCAGTCACATGTCTGAAAGCTCCTGAATCAAAGTACCACATGTGACTGCCCTGCAAAAATGCAAAATCAAGTTTATTTAGGAACCCATTGCCACATGGGTGTCCTACCGTTAGAAACAGATAAAGCTGCCGGTGAAGTGTCCTTTTCAGATTTCTCTTTAGGCTTAGGAGACTTCACAGGAGGCAAAGAATTTTGCTTTGTCATTTTCTTATTTCTTTCCCGGTGAGGAGTACCTGACTTACGATAAGCATTTGCATTACCAGGCATATCAACACGCATGTAATTATCAAACAACGAACAAATATGGTTTTTAAAAGCTGTAAGATTATCAGAATTCGCAGAGCGATTAGAGTTTACAGACTTTGAGTTCATGTTTGAATTACAACTAGGTGGGTTGTAGCCAAGACCAGTGTGATCATGACCACCCCATTTAGGGAAAGCATTAAAAGAGTTCTTCTTCTTCCGATATCTCCTCCTCCGTGGCTTCACATTCGATGTTCCATCACCTGTCCTCGCATCTGCATGAGAAGCCAGTTGTGAGTTGGGTGACGGTTTAACAAGAATGGATGGACCACCTTTGAAATTAGTGGCGTTTTGACAAACGAATTTTAACATTTTCAAAGGTTGTTTGGGTTCGGAGTTCTCACCCAGATCAAATGAACTAGAATGAAAGTCTAGTCGCTTAATGGGTACCAAGCTACTAGCATCCTTAGTATTTGAATGCTGTGTTTGTGTTACTGTAGGTATGTGAGGCTTAACTGACTTCCTTTTGTCAGTACCGTCACAGGTTTTACCTTCAGTGTTTATCACAGACACTGATGCAAGTGGTTTGGTGGAACTGAATTGCTTTACAGCAGGTGCCTTTGGCAAAACAGGTTTTCGTGGAATATAACATGAAGGAGGATCATCAGCATCTAAAAATACCTTCACATCATACTCAATATTTGGATCCAATACAAGCTTAGGTAGGGTTGACCTAAGGTCTGGTATGAGAGGTGAACTTTTAGTACTTGAATCCCATGAGTCAGATTCCTCTAAGAAAGACACACGTCTTTTCAACTGATTGATTTGACAGTTTTGATTTGCAAAAGTTTGACCAAACAACAGTTCTTTTTCATAAAAGAGGTCTTTTTCCATTGTGTTATTAACAAGTTGGGTAACTAGCTGTTTTTGGAGATGGGTTTAGTTCACAAAAATGTATACAACTTGTCACGAAAAGTTGTTGTATGTATTGGACTTCTATTTTTTCCATTGTATGTATCAAACCTATCAAAACTACCATTTAATGTATCCAACTTTATCAAAACTTGTCACGAAATTGTATCCAACTTGTCACAAAAGTGTATCCAACTTGTAACAAAATACATTAAATTGTAGGTTTTTATAAGTTTGATACATACAATGGAAAAAATCAAAGTCCAATACGTACAATAATTTTTCGTGACAAGTTGAATACATTCCCGTGAAATAAACCCTTTTGGAGATCCGCAAATTTGGTTTTAAAACATGAGCATGAAAACTTTGCGTTCTCACATTGGTTCGACATATTTATCCTTTCGGCATTTGCCTCATGATAACTATGCTCCAATGACTTAATCTGGTTGTCTTTTTCAAAGAGAATCGTCTTAAAGTTCTTTATCTTATGGCGACAGGCATCAAGTTCTACGGCTTTGGATCTGAGATGGAACATTTCTTTCCCTATACATTCTAGGGCAGGAGGCTGAGTTGCGGAAACATCCAATGGTTGAATAACATCAGCATCCTCGGATGTATCAATTTCCCTAGAGTCATAGCTAAAGTTCAGATCGTCATAGTTAATAGGTGGCATTGCTACCTTAGGTGTCCTAGCTTTGATGCCTTCCCAGCTAGTGAAGGTGTTCTCTGGATTACTAGCAGGGGTAAAAATAGGACTATTTGCAACAGGACTGGAAGGGGGACTACTGGTTGAACTATTTGCAGGACTGGTGGTGAAAGACACAGCTTTTCCATCTATAATCTTAGTAAATGTTACAGTCTGCATCACATAGTTGTCATTGTCTTGTCCTTTGACTGACCTAGGTTCAGGTTTGGAAGCACTCATATTGTCAAAATTGTATATATGTGCAGGTGCTTTCTCAAGAATATTTTTCTCTGAATGTCCCAACCCAGGTTTGGCTTGATAAAAGGGATGTTGAGTGGTTTGCTTGGTAAGCAGACTCAAGGTTTGTTTAGATTGTCCTCTCTTTAGATTATTTTCCTCAAGCTCTTCTATTTTTACAAATAATTTTGTTCTTTCCTCAGAAAGAATGTGAAATTTGAGCTTGAGTTCTTCACGACTGCTTTCAATTTCGTCGTGAGATCTTTGAAGATCAAGGAGCTTGTTTTCGAGGATAGATTCTCTAATCCCAGACTCAAGCTCCATTCTATTAAAGTTCTCGGTGAGGTCCTCTAAACTACTTTTATACACAGCACTCTCTATTCTGAATCTCGCGACGAGAGCTCTTTCCATTTGGAGTTGGCTCTCGAGTCTTAGAGTTTCAGAATTAGACAGTTCATCAGGTTTTGACAAAAATGAACAAGAATTTACCTCAGCTTCTTCATCAGTTGAGTCATTTGGGGAACAAGATATGCAGGGTTCCTCAAAGTCAGCCATAAGGCAATGTCCTTGCACGGCGGAAGGGCCTTCATCATTTGAGTCCTCTGGCTCCATGATCCAGTCTTCCTCATCAGCCAACAGCACCTTTCCAAGCTCTTTCTTCTTCATCATGGCAGCCTTCTTCTCAAAGTAGGCAGAGTCTTTGAGCTATTTCTTGCAATCAGATGCATAGTGACCCGGGTCACCACAGTTGTAGCAAGTGGGAACCCGAGCAGTATTTCTGTTTTGATTGGCTGTTGGTGGAGCTTCTAGAGCTGGTAGCTTGTTCGTTGTGGTGGTTCAGTTCCACCGGTGTTGTTGTACTGACGACCTTCATCATTTGTCTTCTGGTTCTGGTTGTTATTGTTAGAACCAGATTGGTCGTTCGACCTTTGATTGTAACCACCTCCCTGATAACCTCTGTTCCCATGGTAGTTGTTGGAGTTGTAATCCTGATCCTTTTGCTGTTGCTGGTTGTTGTTGTAGCCTTGTCTTGGATCTTGATAAGATCCTTGATGGTGGTACCCAGAACTATCACGTTGTTGATAATTGTTTGTTCTCCCCTGATCATTCCTTTGAAAGCTTTCTCTGGACTGGTGTTTTGGTAAAAATTTACACAATTTAATATCTTAAGATGTTGTGAGGCGAATCCGTCGAGAGAAAGAAATCTAATTCGATAAAACGTGCGATGAAATAAAATAAATGACAAGAAGATTGATGACGCGGGAAAAACCTCGAGGTCGAGGAAAAAACCTGCGGCCGACTAAAGGGGTATAGTCGACGTTGCACTAAGTATCACCAATAAGGGGTGATGTCCTCGAGTTGTACAGCGTAGATCGTACGATTACAATGAAACAGAATGTAAATTACAAAGATTAATATCGAAATTGTAGAGAGTATTCAGAAGTTCCAAAGTAATCAGGTGTCTTCAAATGATGTCTTCGAACTCCTTTTATAGCTGACCAGAGTGTAACAGTCGTCCCATAATTATGTCTTTAATGCAACGACTATAACGGTAGCTTAAATCTCGCATGTAACGGTCGAAGCTTTATGAAGAGCGTATCTTGGTCTTTAACGGTCACTTGATCTTCGATGTCTGTCGCTTATCTGTTACAAATGATCATATTTAAGATATATTTAACCGTTAGTGTTATATCGTATGATATCGTACGTTTCTAGGTTATATCGTACGATATCTTATGTAAAGATCGTTCGATATTTGGTTGTTGTCGATCGAGGGTATACGTATCTCATCTCATGACCTTATCTTAATACAGGATTATCATCCTGAAAGATATCTTATGATTTTAAGTCGGTCGTTGTGCGTCGTGCAATTTTTCACCCAAACAGTTTGCCCCCGAGATTTAGAAAAATTTTATTCTGAATATTTCTGAATCTCTTATCTGCAAAAGTCGATTGTTAATTATAATAGAGAATAATCAATTGTTAGTGAACGAATTTCATTTAAATCATTTTGAATAGGAACGGTTTCGATGACGTCGTCGTGATGACGCGTTTACAACAGCTGTCGTCTCAACGGTTGTAATTGGACGCGTGCCGATGTGTGATTGGACCTGCATTACTTGGAGAGAAAATTTAGGTGCCATATAATAGTTAATCTCAATCCGAATCAGATTCAAATCTCATAATTTCGATAAAGCAATCGTTTCCTAAAATCGTTCCTCTATTTTCGTCCAAGATTTGAGCGACGATTGTTTAAAAGGTACCTTCTTCTTCTAAGTTTTTCATGCGTTTAAAATCCATTGCCCAGAAAAGTACTAGAGGTCTTGATACTCTTAGGTTTTTAAGGTTAAGAAGAAGTCTTGATAGATTAGATTTCGTTATGTCGCCTGAGGTTAAGAGTACGATTAAGGATAGTTTAGAAGTTATGGCTTTGAGGGAATTGTCAGGATTACCAGAGAATGCCATGGTTAGGGTGGCTAGTGAGATTAGACCAGCGGATGCACCAGCGGGTTTCTTTGCTTTATTTGAATACCCGTTCAAAATAAGCTTTAGGTGGCCGTATAGTCCTCTGTCACGTGCTTTCATGAGTCGTTTCGATCTTTCTCCTGGTCAACTAATGCCCCAATTCTGGAGGGTCATTAACGTCATCGAACGTGTGACGAAGGACTGGGGTCGTCCCGCGTTTTCTGTCGATGATCTACTTACGACGTATACGGTGAAGCCGACGGAATATCATCGATACGGTCTTTTTCCCAAAGGCAGAGGGGATTCGATGCTGGTTCACGGTACTCAGGTCCACGACAGGGGTTGGAAGACAAGATACGTATTTGTTCAGTCTTCTTCGGTCCTAGGAGATGGGAGTTGGGTGGTTCCGGAATGGAATCCATTAGGTATAGGTGTTTTTCTTGTAAAATAATTTTTCTCGTAATTTTTTATTTGTTTATCTCATGTCTGAATTTTTCCTTTCTGCAGAGATCGACTTCTCGTTCGACGCTACTGAAGAATCGAAAGCCGCAGTCGAACGATTCTTATCGTACAGCATCGGTGAGCGTTTTTATTCCACTTTGAAGGCTAAGGAGATCGTGATAGAGTGCGAGGAAGAAACTACTCAGACTGACCCTGAAGTTCAAGTGATCTCAGAGGAAGAGATGGAAGGTAAATCGTACGTTCGATATACATCGTACGTTAACACTTGTTACTTGTTTTTCATATTTGCTTTGCTTTTGTAGGATCATTGAAGAAGCCGTCGAGGAGATCAGAACAACTTGAGGCTGCTAGGAGGGCAGCTTTGAAGAAAAAAGAGATGGCTGGAGGTGAGCCTCCAACGAAACGTACGAGGTCTACATCTGAGACCTCTGATCCGTCGCATGAAACCGCTCGAAAGGTGGACGACGCGATCAATGCTTCTCCGATCAGGTCTGCTCCTCCTGAGGATCAGTCGAAGGGAGCCAAAGCGACAAAAACTCCTGCAAAGGTGTCGAAGAAGACGTCTTTCGACGTAGGATCAACGTCTCTGAACATAACCCTCCCGAAGGGTTTTCTTGAAGAGGATGTCTTGAGGAAGGAAGACATTTTTCCTGCCATCGAGCAATTCTTCCTACCCTCGCAGAAAGAGCAGTTCGCGAGGCAAAGATTTGAGGAAATAGATGCTGCTGCTGTGGGCCTCTCCTTCTTGGTAAGTTTTCTTTCTATCGCATGATTACGCTTTTAGATATCGTACGATTTTAATTAACCTCTTTTGCTTTCCAGGGCTTTCAAGCCAGCCTTGGTCTTCATTCTCGAATGGAGACCATTAAGAAAGACATGCGCGATAAGATGGCGAGTGAAAGGGCTGCCCTGAAGGAGGCGGATAAGGCCAAGGAGAAGGTCTTCAAGCTTGCGTTTGATCTGGAGGCCAAGCAGGTCAAAATCGATGACCTGGAGTTGAAGCCTGAAGAGTCCGAGCGCATGAGGGAAGAGCAACGATCTCGTATGAAGATCGTCCTTGATCGTACGTCCAAGCTAGAGGAGGAGCTGAAAGCAGTGCGACTTGAGAAGGCATCAAGATAGGAAGTCTTATCCTCTGAGATCCAAGATCTAAAGGACGAGGCGGCGTTAATAAGGGTTGTAGCTCGTGCGTCCCTTATGCGTCGTGTGATAGCTGGAACCCTCACCGTCGGGATCGCTAGGGAAGAGGTGGAGGCATTCCGTGAGCTCATGGGATCTGAGGATCTCAAGGTTGCTGCAGTTGGGGAGGAGACTCAAGATGATATGGTCTCTGGATCCACTCCAGCGATCTTGACTACTGAAGAAACCCCTTCTCAGATCGTCGGATCTGCAGAAGGTGGAGGTGTGGAAGCATCGGGTGGTGATACATGAATCATAGGATCAGACCTTTCTCCTAGTAGTTAGCTTTCGTTTGTAATCGTACGATCTTTTGTCTAAGTACTCTTTATTTGTTTAAGTACTTGTTTATTTTGAAATGAATGGTTTGATTTTATCGTACGTATCAACTTGTGTTTTAGAACTTAATTCTTTTTAGAAACGTTTCTTTATGTATCGTGCGACTGGCGTTTTGTCTTGCGTGCGTGCGTATTATGATCGTGCGTTATTAGCTTAGTTTATTCGTGCGATACTTGCGATATTCGTGCGATGCATGCGATATTCGTGCGATACATGCGATATTCATGCGATACCTGCGATAAGAAAAGAATGGCTAATGGGTGGCCGTTGGTTTGACCAACGGCGCTCCGACGCCCAAGTCAGTAATCGTTCGTAATAAAATAGTAGTAAAAAATGAAAAGGTTTAGAAGTAATACCTCTTAAGATGTGTTGCATTCCAACTTCGTGGAACTTCTTTACCTTCGATGTTTGTGAGCTTGTATGCACCATTCCCAATAATCTTAGAGATTATATAAGGTCCTTCCCACTTGATGGAGAGTTTTCTTGCGTTTAGCTCTTGAGTATTCTGAAATACCTGTCGTAGGACATAGTCGCCTACTTGAAAGATTTTTGCTTTAACTTTCTTGTTGAAATGTCGTTCGACCATGGCTTTTTGTAATGCCATTTTCTGGAACGCCTTTTCTCTAAGTTCTTCCAATGCATCTAGATCATAATATAGGTTTATTACGTTTTGGTCCATCGTACGATGCCTTGCGATTGGAAGTTGAGATTCGATCGGTAGTACTGCTTCACATCCATAAACGAGGGAGAAGGGTGTTTGTCCTGTTGAAGTCCTTGGAGTCGTACGATTTGCCCATAAGACCGAAGGTAATTCTTCGACCCATCTCCCCTTTGCTTCCTTTAGTCTTTTTCGAATCGAATTAATGATGACTTTGTTACTCGATTCTGCTAGACCATTGGATTGAGGGTATCTAGGCGTCGAAGTAATTAACCTAATTCCACGTTCATCGCAGAACTTACGAGTCCTTTCACTTATGAATTGCGAACCATTATCACACATGATCTCTGATGGTACTCCAAACCTGTATATAATGTTAGTTTGAATAAAAGAAATAACTTCCTTATCTCTTACCTGGGAAAAAGCAGCAGCCTCGATCCATTTGGAAAAATAATCGGTGAGAACAAGCAAGTAAACTTTTTGTCCTGGAGCAGGAGGTAACTTTCCTACGATGTCCATCCCCCATCGCATGAATGGCCATGGGATTAGGACAGAATGTAGGGGTTCGGAAGGTAAGTGGGACATACCTGAATGTCTCTGACAGGCATCGCATCTTTGTACGTACCTCATAGCATCTTCTCGAAGAGTAGGCCAGTAATAGCCTTGTCGTGAGATTCTATTTGCGAGACTTCGTCCTCCAGAATGGTTTCCACATTCTCCGTCGTGCATCTCTTGTAGGATCTGATTCATATGCTTCTGACTCGTTATGCATCGTAGGATCAATCCAAATGTGGATTTGCGATATAGTCTTCCTTCGAAGATTGTATACCGCGAAGCCTTCGTTTTGGTCTTTCTAGCTTCCATCTTGTCGTCGGGAAGTCTATCATACTTTAAATAATTCCATATATCGAGCGACCAGTTGTAGACTTCTTCGACCATTTGTACCTTTTCTTTTGCTTCGATGGAAGACGTCATAAGATGAATTATTGGGATGCTTTCTAAAGTTGGTTCATTGAATGCGGATCCTAGATTAGCCAAAGCATCAGCTTGTACGTTCAAATCTCTTGGGATTTGTTCTATCGAAAACTTTTCGAATCGTGCGATGCTTTCTTTAGCGGTTTCGAGATACACCATCATTTTCGAGTCTTTTGCTTGAAAATCGCCATTAATTTGATTCACTACTAATAATGAATCACTTCGTACGTGCAGACATCGTGCCCCCGAGTTGTAAGCTATATCCAATCCAGCGATTAAGGCTTCATATTCTGCTTCGTTGTTGGTAGCCTTGAATTCACATCGTATCCAGTACACCATGTTCCCCCCGTGTGATGATTTCAGGACAATTCCTAATCCCGATCCCCTTATGTTGGAGGATCCATCGACATATAAGGTCCAAAGCTGATTGTCTTGAATCATCACATTGTTGATTTCATCATGCGATGGTTGCTCTACTCCTGGACTGAACTCTGCCACGAAATCTGCCAACGCTTGAGACTTTATCGCCGTTCTGGGTTTGTACGTGAGATCAAATCCGCTTAGGTAGATACTCCATTTGGCTAATCGACCTGTAAGTTCAGGCTTACGAAGTACGGTCTTGGGTGGATAATTGGTTACGACTATTATATGATGTGATTCAAAATAATGCCGTAACTTCTTAGCTGCTGTCACGAGACCTAAGAGTAATTTTTCCATTGATGTATATCTGGTTTCGGCATTGAGAAAGGATTTACTTATATAGTAAATCGGATGCTGTTGCTGATCATCTTCTCGTACGAGAACTGCACTTACCGCATTGTTGCTAACGGCTAAGTATAATTGCAAGCTTTCGCCTTCAACTGGTTTTGTCAACAGTGGAGGGGAGGCCATGTATTGTTTCAGATCTTGCAATGCTTTTTCATGTGCCTCTGTCCAGTTGAAACCTTGATTTTTACGTAGTATATTGTAGAATAAGTGGCATTTGTCAGATGATCCTGAGATGAATCTGTTTAATGCCGCCACTCGTCCAGTAAGCTTTTGCACTTCTTTCACGTTTCTCGGAGATTGTATCTCTATGATAGCTTTGATTTGCTCTGGACTCGCCTCTATCCCACGTTGAGTGACCATATATCCAAGGAACTTCCCAGCACGTACCCCGAAGGAACACTTCGTAGGATTGAGTTTCATTTCGTATTGTCGTAAGATATCGAACGATTGTTTCAAATGATCAATGTGATCATGTGATCGTTCAGATTTTACCAGCATATCGTCGATGTAGACTTCCATCGTTCGACCAAGATGTTCTTTGAACATCATGTTTACGAGTCTTTGGTACGTTGATCCTGCGTTCTTGAGACCGAAGGGCATCACCTTGTAGCAGTGTATTCCTTTGTCCGTCATGAAGGCTGTCTTCTCTTGATCATCCGTGTGCATCAGGATTTGGTTGTATCCAGAATAAGTGTCCATGAATGTGAGTAATTCGTGACCCGCCGTTGCATCGACCATCGCATCGATGTGAGGTAGTGGAAACGGGTCTTTTGGACATGCCTTATTTAAATCTGTAAAGTCAATACAGACTCGCCACTTTCCATTCTTCTTTTGTACGACCACCACGTTTGCTAGCCAATCAGGATATTTTACTTCCCTGATCTTACCTGTTTTTAATAAGTTATCAACTTCGTCGTTAATAACTTTGTTGCGTTCTGGTGCAAACTTGCGTCTCTTTTGTTTCACAGGTTTAAAAGAGGGATCCACATTTAGTTTGTGAGATATGATGTCAGGATCAATCCCTACCATGTCTTCGTGCGACCATGCGAAGCAATTTGAATGTTCCTGCAAAAAAGATATTATTTTGTTTTTTATATCAGGGGTTAGTGTCGCTCCCACGAAGACTTTTCGATCAGGATGTTTTGGATCTAGTACGACTTCTTCAAGTTGAAGGTCATCGTACGATCGTACTCCATCCTGGCTCTGTAATTGCTAGATATCCTGGGGTTTAGCCTTCATCGTGATTTTGTAGCATTCACGAGCGATCTTCTTTTCACTGATGATTTCCTATACACCCCAAGGAGATGGAAATTTAATCTTCTGATGATAGGTTGATGGTACGGCCTTCATATCGTGGATCCAGGGTCTTCCGAGTATCGCGTTGTACGCTGATGGACAATCTATGACATTGAATTTAGTTTGCTTGTTGATTCCTTTAGCAAAGACTGGCAGTATTATTTCGCCGAGGGTATTCGTCGCATCTCCATTGAATCCCACCAATGTGGTAGTTCGTCGTACGATGTTGGATCTGTCGATGCCCATGATCTTGAGAGTATCTGAGAATATAACGTTAGCCGAGCTACCTACATCCACCAATACTCTCTTGGTCAAACAGTTTCCAATGGTTAACTGTATGACTAGAGCATCATGGTGTTTTTGGTTAACGCCTGATAGATCATCTTGATCGAACGTTAGTTTAGCTGCATCGAGTTCTTTTTCAGCTGCAGTCTTCGAATCTTCAGGAACAGGATATCCTTCAGGTCCTTCTCGTGCGTGTCGTTTGGCCGCAGAGTATGTTAAGCCACATATTTCTGATCCACCAGTGATACAATTGACCACTTTGGTATGGACTGGAGATGCAGGCCTTTTTGCTTCATCGCTGATAATACCTTTCAAGTGTCCGTTCGTTTTGAGGTAAGCAATCTCCTTTTTGAGGCTGATGCATTCGTCCGTCGTGTGTCCATGATCACCATGGAACTCGCACCATTTAGTCTGATCTTTGTCTTTGCTGGGATTCTCCGGCTTCTTGGGCCATCGTACGTTTGCATCGATCTTCCGCAGAGAATCTACCAGTTCTTTGGATGTACCTGCAAAATTGTAAGTAGATAAATCGGGATATCTAATTCTTCCTGTACCTTTGCTCGTGCGAGTTTTGGATTCCTGTCGAGAGTTTCCAATTTTATTTACTCTCTTAGGTTTAAAATCGTGCTTCTGTGCGCCCAGATTTTTCTTTTCGTTTGAATGTTTCCGTCTGAAGATGGCGTCGTCTTCAATTCTCATGTGGGCTAACGTTCGAGCTCGTACGTCGTCAAAGTTCTCTGGTGGATACTTCGTGAGATCCGTATATAATTCCGAAGAATTATCGAGCCCACGTTTGTATGCTTCAATTGCGGTTTTTATGTCGCAATTCTTGACTTCGATCATTTCTTCATTAAACCTGTTAAAATAATCACGTATCGTTTCTCCGGTTTTTTGTACGACATAGTACAGGTCACTTGTTTGTTTCTCCATCTTGCGACTGCTTGCGAACTGCCGAGTGAATTGGTTCACCAATTCAGCGAATGACTCGATACTCTTTGGCTTTAAATTTATAAGCCATTGTAGCGCGGCTCCTGTAAGAGTAGATCCGAAGCTTTTACACATGCATGCCTCCTGATATTGGGATGGGATCGAGGCAGTCCACATAAGCTGTTTGTATTGTGCGACATGTTCCACTGGATCTGTTACCCCCGAGTATTTAGTTGTAAAGGCAGGAATGTTGTATTTCTTCGGTATTTCCATGAGAGCGATTTCATCAACGTAAGGTGAAGCTTGGAATCCTGTCTTTGGTTCGACTTCAACTGGTACGGCTGCTCCAGGAAGTTTTGCGAGCAATGCGAGCATTGCTTTGTTTTGTTCCTCTAACATCTTTAATCGTGCGTCCATGAGGTTCTCGGTAGGTGTTACTCCAATATTTCCTTGATAGTTGGGTTGAATTGGGATATGGGTTACGGTAGTATTTATTGTTGGTATATGTGGTATTGGTTCTGGGATTGAATAGAAAGGTCGAGGAACACCTTGAGGTTGAGCGTAGGTGAATGCAGGAGGTGGTCCCGATGGTAAAGGAGGAAAAATAGGTTGAGAATTATTATTTTGTGGCGGACGTACGTTGTTTTGGGATGCTTGAGGCATTATTGGTATTTGAGAGGCTTGAGGCATTGAAGGTACTTGTGGTGCCCTGAATTGATTCTGTTGAATGAGAGGTGGTCTCGGAAGAGGTGCTGATATCGGAGGATTGGTTTGAGTAGTTTGGGGATTTAGAGCTCGTAATCGTGCGATTTCACTATTGGCTTCCATGTTTTGACTAGCCAACTGCTGAATTTGTTGTTGAGCAGCTGGTAGTTGTTGTTGCAGAGTTGGTTAGAAGTTGTTCTCCATGATCCTGCAATGAATACTCAAGAAAACTCGAAAAATTTGATTAGTAAACGGACGTTTTATCAAACGAGATTTTCTCAGAACGGGGTCCCACGGATGGCGCCAAATTGTTTTGGTAAAAATTTACACAATTTAATATCTTAAGATGTTGTGAGGCGAATCCGTCGAGAGAAAGAAATCTAATTCGATAAAACGTGCGATGAAATAAAATAAATGACAAGAAGATTGATGACGCAGGAAAAACCTCGAGGTCGAGGAAAAAACCTGCGGCCGACTAAAGGGGTATAGTCGACGTTGCACTAAGTATCACCAATAAGGGGTGATGTCCTCGAGTTGTACAGCGTAGATCGTACGATTACAATGAAACAGAATGTAAATTACAAAGATTAATATCGAAATTGTAGAGAGTATTCAGAAGTTCCAAAGTAATCAGGTGTCTTCAAATGATGTCTTCGAACTCCTTTTATAGCTGACCAGAGTGTAACTGTCGTCCCATAATTATGTCTTTAATGCAACGGCTATAACGGTAGCTTAAATCTCGCATGTAACGGTCGAAGCTTTATGAAGAGCGTATCTTGGTCTTTAACGGTCACTTGATCTTCGATGTCTGTCGCTTATCTGTTACAAATGATCATATTTAAGATATATTTAACCGTTAGTGTTATATCGTATGATATCGTACGTTTCTAGGTTATATCGTACGATATCTTATGTAAAGATCGTTCGATATTTGGTTGTTGTCGATCGAGGGTATACGTATCTCATCTCAGGACCTTATCTTAATACAGGATTATCATCCTGAAAGATATCTTATGATTTTAAGTCGGTCGTCGTGCGTCGTGCGATTTTTCACCCAAACAACTGGTACCCGCCTTGGTTAGACTGACCTCCTACGAACTAAGGTGCTTGTCTGAATCTGTTGAAGCGTTGGGGATTTCCCCAAAATTTAGCCATCAAGGCGAAGGAGTTCTCCAGCTGAAACATCTACTCTTCGGTAAGTCCATCATCAAGAACTACAGGTTCTTCAACGGTGTAGTTTTCATGAGAGGACGATCCTCTATTTGACATCAAGGCCAGTGTAGGAGGATCGATTTTCTTTTCACTTTTACCCAATAAGGTTTCTTCATGAGGCAACATCATGTTGTATAGCTCATGAAGTCCAAGTTGGCCAAGATTCTGGCTCACTTGTATGCTGATAGTGACTGACTGCCAGAGTTTGTTCAAACGTTTGAGGAATTTCACATTAACCTCGTACTTGTTCTTTTCCAGTCCGAGTCTCCGTAAATCGTTTACATAGATGTTTAAACGATTATAGGTGTCCGTCAGTGTCTCTCCTTCACGAGCACAAAATCTTTCATACGCGTTCATCGCGTTCTCCTTTTGGCCTTCAAGTGCCTTGTCACCACCTTGCATTTGCTGTTCAATGCCCAGCCACATCGCTCTAGCATATTTACAGCTGTCAACTCTCGCGAGCATGTCATTAGGCAGTGCCATGGTGAGTAACGTGAGAGCACGTTTGTCAATGGCAGCCCGGGCACGTTGTTCATGAGAGAAAATGTCATATGGTTTTTCAACCTCATATGCAGGTAGATGAGGAGTGACATCAGTTCTGGCTACTTAGCTACAGTAACCGTCGGTCTGATTGGTCCCTCAGTGATAGAGACCATCAGTTTGTCATCCAGTAGATCAAGAAAGTTAATCATTCGGCGTTTCCATTGCTGGTATTCACCTACTACTAATACTGGAGGTCGGGTTTCAGAACCGATACTGATTATTTCTTTCGACATCGCGTCCTCAGAAATAGGATCTGTTTTGAGTAGATGTTGTTTTCCGATTGGACAGAGCATCCGAGCTTAAAGCACTTTCCTTTATAGAAATTCGAAAATTTCAAAAAGAAAGGCCAAGGCGGGAAAAACTGAGAGTCCCGATTCGGGAGACAAAAACCCAAGTCCCAATTCGGGAAATAAGAGTCCCGATGCGGGAGTTCAAATTTCCAAGTCGGGAGTTGTTCAAATTTTAATACGGGAGAGGCTAAAGATCCGAATCGGGAAATAAGTTTTCCGAATCGGGATACGAATATCCAACTCGGGAAACAAATGATCCAATTCGGAAAATTTATGAGTTCTGATTCGGGAAATCAATTGTTCCGAATTGGGACACAAATGTCCAATTCGGGAATTGATATATCCGATTCGGGAACTTGCTCAGTAAGCAAGAACAGCCTCTAAAATCTGTCCAAAACTACCAAAACGATTGCTCTGATACCAATTGTGAGTCCGTGAATATCTAAGGATGCGATAAATGGACCACTGCACGCAATTACAAGAGATAGTAATGCTCGAACAGTAGTAATCAAGCAATATATGCACAAAATATGATGATTATAATAACACGATAACGCATATAGAGAAAGTTGTCAGTTACTTGATTATTAGAAAACGTTAACTAGCGACCCATATTTATAGAGCCGAAGTTACATAAAACACCCTTAGAGTTTATGACTCTTTTAAAAGGTGCACAAAAGATATTGTTCAAACTAACTATTACAAATGTTCAAAAATACGCCCCTGACTTCTTAACAACCAAAAGTCATGGTCTAACACAAGCCAATGCCATGACATCAGAGCAACTCGAGGAGCTGTTCTGGGAACAGTTATTGTTGCAGGTTGAGGTGGGGTGATTCACGAACGAGTTCTTATCGTTGGCATAGATGACGAAGCCGGTGAATAAAATCACTGACTTGTTGTGGGAAAGGTCACTCGTTTGTTCAATTACGTGGCAAATGAGTAGTTAAAGACGTATTGTTGTGGTGATCCTGAAGCTGAGCTTCGGGAATTTTGTGAGGGTACGGTGGAGAGTCCGTTAGAAGTAGATTGGTGGACGAGGGTACCGTTGCTTAGTGATGTGTAAGAAGGAAGTGTATAGGATTGGAGGGGATGAAGTTTCACTTGGATCTCATCCCTATTCCATTTAGGGAAATCGGTGTGGGGGTCAGTATGAGCTGGTTTGATTGTCATGGGGCTCGTTTGACTGTGAAAGTCAGCGGGTGGAGATCCGAACTCCAAGTGGGGGAGTTCTGCCCATCAGGAAGCAGATCGAGGAGACAACTGAAGCTGTGTTAGATGGCGAAAACAAGAGGATATGTTCATGTTGGGAACCGAAGGCACTTACGGTGCGCAGCGGATAACAAAACGATTCCCAAACCCGGACCCATCTTAAACCTTAACAGACACAATCAAAGTGGGATTAGCAATTTTACCTTTTGCGAGTAAACTTCCGGAAAGCTGGCAGGGGTTACACCGCTACTGACACCACGCGAGAAGGTTGCTAGACCACCACCAAGGATTACCCAAAAAACGAATACGAACCTCCTTCTCTTGGAAATTCGGCGCCGGTTTTAGGGGAGAGAGAGAGAGAGAGTTTTTTCTGAGTTGTAGGTTTAAAACTGAATTGTTACATGTATCTGATAAACCCTTAACCCTTTATTTATATGGATAAAACTAATCAGAGTTTTATTCCATATAAGATTCTTTGGTAATTATCTCCAAATATAATTTCCATAATTAATTCAACTAATTAATTAATTTATAAATAGTTTAACAAACTATTTATTTTAACTCTCTCAATAATTAATAATCAATTAATTATTTCTCACATAATCCAAATGTTCTCATTTTTGGGGTGCAGCGGTGTGACCTACTAGTGTCTTATAACATTGGACACGGTAAACCTTGTTACTATCTTGCACATAATCCTAACAGACTCCCACTTGTGCCAGACTAGTAACTGTACTGTTACCATTAGCCTAAGGAGGTCCCTAGCCAGACACTTAGGTTAACTAGGTTATAAGATCTCTTACATCCAGAGATACAATTCACGTTTGAATTTGTACACAGGTTCATTCCTTTTGCACACGATATTTCTAAAGTGTTTTAAGACATGGAGTGGAGGATTCATTTCTTAAAATCAAGTATTTCTTGACTCTGATTCCGATTGCCTGCAGTAACAGATATTACTAAATAACGCCTGTTATTCTATCCGAGCGTGGCCACGCATTTTCTGCCAATCTTAATCGTCAAGGGGCCCGGAAATATCTCTCTTTTGAAAGAGGTGCAAATCCCTTCTTGACTACTTGCATTTGGATTCACGGCTTCTGCTGCATCTAGTCACGTCCCGTATGGCCGCCCTGTTGCGGTGCAGCGTTGGTGCGTGCTAAGAGTACAGTAGTCCTCGCGTTCCCAAACCAAGTATCTCAGGTCTAAGGACAACCTATCAAGTCAGTGCTTATGACTGAGGCTCCATGAAGCAGACTTGATAACTGGTCACTTCCAATACCCAAACACTCTGATGAGTACCTATAAATACTTGGTCACATCACTTGTGCTTTTATTCTTTACTTTGAATAAATCATCAAGTATTTATAATAGCGTTAAACTCCCTATTGAAATTCCCATTTCAATAAGTGGCTACGGAAATTTAGATTTTCATACAAAACTTTGTAAAATCATGGATACGTTTAAATATGCGAAAATAGTTAATTTAGAACAATCATGAAAATAAAACCTCCATTTATTTCCAACACACTGTGAAATAAACACTTTACATGATTATATTGTTTCTAAATTAAACTATAGTGATAATTAATAAACTAAGAACTAGCTACTGACTTCCAGGTACTGCATCCCAATGGAATTCGCATGTGCCTCATGCTTCACCCTTGCTAGTGGCTTTGTCAGCGGATCTGCGACATTGTCTTCTGTTGGAATCTTGCATATTCTCACATCTCCTCTTCCAATGATCTCTCGGATGAGGTGATACTTCCTGAGCACGTGTCTTGACTTGTGATGCTCTCTAGGTTCCTTTGCTTGCGCTACGGCTCCTGAGTTATCACAGAATATATCGATCGGTCTCGAGATACTGGCAACCACTCTGAGATCCGATAGAAAATTCCTTAGCCAGACAGCTTCTTTTGCCGCATCAGATGCTGCAATGTACTCTGCTTCTGTAGTTGAATCTGCAATTGTGTCCTGCTTCGAGCTCTTCCATGAGATCGCACCTCCGTTTAGGGTAAAGACGTACCCTGACTGTGACCTGAAGTCATCTCTGTCGGTCTGGAAACTAGCGTCAGAGTATCCGGTGACACTAATTTCATCCTCAGAACCTCCAAAGACCAAGAACATTTCTTTCGTTCTTCTCAGATATTTAAGAATGTTCTTGACAGCCACCCAATGGGGTTCACCCGGATTCTGTTGGTATCTGCTGGTAACACTTACTGAGTAAGCAACATCGGGCCTAGTACACAGCATGGCATACATAATCGATCCAATTGCAGAAGCATATGGGACCGATTTCATCTTGTCCTGATCTTGACTAGAAACAGGACACTGTGTTTTACTTAACATTATGGCATGTTGCATCGGGATAAATCCTTTCTTGGATTCATCCATCCTGAATTTCTTCAGGATTTTATCGATATACGTACTTTGGCTAAGCCCGATAAGCCGCTTAGATCTATTTCAGTAGATCTTTATACCAAGTATATAAGCGGCTTCTCCAAGGTCTTTCATTTGGAAACATTTGCTTAACCAACTCTTAACACTCTGTAAGGTTGGTACATCGTTTCCTATGAGTAGAATGTCATCTACGTATAAGACCAAGAAGGTTACTATGCTCTCACTGAACTTAGTGTAGACACACGGCTCGAACTCACTTTTGGTAAAACCAAACTCTTTGATTCGCTCATCAAAGTGTAAGTTCCAGCTTCGAGATGCTTGCTTCAATCCATAAATGGATTTTAGCAGCTTACACACTTTATTAGGATTCTTAGGATCTTCAAACCCTTCTGGTTGTTCCATATAGACGTCTTCTGTTAACTTTCCATTCAGAAAGGCTGTCTTGACGTCCATTTGCCAAATCTCGTAGTTAAAGTACGCTGAGATGGCCATAACAATCCTAATTGACTTTAACATGGCCACTGGTGAAAAGGTTTCATCATAGTCAATACATTGAGTTTGCGTGAATCCTTTTGCGACCAGTCTGGCCTTGAAGGTGTATACATTTCCATCCATGTCGGTTTTCTTCTTGAAAACCCATTTGTGCCCAACGGCCTTACAGTGTTGTGGCAAATCAGTCAACTCCCAAACTTGGTTGTCGTACATGGATTGCATCTCGGCCTTCATGGCTTCCTGCCATTGTTCAGACTCATTGCCTGACACAGCTTCTCCATAGGATGTTGGTTCATTTAAGTCTCCGCTATCTTGAGAGACTAGGAACCCAAGATACCTATCTGGTTCTTGTCTTACCCTGCTGGATCTGCGAAGGTCCTGTGTTTGCACTTCCTCAATCGGTTCTGATTGAGGTTCAACATTGTTATGTTGAATTTCTGGCTCAACAACTAATGCAGTGTTTTCTTCGTCTACTACCTGTAGATCTACATCCTTTCTGGTGTTCTCTAGACTGAGAAACTTTTCTTCCAGAAATTTTCCATTTCGAGCAACAAAAACTTTGTTCTCTTCAGGGTTGTAGAAATAGTATCCCACGGTGGTCTTGGGATATCAAACGAAGAAACACTTGTCTGATTTGGGTTTGAGTTTTTCTGAGGTAGGTCGTTTGACTTCAACCTCACAACCCCAAATTTTCAGAAAAGATATGTTGGGTTTCTTACCCTTCCATAACTCGTATGGAGTCTTTTCTACCGACTTTGTTGGCGCTCTGTTCAGTATGTGTGCTGCTGTTTCGAGCGCGTGTCCCCAGAATGATATTGGCAGCGTAGAGTGACACATCATCGTTCGTACCATATCTAGTAAGGTACGATTTCTCCTTTCTGATACACCATTCATCTGAGGTGTATACGGAGGTGTGAGTTGGGATACGATCCCACATGTGACATCCGTCAATTTTTGGCCTTCAGGTTAGCTACTCGTTTAATCACTCTGTAGTATTTCCGTAGGCTAAAAAAAAAATTTAGTTATTTAAGTCTTTGAATGAAACTAGGTTAGTTGCGTGAAAAAGTTAGGTTAAAACCTAAAAGTTCCGAAAATTTGGCCCGAACAAGCCCGAACCGGCCCGAAATCATCCGGTAATCCTATAATGCCAAACTTTGAAAACGAAATGTACGAAATAAAGAATTTTATTAAAAATATGTATAAACTGATCCATATAGTCCAAAAATTCTCTCGAGAAATCGGTTCCTACCGAAAATCGCCGAAACCCGACATTGCGTTTGAAAACGCAGTGTAAATTTCTACACTGTTAAAAAAAAAAAAAGAAAGATGAGAGGGTGGGGTGGGCCCCACATGGCCGGCCACCCCCCTCCCAAGATCTCTCTCTCTCTTCTCTTTAATCCCTAATCCTTTTCCCCAAATCCATAATCATTTCATTTTCAAAATCTCTCTCTCTCTCTAAACCCATTTTCTCTCTTCCTTCTCTCTACAATCTTCATAATTTCCAGCCCTAAATTCATCTTCAAAGTCAGATTTTTGAGGTTTAAAGACCACATTCAAAGATTAAAGTATCACAAACACAAGGTAAGATAGTTAGGTTAGAGTTTAACTTCGTTTTTCAACCATTTTAAGCTTTGTTTTCATGTTTCTTGAGGTTTAAACCTCCTCCTATGGATTCTTAATCCTTATTGTTGTTTGGGAAAGAGATTCAACCTTAGAAATGTTGGAAAAACAATCTAAGAAGGTAAGAATCTATGATTTCCCCATAAGAACACAAATTTGGATGCAAAAATTCTTGTTAATGTTGTTTTAGACCATCAATCTTGGGCTAGACTTGTTTGATAGTTCATGCATGAGCTTTGATGGTATCAAATCTTGGTTAGTTTGTTTTTCATTTGAACAATCTGATTTGGGGGTAAAATAGTAAGAAAAACCCCAAAGAGTTATGATTTTATGTGTTTTATTGGTGGATATGATGTTGGATTTGAGACAGATTCTGTCAAGATTTTTGCATGTACTTTACACGACTCAAAAAGGGTCTTTTTTTATTCATTTCTTTATGAAATTTTTATGGGATGATATTTAAGGTGTTAGGGTTCAAACCCCACTGGATTTGCATAAAAACACCAAAATTTGAGTTCAAACCATCTTGAAACATTTTCGTGTGCAACAGCACTTGGTCAGGAACTTGAGTCACATTCATGCATGCATAACTCTTTGATAAATCATCCAAACTACAAACTTTTTGATTCTAAACTCAAGTATTCTGAGTTAGCTTTCTATAGAATCCAAAATCAAGTCATTTAGAGTAGTTTTGAGGGTTTAACCAATGAAAACAAATTGATAGTGCAATCTGTCCCATGATGGCAGAACCACATGCACAACTTCAAAGAGGCATATCTCCCTCAAAAATCACTCTAATGATTTGAATCTTGTCTCATTAGCTTGGTATGTGTGTTGGTTAGAAAATCCCTTTTGAAATTCGTGAATTAGTGGTGTAATGAATTATCTATGAGTTAAACTTTACCAAAAGGTATTCTGGAATTTCAGCTTGTACCACTGATTTTGTAGAATTATTTAAAAATAGTAAAAGAACTCTAAAAATTGTGAAATTTGGTGGAATTGTTCCTAACATCCCCTAATTCAGAGGGTAAAAATTTAAGGACTTAATATTTAGAGGACCTAAGTGCAAAGTAGCAATTTCTACAACTCAAAATTTGTGACAGATTCTGGAAATTTCATAAAAACCCAATTTTATAAACTTTGAACTTCCAAAATGTTTGGAAGACTTTCAAATGTGACAAAATGAATTTTTATTAGGTTGGACTATAAAAATAATATAATGGCATTATATGGATATCGGTACGATTTTTGTAATAGGGACCGTTGAACTTAGAACTTACGTTAAAAATTACGTGTTTGATAGGGCAAACATAGTTCGGAGCCGGGATTAGACCACGCACCATCACTTACGAAATCGCACTAAACACTTGAGGTGAGTATTCACAGCCCCACTTTTACTGTTTTTACGAGTTTTTGGGGTGAAAAGCATGCTTATGAATGAACGTGTTTATTTGTGAAAACGTTGCATAATGAATTGAAATGAAATGTGTTAATGAAATGAAATGAAATGTTATGTGATTGTTGAAATGAAATGTTTTATTGAAATGAAATGAAATGAAATGTTTTGTGAATATTGAAATGAAATGAATTGAAATGTGTTTTGAGTATCGAAATGAAATGAAATGAAATGAATTTGAGTATTGAAACAAAATGAAATGACATGAATTGTTAGTATCGAGATAAAATAAAATGAAATGTTTTGTGAGCTAAATTTTGATATGTTACGAGGCGTGATATAGTGAGTCTGAAATGAAAAAGTCCCCGGTAACTACTATTAACTCATAACAATGGGCCTATAATACACGTGGATAGCGCTATTTGGTTTGACATACCCACCTTGACTGACGAGAATATAGGTGCACTGTATTGAATAATGCTTCACGCGTGGACAAAAGTCCCACCGTTGAAGACGCGTAGGGGCAATATGTTATAATTGGCAGGATTAGTAGTGACTCAAAGAATAAATATCATGCGATTAACAAATCACCCGGGAAAATTTACTCACAGGTTGGTAGTGAATGAACGGGTTCACTCTAACTGTTTATACGAATTTAGTGAATGAACGGATTCACTATAACTGTTTACGAAAATTTAGTGAATGAACGGATTCACTATAACTGTTTACGAAAATTGGGTGAATGAACGGATTCACCATAACTGTTTACGAAAATGATGTGAATGAACGGATTCACTATAATTGGTTTACGAAAATACTGAGTGAACGAAAGGGTTCACTAAAATTTGTTGCATTTTAAACTGTTTTGTGTGTATAAAAACATGTGAACTCACCAACTCTCGTAGTTGACGCTTGATTTTAACATGCTTTTCAGGAAATCAGAAGGTGAACGATAATGTTTGATTTGGACAAATGTAGTCATTAATCAAGACTTCGTATTTTGTTTTACTATGTCTGTAAACTTTAAATTTGGGTTGGTTGTAATAACTTTTGTAAACTTTACATTTTGTTTTCCAAATGAATGGTGGTATTTATCTCCTATCGCTATGAAATCTGTGCTGTTGCACCTCGCGATTCCGCTTTAGCGGGGTGTTACAGATTTGGTATCAGAGCCATAGGTTATAGAGAACATCGGTTTTTCATAAAACCAAGTACTATAACCAACCTTTTTCGAAAAGAAGTTAAAACTTTTAATTAAAAAGATTTCGATGTATAGGAGAATATAAAAAAAAAAAAAAAAAACTCGTACGATTAGGATAGGTGCTATTCTGATATATCATAGATAAGCGGAGCCTGATCACCTACGCTTAGCTATGATATAAGTAGGATAGGACTTATGAACTAAGCGTACTGTTAGAGTTTAAAAGTTGGAACCTTCGAAAAAAGAAAAAATTTCCTGAAAAACATAAACCGTGTGAGTTCACATAAGCTCATCATGATTCTGATATCTGCTATAGCACTTATGCGTTTAAGTAAAGTAACGCCTTTGTTGAACACTCTTGCGTTAGCGCTTAGGATGACACTAGCAGTTTGAGGCGCGTTAATAAGTTATGCGGACACTACAATCACTATGACGAACACTATTACTTAGACTTCGGAGAAAGGCCCGTCCAGGCATTACGATTCCGACATTGGACTAACAAGTGAAGACATTTCAATTGATCCACCTCCGATTACCCCCAACAACTGTCTTATCCCAAAGTACACCAGTTATTCCTACGCCTAACCCGAACCTCCCAACGCCTCATTTGAGACAACTCAGAAGAGAGCTGCGGCAACCATTCGGAGTGGACTGGCGATAACTCAGCTAGATAATGCAAGATTATTTTACATCCTTTCGGGGATATTGATCGGTTATATTAGTAGTATGACACAAGGAGAGGCTCGAACTATGCGAACACTCGCCGACGGACTGCAAAATAGTCGCAGCAGGGCATCAAGATGGAATCAGGCCATAATTTAGTTGACAAACTTGGTGCATCTGTTGGAGGAATATACCACCAAAGTTGTAGAAAATGCTATGACGGCGAGAAGGGTGATTAGGAGAGTTGACTTGGGCGGACAAGTTGTGGTAATGCGGTTGGCAAAGTTGATCCTATCGATTATAACTCTCGTGATTTTGAAAGAATTCCAAAAATGCACTTTTGGGTTGTTCCATTTAAAACCCCAGTATGGACAAGAGAAATAATTTAAGGATGCATTAGCATCAAACTTTGAACTCTTCAGATATGTATTAAGCTTTTACGAAATTAATTTTTATTAAATCACCAAGACGTTCTTACCGAATTTATTTTAAGGAAATTGTCATAAATAAAAATACAAATATTCTCGAACATTTATTAGAGACAACTTTTAATTAAACATACATTTTACAAATGAATTAGAATTGTATTTTCCAGAAGAAACACACGTAGCTAGAAAGTGAACCGTGAGAATTAATCGATCAACATTGCTCAACTGATGGCCCAACAAGTCCAGGAAGTCGTACCTACCATAGTCACTAAAGTCACTACCGACCTTGTCGCAAATAGAAGAAATAAGGAAGTCATAATACCCATCGAATGGAAGGATGGTAATGCAAGAAAATTGGAGCACCAGTCAGAGGAAACGACTCGTGATAAATCAATCAGAAGTTGAAAAAGTAGTCAGAAATTTTGGAGCAAAGACCCAAGTAGTCACAGGACTTGAAAGAGGAGCACTTAATTGAGTATTCTAACGGAGAGTTAGTTAAGGCCAGCAAAGTAGTCAGGAAATGCACTCTAGGCTTAGCAGGAAAGGACTTTAGTATAGACTTAATCCCGATCAAGATAGGGAGTTTTGATATAATAGTTGGTATGGATTGGATGTCCAACCACCGAGCGACAATATGCTGTGCGGAGAAGGTAGTCGCATTACCATTACCTGATGGAGGACTACTCGAAGTGCATGGAGATAGGCCAAAGAGAGACATTAAGATCGTGACATATATGAAGATGCGAGGTCATCTACGGAAGGAATGCTTAGCGTTCATGGCACACGTCATAGATACAAAGGCAAAGGAAAAGCGAATTCAGGATATTCCGATTGTGCGAGATTTTCCTGAAGTATTTCCGGAGGAGTTACCTGGATTACCCCCGCACCGGCAGGTAGAATTCCACATTGACTTAATTCCCGGAGCAGGCCCCGTAGCAAAGTCACCTTATCGACTAGCACCGTCCGAGATGCAGGAGCTTTCAAGCCAACTTCAAGAGCTGCTAGATAAAGGATTCATTCGACCCAGCTCTTCGCCTTGGGGGGCCCCTGTGTTGTTCGTCAAGAAGAAGGATGGATCTTTTCGCATGTGCATCAATTATAGGGAACTGAACAAGATCACCATCAAGAACCGATACCCTCTTCCGCGCATCGATGACCTGTTCGGTCAACTGCAAGGAGCAACGTACTTCTCCAAGATCGATCTTCGATCTGGTTACCATCAAATGCGAGTGCGTGAGGAAGACATCGCAAAGACAGCGTTTAGAACTCGTTATGGTCATTATGAGTTCTTAGTCATGCCTTTTGGGTTGACGAACGCTCCAGCAGTGTTCATGGATCTAATGAACCGAGTATGTCGACCATACTTAGATAAGTTTGTAATTGTCTTCATAGACGACATTCTAATCTACTCAAGGAGCAAGGAGGACCACGAGCATCATTTGAGGCTGATATTAAAACTGCTGAAAGCCGAACAGTTATACGCCAAATTCTCGAAGTGCAAGTTTTGGATCCGAGAAGTTCACTTCCTAGGACATGTGGTGAATAAAGAAGGAATTCACGTCGATCCAGCCAAGGTTGAGGCCGTAAAGAAATGGGAAGCCCCGAAGACACCGACAGAAATTCGACAATTTCTCGGTTTGGCAGGCTATTACCGACGATTCATCGCAAACTTCTCCAAGATTGCGCAGCCGCTGACAACTTTAACGCAAAAGGACAAGAAGTTCGTCTGGGGAGAAAAACAAGAAGAAGCGTTTCAAACGCTAAAGCAAAAGTTGTGTAATGCACCCATTCTGGCGTTACCCGAAGGAACGGATAACTTTGTGGTGTATTGCGATGCTTCGCATCAAGGCTTGGGATGTGTCCTGATGCAGAACGAGAAGGTCATTGCCTATGCGTCCAGACAACTGAAGATTCATGAGAAGAACTACACCACCCACGACTTGGAGCTTGGAGCAGTGGTGTTTGCCCTCAAGATTTGGAGACATTATCTCTACGGCACCAAATGCACTATCTATACGGACCATAAGAGTCTCCAGCATATTCTTGATCAGAAAATGCTGAATATGAGACAAAGGAGATGGGTTGAATTGCTCAGCGACTACGACTGCGAGATTAAATATCACCCAGGGAAGGCGAATGTTGTAGCTGATGCGCTAAGCAGGAAGGAACGGGTGAAGCCTACAAGGACGCGAGCAATGGGAGTGATAGTGCAGACCAGCCTGAAAAGTCAAATACTGGAAGCTCAGAGAGAAGCTCTGAAGGCTGATAACTTGAAGAAAGAAACTCTACACCAGATGGAGAAAGGAATTCGAGGAGAAAGTGGATGGAGTGTGTTATTTCAAGGGAAGAATTTGGATTCCAAGGGTGGAGCAGTTGAGGAAAATGATCATGGATGAAGCTCATCAATCAAGGTACTCGATACATCCAGGATCCGATAAAATGTACAAAGGACTGAAGGAGCATTACTGGTGGCCCGGTATGAAAAGTGATATCGCCACTTACGTGAGTAAATGCTTGACTTGCGCGAAAGTTAAAGCAGAGCACCAGAAACCGTCAGAACTTCTTCAGCAACCGGAAATCCCGGAGTGGAAATGGGAGCAGATATCGATGGATTTCGTGACTAAACTACCCAAGACTAAAAAGGGTCATGATACGATTTGGGTGATCGTTGACAGACTCACGAAATCAGCGCATTTCTTGCCGATAAAGGAGACTTATAGCATCGATAAGCTTGCGCAGCTATATGTCGATGAGATTGTCATGCGACATGGAGTCCCGATATCGATCATCTCAGATAGAGATAGTAGATTTACCTCGCGATTTTGGCAATCGCTGCAAGCAACTTTGGGCACTCGTGTGGATCTAAGCACGGCTTACCATCCTCAGACCGATGGACAGACTGAGCGAACCATCCAAACACTAGAGGATATGTTACGTGCTTGTGTGTTGGAATTTGGAGGTAGTTGGGACGATCATCTACCCTTAGTCGAGTTCTCCTACAATAACAGCTATCATGCCAGCATTCAGTGTGCGCCATACGAGGCACTGTATGGACGCAAGTGTAGATCCCCACTTAACTGGTTGGAAGTGGGAGAGAATAGATTGTTTAGGCCTGACATCGTACAGGAGACCACCGACAAAATCAAAATGGTTCAAGAAAAGCTGAAAGTGGCCAGGGATCGCCAGAAAAGCTATGCCGATAATCGGCGAAAGCCGTTGGAATTTCAAGTTGGTGATAAAGTGCTGCTAAAAGTATCACCATGGAAAGGGCTAATAAGGTTCGGAAAGAAAGGGAAACTGAACCCTCGCTTTGTTGGACCATTCGAGGTCAAAGAAAGGATCGGACCTGTTGCCTATAGGTTGGACTTACCTATAGAGCTGAGCTCAATTCATGACACGTTCCACGTGTCCAACCCAAAGAAATGTCTGTCGGAGGAGACAGTAGTTCTGCCCTTGGATGAGATTCAAATTGATGGGCAACTGCGCGTCTCAGAGGAACCAATCGAAATTCTTGATCGAGAAATCAAACAACTCCGACGCAGCAGGATACCGATAGTCAAAGTGAAATGGAACTCTAGGCACGGACCAGAGTTTACTTGGGAGCGGAAGGCCTTCATGAAAAGCAAGTACCCGCATCTCTTCACAGAAAACCCCGGCAGTAGCAGCAAGAATTAAATTTCGGGACGAAATTTCTTTCAACCGGGGGTAACTGTGACATCCGTCAATTTTTGGCCTTCAGGTTAGCTACTCGTTTAATCACTCTGTAGTATTTCCGTAGGCTAAAAAAAATTTTAGTTATTTAAGTCTTTGAATGAAACTAGGTTAGTTGCGTGAAAAAGTTAGGTTAAAACCTAAAAGTTCCGAAAATTTGGCCCGAACAAGCCCGAACCGGCCCGAAATCATCCGGTAATCCTATAATGCCAAACTTTGAAAACGAAATGTACGAAATAAAGAATTTTATTAAAAATATGTATAAACTGATCCATATAGTCCAAAAATTCTCTCGAGAAATCGGTTCCTACCGAAAATCGCCGAAACCCGACACTGCGTTTGAAAACGCAGTGTAAATTTCTACACTGTTAAAAAAAAAAAAGAAGAAAGATGAGAGGGTGGGGTGGGCCCCACATGGCCGGCCACCCCCCTCCCAAGATCTCTCTCTCTCTTCTCTTTAATCCCTAATCCTTTTCCCCAAATCCATAATCATTTCATTTTCAAAATCTCTCTCTCTCTCTAAACCCATTTTCTCTCTTCCTTCTCTCTACAATCTTCATAATTTCCAGCCCTAAATTCATCTTCAAAGTCAGACTTTTGAGGTTTAAAGACCACATTCAAAGATTAAAGTATCACAAACACAAGGTAAGATAGTTAGGTTAGAGTTTAACTTCGTTTTTCAACTATTTTAAGCTTTGTTTTCATGTTTCTTGAGGTTTAAACCTCCTCCTATGGATTCTTAATCCTTATTGTTGTTTGGGAAAGAGATTCAACCTTAGAAATGTTGGAAAAACAATCTAAGAAGGTAAGAATCTATGATTTCCCCATAAGAACACAAATTTGGATGCAAAAATTCTTGTTAATGTTGTTTTAGACCATCAATCTTGGGCTAGACTTGTTTGATAGTTCATGCATGAGCTTTGATGGTATCAAATCTTGGTTAGTTTGTTTTTCATTTGAACAATCTGATTTGGGGGTAAAATAGTAAGAAAAACCCCAAAGAGTTATGATTTTATGTGTTTTATTGGTGGATATGATGTTGGATTTGAGACAGATTCTGTCAAGATTTTTGCATGTACTTTACACGACTCAAAAAGGGTCTTTTTGTATTCATTTCTTTATGAAATTTTTATGGGATGATATTTAAGGTGTTAGGGTTCAAACCCCACTGGATTTGCATAAAAACACCAAAAATTTGAGTTCAAACCATCTTGAAACATTTTTGTGTGCAACAGCACTTGGTCAGGAACTTGAGTCACATTCATGCATGCATAACTCTTTGATAAATCATCCAAACTACAAACTTTTTGATTCTAAACTCAAGTATTCTGAGTTAGCTTTCTATAGAATCCAAAATCAAGTCATTTAGAGTAGTTTTGAGGGTTTAACCAATGAAAACAAATTGATAGTGCAATCTGTCCCATGATGGCAGAACCACATGCACAACTTCAAAGAGGCATATCTCCCTCAAAAATCACTCTAATGATTTGAATCTTGTCTCATTAGCTTGGTATGTGTGTTGGTTAGAAAATCCCTTTTGAAATTCGTGAATTAGTGGTGTAATGAATTATCTATGAGTTAAACTTTACCAAAAGGTATTCTGGAATTTCAGCTTGTACCACTGATTTTGTAGAATTATTTAAAAATAGTAAAAGAACTCTAAAAATTGTGAAATTTGGTGGAATTGTTCCTAACATCCCCTAATTCAGAGGGTAAAATTTTAAGGACTTAATATTTAGAGGACCTAAGTGCAAAGTAGCAATTTCTACAACTCAAAATTTGTGACAGATTCTGGAAATTTCATAAAAACCCAATTTTATAAACTTTGAACTTCCAAAATGTTTGGAAGACTTTCAAATGTGACAAAATGAATTTTTATTAGGTTGGACTATAAAAATAATATAATGGCATTATATGGATATCGGTACGATTTTTGTAATAGGGACCGTTGAACTTAGAACTTACGTTAAAAATTACGTGTTTGATAGGGCAAACATAGTTCGGAGCCGGATTAGACCACGCACCATCACTTACGAAATCGCACTAAACACTTGAGGTGAGTATTCACAGCCCCACTTTTACTGTTTTTACGAGTTTTTGGGGTGAAAAGCATGCTTATGAATGAACGTGTTTATTTGTGAAAACGTTGCATAATGAATTGAAATGAAATGTGTTAATGAAATGAAATGAAATGTTATGTGATTGTTGAAATGAAATGTTTTATTGAAATGAAATGAAATGAAATGTTTTGTGAATATTGAAATGAAATGAATTGAAATGTGTTTCGAGTATCGAAATGAAATGAAATGAAATGAAATTGAGTATTGAAACAAAATGAAATGACATCAATTGTTAGTATCGAGATAAAATAAAATGAAATGTTTTGTGAGCTAAATTTTGATATGTTACGAGGCGTGATATAGTGAGTCTGAAATGAAAAAGTCCCCGGTAACTACTATTAACTCATAACAATGGGCCTATAATACACGTGGATAGCGCTATTTGGTTTGACATACCCACCTTGACTGACGAGAATATAGGTGCACTGTATTGAATAATTCTTCACGCGTGGACAAAAGTCCCACCGTTGAAGACGCGTAGGGGCAATATGTTATAATTGGCAGGATTAGTAGTGACTCAAAGAATAAATATCATGCGATTAACAAATCACCCGGGAAAATTTACTCACAGGTTGGTAGTGAATGAACGGGTTCACTCTAACTGTTTATACGAATTTAGTGAATGAACGGATTCACTATAACTGTTTACGAAAATTTAGTGAATGAACGGATTCACTATAACTGTTTACGAAAGTTGGGTGAATGAACGGATTCACCATAACTGTTTACGAAAATGATGTGAATGAACGGATTCACTATAATTGGTTTACGAAAATACTGAGTGAACGAAAGGGTTCACTAAAATTTGTTGCATTTTAAACTGTTTTGTGTGTATAAAAACATGTGAACTCACCAACTCTCGTAGTTGACGCTTGATTTTAACATGCTTTTCAGGAAATCATAAGATGAACGATAATGTTTGATTTGGACAAATGTAGTCATTAATCAAGACTTCGTATTTTGTTTTACTATGTCTGTAAACTTTAAATTTGGGTTGGTTGTAATAACTTTTGTAAACTTTACATTTTGTTTTCCAAATGAATGGTGGTATTTATCTCCTATCGCTATGAAATTTGTGTTGTTGCACCTCGCGATTCCGCTTTAGCGGGGTGTTACACCACACTCCATTAGATGATTGTCAAACTCGTCACTGAGATATTCGCCACCACGATCTGACCGTAAGAACTTGATCCTCTTGTCAAGTAGATTCTGTACTTCATTCTGATACTCCTTGAATTTCTTAAAGGTTTCAGATTTATGTCTCATCAAGTAGACATAACCATACCTACTGAAGTCGTCAGTAAAGGTAATGAAGTACCGGTATCCTCCTCTTGCTACATGACTGAAAGGTCCACATACATCTGTGTGGATTATTTCAAGCAAGTCAGTAGCCCTTTCATTTTCATTGTTGAAAGGTTGCTTTGTCATTTTGCCAGATAAACAAGATTCGCAATTATCAAAAGGTTTATAATCGAAATTGCCAAGAAAACCTCCTTTTAGGAGTAGTTCAACGCGTTTCTTGTTTATGTGGCCCAAACGACAATGCCAGAGGTAAGTCTGATCCTCAATATCCTTGGATTGTTTACTTATATGATAGATTTCACTACTGTTGTCTTGTAGATTTACAGTGTATAGACCATTCACGGGTGTAGCTTTAAAATAGAAAATATTATCTTTAAAGACTGAAATCATTTTATAATCATATTTATAATAAAAACCTTGGTCTACTAATAAATCAAAAGACAAAACATTCTTAATCATATTTGGAATGTAATAACAATTATCCAGTTCCAAAACTAGACCCGAGGGTAAACTAAGACTATAGGATCCTACAGCTTCAGCTATCAGCGGTGTGCCTTCGCCAACTCGTAGGTTCGAACGGTCCTTCCTCAGAGTCTTTCTTCTAGTGAATCCCTGTAAATGATTACAAATGTGGTTACCACTGCCTGTATCAATTACCCATGATTCATAAGAAGTGATTAAGCAATCTATCATAAAGATACCTGGAGCATCGGGTAAACCGATCTCTATCTGGTCGATATTCATCGAGTGCTCGCAAATATCCTCGCTGCCACACTCTGGGTAACTCAGATCTCCCAGCTCATCAATTATATCAGTGTCCATGAGATTTGCAGGTTCTGGTACTAGCTCTAGACTGGCCAGGATATCTTCATGAACTTTATCCACGTCGTTCTTCGGTTCCTTCATGTAGGCACTAGCTGTGTCCTGAACTTCCTTTGTAAGGGAGAACCACATGAGGTACACTAACTCCTCCTGAGTCATCTTGTACCCCAGACGTGATAAACATTTAAAAAGCCTTCTTATTTCTATAAGATGGTTTTTAACTGACTGACCCTTTTGCAGCTTCAGGGAGAGAATCTCTTGCATGATCAAAAGCTTGCCCGTATGCTTGTAGAAACCTAACTGGTTTTCCACATTTCTCACAACCTCGTGACAGAATTTTACTCTTAAGTCTCCCGTGAACTCGGGTGACATAGAGAAAACTAGAATGGACATTACATCCGATTCATCTACCATGAATCTGAAATATTCAGCAAATTCCTCTTCAGGGCATTGCTTTTAGGTCGTGACATGGGCTTATTGATCACATAAAGCTTACCCTGGGCACTCAAAACATTCTGTAAGTGTAACTTCCAAACTGGAAAGTTCTGGCCCGTAAGCTTCCACTTGCCCGTAATAAGGCGAAGTGATTCCTCAGGTGAATAAAACGGAATGCTAATTGAAGACATCTACAGAAGAATATAAATTCCAATTTAGTTTATAATTATATAATTCTAATAAGTTATTACCCTTAAAATAAATTTATTAGACTAGAATCCATATTTCACATGTGTCGGGAAGCATGTGATCATGTCAAACCGACTCATGCGATCTATGGTAGGTAAAACTATACCAATCGTATTCCTACTCGAAAAATACGACTTCTAGATCGTCGGGACATCGGATATTTATAGTCCGTGCATATTTAGTCCCTCTAGTGCATTTTGGCCTGGTACCACCCAGTGAATAAATAATTACCAAAATAGACTGCACCACCCGGGACCTGGACAAACTCTGGCCGGTACCACCCGGAGATAATTCGCAGAGTTTTATCACCCTCCAGTTTCGGTTTGAACACGGGCGTTCATAGTGTGTGCACTTACAACGCCCTATGTACCTTACACCGAAGGTGCCCCCAAAGTGGGTTGCACTTACTAATCTATGATTTGTACAAGGGTCAAAATTGCCACTTTCCTTTTTCAAAAACTTTGAAGAATTGGATCCAAACACTAACTGTATTTGTATCCTCGTAATTTTTAAACAATTTGTTCAAAAAAAGCAATTTATTTTTAACAATAATTACGTAAAATAAACAAGCACGCAATTATAAACAGAACTTAAGAAACTACTGTGTCATAGCTTTTGCCCTTAAAACTATTGTCAGTCAAGTGAGCCAACACTAGACTGACGGTCTTTATCCTAAGTGACAAGCAACACATAAGGCATGAAGGTACAAGGCTCCCACCGGCTCCGACATCCTTGGTTGTGCCTCCAAACTCCGTCTTTTTCGTTTTCTCCGTCTTCGGCGTAATTTAAAATATAAAACAAAATTACAATAAAAGGGTTGTAAATGGCACGCAGGCCTCCCTTACCAAAACAGAGTACAATAACAAAAAAAATATAAAGACAAAACACAAACACAGGTTTAGGGCTTGGCTATGACACTCGCAACTAACAGTTAAAATATATACAGTTACGATAAACCAGGATTTAACAGAATTACAAAACCTAGCTGATTTTATAATTACTTAAAATTAATTTTAATTTTATAAGATAAGTATAAAAATTAATTTTATCCGGGGTTTTAGCATATTGGGCAGAAACAACCATATCCATACGAAAAACCTATCCGATACCATTACTGATAGCAACAAAAGTAACAAACGGTTACCATCGTTACTACCGGTGATCAACGTAGCCGAAGCTACCATCACCGCCGATCGTCGGCGACCTTCGCGAAACCACCACCGGCGACAGTAGCGGTAACCTAGGTTACCACCGCCGCCACCGCTAAGCCAATCGACGACAACAGCAGCCGAGGCTGCCATCGCCGCCGTGGCCGACGGCTTCATCACCATCAGACGCCATCACCACCGTATGGTGGTGTGGCCTGCGATCACTCAATTAAAACAGCTACCGCCGCCGCCCGGCGAGGCCGTAAGGCAGCCGGCGGTCGGCTTGGTGGCTCGCGGTTCGTCTGGCGACGACGGTCACAGCCGCCGCCACCACCCCGCTCCTGTCGCCGCTGTCGATTAACACCAACGTCATCACCACCATTCTTTGGTGGTTCGGTGATAACCTAAACAACCACCGCCGCCGCCCGGCGAGGCCGCAAGGCAGCCGGCGGTTTGGCTTGGTGGTCTGCGGTTCACTTGGCGACAACGGCTATAGCCGTCGCCACCACCGCCTACAGCCGCTCGACGACGGCAGCGGTACTGCCACCATCGCCGCCAGCCTAGCGAACGGCCACGATGGCCAAAACCACCGTAACCGCTGCCCGTTTTCTCGATCATCAGCCCCGACGCCACCGCCGTGGGCGGCCAGCAGTCGGATCGATGCCGCTGCCACCAATCGTGGTGGCCGGCGATCGGTTTGTGGTTTCAATCGGCAAACGACCGTGATTCCACCACCGATGATCGCGGTTTCGTGTGAACAATGATAAAAATCCAATTTTTAATATAGACAAAGAAAAAAAAATCGAATTTTTAACCAAAACCAAAAACCAGTTTATCGCAAACTACAATTTAATCCTGATATGTAGGTTTAAGAAGTGGCTCTGATACCACTGTTGGGAACCGAAGGCACTTACGGTGCGCAGTGGATAACAAAACGATTCCCAAACCCGGACCCATCTTAAACCTTAACAGACACAATCAAAGTGGGTTCAGCAATTTTACCTTTTGCGAGTAAACTTCCGGAAAGCTGGCAGGGGTTACACCGCTACTGACACCACGCGAGAAGGTTGCTAGACCACCACCAAGGATTACCCAAAAAACGAATACGAACCTCCTTCTCTTGGAAATTCGGCGCCGGTTTTAGGGGAGAGAGAGAGAGTTTTTTCTGAGTTGTAGGTTTAAAACTGAATTGTTACATGTATCTGATAAACCCTTAACCCTTTATTTATATGGATAAAACTAATCAGAGTTTTATTCCATATAAGATTCTTTGGTAATTATCTCCAAATATAATTTCCATAATTAATTCAACTAATTAATTAATTTATAAATAGTTTAACTAACTATTTATTTTAACTCTCTCAATAATTAATAATCAATTAATTATTTCTCACATAATCCAAATGTTCTCATTTTTGGCGTGCAGCGGTGTAACCTACTAGTGTCTTATAACATTGGACACGGTAAACCCTGTTACTATCTTGCACATAATCCTAACAGTTCACTGTTGAGGAGTGAGTTGTTTGGCGTTTGTGAGTGATAGCTAGGTGATGTTCCATGATGAGAAAATTCTCGGATGTCTATGCGGGCAAGTGGAGTTAGACTTATATTTGATTCCGAGAGCGACGCCATGTGACAACCGACAAAAATTCGGCTCTCAGGTTAGCGGCCCGATAATCACTCATTAGTATAATTCTTTTTGAAATCTTAATCCTATACCTATTTAGGAAGAATTAAGGTTGAGAGTGTGAAAAATTTTGGAGATAACCTAGAATTCCCAAAAATTTGCCCGAAAAAGCCTGTTCCGGCCCAAAGTCGCCCGAAAACCTTATAATGCCAAATTTTAAGCCAACTTGTATAAAATATGATGATTTAGTAGAAATAAAAATAAACTGTTCCAAATAACCTAATTTCATGCTCGAAAAGTCGGTTTTGTCGAAAAATTATCGCGAACCGACACTGCGTTTAATTTTATCAGGATAGAACTTTTTTTTTATAAAAAAATAAAAATAAAAGAGGGTTGGGGATTGGCCAATGTGGCCGGCCACCCCCCCCCCCCCCCCCCCGACACACCACTTTCTCTCTTTTCTTTTTCCAATACATTAAATCATTCCACCTTTTTCCATTTCCATTCTATCATTTCAATTTTTCAAATTTCTCTCTTCTCTCTCTCTATTTTCTCTTCTCTTCTCGCTAAACTCTTCAAGAAATCAGCCAAGTTCATACTCAAAATCTGAATTTTTAGAAGTGTGATAAAAAACTTCAAAAGCTCTAGTGGTTTGTATCATCGAGGTAAGTGTTGTAGGTGCATTATAACTCCGATTTCTAGCATTTTGGAGCTTTTTCTTGTGTTTCTTGAGGGTTAAACCCTCCTTATTGGATGAACAATATTCTTGATGTTTGAGGATGAGAATGAACCATAGAAATGTGAAAGAACATTCAAAGATGTTGAAATTCTATGACTTCTCCTTATGAACACAAGATATGAAGTGAAAAAACCATATGTTTTAATGTTTTGTTACTCTTTTTGGGGCTGAAAATGTCCATTATTTCATGCATTCATTTGAATGATATTCAAGATTATTTCTTTTATTTATTTGCTTACAAGTTAGGGGTTTTAGTTTAGTATCAAATAAACCCCCAAATTTCAAAGATTTCAAGTGTTTTTGGTTACATGTGTGTTTGGACGACCCAAAAAGGGGGCAAACGGATTCATTTTCTTCTAAAATTTTTATGGTTCAATATTTTATGTGTTAGGGTTCAAACCCCACTGGAATCATTCAAAAATACCAAGTTTTGAACCCTTAACCATGTCAAAACTTTTTAGTGTTCAACAGATTCTGGTCAGAATTTTATATCAACTTCATGCATGCATATCTTCATGATAACTTAACTAAAATGCATGATTCTGGATTATAAGTTCAAGTTCAGTGAGTTAGCTTTCCAAAAAATCTGATATCACATGATTTGGTGGATTATTGAGTGCTCAACCAATGAAAAGAAATTCATGGTGCAATCTGTCCAAGGATGGCAGATTCACATGCATGGATTCAAGAGGTTATATCTCATTCAAAAATCATCAAAATCGTGTGAAACTTGTTTCCCTAGTTAGATATTTGTTTTGTCTTGAATATCCCATTTGAAATTTGAATTTTGGTGCAGAAATGAATTCTCTATGGTACAAACATCACTGACTTGTATTTCCAAAAATGATTTATGCACACTGATTTTACAGGAATTTCTAAAATATGTTAAACATCTTTAAAAATCATGAAATTTGGTGGGAATGTTGTTAACACCCCCAATATCAGTAGATAAAAATTTGATAACATTTCTTCTTTTGGACCCAAGCTTAAAGGTGACATTTTTGCAACTTTGTGAATCTGCCAGAATCTGAAGTTTCTTCAAACATCGATTTGTGAACTTCAAGACTTCCCATACAATTGGATGTTATTATAAAACTATTAAAACCCTATTCTTATACTAAGATTGGCTAAATAAGTTGTGTAAAGGCATTATATTAGGATATCGGTAATGACTTGACTAGATACGGACCGTTGAATTAAGAATTACGTCAATTACGTATGTTATAGGGCATGAGTAGACTTGAAATCGGGGTTACGTACACTATCGATTGTTCAAAACGCTAAGCTACTCAAGGTGAGTATTCAAAGCCCCTATTTTACCGTTTTTACGTATTTGGGGTGAAAAGCGTGTTGTTGATGAAATTTTATGAAATATGCTTTCTAGCAGAAGTTACGGAAAATGTGATATAAACGTTGCTTTCAAGAAAGCGATTATGCATTATGATGATATGTATTGAGTAAAATTCCCCTTATAATATACACTACCATTAACTCGTTAGGAGTCTATGACTTAGTGGATAGCGCTATTTGGTAAAGAGACCCACCCTATTGACTGACGAGTAGAGGGTGCACTATTTCAGAATTTAACGACTACACATGTAGATAGATTCCACCGCTGAGGTACTCGTTGGAAAACGTTCTACACATGTGGATTAAGTTCCACCACTGAGGTAGTTCATAAGAGCGTTATACCCTACGTGGTTCACGACCGCCTCTGAGGTATAACGTTGGGGTGAAACGGTTTGTAGTGGCTCAATCTTACATATCTTATGCATAAATGGTATTTTAGACATTGTTGATGTCAAAAGTTTTATACGATAAAAGTCAGCATGTAAAACTTTTTGTGCATATGAAAACCTGTGAACTCACCAACTCTCGTAGTTGACGCTTGTTTTAACATGCTTTTCATGAAATCAGAAGGTTTATGAAAAGGCTTAGTTTGCGCGTTTGTTGGCATCATTCAAGACATTATTTATTTTGTTATGTCTGTAATTTCAAAATTCCGTTGGTTGTAATACATTTTAAATTTTAAACTTTGAATATTTTGGTGTGAATGAATGATGTTATTTATCTCCTATCGCATTGAAATCTTAGCTATCACACCTCGCGATTCCGCTTTAGCGGGGTGTTACAGATTTGGTATCAGAGCCATAGGTTATAGAGAACATCGGTTTTTCATAAAAACCAAGTACTATAACCAACCTTTTTCTAAGATAAGTTAAAACTTTTAATTATAGATTTCAAAACTTAGGAGAAATTGTACCATTCGGATGATTAGCATAGGTGCTATTCTGATATATCATAGATAGGCGGAGCCTGATCACCTACGCCTAGCCATGATATAAGTAGGAAAAGACTTACGAACTAATCATACTGTTAGAAAATGAATTTTGAAACTTTCTAGAAACCTCCTGAAAAGCATAAACCGTGTGAGTTCACATAAGCATATCATGATGTCGATATTTACTATAGCACTTACGCGTTTAAGTAAAGTAACGCCACTGTTGAACACTTCTGCGTTAGCGCTAGGATGTCACTAGTATTTTGAATGCGTGTTAATAAGTTTTGCGGACACTACAATCACTATGTCGAACACTATTTCTTAGACTTCGGAGAAGGACCCGTCTAAGCATTATGATTCCGACACTAGAGTAACAAGTAAGGATATTTAAGCGATCCACCTCCGATTACCCCCAACAACTTTCTTATCTCAACCTACACCATTTATTCCTACGCCTAACCCGAACCTCCCAGCACCTCATATGAGACAACTCAGAAGACAGTTGCGGCAACCTTTCGGAGTGGACTGGCAATAACTCATTGGGGTAATGCAAGATCATTTCGTATCCTTTCGGGGATATTGATCGCTCATAATATTAGTATGGCACAAGGAGAGGCTCGAACTATGCGAACACTCGCCGACGGACTGCAAAATAGTCGAAGCAGGGCATCAAGATAGAATCAGGCCATAATTTAGTTGACAAACTTGGCGCATCTCTTGGAGGAATGTACCACCAATGTTGTAGAGAATGCTATGACGGCAAGAAGGGCGACTAGGAGAGTTGACTTGGGCGGACAAGTTGTGGTAATACTGTTGGCAAAAGTTGATCCTTCCAATTGTAACTCTCGTGAATTTGAAAGAATTTTAAAGTACACTTTTTGGTTCCCCCATTTGAGTTTTACCTTGGGAGTGACGTATTTTAATGATGCATTGGCATCAAATTTTGACTCTTTCGTATATGAATTAAGTTTTGAAGAAAGTAATCTTTAACTAATCACAAAAATGTTATTTTTGATTTTATTTTAAAGAAATCACCATAAGGAATATACAAATATTTTTCGAATATTTATCAAAGACAAAAATTTTGATCCAACAACATTTTACAATGGTTTTAGAAACATGTCTGTAAGAAGGAACACACAAAGCTCGAGAGTAAACCTTCAGAATCAATCGCCCAACATTGCTCAACTCATAGCCCAACAAGTTTGACACTCAATCCATAACATATTCACATAAATTACTACCGACGTCATCGCGAGTAGAAGAAATGGAGAATTCATAGTATCCATCGAATGGAAAAATGTTAATAAAGAATGTTAGAGCATCAGTTAGAGGACACGATTCGAGTTAATACAAACAGAAGTCATAAATTAGTCAGACATTTTGGAGTGAAGACCCCGAGTCAGGACAGTATAAGATCTCTCATCCAAGAGGTACTAGATACAACCTCAACCACCTATGAGCTTGTATCCCAGTACCAAATGTAAACTAGTAGTACATTTTGCTCGATACTGTAGAAAGGAAAAGAAGGTCAGGAGGACCGGAAAGGGGGCTAAGAGTGCGCAACCCCAAACCACTTTAAAAATAGGTGTCTCATGCTGAAAAGCGGCATGATCAACACCACGAGGAGGAACAGAGCAACGCAAGCCAATCAAAGAGATTAAGGATGCAAGGCTCAAGGAAGGGCATTCGCAATTGGAACTAAAGAGGTTCACCAAGATCTAGCATAATGATAGGCATAAAAAAGCGGAGTCATTTAAGGAAGGAGAGCGCTGCATATTTAGCACCCATTGTAGATAAGGAAGTAAAAGAGAAACAAATTCAGGACTTTCCAGTTGTAAGAGATTATCCAGAAGTGTTCCCAGAGGAGTTTCCCGGATTACCCCCGCATAGGCAAGTGGAGTTCCATATCGATATAGTCCTAGGAGCGGTCCCTGTAACAAAGTCACCGTCTAGTCTGGTGCCATCAAAAGTGCAGGAATTGTCGGATCATCTTCGAGAACTGTTAGATAAAGGACTCATCCGGCCCAACTCTTCACCATGGGGAGCCCCAGTCTTGTTCATCAAAAAGAAGGACGAATCTTTTGGGATGTGTATAGATTATAGGGAGCTGAACAAGATCACTATCAGGAATCGTTACCATCTCCCACGCATCGATGATCTGTGCGATCAATTGCAAGGAGCAACTTACTTTTCTAAGATTGACCTTCGGTCGGGTTACCATCAGATGAGAGTTTCTAGAAGAAGATATCGTCAAGACAGCGTTCAGAACTCGGTATGGTCATTACGAGTTCTTGGTCATGCCATTTGGTTTGACAAACGCTCCAGCAGTGTTCATGGATTTAATGAACAGGATATGTCGACCGTACTTGGATAAACTGGTGATTGTCTTCATAGATGACATTCTGATCTACTCGCGAAGCAAGGAGGAGCATGATCAGCATTTAAGATTGATACTGGAGTTGCTCAAAACCGAGGAACTTTACGCAAAATTCTATAAGTGTGAATTTTGGATCCCGTGAAGTGCACTTTTTGGGTCATGTAGTGAACAAGGAAGGAATCCATGTCGATCCAGCGTAGATTGAGGCGATAAAGAAATGGGAAGCACCGAAGACGCCAACAGAAATTCGACAATTTCTTGGTTTGGCAGGCTATTATCAGCGATTTATCGCAAATTTTTCCAAGATTGCGCAACCTTTGACGATGTTAACACAGAAAGACAAGAAGTTTATTTGGGGAGAGAAACAAGAGGAAGCTTTTCAGTTACTTAAGCATAAGTTGTGCAATGCACCCATTTTGGCATTACCCGAAGGAACGGATAACTTCGGGGTGTATTGTGATGCTTCGCATCAAGGCTTGGGATGTCTTCTGATGCAAAACGAGAAAGTCGTCGCTTACGCATCTGGACAGTTAAAAGTTCACGAGAAAAATTACACTACTCATGACTTAGAACTTGGAGCCGTGGTGTTTGCACTAAAGATTTGGAGGCATTACCTTTATGGTACCAAATTCACCATTTTTTTTTACAGATCACAAGAGCCTTCAGCACTTTCTCGACCAGAAAATGTTAAACATGAGGCAGAGAAGATGGGTCGAGCTGCTCAACGATTACGACTGTAAGATAAAGTATCACTCAGGGAAGGCGAATATTGTAGTTGATGCGCTGAGCAGGAAGGAAAGAGTGAAGCCTACAAGGACGCGAGCCATATGAGTGTTAGTACAAACCAGTTTGAAAAGTCAAATACTCGAAGCCTAGAGGGAAGCTTTGAAGGCAGACAACCTAAAGAAGGAGAGTCTACACCAGTTAGAAAAGGATTTTGAGGAAGAATTAGACAGAATACGTTATTTTAAGGACAAGATGTGGATACCAAAGGTCGATCAGTTAAGGTCAACGATCATGGATGAAGCTCATCAGTCAAAGTACTCAATACATCCAGGATCTGACAAGATGTACAAAGGTGTAGGACCTCTTGTGTTGTGAAGAATCAGAAAAATACTATCTTACCAGCTTTCTAGTTCAGTTTCCTTACTTGTAAACATTTATCTTTGTTAGTGCCTTTTTGGGTGAAATTTTATCATCGAATGATCGAACGATTAGAATCGTAAGATATCTTTCAGGATGATATTCCTGTATTAAGATAAGGTCCTGAAATAAAGATATAACTACCATCAAACAAAGACAAGTGGTCATCGAAGATAATCGTGCGATATCATCATATGATCGTACGATTAAACTAACGATATACATATCCATGTTTACTCTTATTGCAGGAAAGCTTATCCAAGATAACCTCGAAGCACAACCATAGTCCATCGAGCTTAAATCCGACCGTTTGAGCAAGATACATACCTCATCAATAACTCAGACGTTACGATCGAAAAATCAGCCTCAGTTATGACCGTTGCATTTATGGCTCAATAATGAACAAACGGTTACAATCCAGGCAGCTATAAAAAAGATTCAAGATCCTACACTCGAGATAACTGATTCCAAAAGAGAAATAGCAATAACAATATTATTCTCTGTATTTACGTTCGATAGCATTCATTTCTTTACTGTAATCGTACGATACCATTGTAACATCGAGGATATCACCCCTTATTGGTGATCAGTAGTGCAACGTCGACTATCCTGTTTAGTCGGCCGCAGGTTTTTTCCTCGATTCAGAGGTTTTTCCTGCGTCATCAATCTTTCTGTCATTTTATTTTTCTTTATCGCACGTTTTATCGAACGAGAATTCTTTCTTTTGACGATTCTGCCTCACGACATCTTACGATAACAACTTAAGTAAATTTTTACACAAACAGTTTGGCGCCCACCGTGGGGCCCGTCTTGAGAAAATCTTGTTCGATAAGGCGTCAGCTTACTAACCTATTTCTCCGAGTTTCTTCGTGAATTGAGTGCAGGAACATGGCAAGCAGTTCTCAAACAACCTTGCAACAACAATTGGCAGCAGCACAAGAACAAGTCCAGTGGTTGAATGAGCAGAATTTACAAATGAATGGTGAACTGTCTAGATTGAGAGCATCGAATCCACAAACTTCTCACATCCCAGTTTCCACTCATCAACTGAGACCATTCTTCCCTCAAAATCAACCCCATGTTTCCCAACAACCATTTGTCCAGCCACAAATATCGCAACCATTTGTCCAGCCACAAATATCGCAACCATTTATCCAGCCACAAATATCGCAGCCATTTGTCCAGCCACAAGTATCGCAACCTTTCATCCAACCGCAAGTGACACAAGTTAGCTTACCACCACCACCTCCAGTCAACAATTCACGTCCTATCTTCCCTCCGTTACCATCAGGTCCTTACCCAGGAGCAACCACGTTTACTTACAACCAACCTCAAACAGGGCCTCGTCCCTTTATACCTATTCCAGAACCTATATCGCACGTTCCCACCGCAGCTACCCCCATAACTCATATTCCGAATTTATCGAACGTTTCAGGAACCTCTAGTAATCCACCGCCCAATGATATCGTGGATATTCGACTAAAAATGCTAGAAGAACAAAACAAAGCAATGCTCGCATTGTTAACCAAACTTCCTGGAGCTGCTGTACCCATCGAAGTTGAACCTAAAACTGGATTCCAAGCCTCACCCTATATCGATGAGATTGCTCTTGTTGATATTCCCAAAAAATATAACATCCCAGCTTTCACACCAAAATATTCTGGAATCTCCGATCCTGTGGAACACATCGCACAATACAAGCAACTAGTGTGGACAGTTCCTATTCCAACCCAGTTTCAAGAAATATGTATGTGCAAGGGGTTTGGATCAACACTTACCGGAGCTGCGTTGCAGTGGTTAATCAATTTGAAACCCAAGAGCATTGCATCGTGGTCTGAGTTAGTAAACCAGTTTACTCGACAGTTTGCAAGCAGTCGCAAGATGGAGAAACAAACAAGCGATCTCTACTATGTCGTGCAAAAAACAGGTGAAACCATCCGTGAATATTTTAACAGGTTCAATGCAGAGATGATCGAAGTTAAGAACTGCGATGTGCGGACGGCGATCGAAGCATACAAACGTGGATTAGATACATCCTCGGAGTTATACACAGATTTAACGAAGTATCCACCAGAAAACTTCGATGATGTACGAGCTCGTACGTTGGCACACATGAGGATCGAAGATGATGCCCTTTTCCGGCGTAAACACTCGAACGATAAGAAAAATCTTGGAGCGCAGAAACATGATTTCAAACCTAAACGAGTAAACAAGATTGATAGTTCCCGACGTGATCAGAATAAACGTTCGAACCAAGGTAAAGGTAAGGCAAGATATCCAGATTTGTCAACTTACCATTTTGCAGGTACAACGAAAGACTTGGTGGATTCTCTACGGAACTTGGAAGTCAACGTACGATGGCCCAAAAAACCAGAGAATCCTAGCAAGGACAAAGACCAAACAAAATGGTGCGACTTCCACAACGATCACGGACACAATACAGATGATTGTATCAGCTTGAAGAAGGAGATCGCATACCTCAAATCGAACGGACATCTTAAGAACCTGCTAGGCGATGATTCGAAAAGACCAACGTCACCCGTTCCAACGAAGGTTGTAAACTGCATTACAGGAGGATCAGAAGTGTGTGGCCTTACCTATTCTGCAGCAAAAAGGCACGCACGAGAAGGACCTGAAGGATATCCCATCCCAAATGAATCCAGGACTGCGGAAAAAAAAGAGCTCGATGCTACGAAGATATCATTCGATATCGAAGATATGTCAGACACTCACCAGAAACACCATGATGCACTGGTTATTCAGTTGACAATTGGTAACTGTCTAACCAAGAGAGTACTAATCGACGGAGGCAGCTCAGCCAACGTGATATTCGCAGAAACACTCAAGATCATGGGTATTGATCGATCCAACATCGTACGACGAAAAACAACATTAATTGGATTCAACGGAGATGCAACTAGTACTCTTGGAGAGATCATACTACCAGTCTTCGCTAAAGGCATAAATAAGCAAACAAAATTCAACGTCATCGATTGTCCTTCTGCTTATAATGCCATACTTGGAAGACCTTGGATTCACGATATGAAAGCTGTACCATCGACGTATCATCAGAAGATCAAGTTCCCATCTCCATGGGGCGTGCAAGAGATAGTCAGCGAAAAGAAAATCGCAAGGGAATGCTACAAGATTACGATGAAGGCCAAACCGCACGATATCTAGCAATTACAGAGCCAGGATGGAGTACGATCGTACGATGATCTTCAATTAGAAGAAGTCGTGTTGGATCACAAACATCCTGATCGCAAGGTCTTCGTAGGTGCAACTCTAACCCCCGATATAAAAAATAGTATAATTTCTTTTTTGCAGGAACACTCGGATTGTTTTGCGTGGTCACACGAGGATATGGTGGGGATAGATCCTAATATCATATCGCACAAGTTGAACGTGGATCCTACGTTTAAACCCGTTAAGCAAAAAAGACGCAAGTTTGCTCCAGAACGCAACAAGGTCATCAACGAGGAGGTAGAAAACCTACTCAAAACAGGAAAAATTCGAGAAGTAAAGTATCCAGATTGGCTCGCCAACGTGGTGGTAGTACAAAAGAAGAATGGAAAGTGGCGAGTATGCATCGACTTCACGGACCTAAACAAAGCGTGTCCAAAGGATCCTTTTCCTTTGCCACACATCGATGCAATGGTCGATGCGACAGCGGGGCACGAGTTACTAACGTTCATGGACGCTTATTCTGGATATAACCAGATCTTAATGCATAAAGACGATCAAGAGAAGACTGCGTTTATGACCGATAAGGGCATCTACTGTTACAAAGTAATGCCATTTGGGCTCAAGAATGCTGGATCGACGTACCAAAGGCTCGTAAACAAGATGTTCAAAGATCACCTCGGACGTACGATGGAAGTATATATCGACGATATGCTCGTAAAATCAGAACGATCACAAGATCATATCCAGCATCTGAAACAATCGTTCGATATATTACGAGAATACAAGATGAAACTCAACCCAACCAAGTGCTCTTTCGGAGTGCGTGCGGGAAAGTTTCTTCGATACATGGTTACACGACGAGGGATCGAGGCAAGTCCTGAGCAGATCAAAGCAATCCTGGAGATTCAGTCACCAAGGAACGTAAAAGAGGTACAAAAGCTGACTGGACGAGTAGCGGCCCTGAACAGGTTCATCTCACGATCATCCGATAAGTGTCATTTGTTCTATAACGTGCTTCGAAAGAACAAAGGCTTCGATTGGACAGAGGCACATGAGGAAGCATTACAAAGCTTAAAGAAGTACATGTCCAATCCTCCACTGTTGACGAAACCAATCGAAGGAGAGAGTTTACAGTTGTACCTCGCTGTAAGTAACAACGCTGTTAGCGCAGTGCTCGTACGAGAAGGTGACCAACATCAGCAACCTATCTATTATATAAGTAAGTCTTTCCTCGATGCTGAAACAAGGTACACGTCTATGGAAAAGCTCTTACTTGGCCTCGTAATTGCAGCTAAAAAATTAAGACACTATTTCGAATCGCATCATATAATCGTTGTTACTAACTATCCACTTAAGATCGTACTTCGTAAGCCTGAACTTACAGGACGATTAGCAAAGTGGAGCATTTATCTTAGCAGCTTCGATCTAACGTATCAACCAAGAACAGCGATAAAATCTCAGGCGTTAGCAGATTTCGTAGCTGAATTCAGTCCTGGGATCGAAGAACCATCGTACGATGAAATCAGTAATGTGATGATTCACGACAACGAACCATGGACCATGCATGTTGATGGAGCTTCCAACGCACGAGGATCAGGATTGGGAGTTGTCCTGAAATCATCACATGGGGGCAATATGGTGTATTCGATACGATGCGAGTTCAAAACTACCAATAATGAAGCAGAATACGAAGCCTTGATCGCTGGATTGGATATGGCATATAACTTGGGAGCACGATGGCTACATGTAGGAAGTGATTCACTACTAGTAGTGAACCAAATCAATGGCGAATTTCAAGCAAAAGATTCAAAGATGATATCGTACCTCAAGATCGCAAAAGATAAGATCGCACGATTCGATAAGTTCTCGATAGAGCAAATCCCAAGAGATCTGAACATGCAAGCCGATGCTTTAGCTAACTTGGGATCCGCGTTCAATGAACCAACATTGGAAAGCATTCCAATAATACATCTCACGTCATCAACAATCGAAGAAGTTCAAATGATCGAAGAAAACCACGATTGGTCGCTTGATATTTGGAATTACCTCAAAAATGACCAACTTCCAGAAGACAAGTTAGAAGCCCGGAAAGTCAGACTTAAAAGCTCTCGATACACGATTTTTAATGATCAACTGTATCGAAGATCCACAACGGGTCTAATCTTACGATGCGTGGTAAATAAGCAACAAGTCGATCGAATCCTTCAAGAGATGCATGATGGAGAATGTGGAAACCATTCTGGGGGCAGAAGCCTTGCTAACAGAATATCGAGGCAAGGATATTATTGGCCTACTCTTCGAGAAGACTCGATAAGGTATGTACAAAGGTGCGATGCTTGTCAAAGACACTCAGGTACGTCACATCTACCTTCTGAACCCCTACACTCTGTCTTAATCCCATGGCCATTTATGCGATGAGGGATGGACATCGTAGGAAAATTACCACCTGCTCCAGGTCAGAAAGTATTTTTACTTGTTCTTACTGATTATTTCTCTAAACGGATTGAAGCCGCAGCTTTCTCACAGGTTAGGGATAAAGAAGTTATCTCCTTTATCCAAACTAACATTATTTACAGGTTTGGAGTACCATCCGAAATAACGTGCGATAATGGATCCCAATTTATAAGTGAAAGAACTCGAAAGTTCTGCGATGAACGTGGGATAAAACTCATTACATCGACCCCAAGATATCCACAATCTAATGGCTTGGCTGAATCCAGCAACAAGACCATTATTAATTCTATTCGAAAGAGGTTGAAAGCTGCAAAGGGTCGATGGGTCGAAGAATTACCATCTGTTTTATGGGCAAATCGCATGACACCTAGAACTGCAACTGGGCAAACTCCTTTTTCCCTGGTATATGGATGTGAAGCAGTCCTTCCAATCGAATCACAGGTTCCTGTTGCTCGACATCGTACGATTGAGCAAAACTCGATAGACTTGTGTTACGATATCGATGCTTTGGAAGAACTAAGAGAGAAAGCCTTTCAAAAAATGGCATCGCAGAAAGCCATGGTTGAACGCTATTTCAATAAAAAGGTAAAAATCAAGGTATTTCAACTTGGAGATCATGTCCTGCGACGTGTCTTTCCGAATACACAAGAATCGAACGCTGGAAAACTTTCCATCAAATGGGAAGGACCTTACATCATTACCAAGATCGTGGGGAAAGGTGCCTATAAGATTTCAACCATCGAAGGTAATGAAATCCCACGTAGTTGGAATGCAACTCATCTAAAAAGGTACTACTTCTAAAACCCTTTTTATTTTATTATTATTTCATCGAATGATTACTGACTTAGGCATCGGAGCGCCGTTGGTCAATCCAACGGCCACCCCTTAGCCAATTTTACTTGCAGGTAACGCACGATTATCGCAAGACATCACATGATTATCGCAGGATATCGCACGACTACCGCAGACATCGCACGATCTATGGCAAACATCGCCTGATAAAACAACATGCTCAAATCGCATAAAACTTAAAAGATGCGTCAATTTTAAATCGCAAGAGCGCAAGTCAAAACGCCAGACGCATGATTAACAGAAACGTTTCTAAAATTTTTAAGTGCCTTGAACTCATGATAAACATCGCAAGCTAAAACACACGATTAGTTAAGGCCTTAAACACTAAATCAGCTAAAGCGCACGATTATCTATTTACCAAAAATACTTAGAACAAAAAAAACGAGTATTGAAACATCGCACGATTGCAAAAATAGATAATTTCATTAAAGAAGTACTTAAAGAAGTACTCAAATTACATCGTTCGATAAAACTTCAGGGTGGCCTCTACGCCAGCACCCTCTCCAACACTAGCTCCTACGATAGGAAGAGGAACATCTTCAGCAGCCTTGTCCACGATGACGGATCCAGAGGCATCTTCATTCTTATCCTCCTCCTCGATCATCGTAACTTCGGCCTCTTTGCTCTTCTCAGCACCTTCCTCCTCTTCATCAGCATCCTTGGCGTCATCAGCATCCAGGAGCTCATCAGATCCCATCGCATCGCGGAAAGCCCCCAGCTCACCCTTGGCAGCCTCGATGGTGTATGTGCCACCAATAAATTGGCGTATTACGGCTGCACGGGCCACCATCCTGGATAACACCATGTCATCTTTGAGATCCAAGATCTCAGATGAGAGGGCCTTTTCACGATCTGCCATCTCCACACGTGATGCAGCCAGTTCCTCCTCCAATTTGGCAATACGATTGTTTGCCGCTGTCAACCTTGCACGTTGTTCTGATCGAACGTGCTCAGCCTCATCCAGTTTAGCTGTCAGATCGTCCACCTCAACCCGTTTGGCCTCTAGGACAGCAGCCATCTTCGATGCCTTTTCCTGAGCCTTCTTCGCCTCGTTCACCGCAGCCCTCTCGCTGGACATCTTTGCCTTCATGTCCCTCTGAACGGTCTCCAACCTTTGATGAAGACCAAGACACGCCTGGAAAGCCTGCATAACACAAGATGATTAGAACACTTAATTTTAAATATATCGTAAGATTTATTCACTCGTACGATAACTTACCATGAAGGAGTATCCAACAGCACCGGCATCGAGCTCGCCAATACGACGAGTGTCCATGTGGGCCTTCTGCGATGGGAGCAGGTATTGTTCGATGGCAGGGAAAAGATCATCCTGGTTGATGACATCGCCATCCAGAAAGTTTGAGGGTAGAGAAATGTGGATTGACGTCTCACCCTCCTTCCCCTTTGGAGGCTTGGCTGAGGTCCTTTTCTCCTTTGGCATCGTAGGAGACATCGTAGGAGGAGGAGCAGTGTGAATCGGGGTCGCATCGACCACATCATCCGCCTGTCGTACGGCTTCCTTTGATGCAATCGAAGCACCCGAAGAAGACCTTGTCTTCTTAGGTTGAGGCTCCATGCCGCTTATACCCTTCTTCTTCTCCAAAGCCCTCTTGGCCGCTGCTAAGTTGGCCAACTTCTTCGCAGGTTTCTTTTGACCTAAAATAAACAAGGATAACATACGTTAAAAACTAACGCACGATGCAAGAAAACATAACATAAGAAAGAGGATAAAACTATCGTACGATTTACCTTCCATCTCTTCTTCTTCCTCTTCTTTTTCTTATTCTCCTTCACTTAGCACCTGCACTTCAAGCTCCTCGTCGCTATCCTCCTTTAGGCTTTTTCCCTTTGACCCTGCGTACGATCTTTCTTGAACTCCGTACTCCAAGAAGCGATTAACAGCCTCGGTGGATTCCTCGAAAGCAAATTCGATCTCTGCAAAAAGAAACGCACGATAAGAAAATATACGATAACATCAAAGCAAAACAAAATACATAAAGCAACCTATACCTAGTGAATTCCATTCTGGGGCTACCCATCCACCTTCTTCCAAGACCGATGAAGATCGTACGAACGCATATCGAGCCTTCCACCCTCGATCGAACGCCTGAGTACCATGTACTAACATGGCATCACCCCTACCCTTGGGATAAATGCCATATCTGTTGGGTTCTATCGGGTCGGATAAACAGATAAATAATTACGCAGCGGATAAAAACCTAACCCGAACAATGATCCATCCGTAGTTTATTAAACACAATTATATCAAGGGGGTTTTCTCGCGTTTACCTTTAGACGATACAAACGATCCTCCGGATGCTAGTGAGGGATACACCGCTACTGCACCACCGTGAGACTGGCTGCTAGACCGCCTAGGATTTGATCGGAAAAACCTCCCGGTGTGTGTGTGTGTGTCAACGCCGACAAGAGAGAGAGAAAGCGAGAGAGAGAGATTTGTGATTCTTGGTGAATAAGTTAGAATGAAATCAGATGATTATTGCCATTACCCTAACCCTATATTTATATAGGTATACATGGTAATGATACAGAATCACAAATCAAATACTTTCCTTAATTAACTATTCTTGTTAATCAAGAAATATGTCTCTCAATAATTTCCTTAATTAATCATACTTGTTAATTAAGTAATTACCGATAAATAATAAATAAACAATTTATTATTTATTCCACACAATAAATCCAATAGGTCTCGGGTTGGGTGTGTAGCAGTGTGACCCACTAGTGTCTTATAACATTGGACATAGTGATCCTAATTACTGTCTTGCACATAATCCTTTCAGACTCCCACTTGTGCCAGACAAGTAACTTAACTGTCACTATTAGCCTAAGGAGGTCCCTAGCCAGACACTTAGGTTGACCAGGTTATAAGATCTCTTATAGCCAGAGATACGATTCATATTTGAATTGTACACAGGTTCATTCCTTTTACACACGATATTTTAAAGTGAGTTTTGACATGGAGCTGAGATAGTTCAATCATAAACTCAAGTATTTCCTGACTCTGATCTCGATTGCCTGCAGTAACGGATCTTCCAAATAACCCACTGTTATTCTATCCGAGCGTGGCCACGCATTTCTGCCAATCTTAACCGTCAGGGGGCCCAGAAATATCTCTCCCATGTAGGAGGTGTAAATCCCATCTTGACTATCCGCATCTACAACCACGGCTTCCGCTGCATCTAGTCATACCCCTTATGACCACCCAGTTACGGTGCGGCGTTAGAGCATGCTAAGAGTACAGTAGTCCTCATGATCATAGACCAGATATCTCAGGTCAAAGGACAACCTATCATCAAGTCAATGCTTATGACAAAGGCTCCATGAAGCAGACTTGAAACTGGTCACTTCCAATACTCAAACACTCTGATGAGTATCTATGAATGTTTGGCCACATCACTTGTGCTTTTACTCATTACGTTGAATAAACCACCAAACACCCATAATAGCGTTACAATCCTGCTAAGGTTCCCACCTTAACAAGTAGCTACGGAACTTTAGATTTTTCGAACTCATGAAAAATCATGGATAACCTTAAATATGCGAAAAGTAATTTTCTTGAAACATCTTTAAAATAGTATCTCTTTATTTCCAACACACAGTGAAATAAACTTTCATAATGTTTCAAAAATTACATTGATAATCGATAACATAAACTAACTACTAGTATCCAGGTACTGCATTCCTATGGAACTAGTATGGCCCTCATGCTTTGCTCTAGCTAAAGGCTTTGTTAGCGGATCTGCAACGTTCTCATCCGTCGGAATCTTGCATATTCTCACATCTCCTCTTCCAATAATCTCTCGGATGAGGTGATATTTCCTGAGTACATGTCTCGACTTGTGATGTTCTCTGGGCTCCTTCGCTTGCGCTACTACCCCAGAGTTATCACAGTAAATATCAATGGGTCTAGAGATACTGGCTACAACTCTTAGATCCGTGATAAAACTCCTGAGCCAGACAGCTTCCTTTGCCGCATCTGATGCTGCAATGTACTCTGCCTCTGTAGTGGAATCCGCTATGGTATCTTGCTTCGAGCTCTTCCACGAGATCGCGCCTCCATTTAGGGTAAACACATATCCTGACTGTGATCTAAAATCATCTTTGTCGGTCTGAAAACTAGCGTCAGTGTAGCCTGTGACGCTAATCTCGTCTTCAGATCCTCCAAAGACCAAGAACATTTCTTTTGTGCGTCTCATGTACTTGAGAATGTTCTTGACAGCCACCCAATGGGCTTCACCTGGGTTCTGCTGGTATCTGCTCGTAACACTTATCGAGTAAGCAACATCGGGCCTTGTACATAACATGGCATACATAATTGATCCTATCGCTGAAGCATATGGGATCAATTTCATCTTGTCCTGATCTTCACTAGAAACAGGACACTGTGCTTTGCTTAGCACTATGCCATGCTGCATTGGGATAAATCCTTTCTTGGATTCCTCCATCCTGAATCGTTTCAGGATTTTGTCAATGTATGTACTCTGACTAAGCCCGATAAGCCGTCTAGATCTGTTCCTGTAGATCTTTATACCAAGTATATAGGCGGCTTCTCCAAGGTCTTTCATTTGGAAACACTTGCTTAACCAAGACTTTACACTCTGTAAAGTTGGTACGTCATTTCCAATGAGTAGAATATCATCTACATATAAGACCAAGAAGGTTACTATGCTCCCACTGAACTTTGTGTAAACACATGGTTCAAACTTACTTTTGGCAAAACCAAATTCTTTGATTCGCTCATCAAAGTGTAAGTTCCAACTTCTAGATGCCTGTTTTAATCCATATATGGATTTCAACAACTTGCACACTTTATTAGAATTCTTTGGATCTATGAAACCTTCCGGCTGTTCCATATAGACGTCTTCTGTTAACTTCCCGTTCAGGAAGGCCGTCTTAACATCCATCTGCCAAATCTCGTAATTGAAGTACGCTGAAATGGCCATCAAGATCCTAATAGACTTTAACATTGCTACTGGTGAAAAAGTTTCATCATAGTCAATACCATGAGTTTGCGTGAAACCTTTTGCTACCAGTCTAGCTTTAAAGGTGTGCACATTACCGTCCATGTCAGTTTTCTTCTTGAAAACCCATTTACGTCCAACAGCCCTGCTGTGTTGGGGTAAATCTGTCAACTCCCATACTTGGTTGTCGTACATGGACTGCATCTCAGCCTTCATGGCCTCCTGCCATTGTTCAGACTCACTGCCTGATACAGCTTCTCCATAGGAGGTCGGTTCATTCAAGTCTCCATCATCCTGAGAGACTAAGAACCCAAGATACCTATCTGGCTCTTGCCTTATCCTAGTGGATCTGCGAAGGTTCTGTGTTTGCACTTCCTCAACCGTTTCCGGTTGAGTCTCAACATATTCTTGTTGAGCAACTGGCTCAACTATCGGTGAAGTGTCATCTTCCTCTACCTCCTGTAGATCTACATCATTCCCGGTATCCTCTTGGTTGAGGAACTTATCCTCCAGAAAATCACCTCCCCGAGCTACAAAGACTTTGTTCTCGGTAGGATTGTAGAAGTAGTATCCCACAGTAGTCTTGGGATATCCTACGAAGAAGCACTTATCTGATTTGGGTTTGAGTTTTTCAGAAGTTGGTCTCTTGACATATACTTCACAACCCCAAATCTTTAGAAAAGACAATTTTGGTTTCTTGCCTGTCCAAATTTCATATGGTGTCTTTTCTACCGATTTAGTTGGCACTTTGTTCAGTATGTGGGCCGCTGTTTCGAGCGCATGTCCCCAAAATGACACTGGTAGCGAGGAACGACACATCATTGATCTTACCATATCTAGCAAGGTACGGTTTCTCCTTTCTGACACACCATTCATCTGGGGTGTGTACGGAGGTGTGAGTTGTGAAACAATCCCACATTCTATCAAATGATTGCTAAATTCCTGACTCAGATATTCCCCACCTCGATCTGACCTTAGGAACTTGATTTTCTTGTCAAGTTGATTCTGTACTTCATTCTGAAATTCCTTAAATCTTTCAAAGGCTTCAGATTTATGTCTTATCAAGTAGACATAACCATATCTACTGAAATCGTCAGTAAAAGTGATGAAGTACCGGTATCCTCCTCTAGCTTCATGACTGAAGGGACCACACACATCTGTGTGTATAATTCCCAACAAATCATTTGCCCTTTCATTATCTTTGTTGAAAGGTTGCTTTGTCATCTTGCCAGATAAACAAGATTCGCAGTTGTCAAACGGTTTAAAATCGAAAGACCCAAGGAGTCCTCCTTTCTGGAGTTTCTCTATGCGTTTCTTGTTTATGTGACCTAGACGACAATGCCAGAGGTAAGTCTGATCCTCAATATTCTTGGATCGTTTACTTATATGATAGACTTCTCTATTTTCTTGTAGATTTAACACATATAGACCATTAGAGGGAGTTGCTTTGAAATAAAAGATATCATTTTTAAAGCAAGAGATAAGTTTATAATCATATTTATAGAAAAACCCTTGGTCTACAAGTAAATCGAAAGAAATAACATTTTTGATCATTCTAGGAACATAGTAACAATTTTCAAGTTCCAATACTAGACCCGAGGGTAAACTAAGACTGTAAGACCCTATAGACTCAGCTACAAGCATCTGGCCTTCGCCGACTCTTAGGTTCGAACGGTCCTTCCCCAGCATCTCCCTTCTTTTGAATCCCTGTACATGATTACAAATGTGATTACCACTGCCTGTATCAAGTACCCATGATTCATAAGAAGTGATCAAACAGTCTATCATAAAAGATACCTGGTGCATCGGGCAAACCGATGTCTAGCTGGTCGATGTCCATCGAGTGAGCACAAATATCCTTGCTACCACATTCTGGGCAACTCAGATCTCCCAGCTCGTCAATCCAATCCGTGTCCATGAGGTCAGCAGATGCTGAAGTTTTCGGCTCCAGACTGGCCAAAATATCCTCATGAAGCTTTGCCACGTCTCTCTTTGGTTCTCCAATGTATGCACTAACTGTGTTACGTGTTTGTGTAAAAATTTACTTAAATTGTTATCGTAAGATATCGTGAGGCAAAATCGTCAAAAGAAAGAATTCTCGTTCGATAAAACGTGCGATAAATAAGAATAAAATGACAAGAAGATTGATGACGCAGGAAAAACCTCTAAATCGAGGAAAAAACCTGCGGCCGACTAAAGGAGATAGTCGACGCTGCACTATAGATCACCAATAAGGGGTGATATCCTCGATGTTACAGTTGTATCGTACGATTACAATAAAGAAAATGAATACTATCGAACGTAAGCACAGAGAAATAATATTCGTATTGCTATTTTTCTCCCAGAATCAGTTGTCTTGGGTGTAGGATCTTGAATCTCTTTTATAGCTGTTGAATTCGTAACCGTTTGTTCATTATTGAGCCATAAATGCAACGGTCATAACTGAGGCTGATTTTTCGATCGTAACGTCTGAGTTATTGATGATGGACGTATCTTGTTCAAACGGTCATATTTTAGCTCGATAGACGATGGCTGTGCTTCGTGATTATCTTGGATAAGTCTTCCTGCAATAAGAGCAAACTTGTACAAGTATATCGTTAGTTTAATCGTACGATCATATGATGATATCGTACGATCTTCTTCTGCATAACTTCGATGATCACTTATCCTTGTTGGAAGGTAGTCATATCTTTACTTCAGGACCTTATCTTAATACAGGAATATCATCCTGGAAGATATCTTACGATTTTAATCGTTCGATCGTTCGATGATAAAATTTCACCTAAACAGTTTGCCCCAAAGATTTAGAAAATAAATTATATATTTTCTGAATCTTATATCTGCAGAATTAAATCGTTAGTACATTGATTTTATCAGGATTAATCTATCGAATTTGAATCGTTTTTTCACGTTAACGGCGTCATAACCTGGTTAAGTGCAAGCTGTCAAGTGCAACGGTTATAAGAGACAGGTGTCGATGTTCGATTCGACCTCAATTTCTTGGGAAGGAGTTTAATTTCATATAAAGATAAGATTTCTTCCATAATTATCTCTAAATCTCTTCCAATTTTTGAATTCAAATTCAACTCAAACCGAATCCCTCTAATCTTTAAGAAGATTTGAATCTAGGCCGCCTATAAGGTATCTTTCAGCCCTTGTTTCAATTCAGTTCATGCGTTTGAAAGTTAGAGCTGAGAAAAATCCTAGGAATTTCGATTTATTGCGTTTCGATAGATTACGTAAAAGTTTAGATCGGCTTAGTTTTAGGGAAATTATGGAAGTTAAGAGCACAATTCAAGGAGAAATCGACTTAGTTCACCTCAAGAAACTTGCTAGGATGCCCAAGGATACCGTAATCAAAGCACCTGGTGAGGTTAGGCCTGCCGATGCTCCGGCAGGTTTCTTCGCGTTGTTCGAATACCCTTTTAAGATAGGATTTACTTGGCCTTTTAGTCCTTTGTCTCGTGCCTTTATGACACGATTTAGTTTATCCCCTGGGCAACTTATGCCCCAATTTTGGAGGGTTGTGAGCGTTATCGAACGTGTCACTGAGAATTGGGGTAGAGATCCTTTCACCGTCGATGATCTTTTGTCGGCGTATACTGTCAAACCTTCTGATTACGATAGGTATGGGATTTATCCCAAGGGTAGGGGTGATGCCATGTTAGTACATGGTACCCAAGCTTTCGATCGAGGGTGGAAGGCCCGATATGCGTTCGTACGATCCTCATCGGTCTTGGAGGATGGTGGATGGGTAGCTCCAGAATGGAACCCATTAGGTATAGGTCGCTTTATGCATTTTTGATTAACATAATTTTTATTATATAATTTTCTTATCGTATGTTATTTTTGCAGAGATCGATTTTACCTTCGAGGAATCTACTGAAGCTGTTAATCGCTTCTTGGAGTACGGTGTTCAGGAACGATCGTACGCTAAATCGAAGGGAAAAAACCCAAGGGAAGACAGCGACTAAGAGCTCGGGGTTCAAGTATTAAGTGAAGGAGAAGAGGAAGAAGGGATGGAAGGTAAATCGTGCGATAACTTTTTCTTATTATCTTACGATTATATTAAATGTTCTAATTCTTTATATTTGCGCAGGCCTTCCAGGCGTGTCTCGGCCTTCATCAAAGGTTGGAGACTGTTCAAAGGGACATGAAGGCGAAGATGTCCAGCGAAAGGGCGGCAGTGAACGAGGCTAAGAAGGCCCAGGAGAAGGCATCGAAGATGGCTGCTGCTCTGGAAGCCAAGCGAGTTGAAGTAGATGACTTGGTGGCCAAGCTGGATGAGGCTGAGCACGTTCGATCAGAACAACGTGCGAGGTTGACAGCAGCAAATAATCGTGCTGCCAAACTGGAAGAGGAGCTGGCTGCGATGCGCGCGGAGATGGCAGATCGAGAGAAGGCTTTGTCTTCTTAGATCCAGGATCTCAAAGACGAGATGGTGTTATCCAGGATGGTGGCCCGTGCAGCCGTAATACGCCAATTCATTGGTGGCACGTACACCATCGAAGCTGCTAAAGGTGAGCTGGGGGCTTTCCGTGATGCGATGGGATCTGATGAGCTCCTGGATGCTGATGACGCCAAGGATGCCGATGAGGAGGAAGAAGGTGCTGAAAAGAGCAAAGAGGCTGAAGTCACGATGATCGAGGAGGAGGATAAAAATGAAGATGCCTCTGGATCCGGCATCGTGGACAAGGCTGCTGAAGTTACTCCTCCTATCGTAGAAGTTAGCGTAGAAGAGGGTGTTAGCGTAGAGGCTACCCTTGAAGTTTAATCGATGTAATCACAGTACTTTAAGTACTTTTTAATGAAATTATCTATTTTTGCAATCGTGCGATGTTTTAGTACTTGTTATTTTTGTTCTAAGTACTTTTAGTAAATAGATAATCGTGCGTTTTTAGCTAATCTGTCATTTAAGGCCTTAATTAATCGTGCGTTTTGTCTTGCGATGTTTATTGTGAGTTTAAGGCGCTTAAAAAATTTTTTAGAAACGTTTCTGTTAATCGTGCGTCTGGCGTGTTGACTTGCGCTCTTGCGATTTGAAATTGATGCATCTTTTAATTTCTATGCGATTTTAAGCATATTGTTTTATCGGGCGATGTTTGCCATAGATCGTGCGATGTCTGCGATAGTCGTGCGATATCATGCGATAATCATGCGATGTCTGCGATAGTCGTGCGTTACCTTCCCATTTGATGGAAAGTTTTCCAGCATTTGATTCCTGCGTATTTGGGAAGACACGTCGCAGGACATAATCTCCAAGTTGAAATACCTTGACTTTTACCTTTTTATTGAAGTAGCGCTCGACCATAGCTTTCTGCGATGCCATCTTCTGAAAGGCTTTCTCTCTTAGTTCTTCCAGAGCATCAACATCGTAACACAAGTCTATCGAGTTTTGTTCAATCGTACGATGTCGAGCAACAGGAACTTGTGATTCGATTGGAAGGACTGCTTCACATCCATATACCAAGGAAAAAGGAGTTTGCCCAGTTGCAGTTCTAGGTGTCGTGCGATTTGCCCATAAAACAGATGGTAACTCTTCGACCCATCGACCCTTTGCAGCTTTTAACCTCTTTCGAATAGAATTAATAACGGTCTTGTTGCTGGATTCGGCCAAGCCGTTGGATTGTGGATATCTCGGAGTCGATGTAATGAGTTTTATCCCACGTTCATCGCAGAACTTTCGAGTTCTCTCACTTATAAATTGGGATCCATTATCGCATGTTATTTCTAATGGTACTCCGAACCTGTAAATAATGTTAGTTTGAATAAAGGAGATAACTTCTTTATCCCTAACCTGTGAGAAGGCTGCAGCTTCAATCCATTTAGAGAAATAATCAGTAAGAACAAGCAAAAATACTTTTTGACCTGGAGCAGGTGGTAACTTTCCTACGATGTCCATCCCCCATCGCATGAATGGCCATGGGATTAAGACAGAGTGTAGGGGTTCAGAAGGTAAATGTGACGTACCTGAGTGTTTTTGACAAGCATCGCACTTTTGAACATACCTTATCGAGTCCTCTCGAAGAGTAGGCCAATAATATCCTTGTCTCGAGATTCTGTTAGCAAGACTTCTGCCCCCAGAATGGTTTCCACATTCTCCATCATGCATCTCCTGAAGGATTCGATCGATTTGTTGCTTACTCACCACACATCGTAAGATTAGACCCGTTGTAGACCTTCGATATAGCTGATCATCGAAGATCGTGTATCGAGAGCTTTTAAGTCTGACTTTCCGGGCTTCTAATTTGTCTTCAGGGAGTTGGTCGTTTTTAAGATAGTTCCATATATCATTCGACCAATCATGGTTTTCTTCGATCACTTGAGCTTCTTCGATTGTTGGTGACATAAGATGTATTATCGGAACACTTTCTAAAGCTGGTTCATTGAATGCGGATCCCAAGTTAGCCAAGGCATCGGCTTGCATATTCAGATCTCTTGGGATTTGCTCTATCGAGAACTTATCGAATCGTGCGATCTTATCTTTTGCGATCTTGAGGTACGATATCATCTTTGAATCTTTTGCTTGAAATTCGCCATTGATTTGGTTCACCACTAGTAGTGAATCGCTTCGTACGTGTAGCCATCGTGCCCCCAAGTCATATGCCATATCCAATCCGGCAATCAAGGCTTCATACTCTGCTTCATTGTTAGTGGTTTTGAACTCACATCGTATTGAATACACCATATTGCCCCCATGTGATGATTTCAGGACTACTCCTAATCCTGATCCTCGTGCGTTAGAGGCTCCATCAACATGCATGGTCCATGGTTCGTTGTCATGAATCATCACATTACTGATTTCATCGTATGATGGTTCTTCGATTCCAGGACTGAATTCAGCTACGAAATCTGCTAACGCTTGAGACTTTATCGATGTTCTTGGTTGATACGATAGATCAAAGCTGCTAAGATAAATACTCCACTTTGCTAATCGTCCTGTAAGTTCAGGCTTACGAAGTACGATCTTAAGAGGATAATTAGTAACAACGATTATATGATGCGATTCGAAGTAATGTCTTAACTTTTTTGCTGCAGTCACGAGGCCAAGTAAAAGCTTTTCCATAGATGTATACCTTGTTTCAGCATCGAGAAAAGACTTACTTATGTAATAGATAGGTTGCTGATGTTGGTCACCTTCTCGTACGAGCACTGCACTAACGGCGTTGTTACTTACAGCGAGGTACAACTGCAAGCTCTCACCTTCGATTGGTTTCGTCAGTAGTGGAGGATTGGACATATATTTCTTTAAGCTTTGTAGTGCTTCCTCGTGTGCTTCTGTCCAATCGAAGCCTTTGTTTTTTCGAAGCACGTTGTAGAACAAGTGACACTTATCGGATGATCGTGAGATGAACCTGTTCAAGGCTGCTACTCGTCCGGTCAACTTTTGTACCTCTTTTACAGTCCTTGGTGATTGAATTTCCAGGATTGCTTTGATCTGTTCTGGACTTGCTTCGATCCCTCGTTGTGTAACCATGTATCCAAGAAACTTTCCCGCACGCACCCCGAAAGAGCACTTGGTTGGGTTTAGTTTCATCTTGTATTCTCGTATTATATCGAACGATTGCCTCAGATGCTGGATATGATCTTGTGATCGTTCCGACTTTACGAGCATATCATCGATGTATACTTCCATCGTACGTCCGAGATGATCTTTGAACATCCTGTTTACAAGCCTTTGGTACGTTGATCCAGCATTCTTGAGCCCAAATGGCATTACTTTATAACAATATATGCCCTTATCGGTCATAAACGGGGTCTTCTCTTGATCATCTTTGTGCATTAGGATCTGATTATATCCGGAATAAGCATCCATGAACGTTAGTAGCTCGTGCCCCGCAGTTGCATCGACCATCGCATCAATATGCGGCAAAGGAAAAGGATCCTTTGGACAAGCTTTGTTCAAGTCTGTGAAGTCGATGCATACTCGCCACTTTCCATTCTTCTTTTGTACTACCACCACGTTGGCGAGCCAATCTGGATACTTTACTTCTCGAATTTTCCCTGTTTTGAGTAGGTTGTCTACCTCCTCATTGATGACTTTGTTGCGTTCTGGTGCAAACTTGCGCCTTTTTTGCTTAACGGGTTTAAACGTTGGATCCACGTTCAACTTGTGCGATATGATGTTAGGATCAATTCCTACCATATCCTCGTGTGACCACGCAAAACAATCCGAATGTTCCTGCAAAAAAGAAATTATACTATTTTTTATGTCGGGGGTTAGAGTTGCTCCTACGAAGACCTTGCGATCAGGATGTTTTGGATCTAGCACGACTTCTTCAAGTTGAAGGTCATCGTACGATCGTATTCCATCCTGACTCTGTAATTGCTAGATATCTTGCGGTTTAGCCTTCATCGTAATCTTGTAGCATTCCCTTGCAATTTTCTTTTCGCTGACTATCTCTTGCACGCCCCAGGGAGATGGGAACTTGATCTTCTGATGATACGTTGATGGTATAGCCTTCATATCGTGAATCCAAGGTCTTCCAAGTATAGCATTGTAAGCGGAAGGACAATCGATGACGTTGAACTTCGTTTGCTTGTTTATGCCTTTAGCAAAGACTGGTAATATGATTTCTCCAAGAGTGCTAGTGGCATCTCCGTTGAATCCAATTAACGTTGTTGTTCGTCGTACGATGTTGGATCGATCAATACCCATGATCTTTAGAGTATCCGAGAATATAACGTTAGCTGAACTACCTCCATCCACCAATACTCTCCTGGTCAAACAGTTTCCAATGTTTAACTGTATGACTAGAGCATCATGGTGTTTTTGGTTAACGCCCGATAGATCGTCTTGATCGAACGTTAGTTTGGCTGCATCGAGTTCTCTTTCAGCCGCAGTCTTCGAATCTTCAGGAACAGGATACCCTTCAGGTCCTTCTCATGCGTGTCGCTTGGCCGCAGAGTATGTCAGACCACATACTTCGGATCCACCAGTAATGCAATTTACAACTTTCGTTGGAACGGGTGACGTCGGTCTCTTTGAATCATCGCCTGAAAGGTTTTTGAGATGTCCGTTCGATTTGAGGTATGCGATCTCCTTCTTCAAGCTAATACACTCATCTGTATTGTGTCCATGGTCGCTGTGGAAGTCACACCATTTTGTTTGGTCTCTATCCTTGCTAGGACTTTCTGGTTTCTTGGGCCATCGTACGTTGACATCCAAGTTCCGAAGAGAATCCACTAAGTCCTTCGCTGTACCTGCGAAATGGTAAGTTGACAAATCGGGATATCTTATTTTACCTTTACCTTGGTTTGAACGTTTATTCTGATCGCGCCGAGAATTATCAATCTTGTTTACTCGTTTAGGTTTGAAATCATGTTTCTGCGCTCCAAGATTTTTCTTATCATTCGAATGTTTTCGCCGGAAAAGAGCATCATCTTCGATTCTCATGTGTGCCAACGTACGAGCTCGTACATCATCGAAGTTTTCTGGTGGATACTTCGTCAAATCTGTGTATAACTCCGAGGATGTGTCTAATCCACGTTTGTATGCTTCGATCGCCGTCCGTACATCGCAGTTCTTGACTTCGATCATCTCTGCGTTGAACCTGTTGAAATATTCACGAATGGTTTCACCTGTTTTTTGCACGACATAGTAAAGATCGCTTGTTTGTTTCTCCATCTTGCGACTGCTTGCAAACTGTCGAGTAAACTGGTTTACTAACTCGGACCACGATGCAATGCTCTTAGGTTTCAAATTGATTAACCACTGCAACGCAGCTCCGGTAAGTGTTGATCCAAAGCCCTTGCACATACATATTTCTTGAAACTGGGTTGGAATAGGAACTGTCCATACTAGCTGCTTGTATTGTGCGATGTGTTCCACAGGATCAGAGATGCCAGAGTATTTTGGTGTAAAAGCTGGAATGTTATATTTTTTGGGGATATCAACAAGAGCAATCTCATCGATATAGGGTGAGGCTTGGAATCCGGTTTTAGGTTCAACTTCGATGGGTACAGCAGCTCCAGGAAGTTTGGTTAACAATGCGAGCATTGCTTTATTTTGTTCTTCTAGCATTTTTAATCGAATATCCACGATATCATTGGGTGGTGGATTACTAGAGGTTCCCGAAACGTTTGATAAGTTTGGAATATGAGTTATGGGGGTAGCTGCGGTGGGAACGTGCGATATAGGTTCTGGAATAGGTATAAAGGGACGAGGTCCTGTTTGAGGTTGGTTGTAAGTAAACGTGGTTGCTCCTGGGTAAGGACCTGATGGTAACGGAGGGAAGATAGGACGTGAATTGTTGACTGGAGGTGGCGGTGGTAAGCTAACTTGCGATATCTGCGGTGGTGGAGGCAAGTTAACTTGCGATACTTGAGGTGGAATGAAAGATTGTGAAATTTGTGGTTGGACAAATGGAGGTTGAGAAACAGGGGGTGGATTTTGAGGAAAAAATGGCCTTTGCTGATGAATGGAAACTGGGATGTGAGAAGTTTGCGGATTCGATGCTCTCAATCTAGACAGTTCACCATTCATTTGTAAGTTCTGCTCATTCAACCATTGGATTTTCTTGTCAAGTTGATTCTGTACTTCATTCTGAAATTCCTTAAATCTTTCAAAGGCTTCAGATTTATGTCTTATCAAGTAGACATAACCATATCTACTGAAATCGTCAGTAAAAGTGATGAAGTACCGGTATCCTCCTCTAGCTTCATGACTGAAGGGACCACACACATCTGTGTGTATAATTCCCAACAAATCATTTGCCCTTTCATTATCTTTGTTGAAAGGTTGCTTTGTCATCTTGCCAGATAAACAAGATTCGCAGTTGTCAAACGGTTTAAAATCGAAAGACCCAAGGAGTCCTCCTTTCTGGAGTTTCTCTATGCGTTTCTTGTTTATGTGACCTAGACGACAATGCCAGAGGTAAGTCTGATCCTCAATATTCTTGGATCGTTTACTTATATGATAGACTTCTCTATTTTCTTGTAGATTTAACACATATAGACCATTAGAGGGAGTTGCTTTGAAATAAAAGATATCATTTTTAAAGCAAGAGATAAGTTTATAATCATATTTATAGAAAAACCCTTGGTCTACAAGTAAATCGAAAGAAATAACATTTTTGATCATTCTAGGAACATAGTAACAATTTTCAAGTTCCAATACTAGACCCGAGGGTAAACTAAGACTGTAAGACCCTATAGACTCAGCTACAAGCATCTGGCCTTCGCCGACTCTTAGGTTCGAACGGTCCTTCCCCAGCATCTCCCTTCTTTTGAATCCCTGTACATGATTACAAATGTGATTACCACTGCCTGTATCAAGTACCCATGATTCATAAGAAGTGATCAAACAGTCTATCATAAAGATACCTGGTGCATCGGGCAAACCGATGTCTAGCTGGTCGATGTCCATCGAGTGAGCACAAATATCCTTGCTACCACATTCTGGGCAACTCAGATCTCCCAGCTCGTCAATCCAATCCGTGTCCATGAGGTCAGCAGATGCTGAAGTTTTCGGCTCCAGACTGGCCAAAATATCCTCATGAAGCTTTGCCACGTCTCTCTTTGGTTCTCCAATGTATGCACTAACTGTGTTACGTGTTTGTGTAAAAATTTACTTAAATTGTTATCGTAAGATATCGTGAGGCAAAATCGTCAAAAGAAAGAATTCTCGTTCGATAAAACGTGCGATAAATAAGAATAAAATGACAAGAAGATTGATGACGCAGGAAAAACCTCTAAATCGAGGAAAAAACCTGCGGCCGACTAAAGGAGATAGTCGACGCTGCACTATAGATCACCAATAAGGGGTGATATCCTCGATGTTACAGTTGTATCGTACGATTACAATAAAGAAAATGAATACTATCGAACGTAAGCACAGAGAAATAATATTCGTATTGCTATTTTTCTCCCAGAATCAGTTGTCTTGGGTGTAGGATCTTGAATCTCTTTTATAGCTGTTGAATTCGTAACCGTTTGTTCATTATTGAGCCATAAATGCAACGGTCATAACTGAGGCTGATTTTTCGATCGTAACGTCTGAGTTATTGATGATGGACGTATCTTGTTCAAACGGTCATATTTTAGCTCGATAGACGATGGCTGTGCTTCGTGATTATCTTGGATAAGTCTTCCTGCAATAAGAGCAAACTTGTACAAGTATATCGTTAGTTTAATCGTACGATCATATGATGATATCGTACGATCTTCTTCTGCATAACTTCGATGATCACTTATCCTTGTTGGAAGGTAGTCATATCTTTACTTCAGGACCTTATCTTAATACAGGAATATCATCCTGGAAGATATCTTACGATTTTAATCGTTCGATCGTTCGATGATAAAATTTCACCTAAACATTACGTATCTCATCAGTGAGGGAGAACCACATGAGATGCACAAGTTCCTCCTGGACAACTTTGTATCCCATGCGTGACAAACTTTTAAAGAGCTTCCTCATCTCTAGGAGATGCTCTTTAACAGATTGACCCTTTTCCAGTTTCAGATAATAGATCTCTTTCATGATCAGATACTTCCCACTCTTCTTATAGAAACCCACCTGGTTCTCTATATTCTTCACGACCTCATGGCAATATCTAACCCTCAAATCAGCAGTAAACTCGGGTGAGGTAGAAAAGGACAGAATCGACATCACATCAGATTCGTCAGCCATGAATTTGAAGTATTCAGCAAAGTCCTTTTCAGGAGCATTGCAACCGGGTCGTGAAACGGGTTTCTCTATCACGTACCGCTTACCCTGTGCATCCAAGACATTGTCAAGGTGCATTTTCCAGACTGGAAAATTTTGGCCTGTAAGCTTCCATTTCCCCATTATCAGGCGGAGAGATTCCTCAGGTGAATAAAAGATAATAGCAGACATCTACAGTCAAATATAAAATTCCGATTTAGTTATCTGATTGTACTTCTAATAAATTATTACCTTAGAACAATAATTGTATTAGACTAGAATCCATATTTCACATGAATTGACAGGCGGTTTGCTCACGCAAGCCAATCCATGCTATTTCTGGTAGGTAACGACTTATACCAATCGCATCTTTAAACGAAGATACGACTTCTAGATCGTCGGGACATCGGATACTTGAATCCGTGCATATTTAGTCCCTCTAGTGTGTTTTGGCCCGGTACCACCCGGTGAGTTGTAACAACTACCAAAATAGATCGCACCATTTTGAACTGGATGTACTCTGGTCGGTACCCCCCGATATCGCAGAGTCTTTTCACCCCCTTCAGCTTGGGGTTTGAACGTGGGGCTAAAGGTTCGACTCCTTCGAGCCCAACGTACCTTACGCCAAAGGTGTCCACAAATGGATCACACTAACTGATCTAAGATTTTCCTAAGGATTTAGCCAGTTTTTAGTTTTGAAAAACACTGGTTCGAAAAACAAACTGTAATCGAACCCTTTTAATCTGATTTCATAAAATTTTGTTTTTATCTAAGACTAAGCAATTATAATCAACCACGCAGATAAAAACAAGACAGTGTCATAGCTTTTGCCCAGATCTATTGTCAGTCTCGTGAGCCAACACGAGAACTGACGGTCCAAAAATCCTATGTGACTAAACAACCACATGGCATGAAAACTTGGTGCTCCCACTGGCTCCAACATCTCCGGTCGTGCGAAGCTCCGTCTTCGAGTTTTACTCCTTTGGAACTATTCTAATTTAACTAAATACAAAATTGGGTTGCAAATGGCGCGCAGGCCTCCCAACTAGACTATTTAAAATTAAAGTACAAAAAGGGTTGTAAATGGCTCGCAGGCCTCCCTTACCATGAATAGAATAATAAAACGATAAAAGAGCATTAAACACAACCATAGGTCTTTGGGCTTGGCTATGACAACAAAACTAGTTTAAAATAAACTAACTAAACTGATTTCGATAAAACTGGTTTTCCGTAATAATCTAAACTGGATTAGGATTTTAATAATGATAAATTGATAACAATTAAACGATTAAAACCTTTATCCAATTCGAGAAAATATTACAATCTGATAACTATCCTAACTGATAATTATCAAAACGCGTTTATCCGTTTGTTTGATAATGGTAAAATAAACATTATCAATTATCGGTATCGGTTATCTCGGACGATGATAGCGGTGAGGACGCCGCTACCACCGCCTTGCCGGCGATCAAAAACAAAAACAACCACCACCGCGGTTTCGGCCGCGGTTGTGATCGTGAACCACCTATCGCCGCCAACTTCGAGCACCACCGTTGATTTCCGCCTTGGACAGCCTCCACCACCACAGTAGCAGCAGCGATCGGCCGCCACCACCGTGGCGTGGCCGATCGGCGTTTAATCAAAACACCGGCGCACGACGGCAACGCCGAAGCGCAACCGCCGCCGCCCTCCTCGCCGAGAACAAACAGCCACCGCCCCCACCACCGGCGACGATGAACGGCGCCAAGGAACCGCTACCCGCCACCGGCGGCTACGGCCGACAGCAGCAGCGCAAAAGCCGCCGCCGTCCTCGCCAATTGTGAACGAGAAACGCCGCCACCACCGTGGCTGCCTTAGCCGATCGGTGGTGCGGCCGTGGATTTGGGACGACCACCACCACCATCGCCGCTGTGGCTTTGGTGGTGTGGTGGTTTTGCGGTTTACGCGGAGAACGGCCACCACCACCGTCGCCATCGCGGCTTCGGTGGTGTGGTGGCTTACGGTGGTCCAAAAACCGAACACCACCACCATTGCCGTTCACGGCTTCGGTGGTTACGACTCGTCCGGCGATCGGCCCGGTGGTCCGGCCGGTTATCACCGCCGTTCCGCCGCCGATTGCCACGAGTTACCGGATAAACGATAAAATCAAAATTTAACAAAAACGCGAAATTTTCAGATTTTATAAAACCTAAAACCAATTTTATCAAAACCTAAACATCAAAACAGGTTTGATAAACATACGGAAGTGGCTCTGATACCACTGTTGGGTTCTATCGGGTCGGATAAACAGATAAATAATTACGCAGCGGATAAAAACCTAACCCGAACAATGATCCATCCGTAGTTTATTAAACACAATTATATCAAGGGGGTTTTCTCGCGTTTACCTTTAGACGATACAAACGATCCTCCGGATGCTAGTGAGGGATACACCGCTACTGCACCACCGTGAGACTGGCTGCTAGACCGCCTAGGATTTGATCGGAAAAACCTCCCGGTGTGTGTGTGTGTGTCAACGCCGACAAGAGAGAGAGAAAGCGAGAGAGAGAGATTTGTGATTCTTGGTGAATAAGTTAGAATGAAATCAGATGATTATTGCCATTACCCTAACCCTATATTTATATAGGTATACATGGTAATGATACAGAATCACAAATCAAATACTTTCCTTAATTAACTATTCTTGTTAATCAAGAAATATGTCTCTCAATAATTTCCTTAATTAATCATACTTGTTAATTAAGTAATTACCGATAAATAATAAATAAACAATTTATTATTTATTCCACACAATAAATCCAATAGGTCTCGGGTTGGGTGTGTAGCAGTGTGACCCACTAGTGTCTTATAACATTGGACATAGTGATCCTAATTACTGTCTTGCACATAATCCTTTCAATATCTATCATAATCAGAGACCTTCACGGTATACGCCGTGAGAAGGTCATCGACAGTGAAAGGTGCTCTACCCCAGTTTTCGGTTACACGTTCGATGACGCTCACGACCCTCCAGAATTGGGGCATGAGCTGTCCAGGGGAAAGGCTAAAACGTGTCATGAAGGCACGAGATAGAGGACTGTAAGGCCAAGTGAATCCTATCTTAAATGGGTATTCGAACAAGGCGAAAAAACCCGTCGGAGCTTCAGCGGGTCTAACCTCACCAGGTGATTTGATCACAGCCTCCTTAGGCATCCTGGCAAGTTTCCTAAGGTGAACTAAGTCGATTTCTCCCTGGATTGTGCTTCTAACCTCCATTGTTTCTCTAAAGCTTAAACGATCTAAACTTCTATGCAACCGATCAAAACGCAGCAAATCGAAGTTTTTAGGATTCTTATCAGCCTTAGTTTTTAAACGCATGAACTGAAATTGAAACAAAGGGTAGAAAGATACCTTATAGGCGAATTGAAACTAAATCTTCTTAAGGATTGGAAGGATTCGGTTGGAGTAGAATTTGAATTCGAAATTGGAAAAGATTTGTGATAATTATGGATGAAATCTTATCTTTATATGAAATTAAACTCCTTCCCAAGAAATTGAGGTCGAATCGAGCATCGACACCTGTCCTTTATAACCGTTGTGTTGACAGCTAGCAGATAACCAAGTTATGACGCCGTTAATATATAAAACTGTTCATATTCGACAAATTAATCACGATAAAATTGATGTATTAACGATTTGATTTCACAGGTGTAAGATTCAGAAAATCTATAACATATTTTCTAAATCTTGGGGGCAAACTGTTTGGGTGAAATTTTATCATCGAACGATCGAACGATTAGAATCGTAAGATATCTTTCAGGATGATATTCCTGTATTAAGATAAGGTCCTGAAATAAAGATATAACTACCATCAAACAAAGACAAGTGGTCATCGAAGATAATCGTGCGATATCATCATATGATCGTACGATTAAACTAACGATATACATATCCATGTTTACTCTTATTGCAGGAAAGCTTATCCAAGATAACCTCGAAGCACAACCATCGTCCATCGAGCTTAAATCCGACCGTTTGAGCAAGATACATACCTCATCAATAACTCAGACGTTACGATCGAAAAATCAGCCTCAGTTATGACCGTTGCATTTATGGCTCAATAATGAACAAACGGTTACAATCCAAGCAGCTATAAAAAAGATTCAAGATCCTACACTCGAGACAACTGATTCCAAAAGAGAAATAGCAATAACAATATTATTCTCTGTATTTACGTTCGATAGCATTCATTTCTTTACTGTAATCGTACGATACCATTGTAACATCGAGGATATCACCCCTTATTGGTGATCAGTAGTGCAACGTCGACTATCCTGTTAAGTCGGCCGCAGGTTTTTTCCTCGATTCAGAGGTTTTTCCTGCGTCATCAATCTTTCTGTCATTTTATTTTTCTTTATCGCACGTTTTATCGAACGAGAATTCTTTCTTTTGACGATTCTGCCTCACGACATCTTACGATAACAACTTAAGTAAATTTTTACACAAACAGTGCCCCTGTTTGAGGTTTGGAACCTCGGGGCCTTTGTTGACATTTTGTGTAACTTCCTCTTACCTATATAAGGTAAAGGATGATTAGGGTTTTCATGTGGAATCAAATTTTACTACCTTTTTGGGCAAGAACTCCATTGTTGCATTTCTTCAAGCTCTTAAGCTTTTCTCATATTGATTTCATCCATTTCTTCTCATTATTATTGATTTGTGGGACAACAATTGGTATCAGAGCCATACCTTGTTGATTCCTTGGCTTTAGTGTTGATTTTCAAAGATTTTTAAAGGTTTTAAAGTTTTGGGTTTTTACAAACTTTTTGGGTTTTTAATCCAAAAAGTAGTTTTAAAAAGGGATTTATAAGTGAATAGTGATTCCCCACTGTTTTCTAGTGATTTTCCTACAAATTGGGGGTATTATCACTTATCTTTTAAGTGGTTTTTAGTGTTTTTCAGTGATTTTTCGGAGTTCCTGTGCAGGTTTTCCGAATCGGAAAACGAGAGCTGAAATTTCAGTTCAAATTTTCCGAATCGGAAATTGCACTATACTCCGAATCGGAAAACACCTCTTTTCCGAATCGGAAATATCATTTTCCGAATCGGAAAACAGGCCTCTGATTTGGGGTTTTGCTCCTGAAAATATCATTCTCCGAACCTTGTGTGCATTTTCCGAACTCCACCTTTTCCGAATCGGAAAAATACATTTTCCGAATCGGAAAAATACATTTTCCGAATCGGAAAAGAGTCTTTTCCGCATCCTGCATTTTGAGCCAAATCCGATTCGGAAAACTTCAGTTTCCAGATCGGATTTCGCCTCTTCGAGCCGGAACTCTTGCAAAATTGTTCCCCGAATCCGACACATAGCTGCTTTTCAAAACCTTTTAAATCTCAACGCTATCTGTGTCCCGAGGCGATCAAAATACCTGTTTTTGAAAACCTTTTAATTTTTTTTAAGCCAAGTGAGTCTTTCAAGGAGGTCTGTTTTAGTGAGAGAAATGTCGAAGGAAATCCTCGGAATCGGATCCGAGACTCGTCCTCCCGTCCTGGTGATGGGCGAGTACCAACAGTGGAGACGCCGAATGATCCACTTTCTAGATCTGCTGGATGAAAACTTGATGAAGTCCATCCGAGAAGGGCCTATCCGACCGATCGTCACCGTAGCCGCTGTCCCTAAAACCGATACTTGTCCCGAACTTCCGGCATACGTGGTCGAGAAACCTGTTGAGATGTTCAACCCAGAACAAAGAGCCCGACATCTCATCGACAAACGTGCACTTACCCTGTTAATCATGGCACTCCCAAACGACATGTATGCGAGAGTGGACAGTCTGACCAACGCACGAGACGTTTGGTTGGAAATCGAACAACAGATGCAAGGAGGTGACACTGCTGTGGAAAGTCAGAAGGAAAGCGCACTCAATGCCTATGAAGGCTTCAAGGCTAGGGAAAACGAATCCCTCACTGAGTCTTATCAAAGACTGAATGCCTTCGTCAACGACTTGAGACGGCTCGGGGTTGAGAAATCAAAGTATGAAGTGAATGTTAAGTTCTTGAAGAATCTCACTCAGGAATGGCAAAACATGGCTATCAACATTCAGCTAAGCCGGAATCTGGGAGCAATGGGTATGCATGACTTATTCAGCATGATGGTTCAACACGAAGAATTCATCACCGGTGGACGCTCCAAGAAAGCAGTTGATCCTCTGGCATTGTCGGTCGTGCCCTTCGGAGGACCAAGCACTGCTCCCGTCCAACCAATGCCATACAACAGCGTCTCTCCCCAGTACTATCCAGAAGAATACAGTCAAGAGTTCAACCCGAACTATGGAACAAGCGTACAACATCCCGATGAACCGGTGATTATTTCCATCTCAGACGAAGAACTCTTCCATGTGAATGAGTCCCTTGCCCTCATCTCACACAGTGTACAACGACTGAACGCAAATCGTGGATACAACCGAGCACGAGGATCCGGGTTTCCCAGTGGAGGAAGAATGGGGCAAGGTAGAGGAGGTCATTATCAGCCTGAGAGAGGTCAGTACGAAAATCAAGGGAGAGGAAGCTATCAGCAAGGGGGAATACAGGCTTACGATCAAGGAGGTTATCGGAACAACCAGGGAAGGTTGAGAGAAGATCAAGGCAGATACAGAGATCAGCTCAGACGAGACAACACGTATCTTGACTATCAAGGAGGCCAAAGTAGTCAAGGAGATTGGAGAGGACAAGTCTCAGACATCAACTACCGGAACAACATGAGGCAATACACTCCTGAATCTGGGTATATTGAACGTCAGGGATATGAGATCGGGTATGGAGGAAGACATGAGAGTGGAAGGCTAGATCAAGGGCCAGGATATGGGTATGAGCAGAATAGAGGTGATCAAAGGCAAGATGAGAGAATGGATCACGGGAAAAGCATCTATCACGGAGGTGATTCCAAGGGAAACAGTTCCAGGCAAGTTCAGAGGGATGATCAACAAACTCACGCTGACCAAGGAATTCAACGGGCAAATCATCCTCAGGGTCCCATAACCCAGAACCCCGCTCCTCAACAAACCGCAAGTCCCACTACCACTTGTTACAAGTGCGGTAAGTTGGGACACTACGCTCGAGATTGCTCCGTCAAGTAAAAGGATGCCGCGTACTTTGAGAGGAAGGCATCACTGATGAGGAAGAAAGAAAAAGGGGTGGCTTTGCTGGTAGAAGAGGAGAACTGGGTTTGTGAAGAGGAGAGTTCAGACGAGGAGGATCATATGGTGAAGGGTCTTTGCTTGATGGCTGACTTCGAGGGATCGGAAGCCGTTGGACCGAGCACTTATCAAGATATAGATCCGTCTGAGGTATCCTCTATCCCTGATATAACTGATACTGTGGCAATGTTGGAGTCTAAAATTTGTGAATTAGAGAGATGTCTCCAATCGGAGAGGACTCTTGTTACGAAATTTAGAATCGACAGTGCAATTTACAAAGACTCTCTCTCGGATTTGACCATAGTCTATAACCGTGAAACACTTGAGTCTGGCATTAGAGAGTCCAATTTAGCAAACAAACTTAGTTGTCTTCAAAAAGCCCATGAGGAACTTAACAGTAATCATGGGGAGCTCAACATTAAATTCCAGTTGCTTTCGGAAGAAAGAACTCGGTTGTTTTCAAAAATACAAGAGCTTGAGGACAACAATTTCAAATGAGGACAATCTGAACAGACTTTAAGTATCCTCACTCAGAATGCTAAAAAGAATCCTTTTTACAAAGCCAAACCCGGCCTAGGACTGTCTGAAAACCATGTTTTAGATAAAGCACCTTCTCATCTATACAATTTTGAGGATATGACAGCCTCCAAGCCCAAACCTGTTCTTGTAGGAGGACATGTGACCGAGGAATTTGTTAGGCAGACTGTCACATACACCGAAGTCATAAACGGTGAAACCATAACTAGAACCATCAGTCCAACGAACAGTACCTCTAGTAGTCCTCCCACTAGTCCCCCTCCGAATAGACCAATCTTTATTCCGGCTAGTGATCCAACCAACTCTGAACCCACTTGGGAAGGCATCAAGGCCAGAACCCCTAGAGTAGCAATGCCTCCCATCAACTACACAGACCTTAACTCAAGCTATGATTCTAGGGAGATGGAATTTTCAGAGGAGACCTTAGTTATCCCACCCGAGGATACTTCCGCAACTAAGTGTCCCGACCTAGATAGGCTAGAAAAGGAAGTGTTTGCTCTTAGGTTAAAAGCCATGGATTTGGATGCATGTCAACATCAGATCTTGAATCTGAAAGTTATTGTTTCGGAGAAAGACACGTTGGTACGCAATCTGGAAAAAGACTTGCTCGAAGCCAACGCTGAGAGAATTAGGCTTTCTTCAGAGTGTGAGACCGCATCCTCAGCTTTCACTAATTTTCAAAACAAGGTTGCGGATCTTCAGGCTCGATACGTTATCCTAGATATCCACTTTGAACTTTTAAAAGAACTTGATCATGATGAAAGGATAATGTATCGCCAATCTTTAACCAACCAACGGGTGTCAAACTGCATTTTGAAAAGACAAGTAATGAATCTTGAAAATCTCTACTTTTCAGGCTCAGCTAATGATAAGACTGCTCGAATCCTTAACCATCCGATAGTCACTCCCCAACCCAAACCTGTCTTAGACACTGAGGACTATTACTCCATAATCTCAGATGATGATGAACCCCCTAACTCACACCATAGGATAGCCGAACCCAAGACTGTCCAAGATCCAAATGTTGAATATGATATGAAGGTGTTTTTAGATGAGGATGATGATCCTTCAGGCTTTATTCCAAAGAAGCCAAAATCTGTTGTTGTCAAACCTGCGAAGGCTACTGAGTCACGAGCTCCCATTTCTGAGAAAAGTAACCCTGAGGGTGAAAAATGTGTAGGTACTGACAAGGGTAAGTCAGTTAAGCCTCACGCACCCAAAGGACTCCAGAAAAAGCATTCAAAGTCTAACGATGCTCGTAACTCAGTCAAACCCATTAAAAGTCTTGACTTTCATTCAAGTTCCTTTGAAATGGGTGAGACATCTCAGTTACAACCAAATCAACCTTTCAGTTCCACAAAACCTAAATTTTCTAAAAAGTCATCTGGAAAAGGTGGTAACTCCATTCCCACAAAACCGTCCTTTAACTCACACCGTGCTTTTCATGCAGATGCGAGGAGGAAAGATGGTGGACCGAATGTGAAGCCACCAAGAAAGGATCATCATGGGAGGAACAACTCTTTTTCTGCTTTCCCTAAGAAACATAGTCCTAGCCGTGCGGGTTTAGGCTATGTTCCACCTAGTGTAGGAAAGAATTCAAACATGTCTGTTAATTCTAATCGCAACTTGAACGATGCTTTTAATACTTTTCGCAATGACATGTGCTTTATGTTTGATAATTTCCTGCGTTATGGTGTGTCTAACTCATTCTATGCTCCTAATTCTAATGTCAAATCCCGAAAGAGAAGGGGAAGAAAAAGGGGGAAAGCAAAATCCTCTTCGTCAGTGAAGTCCCCTCCGCCTAAGGAGAAATCCGAAAAGGGGACTACACCGAATATTTATCTGTTTCTAACCCACAGGAACCCATTTGGCAATGGGTCCCTAAACAAGCTTAGTTGTCTTGCAGGTCAGTCATGTGTGGTACTTCGATTGCGGCGCATATAGACACATGACTGGTCAGAGATCCTTCCTTTTCGACTACGTTGAAAGGTTCGAGGGATACGTTAAAACAGCCGACAAGACGCCTAAGCCAATGGTGGGTTATGGGAAAATTACGGATGGGAAATACATCATCAAGGATGTAAGATATGTCGAGGGGTTAGGTTACAACATGTTCAATTCCAGTCAGTTCTGTGACAACGGATACTGGGTGAAGCAATTTCAATACGGAAGCGACGTGAATGACGAAGACAAGAACGTCATCCTAAGTGCACGTAGGAATGGCAATCTTTATTCCACCGTCTTTCGTTCAATCCCTCAGACTCACCCTCAGTTTGAAGCAATTTCTGATCCGAGGAATGCAATCTGTCTGCTCTCAAAGGCTTCAAAGGAGGACAGTTGGTTATGGCATCGAAGACTCTGCCATCAGAATTTTAAAGACATGAACAAGCTGGTTTCGAAAAATCTCGTCAAGGGACTACCAGAGACTCGCCTTTCCAAGGATACACTGTGTCCCGCTTGTGAACAAGGAAAGATGACGAGAAGCTCTCATCCACCGAGGATGGATACGAATAGCAAGAGTTCCCTTGACATGATTCATATGGATCTTTGTGGACCTACCAGAACCGAGAGCTTAGCCCGAAAGAAATACATGTTAGTTCTCGTTGATGAGTTCTCTAGGTTCACATGGGTTGAATTCCTACGAGCCAAGTCTGACGCTGCTGATCGAATCATTGCCTTCATCAAAAGGATTCAAGTTCTCTTGGGTCGCAGAGTGAAGAAGTTGAGAAGTGACAACGGAACCGAGTTTTGCAATGCAAAGCTGCAATCATTTCTTGAAGACGTGGGAATCTCTCACAACTTCTCAGCCGTACGCACACCTCAGCAAAATGGGGTAGTAGAAAGGAAGAACCGGACGTTAGTCGAAGCGGCGAGATCCATGATGGCTCATTCTGGAGTTCCTCAATCTTTTTGGGCTGAAGCAGTATCAACAGCATGCTACACGCAGAATCGGACTCTCATCGTCAAGCGGACTGGTAAAACCTCCTACGAGATGGTCGAACAGCGTAAGCCTAACATCGATTACTTTCGAGTTTTTGGATGTAAATGCTATGTTTTAAATGACCGGGATGATTTGGGAAAGTTTGAACCCAAGTCTGATGAGTCTATCTTCATCGGATACTCACATAACTCTAAGGCTTATAGGGTTTTCAACAAACGGACCCGAACCATCCTAGAAAGCTCAAATGTTGATTTTTCCGAAACTGAAACCTATTCTGTGGCAAGTTCAAGTAATGTAAATGCAGCTTTTCCTGAACTGTTCACCGCACCACCGAGCACAGATTCTTCCACTAACTTCTCTGCTTTAGACTTCTTAGACCTCGCAGATTATGATTTACCCACACTCACGGGTCCGATTGTAGTTCCTGCTCATGCTGGTTCAACTTCTACTTCCGTAACGTCCGATGCATTCGTCACTGAGCCATCTTCAAGCACATCTACAAACTCAGTGTCACCAGAATCAACTGCGGTCTCTCCCCCTGAAATCTCATTCTCAGCCTCACCGGAACCTGTCCGAGAACAGACCCCACAACCTGTTCTTGCACCTATCCAAGAGGAAGCCCCACTACCTTCACCCAGTTCAGCTCAGAGAACGTATGCATAGGTAGTGCGTGAGCCCCGGTTGGAGGCATCACCGCAGAATAATCTGGCGGCCGGGTCGTCAAGTAGAAACCAGCAAGAGGTCTTGGCCGTGCAAGATGAGAACGACGCCACCAACAACCAACAAGCTTATGTCACTCACCCACACACTCGCAAATGGACAAAAGATCATCCCCCCTCCCAGATCATCGGGAGTCCCTCACAACCTGTAACTACGAGATCCGCAAAGAATGTAGAAAACCTGATTCTATTCGGAGGATTCCTCAGGGATTTCGAACCTTCGGATGTTTCCCAAGCTCTCACTGATCCGGATTGGGTTTTAGCAATGCAAGAAGAGCTTGCGGAATTCGAGAGAAACAAAGTCTGGCGCTTGGTAACCAGACCGTGGGGAAAATCCATCATCGGCCTGAAGTGGATCTTCCGGAACAAGAAGGACGAGAACGATCTCATCATCCGGAACAAGGCTCGATTGGTCGCCAAGGGTTATCGCCAGCAAGAGGGTATCGACTACGATGAGACTTTTGCGCCCGTTGCTCGAATCGAGGCAATTCGGATCTTTCTTGCGTATGCCGCACACAAGAACATGACGGTGTATCAAATGGACGTCAAGTGTGCCTTCCTGAACGGAGTCCTTCAAGAAGAGGTGTACGTTGAACAACCGGAAGGATTCATCGATCCCAGATTTCCAGAACACGTATACGTGTTGGACAAGGCGCTTTACGGTCTCAAGCAAGCTCCTAGGGCATGGTATGAAACACTCACTGATTACTTGCTAGGAGTTGGCTACAAGAAAGGTACAATCGATCCCACTTTGTTTCTCAAGAGGTCAGGTAAAGATTTAATTATAGTTCAGATATACGTGGATGATATTATCTTCGCATCTACGAAGCCTGAGATGTGCCAAGAGTTTGAGAACACCATGAAATCCCAATTTAAAATGAGCATGATGGGCGAGTTGACATTCTTTCTAGGACTTCAAGTTCGACAACGCCCTGATGGCATTTTTATAAGTCAAGCCAAATATGTTCAAGATCTTTTAAAATGATTTGATTTCGGTGGTTCAAACTCTGCGGCAACACCAATGCCCAGAAATTTTCAACTAAATGCAGATACTTCTGGTAAACCGGTTGACCAGAAGACTTATCGGGCAATCATTGGTTCCCTTTTATATCTCACAGCTAGTAGACCAGATATTGTTTTCTCCACGGGTGTCTGCGCTCATTTTCAGTGGGATCCACGTGATTCACACCTGTCTGCAGTCAAAAGAATCCTTAGGTATCTGAAGGGCACACCGGCTTTTGGCCTTTGGTACCCAAAGGATTCTGGTTTTGAACTAATTGCATATACAGACTCAGACCATGCAGGTTGTAAGCTCAACAGGAAAAGCACATCGGGTGCTTGTCAGTTTCTCGGAGACAAGCTGGTGAGTTGGTCATCCCGGAAGCAGAATTGCGTATCCTTGTCCACCACGGAGGCTGAGTATGTTGCCGCCGCCTGCTGCTGCTCGCAAGTTCTGTGGATGAAGACCCAACTTGCCGACTTCGGATACACCATGCAACGGATTCCAATCTATTGTGACTCCAAAAGTGCGATTCAGATCACGGCAAATCCGGTTCAACATTCTCGGACGAAGCATATCGATATCCGATATCATTTCATCAAAGACCACGTCGAGAAAGGTAATGTTGAACTTTACTTTGTTGAGAGTGACTATCAGCTTGCTGATTTGTTCACTAAGCCGTTTGACGAGAAACGTCACTTCTTTCTCCTAATCAAGTTAGGAATGCTAGACCTCCCGGCCTGAGGTCTAGGGGGAGTCGGGAGTTCATGTTATGTATGCATGTGTGTAGGGGGAGTCTGTAGGAATACTTGAGAGATTGCATAAATTGAGGGGGAGTACTAAGTCCTGTTCTATATATTTGGTGTGTTTACTGACGTTCTCGGATCCACAACACCTTGGATACCATTTTATACTTTCTTTTGTAGGTGTGGATCCTCACGACGACTTCTGGTTACTTCAGATCAGAACTCGCACAAAACCCTGTCGAGACGAACCAGGTAAGTCTCTTTTCTAGGGAGTCGAGCGCTGAACTTGTAAATTTTTGCGAACTTGAAAGTTCAGGGGGCGGTAGAGTACATGTCTTGAACTTACATGTTCGGGGACTAACTTTGCTACTCTCTGATTCTTAATGTTCAGGGACTCGTTTTGCTCTTTAGTGAAACTTGTAGTCCAGGGTCTATTTTGAAACTTCTTAAAACTACAAGTTCAGGGACTAGTTTGTAAGTTTCTTGAAACTTCAGTCCAGGGGTGGTTTTTGCCAATAGGTGAAAGTCGGGTTAAGAGAGTCATCAGGAGAGCCAAACACAGTGTTTTTGACCCAAACACAGTGTAATTCGGTAAAAATATAAATACCGGTTTCAAGATTTACTTTTCACAAAAATTCAAATTTTCACTTTTTCTCTCTAAACTCTCACCCGGTAACCGATCTCGCGCTCGATTCGTTTTCACCCGTTTTTGCTCCGTTCGTCGATCAGATTACGTTTTCGGATTCCTGGTAAGTTTACGATCAATCCTTATATAGTTATAACATCTAAATCTGTCGTTTTAAGGTCCGGATCGAAGCCTAAACTTTTCAAAACTTACCCGAAAACCAAACTTCTTGGAATGGGATTTCGGGGCTTTAAATCGATCCTTTGTTGATTAGAAACTTGTTATTAACTGATTTAGGATGCATGTTGATAGTTTAGAGCCTTAGATCGACGTTCGGTGAACGGTTTTTAAGTTTGGAACTCGAACACTCCCGGTTTTCCGAATCGGAAAACTTGAACATTCAAGTTTTCCGCATTCTTCAACGATGAATACTCATGTGTGTTTTCCGATTCGGAAAACCAGATAAATCCGAATCGGATTATCAGGTTTTCCGAATCCGACTTGTGTCTCGTTTTCAAAGCTAAGTTTTTCCGATTCGGAAAACATGGAATTACCCTTACGGGTTTCCGAGGTTTTCCGAATCTCGTATGAGACCAAGTCTTGCCATATTTTTCTAAGGTTTGCACATTTTCCGAATCGAAAAACTACGTTTTCCGAATCGGAAAACCCACTTATTCGTCTTGTTCTATTTTTTCTAAGTGTGGGAGTTTCCCGAATCGGAAAAGTACCTTTTCCGAATCGGAAAACTTGTGTTTTATTGAACTGAATTTTTCTCTAAGTGTTGGAGTTTCCCGATTCGGAAAATCACCTTTTCCGAATCGGAAAGCACCCCCTCGTGTGTTTGCTCGTTTTTCGACTCGGAAAAGACGAAATACTCATTTTTGAGTTTTCGAGGTTTTCCGACTCGCGCCTAGTCGAGGGTATAGTCTTTTCAACGCAACATCTTTCTAAACACTTAACTGATCCTTTTGTGATGTGACAGAAATGGCCAGTCAATCGAACGCTCTTGCTCCTTCTTCCCCGGTCAACAACGCTGCTGACCGGGCCCTCATTGCACCATCTGACATTCGTCCCATCCACCAGAACAACGGGTACGTTGACCTATCCAACTTTACTGCTCAGGACGAGGTGGTACTGGAGATCCTTCGTGCGCATCCACTGGCGTACGCGATGCAAGCCACTGCCAACATTCCCATGATCTACCTTCAGCAGTTCTTTGCTTCATCTACCGTCGAGACTCGAGATGGTATGCAGACCATCGTCGGTCGTGTTGATCACACCGACATCACTATCACTGTGGAGGATTTGAGGCGCGTCCTCCATCTGCCTGCTGCCACTCCTGAGGCCCCGTTCGAACCACTGGTCTCCGGCTCCGAACTCTTCAGCGAGGTACTCGCTCTTGGGGTCCACTACACTGCAAACAACCGACCGAACGGGATTTCCCAAGTCACCCAGGGGATGCTGCCACCAATCTGGTTTTCCTTCTTCAACATCCTCAACAGGACCCTGTCGTCGAAGACCCACGGAGTGGATAAGGCTTCCACTCAGTTCTGGCATATCATACATGCGGTCGCCTACGGGAGGCGTATCGACTTCGCCCAACAACTATGGGCTGATATGGTCACCGACGTCCGACAAGGGCCTGCAAGAACCCGTCATACATCCATTCCATGGATGAGGTTCTTCAGTCTGGTCATTCACGAGCACATGGAGCGACATCCGGCCGTCAGACGCAGATCCAGCCACCCTCGCTTCGAAAGCGTTCAGATTGGCAGTATGAACCGCAGGAGACTTCGATCAGGTCAGGTTGAAATGCCTATCCCTGATAACGTACTTGGCTTGGCGGACCGTAGGTCTGAGAGTGTTAGGATGTACCGTGCGTCGATAGGTTTAGAATACGCGTCCACGGACTCCTCAGAACCGAGGAGCCCTACCCCGGACGCGCGACCCGTCCTTCCTAGGAGCCGTGTCTCTGGCACGGCGGGCCAGGGCTCCAGTGGGGGAGCTCAAGGCTCGGGAGTGATGAGAGTGGACGTTAGGGGTGAAGTGGGTAGAGTCGTTGGCACGTCCGCCACGCCGCACATGTCTCGAGGAAAAGCCTATCAGATGATGCTCCGGAACCGCACCCGTCGAGCTTGAACACCAACTGTTGTCGAAGAAACATCCCTAGTTGCCCGCGAACGTGAAATCACGAGTCACTTCCGGGTGAAGCAGTACACCGAGATTCTCCACCAATCCCCAGTTCATTCGTCATCGGAAGAGCGCCGAACGCCGACACCGCCGCAACAACCTCAACCGACTAGTGAGGACGTGGAAGCTTCACCACAAGAATAAGCACACGTCCCTTCACCACCACACGCGGCGGCCGTTACTTCTCAAGGAGGCGAACCCTCAGGCGATCCTTCAGGCGATGACTCCGACGGTCCAGAGTCCCCCGAGCACACTCCTTTGGACCGTCGTGAGCCCGATGACGAAGCCACAGATGAAGAGATGGTGGATTACGGATCTGACTCTGACTTCCAACCATCAGAACCAGCGAAGGGCGGGTAGGCCCAGATTATTGATGTGGATGAAGCCACCTCTTCCTTCAACGACGACAGAATATCCGGAGATCCAGTACTTGCTGAAGATATTGAATCAGATGACCGGACCGTCGGTCGTGAGGAAGAAGGTGAGGCCGAGGTTGCTACCGGCTGGGGTAGAGAAGACAGTGAGGAAGAAGAGAGAGAGAGGGGAGAAAAGGACAGAGAGAGAAGAGAAAAAGAGACCGAAGATGTTGAGGTCCAATTAGGCGAGCTTTGGGCTCAACTAGAGGATGCGGACGAAGAAGTAGAGCCGCACAGGTTAGAAACGGAAGTTTCCCTTACCTCGAGTCCATCCAACAGAGAGGCAACCCACACCGAGACCGGGCACCCTACGGTGTCTGGTCAAGACGCTAGCAGCCAACTAGCGCATTTGCATGCCCCACCCAGCCACTCGACCATCTCTCAACAGATGGTCGTTTCAGTCTCTCACGGGGATCAAGCACAACTTCCACCGGCCACTCAATCGGAGTCTGCCGGTGTTGAGATAAGAGAGGAACCGCCCCACCTCTCGACTTCACTTGTTGCACATAGAGTCGTAGAGCCACTTCCCGGGACGTTTACGATCCCTTCTATCATTAGGCCACGACCTATTGTACCACAAGCGGAGATCCCACGGGACTCCGCCGGAACGGGGAGAGTTGGTGCGTTGGGTGACGCCCTTCGAGGATCCGCCGGAAGCCCTGACACCGTCAACATCATACCAGCGGTGATATCAAGCCGAGAGAGCACCTCAGTAGGACTCTTCTCGACAACCGGAGCCCAAGTGGCACCGGGTGTTGTACTACCGGGACATAGTCCGACAGACTCGAGCAAAGTCTCTAAAGATGCTCACGCAACAACGGGGCTTTTAGGCCTGACGGATTCGGGTGGAATCCCTAAAACCACCCTTGTACCAACGGGACTTTTAGGTCCGACGGATTCGGACGACATCCTAAAAGTCGTCCAAACCAGGTTACTTGCGGTGGAGGAAGCCAACCGGGCTCGAGATGCGCGGGTCGAGGCACTGGAGAAAGCCTTGGCCGAGATGGAGAGAAAGAGATTGGCGGATCTTGAGGCGTCACGAAAGCTTCAAGAAGACAGGGATGCGGAGCTCTACGAGCTCAAACAGCGAATCAAGGGCAAACACTCTGAGGTAGCCCCTTCATCCGAGACTCCGATCCCCCGTCAGACCGAAGACGTTCTCAGGCTCGCCCCTCCGACTTCGGGCGACCTACCTCCGATACCGGGCTACGTTACTGAGGCGGAACATGCCTTCGTCATCTCATCCTACACGACTCAGAACGACCGCCTCTCCGCCCAGGTTAGAGATCGGGAAGCCCAGATTGAGATCCTTCAGCAGCGCATCCGGGAACTAGAGGCCATGTGTCGGTCTCAGGCTCAGCCTTCCAAACGGAGGCACGATGACCCTGATGACTCGGCACCGGGTCCTCATGAGGGGGAGGTGCAGGCTTCATCCAAAAGGCTTCGCACCGACCTCCATTCTGCCTCTGGTTCCGGTTCTACTCCAACTCCAGCTTCCACGGCCGCCCCTCCAGTGCTCCTTCAGAAGCTGCTACCCCCGATGCTCCCTATGTCGATTCGGACACGGAGGATATTCCTGATATGGGGAGTTGGCACTATGAGCCAATTCCAGAAGGGGAGTCAGTACAGTTTCCTCAGATGACCAATACGGCGCAGATTAACGTCGTTTCCCCGGAAGCAGCGCCGAAAGATGTTTTAGATGTTCAGATTCCGGAAGAAGCCCGGAAGATTCTTCGGTCGCTTGCTCAGAGCCTCAGGATTTTCCAGAGGGGGGACGACATCGTACGAGATACAGAATACAACAACTTCCTATCGGCGTTTGAGTTTCCCACTCCAGAAGCTCCACGGACCATTCACTCGACAGATCCAGAGACCGCCGCTCCAACTGTTATCCAGCTCAACTGGAATCATTCAGTCATCTTCCGTCCATTCCTTGAGGAATCCTTCTCCCGTATCTTCTAGCAGGAGAGACTGCACGTATGGTCTCGAAAGGTCTATTTCGGGATCTCGCACATCAAGACAAAGAGAAGAAGGACAGCTTACGTGCACCAACGGATGTGCAACTGGGCCACCCACGGACGTCAAAGAATCCGACGTCGTTTCATCAAGGTAACTGCTATGCGCCCTTACAAACACGGTCATCAGTTATTTCTTGAGTACGACGTCCGCATGTACGGGACCGGCACTCCACGAGGTGAGCTACAAGAATGGTCGTTCACGGAAGCCGACCTGGACCGGGTGCACTTGGAAGATCTCCTCACGCTCATCAAGTACCTCCAGGGTCCGATTCTCCGACCCCAACACTACAGAGACGGCACTGAGATACTGAAGAAGTACGTTCGCCACGCGATAACACTTGCGCGGGTGACGGACTACCAGCTCGCGATCGAGAGCCGCCAACCGAAGGTCAACCTGCTTAGACCGAACCTGCTCGTACCTGGTATTGATGCCTACCTTCCCTACATGCCAACCAGGATACCGGAGCACGGGGTTCTCTACGTGACGAGGAAGAAGAAGGAGCGAAAGTTTATGAGATTTGGCGAACTTGCCAAATTCTGTGATGGTACTCTTCTTTACGTCTACAACGGGATGCAGAGTCGACTCTTGGCGGATCAGATACCGGGCCGAAAGATTATTGACGGGAAGGGAAAGATTCTGGAGGGCATGAGACTGATCGAGAGGAAGCTCAAGGAAAGATTGATGTACAGACGAGTCGAAGCGGCGATGCAGATGAGAGCACGGATCATCGGAGATTGGGAAGAGTTTTTGCAGATGTCCAAGTGGGAGCCTGCACTGGAACTTCCACCACCTTTCTGACTTCTTCACAAAGGGGGAGATTGTAGGACCTCTTGTGTTGTGAAGAATCAGAAAAATACTATCTTACCAGCTTTCTAGTTCAGTTTCCTTTACTTGTAGACATTTATCTTTGTTAGTGCCCCTGTTTGAGGGTTGGAACCTCGGGGGCCTTTGTTGACATTTTGTGTAACTTCCTCTTACCTATATAAGGTAAAGGAGGATTAGGGTTTTCATGTGGAATCAAATTTTACTACCTTTTTGGGCAAGAACTCCATTGTTGCATTTCTTCAAGCTCTTAAGCTTTTCTCATATTGATTTCATCCATTTCTTCTCATTATTATTGATTTGTGGGACAACAAAAGGACTGAAGGAACACTATTGGTGGCCTGGAATGAAGAAGGATATCGCCACTTATGTGAGCAAATGCCTGACTTGTGCAAGAATTAAGGCGGAACACCAGAAACCATCCGGACTTTTACAGCAACCGGAAATCCCAGAATGGAAATGGGAACATATATCAATGGATTTCGTAACCAAGCTACCCAAGACCAAGAAGGGACATGAATCGATATGGGTAATCGTTGACCGACTCACGAAATCTGCGCACTTTTTGCCAATAAGAGAAAGCTTTAGCATTGATCGACTCGCGCAACTGTACGTCAACGAGATAGTTATGCGTCATGGAGTACCAATCTCAATCATCTCTGATAGAGACAGCAGATTCACTTCGCGATTTTGGCAGTCACTACAGGCAGCATTAGGTACTAGCGTAGATCTGAGCACCGCTTACCATCCTCAGACCAATGGACGGACTGAGAGAACCATACAAACATTGGAGGGTATGCAGCGTGCTTGTGTGCTGGAATCTGGAGGTAGTTGGGATGATCACCTACCCTTAGTTTAGTTTTCTTACAACAACACCTACCATGCTAGTATCCAGTGTGCTCCGTATGAAGCCTTGTACGGACGTAAGTGTAGATCCCCACTTAATTAGTTGGAAGTGGGGGAAAGTCGACTGATTAGACCTGACATCGTTCAAGAGACCACTGATAAGATTAAGATGGTTCAAGAGAAGCTTAAAGCGGCCAGGGATCGCCAGAAAAGTTACGCTAATAATCGAAGAAAACCGTTGGAATTCCAGATTGGTGATAGAGTGCTACTGAAGGTATCGCCTTGGAAAGGGCTAATAAGATTTGGAAAGAAAGGAAAACTGAGTCCTAGATTCATTGGACCATTTGAGATACAAGAGCGAGTCGGACTAGTTGCATACAAATTTGATTTACCTTTGGAACTCAATGCCCTCCATGATACCTTCCATGTTTCGAATCTGAAGAAAAGTTTGTCCATGGAAACAGTGGTTCTACCATTAGAGGAAGTTCAAATCAATGAGCAGCTACACATTACAGATGAACCAATTGAAATTCTTGACCAGGAAGTCAAGCAGTTAAGGAGTAGTAAGATACCAATTGTCAAGGTCCGTTGGAACTCAAAGCATGAACCGGAGTGTACCTGAGAACGAGAAGCTTTTATGAAGAGCAAGTACCCTCACCTGTTTACAAAAGAGCCTCCTGGATATGGCAAATAGTAAATTTCGGGACGAAATTTCTTTCAACAGGGGGTAAATGTGACAACCAACAAAAATTCGGCTCTCAGGTTAGCGGCCCGATAATCACTCATTAGTATAATTCTTAGTGAAATCTTAATCCTATACCTATTTAGGAAGAATTAAGGTTGAGAGTGCGAAAAATTTTGGAGATAACCTAGAATTCCCGAAAATTTGCCCGAAAAAGCTTGTTCCGGCCCAAAGTCGCCCGAAAACCTTATAATGCCAAATTTTAAGCCAACTTGTATAAAATATGATGATTTAGTAGAAATAAAAATAAACTGTTCCAAATAACCTAATTTCATGCTCGAAAAGTCGGTTTTGTCGAAAAATTATCGCGAACCGACACTGCGTTTAATTTTATCAGTATAGAACTTTTTTTTTATAAAAAATAAAAATAAAAGAGGGTTGGGGATTGGCCAATGTGGCCGGCCACCCCCCCCCCCCTACACACCACTCTCTCTCTTTTCTTTTTCCAATACATTAAATCATTCCACCTTTTTCCATTTCCATTCTATCATTTCAATTTTTCAAATTTCTCTCTTCTCTCTCTCTATTTTCTCTTCTCTTCTCTCTAAACTCTTCAAGAAATCTGCCAAGTTCATACTCAAAATCTGAATTTTTAGAAGTGTGATAAAAAATTTCAAAAGCTCTAGTGGTTTGTATCATCAAGGTAAGTGTTGTAGGTGCATTATAACTCCGATTTCTAGCATTTTGGAGCTGTTTCTTGTGTTTCTTGAGGGTTAAACCCTCCTTATTGGATGAACAATATTCTTGATGTTTGAGGATGAGAATGAACCATAGAAATGTGAAAGAACATTCAAAGATGGTGAAATTCTATGACTTCTCCTTATGAACACAAGATATGAAGTGAAAAACCATATGTTTTGATGTTTTGTTACTCTTTTTGGGGCTGAAAATATCCATTATTTCATGCATGCATTTGAATGATATTCAAGATTATTTCTTTTATTTATTTGCTTACAAGTTAGGGGTTTTAGTTTAGTATCAAATAAACCCACAAATTTCAAAGATTTCAAGTGTTTTTGGTTACAATATTGAGTTTTGAATCTGATGTGATGCTGATGGGCTTTTGCATGTGTGTTTGGACGACCCAAAAAGGGGGCAAACGGATTCATTTTCTTCTAAAATTTTTATGGTTCAATATTTTATGTGTTAGGGTTCAAACCCCACTGGAATCATTCAAAAATACCAAGTTTTGAACCCTTAACCATGTCAAAACTTTTTAGTGTTCAACAGATTCTGGTCAGAATTTTATATCAACTTCATGCATGCATATCTTCATGATAACTTAACTAAAATGCATGATTCTGGATTATAAGATCAAGTTCAGTGAGTTAGCTTTCCAAAGAATCTGATATCACATGATTTGGTGGATTATTGAGTGCTCAACCAATGAAAAGAAATTCGTGGTGCAATCTGTCAAAGGATGGCAGATTCACATGCATGGATTCAAGAGGTAATATCTCATTCAAAAATCATCAAAATCGTGTGAAACTTGTTTCCCTAGTTAGATATTTGTTTTATCTTGAATATCCCATTTGAAATTTGAATTTTGGTGTAGAAATGAATTCTCTATGGTACAAACATCACCGACTTGTATTTCCAAAAATGATTTATGCACACTGATTTTACAAGAATTTCTAAAATATGTTAAACATCTTTAAAAATCATGAAATTTGGTGGGAATGTTGTTAACATCCCCAATATCAGTAGATAAAAATTTGATAACATTTCTTCTTTTGGACCCAAGCTTAAAGGTGACATTTTTGCAAAATTGTGAATCTACCAGAATCTGAAATTTCTTCAAACATCGATTTGTGAACTTCAAGACTTCCCATACAATTGGATGTTGTTATAAAACTATTAAAACCCTATTCTTATACTAAGATTGGCTAAATAAGTTGTGTAAAGGCATTATATTAGGATATCGGTAATGACTTGACTAGATACGGACCGTTGAATTAAGAATTACGTCAATTACGTATGTTATAGGGCATGAGTAGACTTGAAATCGGGGTTACGTACACTATCGATTGTTCAAAACGCTAAGCTACTCAAGGTGAGTATTCACAGCCCCTATTTTACCGTTTTTACGTATTTGGGGTGAAAAGCGTGTTGTTGATGAAATTTTATGAAATATGCTTTCTAGCAGAAGTTACGGAAAATGTGATATAAACGTTGCTTTCAAGAAAGCGATTATGCATTATGATGATATGTATTGAGTAAAATTCCCCTTATAATATACACTACCATTAACTCGTTAGGAGCCTATGACTTAGTGGATAGCGCTATTTGGTAAAGAGACCCACCCTACTGACTGACGAGTAGAGGGTGCACTATTTCAGAATTTAACGACTACACATGTGGATAGATTCCACTGCTGAGGTACTCGTTGGAAAACGTTCTACACATGTGGATTAAGTTCCACCGCTGAGGTAGTTCATAAGAGCGTTATACCCTACGTGGTTCGCGACCGCCTCTGAGGTATAACGTTGGGGTGAAACGGTTTGTAGTGGCTCAATCTTACATATCTTATGCATAAATGGTATTTTAGACATTGTTGATGTCAAAAGTTTTATACGATAAAAGTCTGCATGTAAAACTTTTTGTGCATATGAAAACCTGTGAACTCACCAACTCTCGTAGTTGACGCTTGTTTTAACATGCTTTCTAGGAAATCAGAAGGTTTATGAAAAGGCTTAGTTTGCGCGTTTGTTGGCATCATTCAAGACATTATTTATTTTGTTATGTCTGTAATTTCAAAATTCCGTTGGTTGTAATACATTTTTAATTTTAAACTTTGAATATTTTGGTGTGAATGAATGATGTTATTTATCTCCTATCGCATTCAAATCTTAGCTGTCACACCTCGCGATTCCGCTTTAGCGGGGTGTTACACGCCAGTGGGTAAAGTTCCTTTCGCTTTGCACCTCCAGAGATGTAGGAGTTGTTAAGCCAAGTGGGGGAGTTGTAAGGGAAGGGGTTTACCCGTCCAAGTAGTTCACCTTGGGGGGGCCCTATCCTTTTCGTGAGAAAGAAAGATGGCCCGATGCGGATGTGCATCGAAAACCATGAGCTCAACAAGCTTACGGTGGAGAATCGATACCCGCTACCGCGGATCGATGATCTATTTGATCAACTTCTAGGAACCGCGTGGTCCTCGACGATAGATCTTTATTCAGGGTACCATCAGGTGAAGGTGACGGTGACAGGAAAGGATGTGCATAAGACCGCGTCCAAATCAAGGTACGAATGTTTCAAGTTTGTAGTGATGACGTTCGGGTTGGCGTATGCATCGGCGGTGTTTTGTGGACCTCATGAATCGTGTCTGTAGACCTAAGCTAGATAGATCGGTAATCGTTTTCACATACGACATACCGATCTACTCCAAGATCAAAGGGGAGCATGCGAAACTTTGGGTTGAAGTGTTAGAGACGTTGCAAAAGGAGATACTGTATTCCAAGTTCTCCAAGTGTGACTCTAGGTTACAAGATGGTCCAATTTTTAGGACACTTTGTTAACCGGAAGGGCATCAAGGTAGATCCGGCAAGAGTGGGAGCAATAGCGAAGCGGGAGGTTCCAAAGACTCCTACCGAGATTTGGAGTTTTCTTGGATTAGCCAGATATTACAGATGGTTCATCCAAGACTTCTCGGATTTAGCGGTGCCTTTGATAAGGCTCGTGAGAAAGAATATGAGGTTGTTAGGGTGGCGAGCAGCTAGAAGCTTTTGTGGTATTATGGAAAAGGTTGTGTGAAGCGTCAGTATTGACGCTACCAGAGGGATCGATACATGGCAGAGAATTGTGGTACTTGTAGCATGGGTTCGGATGTATGTTAATGCAGTATGGGAAGGTAATAGTTTATGCGTCTCGTCAGTTAAAGACGCATGAAGCATTTTCCCCGACGCACGTTCTGGAGTTGGCAGCGGTGGTGTTCGCGCTGAAGTTGTAGGGACATTATCTCTATGGTATTAAGTGTACCATTTACACTAACCATAAGAGTCTGCAGTAATCGCTTGATCAGTAGAAGCTGAACATAGGACAGCAGTGGTGGCTGGATGTGTTAAAGGATTATGACTGTTGAAGGGATTATGTGCAAGACAGTAATTAGAGTTATCATGTCCAATGTTATAAGACACTAGTGGGTCACAGTGCTACACACCCAACCCGAGACCTATTGGATTAACTGTGTGGAAATAATTAATTAGGTTTAATTAATTATTGAGAGAAGAATAAATAATAAATTGTTTATTTATTATTTATAGATAATTACTTAATTGATAAGTATAAATTAATTAAGGTAATTATTAAGGACTTATATTTGGTTTGGGATTCTGTTATCATTGCCATATTTATCTTTGTAAATATAGGGTTAAGGCAATGAGATAAAAATCTGATTTCATTCCAACTTTTTCACCAAGAAATCACAAACCACAATCTCTCTCGCTATCTCTCTTGGCCGCCGGCCACACACACAAGCACACACACGCCGGAGTTTTTTCCGATCAGTCCAAGATGGTCTAGCAGCCAGTCTCACGGTGGTGCAGTAGCGGTGTATCCCTCACTAGCATCCGGAGGATTATTCGTATCGTCAAAAGGTAAACGCGAGAAAACCCCTTGATAAATTGTATTTGATAAACTACGGTTGGATCATTGTTCGGGTTTGTTTTTATCCGCTGCGTTCTTATTTTTTGATTTATCCGAACTGAAAAACCCAACAGTGGTATCAGAGCCACTTCCGTAAGTTTTTCAAATCTGTTTTTGTTGTATAGGTTTTAATAAAATTGGTTTTAAGGTTTTATAAAATCTGAAATTTCGTGTTTTTCGTTTAAATTTAATCTTATCGTTTTTCGGTAAGTCGTGGCAATCGGCGGCGGAACGACGGTGATAACCGGCTGGACCACCGGGTCGATCACAGGACGAGTCACAACCGCAAACCACCGCACCACCGAAGCCGTTATAGGCAACGGTGGTGGTGATCGGTTTTTCTTCGAACCACCGTAAACCACCACACCACCAAAGCCTCGATTGGCGACGGTGGTGGTGGCCCTTCCTCGCAACAGCCGCAAACCACCACACCACCAAAGCCACAGCGGCGATGGTGGTGGTGGTCGTCCCACGTCAGCAAGCCGCACCACCGATCGGCTAACGCAGCCACGGTGGCGGCGGCGGTTCATCGTTTCAATCGCCGCCAAGGCGATGGCGGCGGCGGTAGTTTTGCTGCGGCTGTCGTCGGCCGCTGGTGGCCGTGGCGGTTTTTTGGCGTCGTTGTCGTCGCCGGTGGTGGGGGCAGTGGTGGTCTATTTTTCTAGCGAGCAAGGCGGCGGCAGTGGCGCTTTGGCGTCGCCATCATGCGTCGGTTCTTTTGAGCAATCGACGGTCGGCCACGCCACGGCAGTGGCGGCCGAATGCTGCTGCTGTTGTGGTGGTGGCGGTTGTCGATGGAGGTGCTCGATGGTGGCGGTTCACGATCACAATCGCGGCTAAAGTCGCGGTGGTAGTTGTTTGTTGTTGATCGCCGGCGAGGCGATGGTGGCGACATCCTCGCCGCTGCGATAGTGGCCCGTTTTGCTACTATCGAATCAACGGATAAACGAGTATTGCGTTAATAGTTATCAGTTAGGATAATTAACGAATCGTAATAATTGGATAAGGTTTTAATTATTTAATTATTATCAATTTTATTTTTCTTAAAATTATTAAAACCTTGTTTTAATCCAGTTTGGATTATTACAAAAAAAAACCAATTTTATCAAAATCAGTTTAATTAGTTTATTTTGTTAAACTGGTTGTGGTTGTCATAGCCAAGCCCAATGACCTATGGTTGTATTTATTGCTTTATTACGTTTATTGTTTAATTCATGGTAAGTGTGACAACCGTCAATTTTCACCCTCAGGTTAGCTACTCGTTAATTCACTCAGTAGCGTTTCCGTAGGTTAAAAATTAGCCATTTATGTTTTAAATGAAACTAGGTTAGTTTGCGTGAAAAAATTTAGGCTAAAACCTAAAAGTCCCGAAAACTGCCCGAAAAAAAAGCCCGAACCGGCCCGAAGTCATCCGATAATCCTATAATGCCAAATTTTAAAGAAATTCTCAGAGAATTAAGTTATTATATTTAAAAATAAGTAAACTAATTTACATGGTCCAAAATTTCTTTCGAAAAATCGGTTTCTACTGAAAACGCGCTAAAAACCGATACTGCGTTGAAATAAGCAGTGTAGATTAACCCTTTTATAAAAAAAAATTTGAAATGGGTTGGGTGGGCCCCTTGGCCGGACACCCCCCCCCCCCCCAAATCACACACCTCTCTTTTTGTTTCCAAGTTAAATAGAATACTACACTCTTTTCTTCTCATTTTTCAAAACTCCTCTCTCTCTCTAGCATCTTTCTCTCTCTAAACTCTCTCATTTCTCTCAAATTTCCAGCCACATATTCATCTAAAATCTGAAGTTCTTTGAAGATTAAGACAAGTTTTTGGAGGCTTTATTAGTGTTTATCAAAGGTAAGAGTGTTGCATGTTTGTCTAGCTTCGATTTTGACTCATTCTTGAGTTTCTTCCATTTTCTTTGAGGTTTAATCCCTCCTTTATGCTTTGATAATCCTCTTGATGTTTGGGGATGAGACATAACCTTAGAAATGTGTTTAAACATTCTATAAAGGTGAATATCCATGAATCCCCCGTAAGAACACAAGTTTGATTTCAAAAATCTTGTTGTTGATGTTTTTGATCATCATTTTGGGACTGGACTTTATTGATAGTTCATGCATGTTTATTGTTGTTCCAGATTCAAGTTCTAATCAACATGCACACAATTGGAGAATGAATTGAAAGAGTAATCTATTGAATTCTTGGATGAAATTTACACACACTCAATACACCAAGAACACACACACTTAAGAACACAAACTCTCTCAATTCACTCTCTTTCACAATGATACGTATATGCATGATCCAACTACCAAACTAACTCACTTTGGGTATTTATACCCAAACATCTAAACCCTCAAGGTTTACAAGAATTACACAAACTACCCTATTATTACAAAACTATTACAAAGTACATATAAAAGGACTAAAACTATAAAGCAAGGTTTGACTCTATTAACCACTTTGACTTTGCTTTTGTCTTCACTTTGAGCACCAACTTGTGATCTCGGATACAATCCGATTTTGCATCCAACATTTATTGATGATGATAATGCATATTTCATCTATTTATTTGTTAAATGATATGAGTTTATGGTTTAATAGCAAGAAACCCCAAGAAATGTTGTGATTTTATGTGTTTTGATGGATGAAAATGGGGTTTTGATTATGGACAGAATCTGTCTGATTTTGCATGTGTGTTTGGACGTCTCAAAAGTATAGTAAACTGAGGTATTTTTCTACAAAAATTTGATAGATTGAAATTTGATGAGTTAGGAAGAAAATCCCTTTTGAATCACTCAAAAATTCGGAGTAAAACTCATCCAACCATCTAAAAACGTTTTGATACTCATCAGCTTCTGGTCAGAAAAGTGGTATCATCTTCATGCATGCATATCTCTTTGACAACTTATCCAAAATGCACGATTTTTGATTTCAAACTCAAGTTCTTTGAGATAGCTTTCTAAAGAATCCAAAATCATGTGATTTGGTGGACTTTTGAGGGTTCAACCAATGAAAACAAGTTAGTGGTGTAGGCTGTCCCATGGTGGCAGATTGCAGATGCACGACTTTAAGAGGCCATATCTCCCTAAAAAATCACCCAAATGATGTGAAATTTGTCTCCGTAGCTTGGTATATGTGTTATCTAGAAAATCCTTTTTGAAATTCGTGATTTGGTGGAAAAATGAATTCTTTATGAAGCAAACATCACTGACATGTATTTCTGAAAATAAAAGGTGTCCACTGTTTTTGTAAAAATTCTTAAAATAGGTAAAACACCTCCAAAAATTATGAAAAATTGTGGGATTGTTGCTAATATCCAAAATTCAAGTAGGTAAAAATTTTGAAACCTAACTCCCTTTGGAACTAGGTTTAATGGTGACACCTTTGCTTTGGAACAAATCTGCCAGAATAGGAAATTTTCAAAAATGTTATTTTACAAATATTCAAAATTCCCATGTGTTTGGATAATAATCTTATGTAACAAAAAGTCATTTTATATTAAAATGAACTTATTAAAATATCGTAAAGGCATTATATGGATATCGGAATTGATTTATTATTTACGGACCGTAAAATTTAGAACTTACGACAATTACGTTTGTATTAGGGCATTGGTAGAATCAGAGCCGGGACTTAACCTCGCACTAACCAATCGCTTAGAAACGCTTAACCACGAGGTAAGTATTCACAGCCCCACTTTTTACCGTTTTTACGTGTTTTGGGGTGAAAATCATGTTTATAAATGAATGTGAAAAATTGTGAAAAATATTGCGAAATGAAATGAAATGAAATGTATTGTGAGCTAAATTTTGATATGTTGAGGCATGATATAGTGAGCCTGAAATGAAAATGTCCCCTGTAACTACTATTAACCCATAGCAATGGGCCTATGATACATGTGGATAGCGCTATTTGGATTCACATACCCACCTTAAACTGACGAGTGATAGGTGCACTGTATTGAATAGAGATTCTACCCCGGTGGGATTTAGTCCCACCGTTAAGGTAGAATAGGGGTGTAGCAATGTCATGAAATGGAGGATTGCAGTAACTCACAGATAAATATCATGCGATTAACAAATCACCCGGGAAATTTACTCACATTTGATACTAAGCATGAAATGGAGAGAGCAAATACGTTCACTATAAAAAGGTTTACTGTAAACTGATTTTTAAAATCTAGTGAATAAACAGATTCACTATAAATGATTTACGAATATTGAGTGAATAAAAAGGTTCACTGAAAATGTTGTTGCATTTAACTGTTTTGTGTATATGAAAACCTGTGAACTCACCAACTCTCGTAGTTGACGCTTGTTTTAACATGCTTTTCAGGAAATCCGAAGGTTTGATTTGGCTAAGTTGTGGAATTTTGTTATCACCAATCTAATTATGAAATTTATTTTCATTTTGTAAAAGATCTGTAAACCTTAACTTATGGTTGGATTGTACAACTTTGTAAACGTAATTTAATGTTTGATAATGAATGATTGGTGCTATTTATCTCCTATCGCAATGAAATCTAGACTCTTACACCTTGCGGTTCCGCTTTAGCGGGGTGTTACAGATTTGGTATCAGAGCCATAGGTTATAGAGAACATCGGTTTTTCATAAAAACCAGTACTATAACCAACCTTCTTTCTAAAATAAGATTAAACTTTCAAATTATAAGATTTCAAAGTAGGAGAATTTAAATACTTGTGTGATTAGGATAGGTGCTATTCTGATATATCATAGATATGCGGAGCCTGATCACCTACGCCTAGCCATGATATAAATAGGATAAGACTTATAAATTAATCATACTGCTAGATTTTTTTTTAAGTTGAAACTTTCTAAGATTTCCTGAAAAATGTATTTAGTGTGAGTTTAGATAAGCACATCATGATGTTGATATTTACTATAACACTTACGCGTTTAAGAAAAGTAACGCCTTTGTTGATCACTCTTGCGTTAGCGCTTAGGATGTCACTAGTATTTGAATGCGCGATAATAAGTTATGCGGACACTACAATCACTATGCCGAACACTATTACTTAGACTTCGGAGAAGGACCCGTCTAAGCGTTACGATCCCGACATTGGAGTAACAAGTGAGGGCATTTAAGAGATCCACCTTCGTTTACCCCAACAAGTGTCTTACCTGAACCTACACCAGTTATTCCTACGCCTAACCCGAACCTCCCAGCACCTCATATGAGACAACTCAGAAGAGAGCTGCGGCAACCATTCGGAGTGGACTGGCGATAACTCAGCTAGATAATGCAAGATTATTTTACATCCTTTCGGGGATATTGATCGGTTATATTAGTAGTATGACACAAGGAGAGGCTCGAACTATGCGAACACTCGCCGACGGACTGCAAAATAGTCGGAGCAGGGCATCAAGATAGAACTGGGCCATAATTTAGTTAACAAACTTGGCGCACCTCTTGGAGGAAGGTACCACCAATATTGTGGAGAATGTTATGACGGCAAGAAGGACGACTAGGAGAGTTGACTTGTGCTGGCAAGTTGTGGTGATACTGTTGGCAAAATGGATCTTTTCAAATGTAACTCTCATGAATTTGAAAGAATTTCAAAAATGCACTTTTTGATTGTTCCATTTAAACCTCATTATGGGCAAGTAAGATATTTTAAGGATGCATTAGTATCAAATTTCTACCCTTCAGATATGTGTTAAACTTTTACGAAATTAATTTTTATTAAATCACAAGGACATTCTTAGCGAGTTTATTTTAAGGAAATTATCATAAATAAAATACAAATATTTTCGAACATTCGTTAGAGACAACTTATAATCAAATATGCATTTTGCAAAGGATTTAGAACCGTATTTTCCAGAAGAAACACACGTAGCTAGAAAGTGAACCGTGAGAATTAATCGATCAACATTGCTCAACTGATAGCCCAACAAGTCCAAGAAGTCGTACTTACCATAGTCACTCAAGTTACTACCGACCTTGTCGCAAATAGAAGAAATAAGGAAGTCGTAGAATCCATCGAATGGAAAGATGGTAATAAAAGGAAGTAGAGCACTACTCAGAAGAGACATCTCAAGGTCATTCAGATAAAAGTCGAAAAGAAGTCAGAAATTTTGGAAGTAAAGACCCATGAGTCAAGACAGTATATGGACTCCCCTCCAAAATGTATTAGATATAACTGGAACCACCCATGAGCTTGTATTTTGGGTACCAAGGACAACCTAGTCGGTTACACTACTCCTTACTATAGAAAGGAAAGTGAAGGTCATAAGGACCGGAAAGAGTGCTAAGAGTACGGAACCCTAAACCACTCTAAAGATAGGTATTTGTTGTCCCAAAATACAATAAAATCAAGAGAAATGGATTGGATGAAAGGATTATGTGCAAGACAGTAATTAGGATCACTATGTCCAATGTTATAAGACACTAGTGGGTCACACTGCTACACACCCAACCCGAGACCTATTGGATTTATTGTGTGGAATAAATAATAAATTGTTTATTTATTATTTATCGGTAATTACTTAATTAACAAGTATGATTAATTAAGGAAATTATTGAGAGACATATTTCTTGATTAACAAGAATAGTTAATTAAGGAAAGTATTTGATTTGTGATTCTGTATCATTACCATGTATACCTATATAAATATAGGGTTAGGGTAATGGCAATAATCATCTGATTTCATTCTAACTTATTCACCAAGAATCACAAATCTCTCTCTCTCGCTTTCTCTCTCTCTTGTCGGCGTTGACACACACACACACACCGGGAGGTTTTTCCGATCAAATCCTAGGCGGTCTAGCAGCCAGTCTCACGGTGGTGCAGTAGCGGTGTATCCCTCACTAGCATCCGGAGGATCGTTTGTATCGTCTAAAGGTAAACGCGAGAAAAACCCCTTGATATAATTGTGTTTAATAAACTACGGATGGATCATTGTTCGGGTTAGGTTTTTATCCGCTGCGTAATTATTTATCTGTTTATCCGACCCGATAGAACCCAACAGTGGTATCAGAGCCACTTCCGTATGTTTATCAAACCTGTTTTGATGTTTAGGTTTTGATAAAATTGGTTTTAGGTTTTATAAAATCTGAAAATTTCGCGTTTTTGTTAAATTTTGATTTTATCGTTTATCCGGTAACTCGTGGCAATCGGCGGCGGAACGGCGGTGATAACCGGCCGGACCACCGGGCCGATCGCCGGACGAGTCGTAACCACCGAAGCCGTGAACGGCAATGGTGGTGGTGTTCGGTTTTTGGACCACCGTAAGCCACCACACCACCGAAGCCGCGATGGCGACGGTGGTGGTGGCCGTTCTTCGCGTAAACCGCAAAACCACCACACCACCAAAGCCACAGCGGCGATGGTGGTGGTGGTCGTCCCAAATCCACGGCCGCACCACCGATCGGCTAAGGCAGCCACGGTGGTGGCGGCGTTTCTCGTTCACAATCGGCGAGGACGGCGGCGGCTTTTGCGCTGCTGCTGTCGGCCGTAGCCGCCGGTGGCGGTAGCGGTTCCTTGGCGCCGTTCATGGTCGCCGGTGGTGGGGGCGGTGGCTGTTTGTTCTCGGCGAGGAGGGCGGCGGCGGTTGCGCTTCGGCGTTGCCGTCGTGCGCCGGTGTTTTGATTAAACGCCGATCGGCCACGCCACGGTGGTGGCGGCCGATCGCTGCTGCTACTGTGGTGGTGGAGGCTGTCCAAGGCGGAAATCAACGGTGGTGCTCGAAGTTGGCGGCGATAGGTGGTTCACGATCACAACCGCGGCCGAAACCGCGGTGGTGGTTGTTTTTGTTTTTGATCGCCGGCAAGGCGGTGGTAGCGGCGTCCTCACCGCTATCATCGTCCGAGATAACCGATACCGATAATTGATAATGTTTATTTTACCATTATCAAACAAACGGATAAACGCGTTTTGATAATTATCAGTTAGGATAGTTATCAGATTGTAATATTTTCTCGAATTGGATAAAGGTTTTAATCGTTTAATTGTTATCAATTTATCATTATTAAAATCCTAATCCAGTTTAGATTATTACGGAAAACCAGTTTTATCGAAATCAGTTTAGTTAGTTTATTTTAAACTAGTTTTGTTGTCATAGCCAAGCCCAAAGACCTATGGTTGTGTTTAATGCTCTTTTATCGTTTTATTATTCTATTCATGGTAAGGGAGGCCTGCGAGCCATTTACAACCCTTTTTGTACTTTAATTTTAAATAGTCTAGTTGGGAGGCCTGCGCGCCATTTGCAACCCAATTTTGTATTTAGTTAAATTAGAATAGTTCCAAAGGAGTAAAACTTGAAGACGGAGCTTCGCACGACCGGAGATGTTGGAGCCAGTGGGAGCACCAAGTTTTCATGCCATGTGGTTGTTTAGTCACATAGGATTTTTGGACCGTCAGTTCTCGTGTTGGCTCACGAGACTGACAATAGATCTGGGCAAAAGCTATGACACTGTCTTGTTTTTATCTGCGTGGTTGATTATAATTGCTTAGTCTTAGATAAAAACAAAATTTTATGAAATCAGATTAAAAGGGTTCGATTACAGTTTGTTTTTCGAACCAGTGTTTTTCAAAACTAAAAACTGGCTAAATCCTTAGGAAAATCTTAGATCAGTTAGTGTGATCCATTTGTGGACACCTTTGGCGTAAGGTACGTTGGGCTCGAAGGAGTCGAACCTTTAGCCCCACGTTCAAACCCCAAGCTGAAGGGGGTGAAAAGACTCTGCGATATCGGGGGGTACCGACCAGAGTACATCCAGTTCAAAATGGTGCGATCTATTTTGGTAGTTGTTACAACTCACCGGGTGGTACCGGGCCAAAACACACTAGAGGGACTAAATATGCACGGATTCAAGTATCCGATGTCCCGACGATCTAGAAGTCGTATCTTCGTTTAAAGATGCGATTGGTATAAGTCGTTACCTACCAGAAATAGCATGGATTGGCTTGCGTGAGCAAACCGCCTGTCAATTCATGTGAAATATGGATTCTAGTCTAATACAATTATTGTTCTAAGGTAATAATTTATTAGAAGTACAATCAGATAACTAAATCGGAATTTTATATTTGACTGTAGATGTCTGCTATTATCTTTTATTCACCTGAGGAATCTCTCCGCCTGATAATGGGGAAATGGAAGCTTACAGGCCAAAATTTTCCAGTCTGGAAAATGCACCTTGACAATGTCTTGGATGCACAGGGTAAGCGGTACGTGATAGAGAAACCCGTTTCACGACCCGGTTGCAATGCTCCTGAAAAGGACTTTGCTGAATACTTCAAATTCATGGCTGACGAATCTGATGTGATGTCGATTCTGTCCTTTTCTACCTCACCCGAGTTTACTGCTGATTTGAGGGTTAGATATTGCCATGAGGTCGTGAAGAATATAGAGAACCAGGTGGGTTTCTATAAGAAGAGTGGGAAGTATCTGATCATGAAAGAGATCTATTCTCTGAAACTGGAAAAGGGTCAATCTGTTAAAGAGCATCTCCTAGAGATGAGGAAGCTCTTTAAAAGTTTGTCACGCATGGGATACAAAGTTGTCCAGGAGGAACTTGTGCATCTCATGTGGTTCTCCCTCACTGATGAGATACGTAACACAGTTAGTGCATACATTGGAGAACCAAAGAGAGACGTGGCAAAGCTTCATGAGGATATTTTGGCCAGTCTGGAGCCGAAAACTTCAGCATCTGCTGACCTCATGGACACGGATTGGATTGACGAGCTGGGAGATCTGAGTTGCCCAGAATGTGGTAGCAGGGATATTTGTGCTCACTCGATGGACATCGACCAGCTAGACATCGGTTTGCCCGATGCACCAGGTATCTTTATGATAGACTGTTTGATCACTTCTTATGAATCATGGGTACTTGATACAGGCAGTGGTAATCACATTTGTAATCATGTACAGGGATTCAAAAGAAGGGAGATGCTGGGGAAGGACCGTTCGAACCTAAGAGTCGGCGAAGGCCAGATGCTTGTAGCTGAGTCTATAGGGTCTTACAGTCTTAGTTTACCCTCGGGTCTAGTATTGGAACTTGAAAACTGTTACTATGTTCCTAGAATGATCAAAAATGTTATTTCTTTCGATTTACTTGTAGACCAAGGGTTTTTCTATAAATATGATTATAAACTTATCTCTTGCTTTAAAAATGATATCTTTTATTTCAAAGCAACTCCCTCTAATGGTCTATATGTGTTAAATCTACAAGAAAATAGAGAAGTCTATCATATAAGTAAACGATCCAAGAATATTGAGGATCAGACTTACCTCTGGCATTGTCGTCTAGGTCACATAAACAAGAAACGCATAGAGAAACTCCAGAAAGGAGGACTCCTTGGGTCTTTCGATTTTAAACCGTTTGACAACTGCGAATCTTGTTTATCTGGCAAGATGACAAAGCAACCTTTCAACAAAGATAATGAAAGGGCAAATGATTTGTTGGGAATTATACACACAGATGTGTGTGGTCCCTTCAGTCATGAAGCTAGAGGAGGATACCGGTACTTCATCACTTTTACTGACGATTTCAGTAGATATGGTTATGTCTACTTGATAAGACATAAATCTGAAGCCTTTGAAAGATTTAAGGAATTTCAGAATGAAGTACAGAATCAACTTGACAAGAAAATCAAGTTCCTAAGGTCAGATCGAGGTGGGGAATATCTGAGTCAGGAATTTAGCAATCATTTGATAGAATGTGGGATTGTTTCACAACTCACACCTCCGTACACACCCCAGATGAATGGTGTGTCAGAAAGGAGAAACCGTACCTTGCTAGATATGGTAAGATCAATGATGTGTCGTTCCTCGCTACCAGTGTCATTTTGGGGACATGCGCTCGAAACAGCGGCCCACATACTGAACAAAGTGCCAACTAAATCGGTAGAAAAGACACCATATGAAATTTGGACAGGCAAGAAACCAAAATTGTCTTTTCTAAAGATTTGGGGTTGTGAAGTATATGTCAAGAGACCAACTTCTGAAAAACTCAAACCCAAATCAGATAAGTGCTTCTTCGTAGGATATCCCAAGACTACTGTGGGATACTACTTCTACAATCCTACCGAGAACAAAGTCTTTGTAGCTCGGGGAGGTGATTTTCTGGAGGATAAGTTCCTCAACCAAGAGGATACCGGGAATGATGTAGATCTACAGGAGGTAGAGGAAGATGACACTTCACCGATAGTTGAGCCAGTTGCTCAACAAGAATATGTTGAGACTCAACCGGAAACGGTTGAGGAAGTGCAAACACAGAACCTTCGCAGATCCACTAGGATAAGGCAAGAGCCAGATAGGTATCTTGGGTTCTTAGTCTCTCAGGATGATGGAGACTTGAATGAACCGACCTCCTATGGAGAAGCTGTATCAGGCAGTGAGTCTGAACAATGGCAGGAGGCCATGAAGGCTGAGATGCAGTCCATGTACGACAACCAAGTATGGGAGTTGACAGATTTACCCCAACACAGCAGGGCTGTTGGACGTAAATGGGTTTTCAAGAAGAAAACTGACATGGACGGTAATGTGCACACCTTTAAAGCTAGACTGGTAGCAAAAGGTTTCACGCAAACTCATGGTATTGACTATGATGAAACTTTTTCACCAGTAGCAATGTTAAAGTCTATTAGGATCTTGATGGCCATTTCAGCGTACTTCAATTACGAGATTTGGCAGATGGATGTTAAGACGGCCTTCCTGAACGGGAAGTTAACAGAAGACGTCTATATGGAACAGCCGGAAGGTTTCATAGATCCAAAGAATTCTAATAAAGTGTGCAAGTTGTTGAAATCCATATATGGATTAAAACAGGCATCTAGAAGTTGGAACTTACACTTCGATGAGCGAATCAAAGAATTTGGTTTTGCCAAAAGTAAGTTTGAACCATGTGTTTACACAAAGTTCAGTGGGAGCATAGTAACCTTCTTGGTCTTATATGTAGATGATATTCTACTCATTGGAAATGACGTACCAACTTTACAGAGTGTAAAGTCTTGGTTAAGCAAGTGTTTCCAAATGAAAGACCTTGGAGAAGCCGCCTATATACTTGGTATAAAGATCTACAGGAACAGATCTAGACGGCTTATCGGGCTTAGTCAGAGTACATACATTGACAAAATCCTGAAACGATTCAGGATGGAGGAATCCAAGAAAGGATTTATCCCAATGCAGCATGGCATAGTGCTAAGCAAAGCACAGTGTCCTGTTTCTAGTGAAGATCAGGACAAGATGAAATTGATCCCATATGCTTCAGCGATAGGATCAATTATGTATGCCATGTTATGTACAAGGCCCGATGTTGCTTACTCGATAAGTGTTACGAGCAGATACCAGCAGAACCCAGGTGAAGCCCATTGGGTGGCTGTCAAGAACATTCTCAAGTACATGAGACGCACAAAAGAAATGTTCTTGGTCTTTGGAGGATCTGAAGACGAGATTAGCGTCACAGGCTACACTGACGCTAGTTTTCAGACCGACAAAGATGATTTTAGATCACAGTCAGGATATGTGTTTACCCTAAATGGAGGCGCGATCTCGTGGAAGAGCTCGAAGCAAGATACCATAGCGGATTCCACTACAGAGGCAGAGTACATTGCAGCATCAGATGCGGCAAAGGAAGCTGTCTGGCTCAGGAGTTTTATCACGGATCTAAGAGTTGTAGCCAGTATCTCTAGACCCATTGATATTTACTGTGATAACTCTGGGGCAGTAGCGCAAGCGAAGGAGCCCAGAGAACATCACAAGTCGAGACATGTACTCAGGAAATATCACCTCATCCGAGAGATTATTGGAAGAGGAGATGTGAGAATATGCAAGATTCCGACGGATGAGAACGTTGCAGATCCGCTAACAAAGCCTTTAGCTAGAGCAAAGCATGAGGGCCATACTAGTTCCATAGGAATGCAGTACCTGGATACTAGTAGTTAGTTTATGTTATCGATTATCAATGTAATTTTTGAAACATTATGAAAGTTTATTTCACTGTGTGTTGGAAATAAAGAGATACTATTTTAAAGATGTTTCAAGAAAATTACTTTTCGCATATTTAAGGTTATCCATGATTTTTCATGAGTTCGAAAAATCTAAAGTTCCGTAGCTACTTGTTAAGGTGGGAACCTTAGCAGGATTGTAACGCTATTATGGGTGTTTGGTGGTTTATTCAACGTAATGAGTAAAAGCACAAGTGATGTGGCCAAACATTCATAGATACTCATCAGAGTGTTTGAGTATTGGAAGTGACCAGTTTCAAGTCTGCTTCATGGAGCCTTTGTCATAAGCATTGACTTGATGATAGGTTGTCCTTTGACCTGAGATATCTGGTCTATGATCATGAGGACTACTGTACTCTTAGCATGCTCTAACGCCGCACCGTAACTGGGTGGTCATAAGGGGTATGACTAGATGCAGCGGAAGCCGTGGTTGTAGATGCGGATAGTCAAGATGGGATTTACACCTCCTACATGGGAGAGATATTTCTGGGCCCCCTGACGGTTAAGATTGGCAGAAATGCATGGCCACGCTCGGATAGAATAACAGTGGGTTATTTGGAAGATCCGTTACTGCAGGCAATCGAGATCAGAGTCAGGAAATACTTGAGTTTATGATTGAACTATCTCAGCTCCATGTCAAAACTCACTTTAAAATATCGTGTGTAAAAGGAATGAACCTGTGTACAATTCAAATATGAATCGTATCTCTGGCTATAAGAGATCTTATAACCTGGTCAACCTAAGTGTCTGGCTAGGGACCTCCTTAGGCTAATAGTGACAGTTAAGTTACTTGTCTGGCACAAGTGGGAGTCTGAAAGGATTATGTGCAAGACAGTAATTAGGATCACTATGTCCAATGTTATAAGACACTAGTGGGTCACACTGCTACACACCCAACCCGAGACCTATTGGATTTATTGTGTGGAATAAATAATAAATTGTTTATTTATTATTTATCGGTAATTACTTAATTAACAAGTATGATTAATTAAGGAAATTATTGAGAGACATATTTCTTGATTAACAAGAATAGTTAATTAAGGAAAGTATTTGATTTGTGATTCTGTATCATTACCATGTATACCTATATAAATATAGGGTTAGGGTAATGGCAATAATCATCTAATTTCATTCTAACTTATTCACCAAGAATCACAAATCTCTCTCTCTCGCTTTCTCTCTCTCTTGTCGGCGTTGACACACACACACACACCGGGAGGTTTTTCCGATCAAATCCTAGGCGGTCTAGCAGCCAGTCTCACGGTGGTGCAGTAGCGGTGTATCCCTCACTAGCATCCGGAGGATCGTTTGTATCGTCTAAAGGTAAACGCGAGAAAAACCCCTTGATATAATTGTGTTTAATAAACTACGGATGGATCATTGTTCGGGTTAGGTTTTTATCCGCTGCGTAATTATTTATCTGTTTATCCGACCCGATAGAACCCAACATTGGAATCATGATTAAGATGATGACAATAAAGCTTCAAATATCAACAATGGAGTTTTTGCCCAAAAGTGGTAATAATGATCCAACATAAAACCCTAATCATCTCTTACCTTATATAGGTAAGAGGAAGAATACAAGATGTTCACAAATGGCCCCCGAGGTTCTAAACCTCTAAACAAGGGCTAACAAAAACTGAAATGTTTACAACTGATTGAATTAAACTAGAAAGCTGTTAAAGATAGTGATTTCTTACTCTTCACAACAAAGAGGTCCTACAATCTCCCCCTTTGTGAAGAAGTCAGAAAGGTGGTGGAAGCTCCAGCGCCGGCTCCCACTTGGACATCTGCAGGAACTCCTCCCAATCTCCGATGATCCTCGCTCTCATCTGCATCGCAGCCTCAACTCGTCTGTACATCAACCTTTCCTTGAGCTTTCTCTCGATCAGGTTCATCCCCTCCAGAATCTTTCCCTTTCCGTCTATGATCTTCCGGCCCGGTATCTGATCCGCCAATAGTCTGCTCTACATCCCGTTGTAGACGTAGAGAAGGGTCCCATCACAGAATTTGGCAAGTTCGCCAAATCTCATAAACTTTCGCTCCCTCTTCTTCCTCGTCACATAGAGAACCCCGTGATCTGGTATCCTGGTTGGCATGTACGGAAGATAAGCATCAATACCAGGTACGAGCAGGTTCGGTCTGAGCAGGTTGACCTTTGGTTGGCGGCTCTCGATCGCAAGCTAGTATTCCGTCACCCGCGCAAGTGTGATCGCGTGGCGAACGTACTTCTTCAGTATCTCGGTGCCATCTCTGTAGTGTTCGGGTCGGAGAATTGGACCCTGGAGGTACTTGATGAGCGTGAGGAGATCTTCCAAATGCACCCGATCCAGATCTGCTTCTGTGAAGGTCCAGTCTTGCAACACACCTCGTGGAACGCCGGTCCCGTACATACGGACGTCGTACTCAAGGCAAATCTGATGGCCATGTCTGTAGGGGCGCATAGCAGTTACCTTGATGAAACGACGTCGAATTCTTTGACGTCCGTGGGTGGCCCAGTTGCACATCCTCTGGTGCACGTAAGCTGTCCTTCTTCTCTTCGTCTTGATGTGCGAGATCCCGAAATAGACCTTTCGAGACCATACGTGCAGCCTTTCCTGCTGGAAGATACGGGAGAAGGACTCCTCAAGGAATGGTCGGAAGATGACGGAATGATTCCAGTTGAGCTGGATGACTGTTGGAGCGGCGGACTCTGGATCTGTCGAGTGGATGGTCCTAGGAGTTTCTGGAGTGGGAAACTCAAATGCCGATAGGAAGCTGTTGTAGTCTGTATCCCGGACGATGTCGTCCCCCCTCTGGAAAATCCTGAGGCTCTGAGCAAGCGACCGAAGAATCTTCCGGGCTTCCTCCGGAATCTGAACATCTGATAAGTCTTTCGGTGCTGCTTCCGGGGGAACGACGTCAATCTGCGCCGTATCGGTCATCTGAGGGAACTGAACTGTCTCCCCGGCCGGGATTGGCTCATAGTGCCAACTCCCCATGTCAGGAATATCCTCTGTGTCTGAATCGACATAGGGAACATCGGGGGCAACCGCTTCTGAAGGAGCACTCGATGGGGCGGTCGTGGAAGCAAGAGCTGATGAAGAACCGGAACCGGAGGCGGAGTGGAGGTCGGTGCGAGGCCTTTTGGATGAAGCCTGCACCTCCCCCTCATGAGGACCTGGTGCCGAGTCATCAGGTTCGTCATGCCTCCGTTTGGAAGGCTAAGTCTGAGACCGACACGTGGCCTCCAGTTCCCTGATGCGCTGCTGGAGGATCTCTATATGGGCTGCTTGATCTCGGACTTGGGCAGAGAGGCGGTCGTTTTGAGTGGTGTATGATGAGATAATGTATGCATGTTCCGTCTTAGTGACATAACCCGGAATAGGAGGTAGTTCGCCCGAAGTCGGAGGGGCAAGTCTGAGAACATTCTCGGTCTGACGGGGGATCGGTGTTTCAGTTGACGTGGCTGCCTCGGAATGCTTGCCCTTGATTCGCCGTTTGAGCTCGTAAAGCTCATCATCCCATTCTTCTTGAAGCTTCCGGGATGCCTCAAGATCAGCCAACCGCTTTCTCTCCGTCTCGGTCAAGGCACGCTCCAACGCCTCGACCCTGGCATCTATAGCCCTGTTGGCTTCCTCCATCGCTAGTAATCTGGTTTGGACGACTTTTAGGATGTCGTCCGAATCCGTCGGACCTTGAAGTCCCATTGGTACAAGGGTGGTTTTAGGGATTCCACCCGAATCCGTCAGGCCTAGAAGCCCCGTTGTTGCGTGAGCATCTTTAGAGACTTTGCTCGAGTCTGTCGGACCCGGTCCCGGTAGTACAACACCCGGTGCCACTTGGGCTCCAGTTGTCGAGAAGAGTCCTACTGAGGTACTCTCTCGACCTGACGTCACCGCTGGAATAATGTTGACGGTGTCAGGGCTTCCGGTGGATCCTCGATGGGCGTCACCCGACGCACCAACTCTCCCCGTTCCGGCGGAGTCCCGTGGGATCTCCGCTTGTGGTACAATAGATCGTGGCCTAATGATAGAAGGGATCGTAAACGTCCCGGGAAGTGGCTCTACGACTCTATGTGTAGCAAGTGAAGTCGAGAGGTGGGGCAGTTCCTCTCTGATCTCAACACCGGCAGACTCCGATTGAGTGGCCGGTGGAAGTTGTGCTTGATCCCCGTGACTGACTGAAATGACCATCTGTTGAGAGATGGTCGAGTGGCTGGGTGGGGTGTGCAAGTGCGCTAGTTGGCTGCTAGCGTCTTGACCAGACACCGTAGGGTGCCCGGTCTCAATGTGGGTTGCCTCTCTGTTGGATGGACTCGAGGTAAGGGGAACTTCCAGTTCTAACCTATGCGGCTCTTCTTCTTCGCCCGCATCCTGAATCTGAGCCCATGGCTCACCTAACTGGACCTCAACATCTTCGGTCTCTTTTTCTCTCCTCTCTCTCTCTCTCTCTTCTTCCTCACTATCTTCTTTCCCCCAGCCGGTAGCAACCTCGGCCTCACCTTCTTCCTCACGACCGATGGTCCGGTCATCTAAAGCAAGATCCTCAGCAAGTACGGGATCTCCGGAGATTCTGTCGTCGTTGAAGGAAGAGGTGGCTTCATCCACATCTATCACCTGGGCCTTTCCGCCCTTTGCCGGGTCTGATAATTGAAACTCTGAGTCGGATACATAATCCACCATCTCTGCATCTGTGGCCTCGTCATCGGGCTCACGACGGTCCGAAGGAGTGTGCTCGGAGGATTCGTGACCGTCGGAGTCATCGCCGGAAGGGTCGCCGGAGGGTTCGCCTCCTTGAGTAGTGACGGCCGCCGAGTGTGGTGGTGAAGGAACGTGTGCTTGTTCTTGTGGGGAAGCTTCCACGTCCTCACCAGTCGGTTGTTGTTGCGGCGGAGATGGCGATCGGCGCTCTTCCGATGACGAATGAACCGGGGATTGTTGGAGAATCCCGGTGTACTGCTTCACCCGGTAGCCACGCGTGATGTCAAAAGGGGATGTCTCATCGACGTAAGTCTGCGTTCGACCTCTACGAGTGCGGTTTCGGACCATCATCTGGTATGCCTCGGCTCTCGACATGTGTGGAGTGGCGGACGTGCTAACAACTCTACCCACTTCACCCCTCACGGCTACGCTCATCACTCCCGAGCCTTGAGTTCCCCCACTGGAGCTCTGGCCTGCCGTGCCAGAGGCACGGTCCCTAGGAAGGACGGGTCGCGCGTCCGGGGCAGGGCTCCTCGGTTCTGAGGAGTCCAAGGACGCGTCTTCTAATCCTATTGACGCTCGGTATAGTCTAACACTATCAGCCCTACGATCTGCCATATCAAGTACATTCTCAGGGATAGACATTTCTACCTGACCTGGTCGAAGAGTCCTCCGGTTTATCCTGCCAATCTGAATGCTCTCGAAGCGCTGGTGGCCGGATCTGCGTCTGACGGCCGGATGGTGATCCATGTGATCACGGATGATAAGGCTGAAGAACCGCATCCAGGGAATGGATGTGTGACGAGTTCTTGCGGGCCCTTGTCTGACGTCGGTGACCATGTCCGCCCAAAGCTGTTGTGCGAAGTCGATGCGCCTCCCATAGGCGACCGCATGAATGACATGCCAGAACTGAGTGGATGCACGGTCCACGCCATGGGTCTTCGAAGACAAGGTTCGGTTGAGTATGTTGAAGAAGGAATACCAGATTGGGGGCAGCATCGCCTGGGTGACTTGGGAGATCCCGTTCGGTCGGTTGTTCGCTGTGAAGTGGACCCCAAGAGCTAGTACCTCGCTGAAGAGCTCGGGGCCAGTGACTAGTGGCTCGAACGGGGCCTCGAGAGTACCGGCAGGCAGACGGAGGATTCGCCTCAGGTCCTCCACAGTGATGGTGAGTTCGGTGTGGTCAACTCGACCCATGATGGTCTGTACGCCATCTCGGTTCTCCACGGTAGACGACCACCAGAACTGCTGAAGGTAAATCATAGGAATGTCGGCAGTGGCCTGCATCGCATACGCCAAAGGATGCGCCCGAAGTATCTCCAAGACCACCTCTTCCTGAGCAGTGAAGTTGGACAGGTCAACGTACTCGTTGTTCTGGTGGATGGGACGGACGTCAGTCGGTGCAATGAGGGCTCGGTCAGCAGCGTTGTTGACCGGGGAAGGAGGTGCAGGAGTGTTCGATTGACGAGCCATTTCTGTCAAATCACAAAAGGACAATTCAAGTGTTATGAATGATGTTACGTTAAAAAGACTATACCCTCGACTGGGCGCGAGTCGGAGAACCTCGAAAACCCAAAAAATGAGTATTTCGTATTTTCCGAGTCGAAAAACGAGCAAACACACGAGGGGTTGTTTTCCGATTCGGAAAAGGTGATTTTCCGAATCGGAGAACTCAACACTTAGAAAAATTTTGAGTCAAATAAAACACAAGTTTTCCGATTCGGAAAAGGTGAATTTCCGAATCGGATAACTCCCATACTTAGAAAAATAAGGCATGAAGAACAAGAAGGTTTTCCGATTCGGAAAACGTAGTTTTCCGATTCGGAAAAGTGTGTGACTTAGAAAAAAAATTGACAAGACTTGGTCTCATACGTGATTCGGAAAACCGCGAAACCCGTAAGGGTAATTCCATGTTTTCCGAATCGGAAAAATGTAAGCTTGAAAAACGAGTGTCACATCCCGTTTCATTTAATTATTTTATTTAGTATTATTATCTTGTGTTATTATTATTATTATTATTATTATTATTAATGTTGCTATAAATAGAGTTAGGGTTAGGGTTAGATCAACTAAACTACTTGTGGGTTAAGTAACGAGAGAAGAGAAAGCCCGTCAAACCCCGGGTTAAAAACCCTAAGGATACGATACCTTTCTCATTACTCTTCTTGGCGAGCAAGTTACCACTAGAAGGAGGGAGAGGGAGAGACCGAGAGAGGAAGAGAGAGAGATCGGCAGAGAGAGGAGCGAGAAAAGATCACCGGAATTCTCGCATCGTCTAGGGTAAGCCTCGCTCTCGTATTCGATGTTCGTGGGTTTTTGCAGCCGCCGCCGGCTTTGGTCGGTGGCGGTAGGCTGTCTCACGCCGTCCGGTTGTCGGAGGCGGCTGGTGGTCGGGCGGCGGTGGCTGCACGCGCCGCCGCTGTTGTGGCGTCAAGTGGTGGCGGTGGTTCACCATACCGCCGCTGCTGCTATCTCCGGTTTCCGATCGGCGAAGGTGGTGGTTTGAACCACCACCGCTGCTGCTGCTGCTACTTACGGACCGCTCGACGGTGGTGGCAATCCACGCCGCCGCCGCCTAGCTTTGTGTCGATTGCTTGTTCCGGCGCCGGTGGTGGCTGGCCATGCTAGCTGCTGCCGAGCAGCCTTGGTGGTGGTTATTGTTGTTGCTGTTGATTCCGGCGACCGGCGGTGGCGGTGGCCTTGCGCCGTCGCTGCTGCGGTTGTCGCGTGCGTGTGTAGACGGTGGGGGCGGTGCACCAGCCGCTGCCGTCGCTATTTGTGGATGGCGAATGGGGCCGGCGGTGGTGGTGGTTATCCACGGTCATCGTCGGCGCCGTTAGGATCGATATATGTGTAGGGTTTGCATGGGGATGGTCTCGCGACGCGAGATAAGTGCGATAGAGGGTCGCGAGTGATCCCGTGTGGTTAAATTCCGTTGTGGGTAGAATCTTAATTAGTGTAATTTTTATTTATGGTTTTTCAGAGTTGCGTGAAGGTTTCGAGTCGATATTACGGTTGTGAATTTATCCGTGACAGATTGAGGTGAGTGGGTTTACATGCGATAAACTTGTGATTTTATGTGTATACTTGACGTGAGAATTATTCGATGATGTTGTGGGTTGCGTGATGGCCCAAAAGGGGCGGGAAACCGCGGATGACCGAACTGCGTGATGGTTCGGTAAACGGGAAACCGTTAAGCTGTTTACGTGTTGATGTGTATGTGCATTTAATTGCAATTTATTGTATGTGACTTTACTCACTAAGCGGTTGAGCTTACCCCTCGATGTTTAAATGTTTTTAGGTACGAGTTCCGGTGTGGACAAGGGCAAGGCTCCGGCTTGAAGGTTCCGGCTCGTGTCGTGGCATTCCGATCTGACCATAATTACCATTACATTAATTATTTGGCGGTGTTGAATTTTTATAACTTGTTGGGATTTGAATTATCGTTTTTATTGTTACTCATTAATGGAGATTTCCTGTTTGGTAACGGTTTTCTTTTAAAATAAATAAAATGGGTGTGGGTGTTACAACTTGGTATCAGAGCCTAGGTTTAAGAGAATCAGCACACGCACTCGTGGGTGTGTGTGTGGTTGGACTTAAACCAGGCGGTTGAAAGTAATTGGATAAGATCGGAACGGCCAGCGGAACCGTCAAGACGGAGGTAAGCTTTAGTACCTTTAAATTATTATATGCATGTATGTAGTATTAAATAATTGTGATTGTATGTTCAGTTATGTAACTGCATGTGATTTTATGAGAATAAAATGTGGTTAAGCTGTGATTTTATGTGACTGTTAGTCAGTGGGATTAGGTCTAATTAGGACGGTATCAAGACCAAACGTAAACACCATGGTACGTCGGGGATGGGTCGTCGAGCATATTCTTGTCTGATCGTTGCTCGGTGGTCTTGATCCGGCTACCATGCATGGTTGGTTATAGTAATACGGCGCCAATAATAGTGTTACTATAAACGCCTGTGTAGTGTTGGATTTGATTAAGTTCTGGAGACTTAAAACTCATTGATTACGGTTAGGGTGATAGCATGCTACGTGTAAAATATATATATTTGTGGGACGGTCTGTTTTAGCATGCGCGATAACAACTAGCCTTAGGGTTAGCATGATCACTAATAGTAGGGTTATGTGTGAGTACCGTAATAGTGCTTAGTGACACTTCGATAGCTGTGGACTAAGATGTTTCTTGAACCTTCAGAATGGTGCAAACTAGGAGCCATACTGATGATGAGGCCGGACAGTCCGACCACATTGCTGCCCAAATCACTGAGACCCTGCAGCAGATGCTGCCGGGGCTGTTTAACCAGATGAGAGACGAGCTGATCCAAACCATGGACCAGCGCATTGACGTGGCCCTCACGGCCCGTAGCTTAGGTACTGGGAGCTCGAGTCAATCCCAACCTCGTGGGATCACCTTTAAGGACTTCATGGCGTGCCAACCGCCATTGTTTGACGGGAAGAAGGATCCCGTGGCTTGCTACCGCTGGTACTCGGCGGTCGAGGGAGCCTTTCGCACTTGTGGGTGCCCTGATGGTTCGAAGGTTCTTTTTGCTGTGAACCTTCTTCGTGGAGCGGCAAAGGATTGGTGGGAGCTGACGCTCAAGAAATTCACGGAGGCACAGATTACTGCGTTGACCTGGGGAGACTTCCGGGCCTTGTCCGACGAGGAGTTTGCACCTCGCATCGAAAAGGAGCGGATAGCATCAGAGTTTTTGAAGCTGACACAGACGACGGAGTCAGTGAATGAGATTACTGCGCAGTTTCTGGAGAAGCTGCTGTTTGTACCGGGGTACGCGAACGACGAGTCGCTGAAGATGGCTCGTTACTTGGGAATGCTGAAGCCGGAACTCAAAAAGGCGGTGGCCACGGGGAGGTGTAAGACCCTCAGCGATATGCAGGAGGTAGCGAGGTCTCAGGAGCTAGTCTTGGAGGAGCTGCAGCAAGGAAAGAGAAAGGCAGAAGACCAGTCGGGACCAGCAAAGAAGTTCAAGGGAGCTAGGACTGATACCAGGAGCGGAACCCCGAGCTGCCCAAAGTGTGGGCGTTACCACCGGGGTGAGTGCAGACCGCGGGAGTTATCGTGCTACAAGTGTGGCAAGACGGGCCACCTCAGCAAGGACTGCAAGGAGACTGCTAGGCTTTGCTTTCACTGCTATCAGCCGGGGCATATCAAGCCCGATTGCCCTCAGCTGAAGAAGACGCCAGCCTTGGCCCCTGCACCAGCGACGCTTAGGATCACCGACGGCACTACTCAGGGGAAGAGTGGAGCTACCACCCGTGGGCGAGCCTTTCAGATGACTGCTGAGGAAGCGCAGACGGCGCCTGATGTGATTACAGGTTTTTCCTCGTTTTATTTTCGTGCGATTATTGTTAGTAGCTTATTTTATGTGTTAGCGTTAAAATAGTGTATCTGCCGTTAAATGTGAACGTTAGGCATATTTCCTGTCAACTCGAAACCGGCTTTAGTACTTTTCGACACGGGGGCCACGTGGTCCTATGTGTCGCGTAGGTTCTGTAAGGACTTCCAGATCGAGCTCGGTAATCTGGATAGTCCTCAGGCAATCGACGTAGCGGCGGAGGAAGTGCAGGTGGTCGAGCATGTGTACCGGGGGTGCAGTATCGAAATTTTCGGAGTACGTTTCAGCATCAACCTTATCCCCATTCCCATGAACGGAGTGGACGTAGTTGTCGGAATCGACTGGATGTTTCCAAACCGGGCGACCACGGACGTTGCAGGGCAGTGTGTACGCATCCATAATCCAAGTGGGGGAGAATTGGTTGTGTACGGTAAGGGAAGGAGGATATCTACATCCTTCTGTTCTATCGCGAAAGCTCAGAGGTACATCCAGCGGGGGTGTACGGGGTTCTTGGTTTATGCTATGGCGGATCAGACGAAGGAGAAGAAGCTGTCGGTAGCGGAGGTGCCAGTGGTCAGCGAGTTTCCAGACGTGTTTCCAGAGGATCTGCCTGGCCTTCCACCTGATAGGCAGATCGAGTTCGGCATCGACTTGGTACCAGGAGCAGCACCGATTGCGCGAGCTCCTTATCGTCTGGCTCCGCCGGAGCTTCAGGAGTTATCGGAGCAGTTGCAGGAGCTCTCGGGGAAGGGGTTCATTCGCCCGAGCAGCTCACCGTGGGGTGCACCGATTCTGTTTGTGAAAAAGAAAGACGGGAGTCATCGTATGTGCATCGATTACCGTGGACTCAACAAGGTGACCATCAAGAATAGGTATCCACTACCTAGGATTGATGACCTGTTTGATCAACTCCAAGGGGCTTCATGGTTTTCTAAGATCGATCTTCGGTCAGGGTATCACCAGCTGAAGGTGAAGGAAGCGGATGTCCACAAGACCGCTTTCCGAACCCGTTACGGCCACTTCGAGTTTCTGGTAATGCCGTTCGGGCTTACCAATGCTCCAGCAGCTTTCATGGACCTCATGAACCGGGTGTGCCGCCCGATGCTTGATCGGTCCGTGATCGTTTTCATCGACGATATTCTAATCTACTCGAAGACGAAGGAGGAGCATGTGATGCATCTGCGGGAGGTGCTTGAGGTGTTGAGGAGGGAGCGTCTCTACGCCAAATTCTCGAAATGCGCTTTCTGGTTGGAGGAGGTTCAGTTCTTGGGCCATATCATTAACCGGGAAGGCATCAAGGTGGATCCAGCAAAAATTGAAGCAGTTATGAATTGGGAAATTCCGAAGGCACCTACCGAGATCCGGAGTTTCCTGGGTTTAGCCGGCTACTACCGACGGTTCATCCAGGATTTCTCCAAGATTGCGGTACCGTTGACGCGTCTGACGAAGAAGAGTGAGCCGTACGTTTGGGGTTCTGAGCAGCAGAAGGCTTTCGACACGTTGAGACAGAAGCTGTGTGAGGCTCCGGTTCTAACTTTACCGGAAGGGGTGGAAGACATGGCAGTTTATTGCGACGCATCTCGGCTGGGACTGGGTTGTGTTCTGATGCAGAGGGGGCGGGTGATAGCCTACGCTTCGAGGCAGCTGAAGCCTCACGAGGCTAATTACCCCACGCATGATCTCGAGCTTGCGGCGGTTGTTTTTGCTCTCAAGTTATGGAGGCACTACCTGTATGGGGTGAAGTGCACCATTTTCTCGGATCACCGTAGCTTGAGGTACTTCTTGGAGCAGCCGAATCTAAATATGAGACAGCGGAGATGGCTTGACGTAGTCAAGGACTACGATTGCGAGATTCTCTATCATCCGGGCAAAGCCAATGTGGTTGCTGACGCTTTGAGTAGGAAGACGGAGCACGCGCCGCTTCGTATCTCACACCTGAAGATGGCGGTGACTACCTCCTTCTTGGACTTGGTTCTACGGGCCCAAGAGGAGGCGAGTCGGGAGGAGAACCAGAACGGGGAGCGGATTCGGGGACAGATGGCCGCGTTGGTCAGAGATAGTCGTGGGTTGCTGACGCGATTTGGGCGAGTGTGGGTTCCTCGTGCGGGCACGGCACGTCAGACCTTGCTAGAGGAAGCTCACAAGTCTAGATTCTCAATTCATCCGGGAGCTACAAAGATGTATCGGGATCTGCGGACGGGTTACTGGTGGCCAGGAATGAAGAGAGACGTGGCACGGTACGTGGAGTCGTGTTTGACCTGTCTGAAGGTCAAGGCTGAGCATCAGAAGCCTCACGGCAAGATGCAACCTCTTGAGATCCCCGAGTGGAAGTGGGAAAACCTAACTATGGATCTGATCACCAAGCTTCCGAAAACCCCTCGGAAGTTTGACGCGATTTGGGTCATAGTTGATCGTTTGACCAAGAGCGCTATCTTCCTTCCTATCCGGGAGAGTTCGACTGCAGAGCAGCTGGCGAAGATCTACGTGGATGAGGTGGTGTCGAGGCACGGAGTGCCAGTGTCGATTATTTCGGACCGGGACGTGCGTTTTACTTCTCGGTTTTGGGAAAGATTCCATTCGGAGTTGGGTACCAGACTGCATTTTAGCACCGCGTACCACCCTCAGACAGACGGTCAGAGTGAGCGGACGATTCAGACCCTGGAGGACATGCTGCGAGCGTGCGTTTTGGATTTCGGTGGCAGTTGGGATACGTACCTGCCTTTGGCGGAGTTTTCGTATAACAACAGTTACCATTCGAGTATTGGGATGCCGCCGTTTGAGATGCTTTACGGAAGGAGATGTCGTACTCCTATCTGTTGGGGTGAGGTAGGACAGCGTGTTCTTGGTAGCACTGAGGTGGTTCAGAGGACTACGGAGGATATTCAGAGGATCCGAGAGCGGCTACGGACGGCTCAGAGTCGACAGAAGAGTTACGCGGATCGACGGAGATCGAACTTGGAGTTCCAAGTGGGAGACCGAGTTCTACTCAAGGTTTCTCCTTGGAAGGGCGTGATTCGGTTCCGAAAGAGGGGCAAGCTGGGGCCTCGTTACATCGGACCGTTCACGGTTCTTGCGCGTGTTGGGAAGGTGGCTTATCGTCTGGAGCTGCCTGCGGTACTAGGCCAGATCCATAGCACTTTTCACGTTTCGCAGTTGCGTAAGTGCCTCGCCGACGAGACGGCTCATATTCCTTTAGACGATATTCAGCTGGACGAGAGCCTGAATTACGTCGAGAGGCCGGTGGCAGTGATAGACCGGAAGGTGAAGAGGTTGCGACGCAGGGAGATCGGAATCGTGAAGGTGCAGTGGCAGCATCGGAAGGGTTCCGAGTGGACCTGGGAACCAGAGGCAGAGATGCGAGAGCACTACCCAGAATTGTTTTCAGACTGATTTCGAGGACGAAATCCTTGTAAGTGGGGGAGAGTTGTCACATCCCGTTTCATTTAATTATTTTATTTAGTATTATTATCTTGTGTTATTATTATTATTATTATTATTATTAATGTTGCTATAAATAGAGTTAGGGTTAGGGTTAGATCAACTAAACTACTTGTGGGTTAAGTAACGAGAGAAGAGAAAGCCCGTCAAACCCCGGGTTAAAAACCCTAAGGATACGATACCTTTCTCATTACTCTTCTTGGCGAGCAAGTTACCACTAGAAGGAGGGAGAGGGAGAGACCGAGAGAGGAAGAGAGAGAGATCGGCAGAGAGAGGAGCGAGAAAAGATCACCGGAATTCTCGCATCGTCTAGGGTAAGCCTCGCTCTCGTATTCGATGTTCGTGGGTTTTTGCAGCCGCCGCCGGCTTTGGTCGGTGGCGGTAGGCTGTCTCACGCCGTCCGGTTGTCGGAGGCGGCTGGTGGTCGGGCGGCGGTGGCTGCACGCGCCGCCGCTGTTGTGGCGTCAAGTGGTGGCGGTGGTTCACCATACCGCCGCTGCTGCTATCTCCGGTTTCCGATCGGCGAAGGTGGTGGTTTGAACCACCACCGCTGCTGCTGCTGCTACTTACGGACCGCTCGACGGTGGTGGCAATCCACGCCGCCGCCGCCTAGCTTTGTGTCGATTGCTTGTTCCGGCGCCGGTGGTGGCTGGCCATGCTAGCTGCTGCCGAGCAGCCTTGGTGGTGGTTATTGTTGTTGCTGTTGATTCCGGCGACCGGCGGTGGCGGTGGCCTTGCGCCGTCGCTGCTGCGGTTGTCGCGTGCGTGTGTAGACGGTGGGGGCGGTGCACCAGCCGCTGCCGTCGCTATTTGTGGATGGCGAATGGGGCCGGCGGTGGTGGTGGTTATCCACGGTCATCGTCGGCGCCGTTAGGATCGATATATGTGTAGGGTTTGCATGGGGATGGTCTCGCGACGCGAGATAAGTGCGATAGAGGGTCGCGAGTGATCCCGTGTGGTTAAATTCCGTTGTGGGTAGAATCTTAATTAGTGTAATTTTTATTTATGGTTTTTCAGAGTTGCGTGAAGGTTTCGAGTCGATATTACGGTTGTGAATTTATCCGTGACAGATTGAGGTGAGTGGGTTTACATGCGATAAACTTGTGATTTTATGTGTATACTTGACGTGAGAATTATTCGATGATGTTGTGGGTTGCGTGATGGCCCAAAAGGGGCGGGAAACCGCGGATGACCGAACTGCGTGATGGTTCGGTAAACGGGAAACCGTTAAGCTGTTTACGTGTTGATGTGTATGTGCATTTAATTGCAATTTATTGTATGTGACTTTACTCACTAAGCGGTTGAGCTTACCCCTCGATGTTTAAATGTTTTTAGGTACGAGTTCCGGTGTGGACAAGGGCAAGGCTCCGGCTTGAAGGTTCCGGCTCGTGTCGTGGCATTCCGATCTGACCATAATTACCATTACATTAATTATTTGGCGGTGTTGAATTTTTATAACTTGTTGGGATTTGAATTATCGTTTTTATTGTTACTCATTAATGGAGATTTCCTGTTTGGTAACGGTTTTCTTTTAAAATAAATAAAATGGGTGTGGGTGTTACAACGAGACACAAGTGGATTCGGAAAACCTGATAATCCGAATCAGATTTATCTGTTTTCCGAATCGGAAAACAATTAAGAGTAATCATCGTGTAAGGATTCGGAAAACTTGAACATTCAAGTTTTCCGATTCGCAAAACTTGAATATTCAAGTTTTCCGATTCGGAAAAACGCGACTGTTCGAGTTCCAGATTCAAAAACCGCTCACCAAACGTCGATCTAAGGCTCAAAACTATTAACATGCATCCTAAAACAGTTAAGAACAAGTTTCTAATCAACAAAGGATCGATTTAACGCCCCGAAATCCCATTCCAAGATGTTTGGGTTTCGGGTAAGTTTTGAAAAGTTTAGGCTTCGATCCAGACCTTAAAACGACAGATTTAGACGTTATAACTATACAAGGATTGATCGTGAACTTACCAGGAATCCGAAAACGTAATCTGATCGACGAACGGAGCAAAAACGAGCGAAAACGAATCGAGCGCGAGAGCGGTTATCGGGTGAGAGTTCAAAGAGAAAAAAAGTGAAAATTTGAAATTTTGTGAAAAGTAAATCTTGAAAACCGGTATTTATATTTTTACCGAATTACACTGTGTTTGGGTCAAAAACATTGTGTTTGGCTCTCCTGATGGCTCTCTTAACCCGACTTTCACCTATTGGCAAAAACCACCCCTGGACTTGAAGTTTCAAGAAACTTACAAACTAGTCCCTGAACTTGTAGTTTTAAGAAGTTTCAAAACAGACCCTGGACTACAAGTTTCACCAAAGTGCAAAACGAGTCCGTGAACTTTAAGAATCAGAAAGTGGCAAAGTTAGTCCCCGAACTTGTAAGTTCAAGACATGTACTCTACCGCCCCCTGAACTTTCAAGTTCGCAAAAATTTACAAGTTCAGCGCTCGACTCCCGAGAAAAGAGACTTACCTGGTTCGTCTCATCCGGGTTTTGTGCGAGTTCTGATCTGAGGTAACCAGAAGTCGTCGTGAGGATCCACACCTACAAACTGAAGTATAAAATGGTATCCAAGATGTTGTGGATCCGAGAACGTTAGTAAACACACCCAACATTTAAAACAAGACTTAGTACTCCCCCTCAATTCATGCAATCTCTCAAGAACTCCTACAGACTCCCCCTACACACATGCATGCATATCATGAGCTCACGATTCCCCCTAGACCTCAGGCAGGGAGGTCTAGTATTCCTAACTTACTTAGGAGAAAGAAGTGACGTTTCTCGTCAAACGGCTTCGTGAACAGATCAGCAAGCTGATTGTCACTCTCAACAAAGTAAAGTTCGACATTACCTTTCTCGACGTGGTCTTTGATGAAATGATATCGTATGTCGATATGTTTCGTCCGAGAATGTTGAACTGGATTTGCCGTGATCTGAATCGCACTCTTGGAGTCACAGTAGATGGGGATCCGTTGCATGGTGTATCCGAAGTCAGCAAGTTGGGTTTTCATCCACAGAACTTGCGAGCAGCAGCAGGCGGCAGCAACATATTCCGCCTCCGCGGTGGATAGGGATACCCAATTCTGCTTCCGGGATGACCAACTCACCAGCTTGTCTTCGAGAAACTGGCAAGCACCAGATGTGCTTTTCCTGTTGAGCTTACAACCTGCATGGTCTGAGTCTGTATATGCAATTAGTTCAAAACCAGAATCCTTTGGGTACCAAAGGCCAAAATCCGGTGTGCCCTTCAGATACCTAAGGATTCTTTTGACTGCAGACACGTGTGAATCCCGTGGATCACACTGAAAACGAGCGCAGACACCCGTGGAGAAGACAATGTCTGGTCTACTAGCCGTGAGATATAAAAGAGAACCAATGATAGCCCGATAAGTCTTCTGGTCAACCGGTTTACCAGAAGTATCTGCATTTAGTTGAAAGTTTCTGGGCATTGGTGTTGCCGCAGAGTTTGAACCACCGAAATCAAAACGTTTTAAAAGATCTTGAACATATTTGGCTTGACTTATAAAACTGCCATCAGGGCGTTGTCGAACTTGAAGTCCTAAAAAGAACGTCAACTCGCCCATCATGCTCATTTTAAATTGGGATTTCATGGTGTTCTCAAACTCCTGGCACATCTCAGGCTTCGTAGATGCAAAGATGATATCATCCACGTATATCTGAACTATAATTAAATATTTACCTGATCTCTTAAGAAACAAAGTGGGATCGATTGTACCTTTATTGTAGCCAACTCCTAGCAAGTAATCAGTGAGAGTTTCATACCATGCCCTAGGAGCTTGCTTGAGACCGTAAAGCGCCTTGTCCAACACGTACACGTGTTCTGGGAATCTGGGATCGACAAATCCTTCCGGTTGTTCAATGTACACCTCTTCTTGAAGAACTCCGTTCAAGAAGGCACACTTGACGTCCATTTGATACACCGTCATGTTCTTGTGTGCGGCATATGCAAGGAAGATTCGAATTGCCTCGATCCGAGCAACGGGCGCAAACGTCTCATCGTACTCGATACCCTCTTGCTGGCGATAACCCTTGGCGACCAATCGAGCCTTGTTCCGGATGATGAGATCATTCTCGTCATTCTTGTTCCGGAAGATCCACTTCAGGCCGATTATGGATTTTCCCCACGGTCTGCTTACCAAACGCCAGTCTTTGTTTCTTTCGAATTCCGCAAGCTCTTCTTGCATCGCTAAAACCCAATCAGGATCAAAGAGAGCTTGGGAAATATCAGAAGGTTCGAAATCACTAGGAACCCTCTGAATAGAATCAGGTTTTCGACACTCTTTGCAGATCGCGTTTGGACAGGTTGTGAGGGACTCCCGATGATCTGGGAGGGGGGATGATCTCTTGTCCACTTTCGAGTGTGTGGAAGAGTGACATAAGCTTGTTGGTTGTTGGTGGGGTCGTTCTCATCGTGCACGGCAAAGACCTCTTGCTGGTTTCTACTTGTTGACCCAGCCACCAGATTATTTTGCGGTGATGCCTCCAACCGGGGCTCACGCACTACCTGAGCATAAGTTCTCTGAGCTGAACTGGGTGAAGGTAGTGGAGCTTCTTCTGGGATAGGTGCAAGAATAGGGTGTGGAGTCTGTTCTCGGACAGGTTCCGGTGAGGCAGAGGATGAGGTTTCTTTGGGGGAGGCCACAGATTCCGGTGTCACTGAGTTTGTAGATGTGCTTGAAGATGGCTCAGTGACGAAGGCATCGGATGTCACTGAAGTAGAGGTAGAGCCAGCATGTGCAGGAACTACAATCGGTCCCGTGAGTGTGGGTAGATCATAATCTACAAGGTCTAAGAAGTCTAAAGCAGAAAAGTTAGTGGAATAATTTGTGCTCGGTGGTGCGGTGAACAGTTCAGGAAAAGAGGCATTTACATTACTTGGACTTGCCACAGAATAAGTTTCGGTTTCGGAAAAATCAACATTTGAGCTTTCCAGGATGGTTCGGGTCCGTTTGTTGAAAACCCTATAAGCCTTCGAGTTATGTGAGTATCCGATGAAGATAGACTCGTCAGACTTGGGTTCAAACTTTCCCAAATCATCCCGGTCGTTTAAAACATAGCATTTACATACAAAAACTCTAAAGTAATCGATGTTACGCTTACGCTGTTCGACCATCTCGTAGGTGGTTTTACCGGTCCGCTTAACGATTAAGGTCCGATTCTGCGTGTAGCATGCTGTTGATACTGCTTCAGCCCAAAATGATTGAGGAACACCAGAATGAGCCATCATGGATCTCGCTGCTTCTACCAACGTCCGGTTCTTCCTTTCCACAACCCCATTTTGTTGAGGTGTGCGCACGGCTGAGAAGTTGTGAGAGATTCCCACATCTTCGAGAAAAGATTGCAGCTTTGCATTGCGAAATTCGGTTCCGTTGTCACTTCTCAACTTCTTCACTCGACGACCCAAGAGAACTTGAATCCGCTTGATGAAGGCAATGATTCGATCAGCAGCGTCAGACTTGGCTCGAAGGAATTCAAGCCATGTGAACCTAGAGAACTCATCAACGAGAACTAACATGTATTTCTTTCGGGCTAGGCTCTCGGTTCTGGTAGGTCCACATAGATCCATATGAATCATGTCAAGGGGACTCTTGCTATTCGTATCCATCCTCGGTGGATGAGAGCTTCTCGTCATCTTTCCTTGTTCGCAAGCAGGACACAGTGTATCCTTGGAAAGGCGAGTCTCCGGTAGTCCCTTGACAAGATTTTTCGAAACCAGCTTGTTCATGTCTTTGAAATTCTGATGGCAGAGTCTTCGATGCCATAACCAACTGTCCTCCTTTGAAGCCTTTGCGAGTAGGCAGATTGCATTCTTTGGATCAGAAATTGCTTCAAACCGTGGGTGTGTCTGAGGGATTGAACGGAAGACGGTGGAGTAAAGATTGCCATTCCTCCGTGCACTGAGGATGACGTTGTTGTCTTCATCATTTACATCGCTTCCGTATTGAAATTGCTTCACCCAGTATCCGTTGTCGCAGAACTGACTGGAGCTGAACATGTTGTAACCTAACCCCTCGACATAACTTACATCTTTAATGATGTATTTCCCATCCGTAATTTTCCCATAACCCACCATTGGGTTAGGCATCTTGTCGGCTGTTTTAACATATCCCTCGAACCTTTCAACATAGTCGAAAAGGAAGGATCTCTGACCAGTCATGTGTCTATATGCGCCGGAATCGAAGTACCACACATGACTGACCTGCAAGACAGACTAAGCTTTTCGGATAAATCGGTCGGTGTAGTCCCCTTTTCGGATTTCTCCTTAGGCAGAGGGGACTTCACTGACGAAGAGGATTTTGCTTTCCGTCTTTTTCTTCCCCTTCTCTTTCGGGATTTGACATTAGAATTAGGAGCATAGAAAGAGTTAGACACACCATAACGCATGAAATTATCAAACATAAAGCACATGTCATTGCGAAAAGTATTAAAAGCATCGTTCAAGTTGCGATTAGAATTAACAGACATGTTCGATTTCATTCCTACACTAGGTGGAACATAGCCTAAACCCGCACGGCTAGGACTATGTTTCTTAGGGAAAGCAGAAAAAGAGTTGTTCCTCCCATGATGATCCTTTCTTGGTGGCTTCACATTCGGTCCACCATCTTTCCTCCTGGCATCTGCATGAAAAGCACGGTGTGAGTTAGAGGACGGCTTTGTGGGAATGGAGTTACCACCTTTTCCAGATGACATTTTAGAAAATTTAGGTTTTGTGGAATTGAAAGGTTTATTGGATTGTAACTGAGATGTCTCACCCACTTCAAAGGAACTTGAATGAAAGTCAAGACTTTTAATGGGCTTGACTGAGTTACGAGCATCGTTAGACTTTGAATGCTTTTTCTGGAGTCCTTTGGGTGCGTGAGGCTTAACTGACTTACCCTTGTCAGTACCAACACATTTTTCACCCTTAGGGTTACTTTTCTCAGAAATAGGGGCTCGTGACTCAGTAGACTTTTCAGATTTGACAACAACAAGTTTTGGCTTCTTTGTAATAAAGCCTGAAGGATCATCATCCTCATCTAGAAACACCTTCATATCATATTCAATGTTGGGATCATGGACAGTCTTGGGTTCAGCTATCCTATGGTGTGAGTTAGGGGGTTCATCATCATCTGAGACTATGGAGCAATGGTCCTCAATATCTATGACAGGTTTGGGTTGGGGATTGGCTACTGGATGGTTAGGGATTGGAGCAGTCTTATCATCAACTGAGTCTGAACAGTAACGGTTTTCAAGATTCATAATTTGTCTTTTCAAAATAGAGTTAGACACAAGTTGGTAGGTTAAAGATCGGCGATAAGTTATCCTTTCATCATGATCAAGTTCCTTTAAAAGTTCAAAATGGACATCTAGGATAACATATCGAGCCTGAAGAGCCGCAGCCCTGTTTTGAAAATTAGTGAAAGATGAGGTTGCGGTCTCACACTCTGAAGAAAGCCTAATTCTCTCGGTGTTGGCCTCGAGCAAGTCCTTTTCCAGAGTGCGTACCAATGTGTCTTTCTCCGAAACAATAACTTTCAGATTCAAGATCTGATGTTGACATGCATCCAAATCCATGGCTTTCAACCTAAGAGCAAACACTTCCTTTTTCTAGCCTGTCTAGGTCGGGACACTTAGTTGCGGAAGTATCCTCTGGTGGGATAACTAAGGTCTCCTCTGAAAATTCCATCTCCCTAGAATCATAGCTTGAGTTCAGGTCATTATAGTTGATGGGAGGCATTGCTACTCTAGGGGTTCTGGCCTTAATGCCTTCCCATGTAGGAGCAGAGTTGGTAGGATCACTGGCCGGAACAAAGATTGGTCTATTAGGAGGAGGGCTAGTGGGTGGACTGCTGGAGGAACTGTTCGTTGGACTGGTTGTTCTGGTTATGGTCTCACCGTTTATTACGTCGGTGTATGTGACAGTCTGCCTAACGAATTCCTCGGTCACATGTCCTCCTACTATGGCTGGTTTGGGTTTGAGGCTGCCATGTCCTCAAAATTGTATAGATGAGAAGGTGCTTTATCTAAAACATGGTTCTCGGATAGACCTAGGCCGGGTTTGGCTTTATAAAAAGGATTTTTTTTGGCATGCTGAGTGAGGATACTTAAAGTCTGTTCAGATTGTCCTCTTTTGAAGTTGTTGTCCTCAAGCTCTTGGATTTTTGAAAACAACCGAGTTCTTTCTTCCGAAAGTAACTGGAATTTAATGTTGAGCTCCCCATGATTACTGTTAAGTTCCTCATGGGCTTTTTGAAGACAACTAAGTTTGTTGCTAAATTGGACACTCTAATCCCAGACTCAAGTGTTTCACGATTATAGACTATGGTCAAATCCTCGAGAGAGTCTTTGTAAATTGCACTGTCGATTCTAAATTTCGTGACGAGAGTCCTCTCCGATTGAAGACATCTCTCTAATTCACAAATTTTAGACTCCAACATTGCCACAGTATCAGTTATATTTGGGATAGAGGATACCTCAGACGGATCAATATCTTGATAAGTGCTCGGTCCAACGGCTTCTGATCCCTCGAAGTCAGCCATCAAGCAAAGACCCTTCACCAAATGATCCTCCTCGTCTGAGCTCTCCTCTTCACAAACCCAGTTCTCTTCATCTACCAGCAAAGCAACCCCTTTTTCTTTCTTCCTCATCAGTGAGGCCTTCCTCTCAAAGTATGCGGCATCCTTGTACTTGACGGAGCAGTCTCGAGCGTAGTGTCCCAACTTACCACACTTGTAACAAGTGGTAGTGGGACTTGCGGTTTGTTGAGGAGCGGGGTTCTGGGTTATGGGACCCTGGGGATGATTCGACCGTTGAATTCCTTGTTCAGCTTGAATCAGTGGATCTTCCTTCTGAACATGCCTGGAGCTGTTTGTTGGGTTTTATCGGGGCGGATAAACAGATAAATAATTACGCAGCGGATAAAAAACTTAACCCGAACAATGATCCATCCGTAGTTTATTAAACACAATTATATCAAGGGGGTTTTCTCGCGTTTACCTTTAGACGATACAAACGATCCTCCGGATGCTAGTGAGGGATACACCGCTACTGCACCACCGTGAGACTGGCTGCTAGACCGCCTAGGATTTGATCGGAAGAACCTCCCGGTGTGTGTGTGGTCAACGCCGACAAGAGAGAGAGAAAGCGAGAGAGAGAGATTTGTGATTCTTGGTGAATAAGTTAGAATGAAATCAGATGATTATTGCCATTACCCTAACCCTATATTTATATAGGTATACATGGTAATGATACAGAATCACAAACCAAATACTTTCCTTAATTAACTATTCTTGTTAATCAAGAAATATGTCTCTCAAAGATTTCCTTAATTAATCATACTTGTTAATTAAGAAATATCTCTCTCAATAATTACCTTAATTAATTATTCTTATCAATTAAGTAATTACCGATAAATAATAAATAAACAATTTATTATTTATTCCACACAATAAATCCAATAGGTCTCGGGTTGGGTGTGTAGCAGTGTGACCCACTAGTGTCTTATAACATTGGACATAGTGATCCTAATTACTGTCTTGCACATAATCCTTTCAGACTCCCACTTGTGCCAGACAAGTAACTTAACTGTCACTATTAGCCTAAGGAGGTCCCTAGCCAGACACTTAGGTTGACCAGGTTATAAGATCTCTTATAGCCAGAGATACGATTCATATTTGAATTGTACACAGGTTCATTCCTTTTACACACGATATTTTAAAGTGAGTTTTGACATGGAGCTGAGATAGTTCAATCATAAACTCAAGTATTTCCTGACTCTGATCTCGATTGCCTGCAGTAACGGATCTTCCAAATAACCCACTGTTATTCTATCCGAGCGTGGCCACGCATTTCTGCCAATCTTAACCGTCAGGGGGCCCAGAAATATCTCTCCCATGTGGGAGGTGTAAATCCCATCTTGACTATCTGCATCTACAACCACGGCTTCCGCTGCATCTAGTCATACCCCTTATGACCACCCAGTTACGGTGCGGTGTTAGAGCATGCTAAGAGTACAGTAGTCCTCATGATCATAGACCAGATATCTCAGGTCAAAGGACAACCTATCATCAAGTCAATGCTTATGACAAAGGCTCCATGAAGCAGACTTGAAACTGGTCACTTCCAATACTCAAACACTCTGATGAGTATCTATGAATGTTTGGCCACATCACTTGTGCTTTTACTCATTACGTTGAATAAACCACCAAACACCCATAATAGCGTTACAATCCTGCTAAGGTTCCCACCTTAACAAGTAGCTACGGAACTTTAGATTTTTCGAACTCATGAAAAATCATGGATAACCTTAAATATGCGAAAAGTAATTTTCTTGAAACATCTTTAAAATAGTATCTCTTTATTTCCAACACACAGTGAAATAAACTTTCATAATGTTTCAAAAATTACATTGATAATCGATAACATAAACTAACTACTAGTATCCAGGTACTGCATTCCTATGGAACTAGTATGGCCCTCATGCTTTGCTCTAGCTAAAGGCTTTGTTAGCGGATCTGCAACGTTCTCATCCGTCGGAATCTTACATATTCTCACATCTCCTCTTCCAATAATCTCTCGGATGAGGTGATATTTCCTGAGTACATGTCTCGACTTGTGACGTTCTCTGGGCTCCTTCGCTTGCGCTACTGCCCCAGAGTTATCACAGTAAATATCAATGGGTCTAGAGATACTGGCTACAACTCTTAGATCCGTGATAAAACTCCTTAGCCAGACAGCTTCCTTTGCCGCATCTGATGCTGCAATGTACTCTGCCTCTGTAGTGGAATCCGCTATGGTATCTTGCTTCGAGCTCTTCCACGAGATCGCGCCTCCATTTAGGGTAAATACATATCCTGACTGTGATCTAAAATCATCTTTGTCGGTCTGAAAACTAGCGTCAGTGTAGCCTGTGACGCTAATCTCGTCTTCAGATCCTCCAAAGACCAAGAACATTTCTTTTGTGCGTCTCATGTACTTGAGAATGTTCTTGACAGCCACCCAATGGGCTTCACCTGGGTTCTGCTGGTATCTGCTCGTAACACTTATCGAGTAAGCAACATCGGGCCTTGTACATAACATGGCATACATAATTGATCCTATCGCTGAAGCATATGGGATCAATTTCATCTTGTCCTGATCTTCACTAGAAACAGGACACTGTGCTTTGCTTAGCACTATGCCATGCTGCATTGGGATAAATCCTTTCTTGGATTCCTCCATCCTGAATCGTTTCAGGATTTTGTCAATGTATGTACTCTGACTAAGCCCGATAAGCCGTCTAGATCTATTCCTGTAGATCTTTATACCAAGTATATAGGCGGCTTCTCCAAGGTCTTTCATTTGGAAACACTTGCTTAACCAAGTCTTTACACTCTGTAAAGTTGGTACGTCATTTCCAATGAGTAGAATATCATCTACATATAAGACCAAGAAGGTTACTATGCTCCCACTGAACTTTGTGTAAACACATGGTTCAAACTCACTCTTGGCAAAACCAAATTCTTTGATTCGCTCATCAAAGTGTAAGTTCCAACTTCTAGATGCCTGTTTTAATCCATATATGGATTTCAACAACTTGCACACTTTATTAGGATTCTTTGGGTCTATGAAACCTTCCGGCTGTTCCATATAGACGTCTTCTGTTAACTTCCCGTTCAGGAAGGCCGTCTTAACATCCATCTGCCAAATCTCGTAATTGAAGTACGCTGAAATGGCCATCAAGATCCTAATAGACTTTAACATTGCTACTGGTGAAAAAGTTTCATCATAGTCAATACCATGAGTTTGCGTGAAACCTTTTGCTACCAGTCTAGCTTTAAAGGTGTGCACATTACCGTCCATGTCAGTTTTCTTCTTGAAAACCCATTTACGTCCAACATCCCTACAGTGTTGGGGTAAATCTGTCAACTCCCATACTTGGTTGTCGTACATGGACTGCATCTCAGCCTTCATGGCCTCCTGCCATTGTTCAGACTCACTGCCTGATACAGCTTCTCCATAGGAGGTCGGTTCATTCAAGTCTCCATCATCCTGAGAGACTAAGAACCCAAGATACCTATCTGGCTCTTGCCTTATCCTAGTGGATCTGCGAAGGTCCTGTGTTTGCACTTCCTCAACCGTTTCCGGCTGAGTCTCAACATATTCTTGTTGAGCAACTGGCTCAACTATCGGTGAAGTGTCATCTTCCTCTACCTTCTGTAGATCTACATCATTCCTGGTATCCTCTTGGTTGAGGAACTTATCCTCCAGAAAATCACCTCCCCGAGCTACAAAGACTTTGTTCTCGGTAGGATTGTAGAAGTAGTATCCCACAGTAGTCTTGGGATATCCTACGAAGAAGCACTTATCTGATTTGGGTTTGAGTTTTTCAGAAGTTGGTCTCTTGACATATACTTCACAACCCCAAATCTTTAGAAAAGATAATTTTGGTTTCTTGCCTGTCCAAATTTCATATGGTGTCTTTTCTACCGATTTAGTTGGCACTTTGTTCAGTATGTGGGCCGCTGTTTCGAGCGCATGTCCCCAAAATGACACTGGTAGCGAGGAACGACACATCATTGATCTTACCATATCAAGCAAGGTACGGTTTCTCCTTTCTGACACACCATTCATCTGGGGTGTGTACGGAGGTGTGAGTTGTGAAACAATCCCACATTCTATCAAATGATTGTTAAATTCCTGACTCAGATATTCCCCACCTCGATCTGACCTTAGGAACTTGATTTTCTTGTCAAGTTGATTCTGTACTTCACTCTGAAATTCCTTAAATCTTTCAAAGGCTTCAAATTTATGTCTCATCAAGTAGACATAACCATATCTACTGAAATCGTCAGTAAAAGTGATGAAGTACCGGTATCCTCCTCTAGCTTCATGACTGAAGGGACCACACACATCTGTGTGTATAATTCCCAACAAATCATTTGCCCTTTCATTATCTTTGTTGAAGGGTTGCTTTGTCATCTTGCCAGATAAACAAGATTCGCAGTTGTCAAACGGTTTAAAATCGAAAGACCCAAGGAGTCCTCCTTTCTGGAGTTTCTCTATGCGTTTCTTGTTTATGTGACCTAGACGACAATGCCAGAGGTAAGTCTGATCCTCAATATTCTTGGATCGTTTACTTATATGATAGACTTCTCTATTTTCTTGTAGATTTAACACATATAGACCATTAGAGGGAGTTGCTTTGAAATAAAAGATATCATTTTTAAAGCAAGAGATAAGTTTATAATCATATTTATAGAAAAACCCTTGGTCTACAAGTAAATCGAAAGAAATAACATTTTTGATCATTCTAGGAACATAGTAACAATTTTCAAGTTCCAAAACTAGACCCGAGGGTAAACTAAGACTGTAAGACCCTATAGACTCAGCTACAAGCATCTGGCCTTCGCCGACTCTTAGGTTCGAACGGTCCTTCCCCAGCATCTCCCTTCTTTTGAATCCCTGTAAATGATTACAAATGTGATTACCACTACCTGTATCAAGTACCCATGATTCATAAGAAGTGATCAAACAGTCTATCATAAAGATACCTGGTGCATCGGGTAAACCGATGTCTAGCTGGTCGATGTCCATCGAGTGAGCACAAATATCCTTGCTACCGCATTCTGGGCAACTCAGATCTCCCAGCTCGTCAATCCAATCCGTGTCCATGAGGTCAGCAGGTGCTGCAGTTTTTGGCTCCAAACTGGCCAAAATATCCTCATGAAGCTTTGCCACGTCTCTCTTTGGTTCTCCAATGTATGCACTAACTGTGTTACGTATCTCATCAGTGAGGGAGAACCACATGAGATGCACAAGTTCCTCCTGGACAACTTTGTATCCCATGCGTGACAAACTTTTAAAGAGCTTCCTCATCTCTAGGAGATGCTCTTTAACAGATTGACCCTTTTCCAGTTTCAGAGAATAGATCTCTTTCATGATCAGATACTTCCCACTCTTCTTATAGAAACCCACCTGGTTCTCTATATTCTTCACGACCTCATGGCAATATCTAACCCTCAAATCAGCAGTAAACTCGGGTGAGGTAGAAAAGGACAGAATCGACATCACATCAGATTCGTCAGCCATGAATTTGAAGTATTCAGCAAAGTCCTTTTCAGGAGCATTGCAACCGGGTCGTGAAACGGGTTTCTCTATCACATACCGCTTACCCTGTGCATCCAAGACATTGTCAAGGTGCATTTTCCATACCGGAAAATTTTGGCCTGTAAGCTTCCATTTCCCCATTATCAGGCGGAGAGATTCCTCAGGTGAATAAAAGATAATAGCAGACATCTACAGACAAATATAAAATTCCGATTTAGTTATCTGATTGTACTTCTAATAAATTATTACCTTAGAACAATAATTATATTAGACTAGAATCCATATTTCACATGAATTGACAGGCGGTTTGCTCACGCAAGCCAATCCATGCTATTTCTGGTAGGTAACGACTTATACCAATCGCATCTTTAAACGAAGATACGACTTCTAGATCGTCGGGACATCGGATACTTGAATCCGTGCATATTTAGTCCCTCTAGTGTGTTTTGGCCCGGTACCACCCGGTGAGTTGTAACAACTACCAAAATAGATCGCACCATTTTGAACTGGATGTACTCTGGTCGGTACCCCCCGATATCGCAGAGTCTTTTCACCCCCTTCAGCTTGGGGTTTGAACGTGGGGCTAAAGGTTCGACTCCTTCGAGCCCAACGTACCTTACGCCAAAGGTGTCCACAAATGGATCACACTAACTGATCTAAGATTTTCCTAAGGATTTAGCCAGTTTTTAGTTTTGAAAAACACTGGTTCGAAAAACAAACTGTAATCGAACCCTTTTAATCTGATTTCATAAAATTTTGTTTTTATCTAAGACTAAGCAATCATAATCAACCACGCAGATAAAAACAAGACAGTGTCATAGCTTTTGCCCAGATCTATTGTCAGTCTCGTGAGCCAACACGAGAACTGACGGTCCAAAAATCCTATGTGACTAAACAACCACATGGCATGAAATCTTGGTGCTCCCACTGGCTCCAACATCTCCGGTCGTGTTTCCGCGAAGCTCCGTCTTCAAGTTTTACTCCTTTGGAACTATTCTAATTTAACTAAATACAAAATTGGGTTGCAAATGGCACGCAGGCCTCCCAACTAGACTATTTAAATAAAGTACAAAAGGGTTGTAAATGGCTCGCAGGCCTCCCTTACCATAAATAGAATAATAAAACGATAAAAGAGCATTAAACACAACCATAGGTCTTTGGGCTTGGCTATGACAACAAAACTAGTTTAATAAAATTAAACTAACTAAACTGATTTTGATAAAACTGGTTTTCCGTAATAATCTAAACTGGATTAGAATAAGATTTTAAAAAATCATAAAATTAAATTGATAATAATTAAACGATTAAAACCTTTATCCAATTCTAAAATTATTACGATCTGATAACTATCCTAACTGATAATTACCAAAACACGTTTATCCGTCGGTTTGACAATGGTAAAAATTAAACATTATCAATTATCGGTTTTTGGTTATCTCGGATGATGGTAGCGACGTGGATACCGCCACCACCCCCTCGTCGGCGATTAAAACCAAAACAACCACCACCGCGGCTTCGGCCGCGGTTGTGATCGTGAACCACCTATCGCCGCCTTGATCGAACACCGTCATCGACAACCGCCACCACCATAGCAGCAGCAGCGATCGGCCGCCACCACCGTGGCGTGGCCGATCGGCGTTCAATCGAAAAACCGGCGCACGACGGCAACGCCGAAGCGCAACCGCCGCCGCCTTCCTGCTGGTCCGAAACAAACCGCCACCGCCCCCACCACCGGCGACGATGAACGGCGCCAAGGAACCGCCACCGCCACCAGCGGCTACGGCCGACAGCAGCGGCGCAAAAACACCACCGCCGTCGCCGTTTCGGCGTTCAAAGCAATAGACCGCCGCCGCCACCGTGGCTGCCTTAGCCGATCGGTGGCGCGGCTGCTGTTATGGGACGACCACCACCACCATCGCCGGTGTGGCTTTGGTGGTGTGGTGGTTTGTGATCACTACTCGTCCGGCGATCGGCCCGGTGGTCCGGCCGGTTATCACCGCCGTTCCGCCGCCGATTGCCACGAGTTACCGGATAAACGATAAAATCAAATTTACGCGAAAAATTCAGATTTTATAAAACTAAAACCAATTTTATCAAAACCTAAACATCAAAACAGGTTTGATAAACATACGGAAGTGGCTCTGATACCACTGTTGGGTTTTATCGGGTCGGATAAACAGATAAATAATTACGCAGCGGATAAAAAACTTAACCCGAACAATGATCCATCCGTAGTTTATTAAACACAATTATATCAAGGGGGTTTTCTCGCGTTTACGTTTAGACGATACAAACGATCCTCCGGATGCTAGTGAGGGATACACCGCTACTGCACCACCGTGAGACTGGCTGCTAGACCGCCTAGGATTTGATCGGAAGAACCTCCCGGTGTGTGTGTGTGTCAACGCCGACAAGAGAGAGAGAAAGCGAGAGAGAGAGATTTGTGATTCTTGGTGAATAAGTTAGAATGAAATCAGATGATTATTGCCATTACCCTAACCCTATATTTATATAGGTATACATGGTAATGATACAGAATCACAAACCAAATACTTTCCTTAATTAACTATTCTTGTTAATCAAGAAATATGTCTCTCAAAGATTTCCTTAATTAATCATACTTGTTAATTAAGAAATATCTCTCTCAATAATTACCTTAATTAATTATTCTTATCAATTAAGTAATTACCGATAAATAATAAATAAACAATTTATTATTTATTCCACACAATAAATCCAATAGGTCTCGGGTTGGGTGTGTAGCAGTGTGACCCACTAGTGTCTTATAACATTGGACATAGTGATCCTAATTACTGTCTTGCACATAATCCTTTCACTGTTTCCCCGGGAATCACCTCCGTTGTAATTACTTTTCCCGTGATCCATTCTCTCATCTTGCCTTCGATCACCTCTATTCTGCTCATACCCATAGCCTGGTCCTTGATCCAGCCTTCCACTCTCATGTCTTCCTCCATACCCGATTTCATATCCCTGACGATCGATATACCCAGATTCAGGAGTATATTGCCTCATGCTGTTCCGGTAGTTGATGTCTGAGACTTGACCTCTCCAATCTCCTTGACTGCCTTGGCCTCCTTGATAGTCAAGGTACGTGTTGTCTCTTCTGGGCTGATCACTGTATCTGCCTTGATCTTCCCTGTACCTCCCTTGGTTGTTCCGATAACCTCCTTGATCGTATGCCTGGATTCCCCCTTGCTGATAGCTTCCTCTCCCTTGATTTCCGTACTGACCTCTATCTTGCTGATAATGACCTCCCCTTCCTTGCCCCATTCTTCCCCCACTGGGAAATCCGGATCCTCGTGATCGGTTGTATCCACGGTTTGCGTTCAGTCGTTGTACACTGTGTGAGATGAGGGCAAGGGACTCATTCACATGGAAGAGTTCTTCATCTGAGATGGAGATAATCATAGGTTCATCGGGATGTTGTACGCTTGTTCCATAGTTCGGGTTGAACTCTTGATTGTATTCCTCTTGATAGTACTGAGTAGAAACATTGTGGTATGGCATTGGTTGGACAGGTGCAGGGCTTGGTCCTCCGAAGGGCACGGCCGACAGTGCCAGAGGATCGACTGCTTTCTTGGTGCGTCCACCGGTGATAAATTCTTCGTGTTGAACCATCATGCTAAATAAGTCGTGTAGACCCATGGCTCCCAGATTCCGGCTTAATTGAATGTTGATTGCCATATTTTGCCGTTCCTGAGTGAGATTCTTCAGGAACTTAACATTCACTTCGTACTTTGATTTCTCAACCCCGAGTCGTCTCAAATCGTTGACGAAGGCATTCAGTCTTTGATAAGACTCAGTGAGGGATTCGTTTTCCTTAGCCTTGAGGCCTTCGTAGGCATTGAGCGCGCTTTCCTTCTGACTCTCTAGAGCAGTATCACCTCCTTGCATTTGTTGTTCGATTTCCAACCAAACGTCTCGTGCGTTGGTCAGACTATCCACTCTCGCATACATGTCGTTAGGGAGTGTCATCATCAAGAGGATAAGAGCGCGCTTGTCTATGAGGTGTCGGGCTCTCTGTTCTGGGTTGAACATCTCGACAGGCTTCTCAACTATGTAAGCTGGAAGTTCGGGACATGTATCTGTTCTGGGAATTGCTGCGACGGTGACGGTCGGTCTGATAGGTCCTTCACGGATGGACTTCATAAGATTCTCATCCAGCAGATCTAGGAAGTGGATTATTCTGCGTTTCCACTGTTGGTACTCGCCCATCACCAGGACGGAGGGCGAGATTCGAAACCAATGCCGATGATTTCCTTCCACATTTCTCTCTCACAGACAGACCTCCTTGTAAGACTCACTTGGCTTTAAAAAAGGTTTTGAAAAACGGGTATTTTGAGCGCCTCGGGACACACTTAGCTTTGAAAATTAAAAGGTTTTGAGAAGTAGCTATGTGTCGGATTCGGGGAACAATTTTGCAAGAGTTCCGGCGCCGAAGAGGCGAAATCCGATCTGGAAACCGAAGTTTTCCGAATCGGATTTGGCTCAAAATGGGTGGATGCGGAAAAGACACTTTTCCGATTCGGAAATTGATATTTTCTGATTCGGAAAGTGTTGAGTTCGGAAAAGGCACACTTGGTTCGGAAAAAGATATTTTCAGGAGCAAAACCCCAAATCAGAAGCCTGTTTTCCGATTCGGAAAATGATATTTTCCGATTCGGAAAAGAGGTGTTTTCCGATTCGGAGTATAGTACAATTTCCGATTCGGAAAATTTGAACTGAAATTTCAGCTCTCGTTTTCCGATTCGGAAAACCTGCACAGGAACTCCGAAAAATCACTAAAAAACACCAAAAATCACTTAAAAGATAAGTGAGAAGACCCCCAATTTGTAGGAAAATGATTAGAAAACAGTGGGGAATCACTTATCACTTATAAAACATCTTTAAAACCACTTTTTGGATTAAAAACCCAAAAAGTTTGTAAAAACTTATAACTTTAAAACCTTGAAAAATCTTTTTAAAACAACACCAAAGCCAAGGAATCAACAAGGTATGGCTCTGATACCAATTGTTGTCCCAAAATACAATAAAATCAAGAGAAATGGATTGGAATCATGATTAAGATGATGACAATAAAGCTTCAAATATCAACAATGGAGTTTTTGCCCAAAAGTGGTAATAATGATCCAACATAAAACCCTAGTCATCTCTTACCTTATATAGGTAAGAGGAAGAATACAAGATGTTCACAAATGGCCCCCGAGGTTCTAAACCTCTAAACAAGGGCTAACAAAAACTGAAATGTTTACAACTGACTGAATTAAACTAGAAAGCTGTTAAAGATAGTGATTTCTGACTCTTCACAACAAAGAGGTCCTACAGTATTTCACGCTGAATAAAGGCTTAAGCAGCACCAAGAGGACGAACAAAGCAACGCAAGCCAATCAAGATATTCCAGTTGTGCGAGAATTTCCTGAGGTATTTCTGGAAGAGTTACCTGGATTGCCTCCACAACGACAAGTAGAGTTCCACATTGACTTAGTTCCCGGAGCAGGCCCCATAGCGAAGTCGCCATATCGTCTAGCGCCGTCCGAGATGCAGGAGCTGTCAAATCAACTTCAAGAGCTGTTAGATAAGGGATTCATCCGACCCAGCTCTTCACCTTGGGGAGCCCCCGTGCTATTTGTCAAGAAGAAGGATGGATCTTTTCGCATGTGCATCGATAATAGGGAGCTGAGCAAGATCACCATCAAGAACCGATACCCTCTTCCACGCATCGATGATCTGTTCGATCATTTGCAAGGAGCTACGTACTTCTCCAAGATCGATCTTCGATCCGGATACCATCAAATGCGAGTTCGTGAAGAAGATGTTGCAAAGACGGCGTTCAGAACTCATTATGGTCAATATGAGTTCTTGGTCATGCCTTTTGGTTTGACGAATGCTCCAGCAGTGTTCATGGATCTGATGAACCGAGTGTGTCGACCGTATTTGGATAAGTTCGTGATTGTCTTCATAGACGACATCCTGATTTACTCGCAAAGCAAGGAGGACCACGAGCATCATTTGAGGCTGATACTGGAATTACTCAAAGCTGAAAAGCTTTATGCCAAATTCTCAAAGTGCGAATTTTGGATCCGAGAAGTTCAGTTTTTAGGTCACGTGGTGAACAAAGAAGGAATACACGTCGATCCAGCCAAGATTGAGGCCATAAAGAAATGGGAAGCCCCGAATACACCGACAGAAATTCGACAATTTCTCGGCTTGGCAGGCTACTACCGGCGATTCATTGCAAATTTTTCCAAGATTGCGCAGCCGCTGACAACCTTAACGCAAAAAGACAAGAAGTTTATTTGGGAAGAGAAACAGGAAGAAGCATTCCAATTGCTCAAGCATAAGTTGTGCAATGCACCCATTCTGGCGTTACCCGAGGGAACGGATAATTTCGTGGTGTATTGCGATGCTTCACATCAAGGCTTAGGATGTGTTTTGATGCAGAACGAGAAAGTCATTGCCTATGCATCCAGACAACTGAAGGTCCACGAGAAGAACTACACCACTCATGACTTGGAGCTCGGAGCAGTAGTGTTTGCCCTTAAGATTTGGAGACATTATCTTTACGGCACCAAATGCACCATCTATACGGACCATAAGAGCCTCCAGCATATTCTCGATCAGAAAATGCTGAACATGAGGCAAAGAAGGTGGGTTGAGTTGCTTAGTGATTACGACTACGAGATTAAATATCACCCAGGGAAGGCGAATGTTGTAGCTGATACGCTAAGCAGGAAGGAACTAGTGAAGCCTACAAGGACGCGAGCAATGGGAGTGATAGTGCAGACCAGCCTGAAAAGTCAAATACTGGAAGCTCAAAGAGAAGCTATGAAGGCTGATAACTTGAAGAAAGAAACTCTACATCAGGTGGAGAAAGAGTTCGAGGAGAAAGCAGATGGAGTGCGTTATTTCAAGGATAGAATTTGGATCCCAAAGGCCGATCAGTTAAGGAAAATGATCATGGATGAAGCTCACCAATGAAGGTACTCGATACACCCAGGTTCGGACAAGATGTATAAAGGACTGAAGGAACACTATTGGTGGCCTGGAATGAAGAAGGATATCGCCACTTACGTGAGCAAATGCGGACTTTTACAGCAACCAGAAATCCCAGAATGGAAATGGGAACGAATATCCATGGATTTCGTGACCAAGTTGCCCAAGACTAAAAAGGGCCATGATTTGATTTGGGTAATCATTGACTGGCTCACGAAATCTGCGCACTTTCTGCCAATAAGAGAAAGCTTTAGCATTGATAGACTCGCACAATTGTATGTCGATGAGATAGTCATGCGACATGGAGTGCCAATCTCGATCATCCCCGACAGAGACAGCAGATTCACCTCGCGATTTTGGCAGTCACTACAGGCAGCATTGGGTACCAGCGTAGATTTGAGCACGGCTTACCATCCTCACACCGACGGACAGACTGAGAGGACCATACAAACATTGGAGGATATGCTGCGTGCATATGTGTTGGAATTCGGAGGCAGTTGGGATGATCATCTACCATTAGTTGAATTCTCCTACAACAACAGTTATCATGCTAGTATTCAGTGTGCCCCGTATGAAGCACTGTATGGACGCAAGTGCAGATCCCCACTCAATTGGTTGGAAGTCGGAGAGAGTCGACTGTTTAGACCTGACATCGTACAGGAGACCACTGATAAGATTAAGCTGGTTCAAGAAAAGCTTAAAGCAGCCAGGGATCGCCAGAAAAGTTACGCTGATAATCGATGGAAACCGTTGGAATTCCAGATTGGTGATAGGGTACTACTGAAGGTATCACCTTGGAAAGGGCTAATAAGATTTGGAAAGAAGGGAAAGTTGAGCCCCCGATTTGTCGGACCGTTTGAGATCTTGGAAAGAATCGGACCAGTCGCTTACAGATTGGACCTACCCCGAGAGCTCAGCTCTATTCATGACACTTTCCACGTGTCCAATCTGAAGAAATGCCTGTCAGAAGAGGCAGTGGTCTTACCTCTGGAGGAGATCCAGATCGATGAACAACTGCGTACCACGGAGGAACCAATTGAAATCCTTGATCGAGAAATCAAGCAACTTAGGCGCAGTAAGATACCGATCGTCAAGGTTAGATGGAATTCCAGGCACGGACCAGAGTTCACCTGGGAGCGGGAGGCTTTCATGAAAAACAAATACCCGCATTTATTCACCAAAGAACCCTGTGGTAGCAGCAAGAATTAAATTTCGGGACGAAATTTCTTTCAACCGGGGGTAAATGTGACAACCGTCAATTTTGACCCTCAGGTTAGCTACTCGTTAATTCACTCAGTAGCGTTTCCGTAGGTTAAAAATTAGCCATTTAAGTTTTAAATGAAACTAGGTTAGTTTGCGTGAAAAAATTTAGGCTAAAACCTAAAACTCCGAAAACTGCCCGAAAACAAAAGCCCGAACTGGCCAGAAGTCATCCGATAATCCTATAATGCCAAATTTTAAAGAAATTCTCAGAGAATTAAGTTATTATATTTAAAAATAAGTAAACTAATTTAAATGGTCCAAAATTTCTTTCGAAAAATCGGTTTCTACCGAAAACGCGCTAAAAACCGATACTGCGTTGAAATAAGCAGTGTAGATTAACCCTTTTATAAAAAAAAAATTTAAATGGGTTGGGTGGGCCCCTTGGCCGCCCCCCCCCCCCCCCCCCCAATCACACACCTCTCTTTTTGTTTCCAAGTTAAATAGAATACTACACTCTTTTCGTCTCATTTTTCAAAACTCCTCTCTCTCTAGCATCTTTCTCTCTCTAAACTCTCTCATTTCTCTCAAATTTCTAGCCACGTATTCATCTAAAATCTGAAGTTCTTTGAAGATTAAGACAAGTTTTTGGAGGCTTTATTAGTGTTTATCAAAGGTAAGAGTGTTGCATGTTTGTCTAGCTTCGATTTTGACTCATTCTTGAGTTTCTTCCATTTTCTTTGAGGTTTAATCCCTCCTTTATGCTTTGATAATCCTCTTGATGTTTGGGGATGAGACATAACCTTATAAATGTGTTTAAACATTCTATGAAGGTGAATATCCATGAATCCCCGTAAGAACACAAGTTTGATTTCAAAAATCTTGTTGTTGATGTTTTTGATCATCATTTTGGGGCTGGACTTTATTGATAGTTCATGCATGTTTATTGATGATGATAATGCATATTTCATCTATTTATTTGTTAAATGATATGAGTTTATGGTTTAATAGCAAGAAACCCCAAGAAATCTTGTGATTTTATGTGTTTTGATGGATGAAAATGGGGTTTTGATTCTGGACAGAATCTGTCTGATTTTGCATGTGTGTTTGGACGTCTCAAAAGTATAGTAAACTGAGGTATTTTTCTACAAAAATTTTATAGATTGAAATTTGATGAGTTAGGAAGAAAATCCCTTTTGAATCACTCAAAAATTGGGAGTAAAACCCATCCAACCATCTAAAAACGTTTTGATACTCATCAGCTTCTGGTCAGAAAAGTGGTATCATCTTCATGCATGCATATCTCTTTGACAACTTATCCAAAATGCACGATTTTTGATATCAATCTCAAGTTCTCTGAGATAGCTTTCTAAAGAATCCAAAATCATGTGATTTGGTGGACTTTTGAGGGTTCCACCAATGAAAACAAGTTAGTGGTGTAGGTTGTCCCATGGTGGCGGATTGCACATGCACGACTTTAAGAGGCCATATCTCCCTCAAAAATCACCCAAATGATGTGAAATTTGTCTCATTAGCTTGGTATATGTGTTATCTAGAAAATCCCTTTTGAAATTCGTGATTTGGTGGGAAAATGAATTCTTTATGAAGCAAACATCACTGACATGTATTTCTGAAAATAAAAGGCACTGTTTTTGTAAAAATTCTTAAAATAGGTAAAACACCTCCAAAAATTATGAAAAATTGTGGGATTGTTGCTAATATCCCAAATTCCAGTAGGTAAAAATTTTGAAACCTAACTCCCTTTGGAACTAGGTTTAATGGTGACACCTTTGCTTTGGAACACATCTGCCAGAATAGGAAATTTTCAAAAATGTTATTTTACAAATATTCAAAATTCCCATGTGTTTGGATAATAATCTTATGTAACAAAAAGTCATTTTATATTAAAATGAACTTATTAAAATATCGTAAAGGCATTATATGGATATCGGAATTGATTTATTATTTACGGACCGTAAAATTTAGAACTTACGACAATTACGTTTGTATTAGGGCATTGGTAGAATCGGAGCCGGGACTTAACCTCGCACTAACCAATCGCTTAGAAACGCTTAACCACAAGGTGAGTATTCACAACCCCACTTTTTACCATTTTTACGTGTTTTGGGGTGAAAAGCATGTTTATAAATGAATGTGAAAAATTGTGAAAAATATTGCGAAATGAAATGTATTGTGAGCTAAATTTTGATATGTTGAGGCATGATATAGTGAGCCTGAAATGAAAATGTCCCCTGTAACTACTATTAACCCATAGCATTGGGCCTATGATACATGTGGATAGCGCTATTTGGATTGACATACCCACCTTAAACTGACGAGTGATACTGTTGTCCCACAAATCAATGAAAATCAAGAGAAAAGGATTGAATCAAGAACAAGAAGATGAAATAGAGCTTCAAATCAACAATGAAGGTTTCTTGCCCAAAATGGTATATTGATCCAACATTAAAACCCTAGACATCCTTTACCTTTTATAGGTAAGAGGAAGTTACACAAAATGTCAATAAAGGCCCCCGAGGTTCCAAACCTCAAACAAGGGCACTAACAAAGATAAATGTTTACACATAAAGGAAATTAAGCTAGAAAGCGGATAAGATAGTGTTTTTCTGACTCTTCACAACTAAAGAGGTCCTACAATCTCCCCCTTTGTGAAGAAGTCAGAAAGGTGGTGGAAGCTCCAGTGCTGGCTCCCACTTGGACATTTGCAAAAACTCTTCCCAATCTCCAATGATCCGTGCTCTCATCTGCATCGCCGCCTCGACTCGTCTGTACATCAATCTTTCCTTGAGCTTCCTCTCAATCAGTCTCATGCCCTCCAGAATCTTTCTCTTCCCGTCAATGATCTTCCGGCCCGGTATCTGATCCACCAAGAGTCGACTCTGCATCCCGTTGTAGACGTAGAGAAGAGTACCATCACAGAATTTGGCAAGTTCGCCAAATCTCGTAAACTTTCGCTCCTTCTTCTTCCTCGTCACGTAGAGAACCCCGTGCTCCGGTATCCTGGTTGGCTTGTAGGGAAGGTAGGCATCAATACCAGGTACGACGAGCAGGTTCGGTCTAAGCAGGTTGACCTTCGGCTGGCGGCTCTCGATCGCGAGCTGGTAGTCCGTCACCCGCGCAAGTGTCATTGCGTGGCGAACGTACTTCTTCAGAATCTCGGTACCGTCTCTGTAGTGTTGGGGTCGGAGAATCAGACCCTGGAGGTACTTGATGAGCGTGAGAAGATCTTCTAGATGCACCCGATCCAAATCAGCTTCCGTGAAGGTCCAGTCTTGCAACACACCTCGTGGAACGCCGGTCCGGTACATGCGGACGTCGTACTCAAGAAATAATTGATGACCATGTTTGTAAGGGCGCATAGCAGTTACCTTTATGAAACGACGTCGGATTCTTTGACGTCCGTGGGTGGCCCAGTTGCACATCCGCTGGTGCACGTAAGCCTTCCTTATCCTCTTTGTCTTGATGTGCGAGATCCCGAAATAGACTTTTCGAGACCATACGTGCAGCTTTTCCTGCTGGAAGATACGGGAGAAGGATTCCTCAAGGAATGGTCGAAAGATGACAGAATGATTCCAGTTGAGCTGGATAACAGTTGGAGCGGCGGACTCTGGATCTGCCATGTGAATGGTCCGAGGAGCTTCCGGAGTGGGAAACTCAAATTCCGATAGGAAGCTGTTGTAGTCTGTATCTCGAACGATGTCGTCCCCCCTCTGGAAAATCCTGAGGCTCTGAGCGAGCGACCGAAGAATCTTCCGGGCTTCCTCCGGAATCTGAGCATCTGATAAGTCTTTCGGCGCTGCTTCCGGGGGAACGACGTTAATCTGTGCCGTATCGGTCATCTGAGGAAACTGTACTGTCTCCCCTTCGGGAATATCCTCCGTGTCTGAATCGACATAGAGAGCATCGGGGGCAGCAGCTTCTGAAGGAGCACTGGAGGGGGCGGCCGAAGAAGCTGGAGCTGGAGTAGAACCGGAAGCAGAGGCAGAATGGAGGTCGGTGCGAGGCCTTTTGGATGAAGCCTGCACCTCCCCCTCATGAGGACCCGGTGCCGAGTCATCAGGGTCATCATGCCTCCGTTTGGAAGGCTGAGCCTGAGACCGACACATGGCCTCTAGTTCCCGGATGCGCTGTTGAAGGATCTCAATCTGGGCTTCCCGATCTCTAACCTGGGCGGAGAGGCGGTCGTTCTGAGTCGTGTAGGATGAGATGATGAAGGCATGTTCCGCCTCAGTAACATAGCCTGGTATCGGAGGTAGTTCGCCCGAAGTCGGAGGGGCGAGCCTGAGAACGTCTTCGGTCTGACGGGGGATCGGAACTTCGGATGATGGGGCAGCCTCGGAGTGTTTGCCCTTGATTCGCCGTTTGAGCTCGTAGAGCTCCGCATCCCTGTCTTCTTGAAGCTTTCGAGACGCTTCAAGATCCGCCAATCGTTTCCTCTCCGTCTCGGCCAAGGCTTTCTCCAGTGCCTCGACCCGCGCATCCCTAGCCCGGTTTGCTTCCTCCACCGCAAGTAACCTGGTTTGGACGACTTTTAGGATGTCGTCCGAATCCGTCGGACCTTTAAGTCCCATTGGTACAAGGGTGGTTTTAGGGATTCCACCCGAATCCGTCAGGCCTAAAAGCCCCGTTGTTGCGTGAGCATCTTTAGAGACTTTGCTCGAGTCTGTCGGACCCTGTCCCGGTAGTACAACACCCGGTGGCACTTGGGCTCCAGTTGTCGAGAAGAGTCCTACTGAGGTGCTCTCTCGGCCTGATATCACCGCTGGTATGATGTTGACGGTGTCAGGGCTTCCGTCGGATCCTCGAAGGGCGTCACACGACGCACCAACTCTCCCCGTTCCGGCGGAGTCTCGTGGGATCTCCGCTTGTGGTACAATAGGTCGTGGCCTAATGATAGAAGGGATCGTAAACGTTCCGGGAAGTGGCTCTACCACTCTATGTGCAACAAGTGAAGTCGAGAGGTGGGGAAGTTCCTCTCTTATCTCAACACCGGCAGACTCCGATTGAGTGGCCGGTGGAAGTTGTGCCTGATCCCCGTGAGAGACTGAAACGACCATCTGTTGGGAGATGGTCGAGTGGCTGGGTTGGGTGTGCAAGTGCGCTAGTTGGCTGCTAGCGTCTTGACCAGACACCGTAGGGTGCCCGGTCTCGGTGTGGGTTGCCTCTCTGTTGGATGGACTCGAGGTAAGGGGAACTTCCGTTTCTCATCTACTCGGCTCTTCCTCTTCCCCAAATAATCAAACAATAAGAGGATTTGATAGAGAAATCAAGAAGATGAGAAGAAAAGTTCTTGTTTTATTAAGAGAGCTCTCAACATACAAGAACACACACAAACACCTACTAGATGACTCTCATTGAAAATGATTCTTCTCACCTTTCTCTCAACCCTAAACCCCTTTATATATGGGGCCTAAATACAAAAGCCCAAGCCCAATAGCTAAACTAACTAGTTAAACACTAATTAAACCTTCTCAAAGCTTACTTTATAAAACTTTCTCTGATTAGGACAATTTGGTCCTAACAATCTCCCCCTAAAGTTTTATAAAGGAAGCATCTCTGATCTTCTCCCCCTTGCTTTCTTCAGAAAACTTTAGTGGCGTTCGGCTACATTTTGATCTCCAAGCTCCCCCTCGATTGTAGCTCTTCATCTTCAGTTTCAACTGAAAGACCAGATCCGATTTGCAATAACCGCGACTGATTGCACAAACTACAGCTCAACCTGTAAATAACTCAACACGTCTGATAACCGCAGAATACAACAGCTTGAGCCAGAGCATGTTGATTCATCCAATTATGTTGATCTCCAGCCAAGAGAAACAAAGGGATAGATGCATGTGTGAGTTACCGTGCAGATCAGCAAGAAAAGTAAAGGTTCTGTCTTTGACCCCTTGTTGAATAGGAATTCAGCATAAGAGCTTTAAATCAGATAAGCTCACAACTGGGAACACTGAAGCTTGGATCACCGAAACACCGTATGGAATGAGAAACTGGGAGTAGTTGTTGAACGAGATGCTCTACTTTGATCTCTCTACTGCTCAGAAAATAGTCTATTTCCTAAAATCTTCCAAAATGTCAAGTAATCAAATCCAGATCTAGTCTTCTTAGTCAGATGGATGACGACCGTCACTCAAAATTCATGATCGCAACCGAGCCTCCACAATAGTAAAACTCAACTCTCACGCCTAAGAGGAATAATTCACCGAAGGTGGCATCCAAAGGAAAAACTCAACTCTCACGCCTAAGAGGAATAATTCCATCTAATAAAACTCTAGAATAATGGTTGCAGAGCGTCAGCCTTCTAAGTAATCTAACCAAATGCAAAATCCGATCATTGTCGTTCTGAAATCGTTACAAATCTGACATGTCTTCAAAAAAATCTGGAGCAGTTGGGGAAATGAGAGAAATTCAATTTTCACGATTGAAAACTGAATTTGGGCTAAAATCTGGGTTGATGAGATCTTTACGAACCAATTGGGAAAGAAAGGTGGCTAATTAAGCGCGAGGATTTTGAAGCGTAACTGTGTTTGAATTTGGGTGGGTCTAGAGCGCAGCGGAAAGTGATCAACCATTTGGGCCAAATTAGCATCAAAGCCCATTAAGAAATTGTGGCCCAAAAAGAATAAAACTCGAAAGCTCGATTGATCGTATAATCTTGAAGAACATGAAAGCGCATCTGAAGATAATTCCCGAACTGAAATTGAGCAATTTAGCATACTCGGGAAGAAATTCCGTCAAATAGTCCCAAACCCCGAAACCTGGAAGTCCCAAATCAGAAAAAAATAAAATTTTCTTAAAAAGATGTGATAATCTTAAACTTCAGGGGCTGAATTTTAAAAATCCAGAACTTTGAACTCTAGGGGTTAATCTTGTAAATATTCAGAACTTAAACTTGAGGGACCAAATTCGACAGAACTTGAAACATGAAGTGCAGGGACTGGCAGCGTCAGAGTGTCAAACTTAAAAATTCAAATTGTCACACCATTAAAACTGCAGGGACCAAACATGTAAAAAGCATCAAGCTTAGAAATTAAATCCGCCGAGTGCAGCACATGATTGGGAAACAAATACATATTCCAAAATGAATCACTCCATAAGCATGTGATTCGGACTTTCTAATCACGTGACACGGGATTTCCAAATCCACATTTCCAATTTTTACTTCTCCGACTCGACTCGGGAAATTAATTCAGCAGCTTTTAAAGTCAGACTCCATTTTTTTTATGCTTCTAGATCCAATGATTAAATTCCAAACTCCAAACCAAAATTAATTCCAATTTCAAATTTGATATTTTCCAGCAACAAATTCTAATATGAACTTTTTGGAGTCGGGAAACTTGAAAAATCAAAGGTTCCACTTAAGAACGAGTCGGGATACTCGAATACCCGAATCGGGTTATTCATGTTTCCTGAGTCGGGATATGAAAGATCAAAGGTTCCCCTTAAGAACGAGTCGGGAAACCTCGAATACCCGAGTCGGGTTATTCATGTTTCCCGAGTCGGAATATAATCACAACCCAAACATCAATCTTCATCATCTCCATCAAGATCCAAACCCCAAAAATCCAAATTCAAACTTTCTTCAAGAACAAAGCTTCAAAACCCAAAAAAAATCCTCTTTGAATGATTCCATAGGAACAAACAAATCTAATGATTTGTTTGGCTCTGATACCATTTGTTGGTCCCAAATAATCAAACAATAAGAGGATTTGATAGAGAAATCAAGAAGATGAGAAGAAAAGTTCTTGTTTTATTAAGAGAGCTCTCAACATACAAGAACACACACAAAGACCTACTAGATGACTCTCATTGAAAATGATTCTTCTCACCTTTCTCTCAACCCTAAACCCCTTTATATATGGGGCCTAAATACAAAAGCCCAAGCCCAAGCCCAATAGCTAAACTAACTAGTTAAACACTAATTAAACCTTCTCAAAGCTTACTTTATAAAACTTTCTCTGATTAGGACAATTTGGTCCTAACAGATAGGTGCACTGTATTGAATAGAGATTCTACCCCGGTGGGATTTAGTCCCACCGTTGAGGTAGAATAGGGGCGTAGCAATGTCATGAAATGGAGGATTGTAGTAACTCACAGATAAATATCATGCGATTAACAAATCACCCGGGAAATTTACTCACATTTGATACTAAGCTTGAAATGGAGTGAGCAAATACGTTCACTATAAAAAGGTTTACTGTAAACAGATTTTTAAAATCTAGTGAATAAACAGATTCACTATAAATGATTTACGAATATTGAGTGAATAAAAAGGTTCACTGAAAATGTTGTTGCATTTAACTGTTTTGTGTATATGAAAACCTGTGAACTCACCAACTCTCGTAGTTGACGCTTGTTTTAACATGCTTTTCAGGAAATCCGAAGGTTTGATTTGGCTAAGTTTTGGAATTTTGTTATCACCAATCTAATTATGAAATTTATTTTCATTTTGTAAAAGATCTGTAAACCTTAACTTATGGTTGGATTGTACAACTTTGTAAACGTAATTTAATGTTTGATAATGAATGATTGGTGCTATTTATCTCCTATCGCAATGAAATCTAGACTGTTACACCTTGCGGTTCCGCTTTAGCGGGGTGTTACAGTAAGGGAGGCATGCGAGTCATTTACAACCCTATTTGTATTTTATTTTAAATAGTTTAGACGGGAGGCCTGCGTGCCATTTGCAACCCAAATTTTGTATTAGTTAAATTAGAATACTTTGAAAGAAGTAAAGCTAGAAGACGGAGCTTCGCAGAGACGCAACCAAAGACGTTGGAGCGAGTGGGAGCACCAAGATTACATGCCTTGTGGTTGTTTAGTAACATAGGATTTTGGACCATCAGTTCTCTTGTTGGCTCACGAAACTGACATTAGATCTGGGCAAAGCTATGACACTGTTTTGTTTTTGTCTGCGTGGTTGATTATAATTATTTAGTTTTAGATAAAAACAATTTTTTATGAAATCAGATAAAAGAGTTCGATTACAGTTTGTTTTTCGAACCAGTCTTTTTAAAATTAAAATTGGCTAAAAAACCTTAGGAAAAATCTTAGATCAGTTAGTGTGATCCATTTGTGGACACCTTTGGCGTAAGGTACGTTGGGGCTCGAAGAGAGCAAACCTTGGGCACCCACGTTCAAACCCCAAGCTGAAGGGGGTGAAAAGACTCTACGATAATCGGGTGGTACCGGCCAGAGTACATCCAGTTCAGAATGGTGCGATCTATTTTGGTTTTTGTTACAATTCACCGGGTGGTACCGGGCCAAAACACACTAGATGGTCTAAATATGCACGGATTTAAATATCCGATGTCCCAACGATCTAGAAGTCGTGTCTTCGATTAAAGATGCGATTGGTATAAGATGTTACCTACCAGAAATAGCATGGGTTGACTTGTGTGAGCAAACCGCTTGTCAATTCATGTGAAATATGGATTCTAGTCTAATAAAATTATTATTCTAAGGTAATAATTTATTAGAAATATAATCAGATAACTAAAATTGGAATTTTAATTTTTCTGAAGATGTCTGCTATTATATTTTATTCACCTGAGGAACCTCTCCGCCTGATAATGGGGAAACGGAAGCTTACAGGCCAAAATTTTCCAGTCTGGAAATGCACCTTGACAACGTCTTGGATGCACAGGGTAAGCGATATGTGATAGAGAAACCATTTCACGACCCACATGCAATTCTCCCGAAAAGGATTTTGCTGAATATTTTAAATTCATGGCTGATGAATCTGATGTGATGTCGATTCTGTCTTTCTCTACCTCACCCGAGTTCACGGCAGATTTAAGAGTTAAGTACTGCCTTGAGGTCGTGAAGAATATAGAAAGCCAAGTAGGTTTCTATAAGAAATGTGGAAACTACCTGATCGTCAAAGAGATTTATTCTCTGAAACTGGAAAAAGGTCAATCTGTTAAAGATCATCTTCTGAAAATGAGGAAGCTCTTTAAAAGTTTGTCACGCGTGGGATATAAGATGGTTCAGGAGGAACTAGTACATCTCATGTGGTTCTCTCTCATGGACGAGATACGTACCACAGTTGGTGGATATATTGGAGAACCAAAGAGAGACGTGGCAAAGCTCCATGAGGATATTTTGGCCAGTTTGGAGCCAAAACCTGCAGCAGCTGCTGAACTCATGGACACAGACTGGATTGACGAGCTGGGAGATCTGAGTTGCCCAAAATGAGGTAGCAAGGATATTTGTGCTCACTCGATGGACATCGACCAAGTAGACATCGGTTTACCCGATGCACCAGCTATATTTATGATAGACTGTTTGATCACTTCTTACGAATCATGGGTACTTGATACAGGCGGTGGTAACCACATATGTAATCATTTGCAGGGATTCAATAGAAGGGAGACACTGAGGAAGGATTGTTCGAACCTAAGAGTCGGTGAAGGCACGATGCTTGTAGCTGAAGCTGTAGGGTCTTATAGTCTTAGTTTACCCTCGGGTCTAGTATTGGAACTTGAAAACTGTTATTATGTTCCAAAGATGATCAAAAATGTTATTTCTTTCGATTTACTTGTAGACCAAGGTTTTTATTACAAATACAGTTATAAAATTATTTCTTGCTTTAAAAATGATGTCTTTTATTTCAAAGCAACTCCATCCAATGGTCTATATGTGACAACCCTCCACTTCCCACCTCGGGCCAGTAAGACCTTAACTGATTTACCGGAGCAGAACATTATTTTTGTACTATCATTTTGTCAAAAACAATATTGTATGACAACATTTATTGTGTAAAGGCTAGATAAGTGCCTTTGACGTTTATTGAGTCGCCACTATAGTCGATACGCAAAACCGACTGACTGTTATCAGCAGGTCCCGATTCCGACCACTAGACTGTCGAATAAATTTTTAAACGACCCAAAATATTAAAAATATTAATTTCTAATAAGTTCCTTAATAAAAATACGAAAAACTGCTTTCGTTACGCAAAAATCGCAAAAACGCGCGTTTTCGGTAACGGTTTCCATTTTTAGCAGCTTTTTACACCCAATACTATAATATTCAACTAGATCAAATTAATTGTTTCATGAAATCAGCCATATTATTGTATTAAGAAAACCATTTCTTTACTCACATGGTTTTGAATTAAAGTGGGGAACAAAGAATGGAAATGCAACCAATATAATCTTAACCAACTTACACACTCTATATCACCATCAACCTTCACCTCACCACCATCTCTCTCCCTCCTTTCTCTCCCAATGCCGTCCACCACCACCACTCTCTACCCCTCTCTTTCTCTTTCACTTAGTATATAAACCACCTACAACCCTCATTTTCTCTCATTTCTCACTTCTACTTCTCTCACTAAACTTTCTCTCACTAGACTTTTCCTCTCTAGCTTTCTCCATACACCTTCAAGTTCTTGAAGATCTTCAAGAACAATCAAAGGTAATTACATGATCTCCATCATGTTTTCTTCAAATCATCATCACTCAATGGTGTGAGATGAAAGTACTTGCATTCTATGCATAAGGAAATCATCTAGGATCACCCAAAAGTTGAGATGAAGGATGATCATCTTAAATTCTTGTTCAATATAAGTTTACATTTCAATTATTTCTTTTATGTTCTTGTTTCTTCTTATTATTTCGTATGAATGCAATAAGAGTGGTAAATCCCTCATTGCATGTTGTTAGTTTATGCATATTGTTGATATATTCATTGTGAATAAAGCAATAAGTGAGGTTATAAACCCACATTGCTTCATTAATCATATTCTTATTTTTGTTTTCTCATGATCATCTACCATCTTGCATGTGGTTTAGATGAATTCATATAGCCAAATACCCTTTCTTTGCTTGGATCCTCTAAAGATTCAAGCAATAAGTGAGTTGATGGCTTATGAACACCTTCTTGTTGTTTAATTTGGTAATTATGTGAATGCATGTGTGAAATGTGTTTTATGAAGTGATATTCCTTCAAACACATCTGGTCTTGAACTTTGTTAAAGAGAAATCATCATAAAATTTACTAAACAAAAGAAACATTTTGTTATTCAACAACTAGTCTAAAATTCGTCCAACAGATTTTGGACAGATTCGGACCCAAATTTGAGAGGCCATAACTCCATCATAAAATGTCCAAATGACATGATTCTTTTTTTTTTAATTCAAGTTCATTGAGTTATCTTTCAAACCCCACTGGCCGTTTGCAAAAATTCCAAGTTTCGGACCCTCAAACAGTCCCTACAAAAAGATTGCGCAACAGCTCTAGTTGCTGTCACTATTTTAATAAACCTTCTGTTTGGGGACCGTAACCTTTTCCAAAAATTATGAAATTTGGTCAATAATTAGTAAACTCGTATGGCTAAAACATATTAAAATTTCGTAATTTTTAGAGTTATGCATCATACCCAAATGTATGTCCCAAAACAGCCTCCGAATTTGTCAAGAATGGGAAAAACTGAAAAGTGTTATCTTATGTAAAATCTTCTTTCTTCTAAAACACTTTCATAAAAAGTAATCCATGGACATTAAAAGGTTGTTGGAAGGATAAATGGGGTAAATCAACATAAAACACACATGCATGACCATATACCAACTTTCACACTTCGGTTATAATCACCAACGTACGTATTTTTCGACAATCGTTATAAAACTAAAGTTTCGTTCGCGCGTATGTTTTTACTAATAACTTAAGGAACTTAAATGGGTCAAGGAACTTATTAAAACATTTTTATCACTAGGTCGGAATTCGGTGGAACCTCGCTAACTCGGGACTCTTGAGCTAACAACTCGGTGAGTTATTCACGGCCCCTTTTTACGTTTTTACATTTTGGGGTGAAAAGCATGATAAAACTACCGGTTGATTAAACTTTTAAAACGATTTGTGGAACGATTTTGTGGAACGATATGTTTGTGGAACGATATTTGTGGCTATGGTATGCATACTTATCTAGATTAATTGGGTGTTTTTCTTATCGCAAGTCCTCGTACACACTACTAAGTCTAATTCACTGCGGTGGACCGAGTAATCAATGGTAGCGCTATCGGGTTGGCAACCCCACCTTTCGTACCCGGCTTGCAACGGGGTTGGCAATGATAACGATTGGTGTTTAATTACTTTTTGTGGAACGATTGTTGTGTCATGTTGCGATAAGCATGGCATTGCGGGGCAAAAACTATGCTTCTAGGAGATTAGTAGTGGCTCGTTAATCTTGTGAGTAAGTATTGCATGATAAGTACCATATGCCGGGATTTTGCGAGACATGCGCATGATTGCGAAACCCGCGCAAAATCCAACTATTAAGCTTCTCGTTTGAAATTATTATCTCCGGTATTATTTTTGGAACGCGAACTATATGAATGTGTGTTGTTAAACCCGTGAACTCACCAACTATGACGATAGTTGACTTTTTAACTCTCATGCTTTTCAGGCGAGCCAAAGTAAGAAGAATAAAATGCACGTGTGTTACGCCTTCATGCATATCAAGACTAAATTTCCTTTCCGTTGTAGTTTAATTTTCCTTGTAATAATTTTAAGACTTTAACGTGATGTAATAGTGTAGACTTAACTATTTTGATATGCTATGGTGTTTATTGTCTATACTTTGAGTTGTGCTACTTTGCGCTGTTACATTCCGTGTTTCCGCTTTAGCGGGGTGTGACAGACTTGGTATCAGAGCCAAGGCTATAGAGAATAACGATTTTCTGACGAGAAAATCAAGTACTATAGCCATCAAAATATAACAACGGAAAGATGATCTTTTCTAAAAATATTTTTCCTATACTTCTAAAGTGATTAACCCGAGCGTCGTTTATTGGGTCTTAATTAAACATAGCCTGATCAACTATGTTTAGTCAAGAGGCAATAACACGAAACTAGGGAAAGTTACGATGGAAGTGTAAAAACCATAAAGTTTTCTTGCAAGGCATATTGTGTGTGCGATCATAATGCATTGACTAGTTAAAGTGACACTATGAGACACTAATGCGTTAGTAATAGGAAGCCACTATCGAACTTACTTATTAAGATATGTAAACGCTTCAGTCACTATGTCGTCAAACGCTAGATGGACCTCCGAAGAGGAAGAGGACCCTTCCAAAAACTCAGGATCGGATATCGAAGTGTCGAGTGATGATGCCTCCGACGACTCGCACCCAATTCCCCCTGTAGATGTCGTACCTCAACCCTCGCCGGAAAACCCCGCACCTGAACCGAACATCCCTAGGCCTCGCACTGGAGAGACCGCTAGGAAGAGAGTTCTTCCTCCCATTGCTAGTAGAATCACTATCCCCCGTGACCTAGCTGCCGGACCCTCCCGTGCCCCTCCGGGAGTACCCATTCTGAGATGCGTGGAACTACCGATAGAAGATACTCGTAGGATTAGTATCCTTGAGAATAGGATTGAGAGGTTCCAGACTAGGATAGATAGACGAGCGCAAGTCATACGTGCACTGACTGAGTTGACTCATATGCTGGAGCAAGCTACTTCGGGAACTGTAGAAAGAGCCGTGACGGTCGGGCGGATTGCTTGGAGGACGGAGCTACGATGTCAGGCAGTGACCATCTCTATAGTGATTATTGGGCTTGTGATTCTTGTGCTTCTCGGACCTTAGAAGTTCCCATTATGTGTTTCCATTTCCCTTTCGTCTCGAAGGTGTATCTGTAACGACATAGTAACGTCGACTTTTGGTTTATGAAATGAAATCTAGTATTTTAAATTTATATGTTCTCTTGACTTGTTTACTGTAACCGATTCAACGAAAGGGGAAACTCTATGATTTTTCAATTACATCCCTAATTAAATCCTTTTCTTTTAAACATTACAGAACTATGTCAACTCGAAACACCGAAGCACAAGAACAACTCCAGACGATCAAACCCCGGACATAGCCCAACTCGTAGCTCGACAAGTCCAAGCTGCCATCCCTAACATAGTCACCCAAGTAGTTTCCAACCTCATTGCACGAAGAAAGAATGATGAAGTTATTGTATCCATCAAATGGAAGGATGGTAAGGCAAGGAAGGTAGACCACCAGCAAGAGGAAATGACTAGGAACAATTCAAGTAGGAACCACGAGGTAGGCAGGAATGCTAGGGCAAAGGCCCAGAACTCGAGGCGGTACCTTGGTTCCCTTCCAAAATGCAACAATTGTAACCGACATCATTTCGGAGTTTGTTTTCAGTGCGCGAGGTGTAATCAACTAAGACATAATGCACGATACTGTAAGAATGATGATAGGAAGAAATGCTTTAACTATGGAAACGTAGGCCACTTCAAGGATAGGTACCCTAGACTGAATAAAGGGTCGATCAGTACCAGTAAAAGAAACAAAAAGAAGAGGGTCAACCGAGAATACCAAGAGTGCAAAGCTCAAGAAGGAGCTTTTGTGATAGGAACGGAAGAAGCACGTCAGGAACCCCATAAGATAACGGGTACGTTTCCCTTAAATGACCATTATGCATCGGTGATTTTTGACTCTGGTGCCGATAGAAGCTTTGTATCCCTAGGATTTAGGCCACTAATCCATCTAACCTCTAAGAAAATAGATAGAGTTTACTCGATAGAACTTGCTGACGGAAGAGAGTTAGAGGTGGAAGATGTAATTCCTGATTGCACTTTACGTCTAGCTGCCGAACTATTTAGTACTAGGAAGTTTCGATGTAGTTATAGGCATAGATTGGATGGCACGAAATAGAGCAACGATAGGGTGTTACGAGAAGGTCGTGAGAATTTTACTTCCTGATGGCAGGACTCTGGTAATCGAAGTAGAAAGACCTGAAAGGAGCTTAGGAATAGTATCTCGTATGAAGGCCCATAGTTATTTAAGGAAGAAGTATGTGACGTTTCTAGTACAAGTGAAAGAAAAGAAGTCGAAAGTAAAGAAACTTGAGGATATTCCAATAGTACAGGATTATCCCGAGGTATTTCCGGATGAGTTGCCCGGACCATCTCGGCCCAGGCAGGTCGAGTCTCGAATTGGCTAAATTCCTGGAGTTGCCCCAGTTGCCAAGGCGCCCTATCGCCTAGCACCGGCTGAAATGGTGGAACTGTCAAGTCAAATACAAGACTTACTGGATAAAGGATTTATTCAGCCAAGTTCTTCACCCTAGGGAGCCCATGTATTGTTTGTCAAGAAGAAGAACAGATCACTTAGAATGTGCATAGACTACATAAAGTTGAACAAGTTGACAATTAAGAATCGTTATCCTCTCCCTAGGATAGATGATCTGTTTGATCAACTTCAAGGCGCTAGTTTCTTCTCTGAGATTGATCAGGGTATCATCAATTAAGAGTCCATGAGGAAGATGTTCATAAGACAGCGTTCAGGACACGCTACGGACATTATGAGTTTATAGTTATGCCTTTCGGACTCCCAAATGCACCAGCCGTGTTTATGGATCTGATGATTAGGATTTGCAAACCATATCTAGATAAGTTTGTAATCGTATTATCGATGACATACTCATCTACTCCCAAAGTAAATAAGAGCACGAGCAACATTTGAAAGTGGTTTTAGAGTTGCTTAGGAACCAGAAATTGTACGCCAAATTTTCCAAGTGCGAATTTTGGATTCGAGAGGTATGTTTTCTTGGTCATGTAGTTGGAAAGATAGGAATCCATGTGGACTCGGCAAAGATTAAGGCAATTGCAAGGAGAGACCCCGAAGACCCCAACGGAAAATCCGCAAAATTCTTGGGATTGGCAGAATATTATAGGAGATTCAATAAAGGCTTCTCAAAAATCACACAACCTCTGACCATGCTGACCCAAAACGGCAAGAGGACGCCTTTCAACTCTTGAAGCAAAATCTATGCAATGCACCAGTTCTGACCTTACCTCAAGGGATAGAAGACTTCGTTGTATATTGTGACGCTTCACGCGCAGGGACTAGAATGTGTACTGATGCAAAGGGATAAGGTCATAGCCTACATATCTAGAGAACTTAAGAACCATGAGCAGAACTACACTACTCATGACTGAGAACTAGGAACGGTAGTCTTTACACTTAAGATTTGGAGACACTATCTGTATGAAACCAAGTGCACAGTGTTCACGGACCTTAAGGGTCTACAACACATTTTAGACCAAAAGATACTGAACATGAGGCGATGAAGATGGGTAGGATTACTTAGTGGTTACGACTGTGAAATCAAATATCACCTGGGCAAGGCTAATGTAGTAGCCAATGCCTTGACTCGTAAGGAAAGGACAAAACCCTTACGAGTACAAGCCTTGGAAATGCTTGTGCATACCATCTTGAAAGAATATATCCTAAAGGCTCAAGAAGAGGCTTTACGAGTGGATAGACTAAAGGATGAAACTCTCCATAACCTGGAAGGAAGGTTTGACCTTAAGGCCGACGGCGTACGGTACTTTAAGGGAAGAGTTTGGATACCTAAGACAGGCGACCTAAGAGAATTAATCCTGAGGGAAGCACACGAGTCATAGTATTCCATTCATCCAGGAGCGGACAAGATGTATAAGGATATAGCGTCCTATGAGGAGCGGACAAGATGTATAAGGATATTGTGAATTGTTCTTCACAATTAAACATTCTAATCATTGATTCATTTCTTGAATACACTGTGCTTACTGAGTCATTCTACGTTGCGCTTGAATTTTGTTCTTTGGAATTCACGATCAAGATTTTTGATTTCTACAATCATTCATTACTTGTTAGAGCATTTGAATGAATTTCTTCTTCATATGATCTCATCAACATATGTTTTCCATTTCTGTTCAACATATGTTCCCCATTTACATATTGTATCACATATGAATCACCATCATATCACGTTCTGGTATGAATATACTCAACGTTTCAAAGAATATCATTTCATGATATCAACTTATGTGTGATAGGATATAGAAGTTTCTATGATCAATCCAGAGCCGGAGGATCTACCCAAGAAACACATTCCTAGGTTAGACCTAGTTTGTGAGGGTGTACATGAGGTAAAATGCCGAGAGCTTGAGTGTAGGGGGAGCTAAAAGAAAATGGTGAGTGTGAGACAGGATCAAAAAGAATAAAAGAAGATCCTTCCCAAACCGATACAGTTATCCGAGTAACCACACAATCTATTCATTCTCATTCTTTGGAGATGAATATTGAAATAAGACATGGACCCAGTGTCATAACTCGTGTCACCCCACCGAGCTACTCAAATATCTCTTAAAAGATGTTTGTTTCAATTCTCACGGAGAATTAGCATATCATCTATCTAATCTTCACTCGGAAGATTTAGATATTGAAACAAGGAAGACATCCTCTCCGGTCTCCGAACTTCTTATTCTATGCACAAGAGTCATTGATTTTCAATCTGCGTCCCAGGTTGAATCAATATTTGAGCCTAATTGATATGATGATATTTTTTGACACTTGCACGAGTCTTTGTGATTCCAATTGCATATCTTTGTGATATTGCCGGAACAGTCTGAGAACTTAGTTTTATAACTTTGATTCAGTGATGACTGGAAGTCCTATCAGTGCTACCCTGTTGCCAACACTAAAAATAGGCCACACAATTCTATGAGTTGTTGTGTCAATAGTTGCTAAATGTGCTTCTATGTTAGTCGATTACCCATTATTTGAGGGGGAGCAACTTGAGCTGGATTTGAGGGGGAGCACTCTGATATGGATGAGATATTTGATTGAGGGGGACATATGGTTCTTTGAATGGTAAACCAACTTTTGAGGGGAGTAGTTCCTGTAAATGAGCTATTTGATGGTGATGTCTTTGATTGTTCGTGATGCTCAGGATTCTCCTAATCATCATGAGGGGGAGAAGTTCTATCAAAGACATTTGCAAAAACATGATGAAGATATGGGAACTATGTGCAAGAGTTCAGGATGATATGTGTTGAAGAATTCAATACATCAAGTATCGTTGTTTGAAGATTTCAAGGTGTTGGTTGTGAAGAAGTTACTAATGATGGTCTTTTCAATACAAGAGATGATATTGTGAAAGAAATGATGAAAGTATCAAGATTCGAAGAGGTAAATAATGGAAGCAAGTGTTGATGTTGATAGTGAAGAAATTTGAAGATGTACTCAGTTGAAAGTAAAATCTGTTTTGGTTTGAGAAGAAAAAGTGATCTTTGAAGCGAGTATGAAGAAAGTATCAGTTAAGGGGGAGCAAGCAGAAGTTAAGGGGGAGCTAAAGAAAATTCTGAATTTGAATCTTTTGATTCTAAGGTTTAAAAGCCTTTGGATTTTAAAGATTGAACTTGTGTTGTGAAGATTGATGAAGAATGTTGGATTGGTCAAAGATACCAAAGTTGGTTGAGAAGCTTGACAGTGTAGTGGATTGATTCAAGTGATCTACAGTGTTTTTGATTCCAGAGAAGAATTATGCTTTTCTAAAAGACGAGTTCATGTTTGAAGACTTTGCTCTGAAGATGATGCTTGCATAAATGGGGAGATTGTTATTTGTATGACTTTTGTAATTGGAAAAAGTTTGTTTGACTTGAAGACAGAAGATTGTTAAAGCTGAAGCTCATTTTGAAGAGTGATCTCGAATACAAATGGGGAGATTGTTAGAGCAAATATTATTCTATCCGAGATCTCAAGATGAGGAACTAATATTCAAGTCAAACATTGTCAAAGGATGGAAGTCAAGGAAGAAAGTCAAGCATCAAAGTCAAAAGTCAAACTATTAATTAGATTAGTCAAAGTCTTAATTAGAAATGTCAATGTAATTGTTAGTGAGGTCAAAGGTATAAATAGTTAGTGATAAGGAGTGTTAGTTGTAGACTTGAGAGAAGGAGCTTAATAGTAATATTCATATGTGTGTGCTTTAGTGAGTTCTAGAGAGAGAAAGTTCATATTGTAAGATTTACATGGTGGAATGAAGATTTGTTTGTTTGATCCATTGTTTCTTGCACTTACAACTTGTTCCAAAGTCAAGGCTGGAAATCAGAAACCGTCAGGTTTCCTGCAACAACCAGAATTACCGCAATGCAAGTAGGAGCGAATTTCTAGGGACTTAGTCACCAAGTTACTCAAAGCTGTTAAGGGCCACGATACAATCTGGATAATAGTTGACCGTCTGACAAAGTCAGCTCATTTCCTCCCTATCCGAGAGGACTATAAGATGGATAGGCTTGCACGAATTTATATCAAGGAAATAGTAACACGCCATGGAGTGCCAATCTCCATTATCTGTAACTAAGAAAGCCATTTTACGTCGCGATTTGGCAATCGCTGCAAAAAGCTTTAGGTTCCCAATTGGACTAGAGTACGGCATATCATCCTCAGATGATAGTCAAGTGAGAGGATCATCTAAACCTTGGAAGATATGTTGCGCGCATGTATCGCAGACTTTGGAGGGAACTGGATGGTCACCTACCATTGGTAGAATTTTCTTACAGCAATAGTTACCACACTAGCGTACGGTGTGCTCCCTATGACGCCTTGTATGGCCGAAAGTGTCGTTCTCCACTCAGCTGGGTAGAAATTGGAGATAGCCAGCTGACGGGACCCGAGTTAATCCAGGAAACAACTGCCAAAATTGGCTTGATTAGAGACAGACTTAAGGCTGCTAGGGATCGTCAGAAAAGTTATGCTGACAACCGTAGAAAACCATTGGAATTCCAAGTGGGAGATAGGGTACTTTTAAAGGTTTCCCCTTGGAAAGGGCTAGTATGATTTGGCAAAAGAGGCAAGCTAAGTCCTAGGTATGTTGGACCTTTTGAAATCATCGAAAGAGTCGGCCTTTTTGCTTATAGGCTTACTACTTGATAAAATGAGTGAGATTCATAACACTTTTCCAGTGTCGAATCTCAAAAAGTGTATAACCGATGTATCCCAAGTTATCCCTCTAGAAAAAGTCTTCGTGGACAAAACCCTCCGCTTCGTCAAGGAACCTTTAGAAATTCTTGACAAGGAGGTCAAGAAGCTCAAAAGGAGCAAGTTACCGATTGCTAAGGTACATTGGAGGTCCAGACGTGAACCAGGATACACGTGAGAATGTGAGGACTTCACGAGAAAGAAGTACCCTCAACTCGTTACCTGATTAGGTGTGGAAGTAACAACGAATTAATTTCGGGACGAAATTCTTCTAACCGGGGGAGACTGTGACAACCCTCCACTTCCCACCTCGGGCCAGTAAGACCTTAACTGATTTACCGGAGCAGAACATTATTTTGGTACTATCATTTTGTCAAAAACAATATTGTATGACAACATTTATTGTGTAAAGGCTAGATAAGTGCCTTTGACGTTTATTGAGTCGCCACTATAGTCGATACGCAAAACCGACTGACTGTTATCAGCAGGTCCCGATTCCGACCACTAGACTGTCGAATAAATTTTTAAACGACCCAAAATATTAAAAATATTAATTTCTAATAAGTTCCTTAATAAAAATACGAAAAACTGCTTTCGTTACGCAAAAATCGCAAAAACGCGCGTTTTCGGTAACGGTTTCCATTTTTAGCAGCTTTTTACACCCAATACTACAAAATTCAACTAAATCAAATTAATTGTTTCATGAAATCAGCCATATTATTGTATTAAGAAAACCATTTCTTTTCTCACATGGTTTTGAATTAAAGTGGGGAACAAAGAATGGAAATGCAACCAATATAATCTTAACCAACTTACACACTCTATATCACCATCAACCTTCACCTCACCACCATCTCTCTCCCTCCTTTCTCTCCCAATGCCGTCCACCACCACCACTCTCTACCCCTCTCTTTCTCTTTCACTTAGTATATAAACCACCTACAACCCTCATTTTCTCTCATTTCTCACTTCTACTTCTCTCACTAAACTTTCTCTCACTAGACTTTTCCTGTCTAGCTTTCTCCATACACCTTCAAGTTCTTGAAGATCTTCAAGAACAATCAAAGGTAATTACATGATCTCCATCATGTTTTCTTCAAATCATCATCACTCAATGGTGTGAGATGAAAGTACTTGCATTTTATGCATAAGGAAATCATCTAGGATCACCCAAAAGTTGAGATGAAGGGATGATCATCTTAAATTCTTGTTCAATATAAGTTTACATTTCAATTATTTCTTTTATGTTCTTGTTTCTTCTTATTATTTCATATGAATGCAATAAGAGTGGTAAATCCCTCATTGCATGTTGTTAGTTTATGCATATTGTTGATATAATCATTGTGAATAAAGCAATAAGTGAGGTTATAAACCCAAATTGCTTCATTAATCATTATTCTTATTTTTGTTTTCTCATGATCATCTACCATCTTGCATGTGGTTTAGATGAATTCATATAGCCAAATACCCTTTCTTTGCTTGGATCCTCTAAAGATTCAAGCAATAAGTGAGTTGATGGCTTATGAACACCATCTTGTTGTTTAATTTGGTAATTATGTGAATGCATGTGTGAAATGTGTTTTATGAAGTGATATTCCTTCAAACACATCTGGTCTTGAACTTTGGTAAAGAGAAATCATCATAAAATTTACCTAACAAAAGAAACATTTTGTTATTCAACAACTAGTCTAAAATTCGTCCAACAGATTCTGGACAGATTCGGACCCAAATTTGAGAGGCCATAACTCCTTCATAAAATGTCCAAATGACATGATTCTTTTTTTTTAAATTCAAGTTCATTGAGTTATCTTTCAAACCCCACTGGCCGTTTGCAAAAATTCCAAGTTTTGGACCCTCAAACAGTCCGTACAAAAAGATTGCGCAACAGCTCTAGTTGCTGTCACTATTTTAATAAACCTTCTGTTTGGGGACCGTAACCTTTTCCAAAAATTATGAAATTTGGTCAATAATTAGTAAAGTCGTATGGCTAAAACATATTAAAATTTCGTAATTTTTAGAGTTATGCATCATACCCAAATGTATGTCCCAAAACAGCCTCCGAATCTGTCAAGAATGGGAAAAACTGAAAAGTGTTATCTTATGTAAAATCTTCTTTCTTCTAAAACACTTTCATAAAAAGTAATCCATGGACATTAAAAGGTTGTTGGAAGGATAAATGGGGTAAATCAACATAAAACACACATGCATGACCATATACCAACTTTCACACTTCGGTTATAATCACCAACGTACGTATTTTTCGACAATCGTTATAAAACTAAAGTTTCGTTCGCGCGTATGTTTTTACTAATAACTTAAGGAACTTAAATGGGTCAAGGAACTTATTAAAACATTTTTATCACTAGGTCGGAATTCGGTGGAACCTCGCTAACTCGGGACTCTTGAGCTAACAACTCGGTGAGTTATTCACGGCCCCTTTTTACGTTTTTACATTTTGGGGTGAAAAGCATGATAAAACTACCGGTTGATTAAACTTTTAAAACGATTTGTGGAACGATATGTTTTTGGAAAGATATTTGTGGCTATGGTATGCATACTTATCTAGATTAATTGGGTGTTTTTCTTATCGCAAGTCCTCGTACACACTACTAAGTCTAATTCACTGCGGTGGACCGAGTAATCAATGGTAGCGCTATCGGGTTGGCAACCCCACCTTTCGTACCCCGCTTGCAACGGGGTTGGTAACGATAACGATTGGTGTTTAATTACTTTTTGTGGAACGATTGTTGTGTCATGTTGCGATAAGCATGGCATTGCGGGGCAAAAACTATGCTTCTAGGAGATTAGTAGTGGCTCGTTAATCTTGTGAGTAAGTATTGCATGATAAGTACCATATGCCGGGATTTTGCGAGGCACGCGCATGATTGCGAAACCCGCGCAAAATACAACTATTAAGCTTCTCGTTTGAAATTATTATCTCCGGTATTATTTTTGGAACGCGAACTATATGAATGTGTGTTGTTAAACCCGTGAACTCACCAACTATGACGATAGTTGACTTTTTAACTCTCATGCTTTTCAGGCGAGCCAAAGTAAGAAGAATAAAATGCACGTGTGTTACGCCTTCATGCATATCAAGACTAAATTTCCTTTCCGTTGTAGTTTAATTTTCCTTGTAATAATTTTAAGAATTTAACGTGATGTAATAGTGTAGACTTAACTATTTTGATATGTTATGGTGTTTATTGTCTATACTTTAAGTTGTGCTACTTTGCGCTGTTACACTCCGTGTTTCCGCTTTAGCGGGGTGTGACACTATATGTGTTAAATCTACAAGAAAATAAAGACGTCTACCATATAAGTAAACGATCCAAAGAGATTGAGAATCAGACTTACCTCTGGCACTGTCGTCTAGGTCACATAAACAAGAAACGCATAGAGAAACTCCATAAAGGAGGACTCCTTGGGTCTTTCGATTTTAAACCCTTTGACAATTGCGAATCTTGTTTATCTGGCAAGATGACAAAGCAACCTTTCAATAAAGATAATGAAAGGGCAAATGAATTATTAGGAATAATACACACAGATGTGTGTGGTCCTTTCAGTCATGTGGCTAGGGGAGGATACCGGTACTTCATCTTTACTGATGATTTCAGTAGATATGGTTATGTCTACCTGATAAGACATAAATCTGAAGCCTTTGAAAGATTTAAGGAAGTTCAGAATGAAGTACAGAATCAACTTGACAGAAAGATCAAGTTTCTACGGTCAGATCGAGGTGGGGAATATCTGAGTCAGGAATTCGACAATCATTTGATGGAATGTGGGATTGTTTCACAACTCACATGTGAGTCCCAAACAATCAAACAATAGAGGATTTAGAGAAGAAAATCAAGAGATTGAAAGCAAAAGTTCTTGATATTATTAATGAGATCTCATAAAACTACAAGAACACACACTTTCTCTCTCTCTTAGACTCTCATTGAATTGTTTTCCTTACTAGAATAATTTTTCACACTTCCTTTCTCTCTATTCACCCTTTATATATATAGGGCCCATTACACCAAGCCCAAGCCCAAGCCCAAGCCCAAGCCCATTCTATAATTAACTAGCTAAACACTACACTAATTAATTCTTCTCAAAGCTTACTTTATAAAACTTTCTCTGATTAGGACAATTTGTTCCTAACAATCTCCCCCTAAAGTTTTATAAAGGAAGCATCTCTGATCTTCTCCCCTTTGCTTTCTTCAGAAAACTTTAGTGGCGTTCGGCTACATTTTGATCTCCAAGCTCCCCCTCGATTGTAGCTCTTCATCTTCAGTTTCAACTGAAAGACCAGATCCGATTTGCAATAACCGCGACTGATTGCACAAACTACAGCTCAACCTGTAAATAATTCGATACGTCTGATAACCGCAGAATACAACAGCTTGCATTAGAGCATGTTGATTCATCCAACTATGTTGATCTCCAGCCAAGAGAAACAAAGGGATAGATGCATGTGTGAGTTACCGTGCAGATCAGCAAGAAAAGTAAAGGTTCTGTCTTTGACCCCGTGTTGAATAGGAATTCAGCAAAAGAGCTCTAAATCTGATAAGCTCACAACTGGGAAACACTGACGCTTGGATCACTGAAACTGTTGTTCCAGATTCAAGTTCTAATCAACATGCAACAACTAGAGAATGATATAGAAAGCCATATGTCATTGATTCTTGGAAGAATTGTTTACACACACTAATACACCAAGAACACACACACTTAAGAACTTGGCTTCTCTCAATCACTCTCACTTTACAAAATGATACGTATGCATGTCTAGCTTCCAAACTAACTCACATTGGGTATTTATACCCAAACCCTTACAACCCTTACACTTTGAACTAATTACACTTTCTACCCTATCTATACAAAACTATTACAAAGCACATATAAAAGGACTAAAACTATAAAGCAAGGTTTGACTTTGAAGACCACTTTGACTTTGCCTTTGACTTCAACTTTAGCACCATTTTGTGATCTCGGATACAATCCGATTTTGCACCCAACAATCTCCCCCTTTGGATTCGAGATCACAGAAAGAATTAGGCAAACGTCTTCAAGAAAGCATCAACACTTTAAGCATCAACGATAAGCTTCCTTGAACGATAAGCTTCCGTAATAATCTTCACGAATCATCCAATCTTCATGAAGCTTTAACACACTTTGAACACGAAGCTTTAACAAACCGAGATATCTTCAAATAATCACCAAACTTCAAACATCTCCCCAAACAACTCTTGTCATATCTCTTGCAAGCATCTCTTGTCATATCTCGTAATCTTCTCTTTGACTTGACATTTCAGAACCATCTCCCCAAAGTATCTTCAAAAAGCATTTCTCGACTTTACATTTCTAAACCATCTCCCCCTTTTTGATGAAATATGAAATAATCATCAAAATTTATAGAAATGTATGATCGGATAACTCGTCTCGTAAAGAAACAAACATGTAAAAGTACCACCATGGATATCAAAAACCATCTCACATAACCATCTTCACCTTGTTACTCCAGAATTCCCCTTATTACTCCAAAGAAATACCGTCAATTCCATAAAGTAATCCGAATCTTTTCAAATTCAGAATTAAGTGGAAAATCCTGAAACAACACATGAATCAGTTGGAATGCCTGTGAGAAGCACAAAGCAACTCAGTGCAACAAATGCACTATATAAGGAGCTTTAGTGATGATCACTCCCCAGGGCTTCCGTTCAATCATCGCAAACACTAAAAGTATTCCTATGAACGTTCCGACAAAGAAACAAATTCCTTGTGTGTATTTGTGATGAAAGAAAATAGCATCAAGTGCTTTCATAAGGCTCAAAATGTGAAAACATTTCACGACTCGATGTGTAGAAATGAAGTTCGAAGGCAGGGCAGCTTCCTTCTGTTTCAATATCGATTTTCCAAATGAAAACCTGATAGATTATGTGCTGCGTCCCCGTGATGAAATGAAACATCTCCTTGTTAAGAAGGAAATGAGTAGCTAGTGGGGTAAAAACGAGAGTCGGCATTGGGCTTTGCCTTGTTTCAATATCGGTCACCAAAGAATGTGAACCAATAGATGATGTGGTTGCCCGGCTTAGAAAAGGTTGGTGCAGAGTTTTATGTTTCTTTTAACTCTGTTCTCACACCCTCCAATTCTTTTAAGCATCCTCACTTCTAACCAATCTCTCTTTTTATATTTTTCCTCTCAATCACTATGAGAATAACTCGACCACCTGAGTTATCTCCCCCACTCTTTGATGTAGACCCCTCACTCATTTCTCAAGGATAACTTCTTGGGTAGGATTGCCGGTTCTGGAAATCCATAGAAGTTCTGTTAAGCTCACACATCCCATGAAATAAGTTTTCTAAACATGATAGTACAATGATTCATCGGGTGAATCAATGAGCCAATATGAAACATGCTCGAACAAATATATATGTAGAATATAGGAGCTTAAAAAATTTCTTCAAACAAGTATATGAAATGAAGAACATGAATGATATAAACTTATTTGAGAAAACTGATTCTTCATATGATGTGAGATATATTCTTGAAAAACATTGGTGTACACAAAATGAATGAATGTTATCTATACGAACAAGATATAGATATAGCAATGAAGAACGTATCTGATCAAATAAACGATGAAGCACAAATAGGAAGATAGCAAACGAGTGTATTACCACCGAAAAGTATGAACATATAGAGACGTGGTAATAACTAAGTCAAAAGAAGCTAAACCGGTGTGTATGAATACTTGAAAAGTATACGAAAAGATAATACACAAGTATTAATCTTTGGAAACACACGGTTAGAAAATATCCGTCAACTCATCATGATATGAAAACATTTAAAATCACACTTCTAATTCGAAAAATCATTTGAGAATCGAGAAGTGAGTTTGAACATTTAAAAACATTTTTCATACCTGAAAGTTGTTCATCTTTCAAATATGTAAGCATTAAAGCTTATTTGAACTCTCCCCCTAAAATGAATATCACTTTTAAGAACTCCCCCTCAAATGGATAATCTGCAAAACAAAGTAGAAATTGGTATTCATTGAAAATGAATCCTTAGATGTTAGTCAGATAGTATCCAATCCAGAATAATTAAGCAACTCCCCCTTAAATTAAGATCGGTAACAGATTTAAGTAGGAGTAAGCATGCCAAGCTTGCTAACCAAAAAGTTAAAACGCTTTTCATCTAAAGGTTTAGTGAAAAGGTCAGCAAGTTGGTAATCTGTTTGAACAAAGAACATTTCGATATTACCTTTCTCCACATTATCTTTGATAAAATGATACCGAATGTCGATGTGTTTGGTCTTGGAATGCTGAACCGGATTTGACGTTATTGCAATGGCGCTTTCCGAATCACAGTAGATAGGGACTCTCTTCAACTTGTAACCATAATCTAGTAGTTGTGTCTTCATCCAAAGCACTTGCGAACAACAACTCGCGGCGGCCACATATTCTGCTTCGGCCGTAGAAGTTGAGACGCAATTTTGCTTTTTCGAAGTCCAACTAACAAGTTTATCACCTAAAAACTGACATGATCCAGAAGTGCTTTTCCTATCCAGTTTGCAACCACCATAATCTGAATCTGTAAAAGATATTAGCTCAAAACTAGAATCTTTCGGATACCAAAGGCCCAACTCGGGTGTGCCTTTGAGATATCGTAAGATCCTTTTAACTGCCGCAAGGTGTGACTCTTTAGGATTAGCTTGAAAACGAGCACAAAAACATGTGGCGAACATAATGTCCGGTCTAGTCGCAGTGAGGTACAAAAGAGAACCAATCATGCTTCTGTAAATCTTTTGATCAACGGGTTTACCGGCTAAATCAGGACCCAAAAGATTTCCAGTTGGCATTGGTGTTTTAATTGGAGAACAATCAGTCATGTGAAACTTTTTCAACATATCTTTAATATACTTTGACTGATTTATAAAAATGCCTTCAGGGTTTTGTTTGACTTGAATTCCTAAAAAGAAATTCAATTCACCCATCATGCTCATTTCAAACTCGGTCTCCATGATTTTAGAAAACTTTGTACACAACTCTGGATTAGTAGAACCGAAAATAATGTCGTCAACATAAATTTGAACTAAAAGCAAGTCATCACCTTCTTTCTTCAGAAAAAGAGTAGTATCGATCGTACCTCGTTTGAATCCTTTGGATAAGAGATGATTAGTCAGAGTTTCATACCACGCTCTTGGAGCTTGTTTTAGACCATATAATGCTTTGTCCAAGATGCATACATGATCGGGAAAATCTGGATCGACGAACCCTTCAGGTTGCTCTATATAGACCTCTTCATGCAAGACTCCATTCAAGAACGCAGACTTGACATCCATTTGAAATACCTTGATGTTCTTGTGAGCCGCATAGGCCAGAAAGATTCGAATTGCCTCGATCCTCGCTACTGGTGCAAAAGTCTCATCGTAGTCAATACCTTCTTGTTGAGAATAACCTTTAGCAACCAATCGCGCCTTGTTTCTGACAATCACTCCGGATTCATCTTTCTTATTTCTGAAGATCCACTTGGTTTTAATGATTGATTTATCTTGCGGTCTCGGAACCAAGCGATACACTTTGTTTCTTTTGAACTGTAGAAGCTCTTCTTGCATTGCTAAAAGCCAATCTGAATCGTCTAAGGCTTGAGAGACATTCTTTGGTTCAATTTTGCTCAAGAAACTTTTGTGTAGGCAGTAATTTGCAGATGCAGATCGCGTTTTAACACCATCATTGACATCACCAATCACATTGTAGAGTGGATGTGCTCTTGTCCATTTTAACTGAGCAGGAAGAATTGCAAGATCATCTAGATTGTTCTGACTATCATTTTCATCAATGATTGCAGGAATCTCTGATTGATCATCGGGGGTTAACTCTGATTGCTCAACATTTGGAACTGGTATAGCCTGATCAGAGTTAGAAGTAGAACAAATATTCTCCGATGGTCCGGAATCATTCACGCTTGAAGGTTCTGGGACATCGTGAATATCAACTCTTGGATTTCTGGAAAGAACGAGATCTTCATTATCTGCACAAATATCCAGAAAAGCATCCATAAACAGTAAATCGAGTTCTGAACTATTTGGATCAGTAATAGAATCAGAAGTCGTAGTAGAAGCTTGACTATGAATTTCGAGTCCTGAACTGCTATGTTCAGAAGTCATAGACACGGTTTCATCAAAGGTGACATAAACGGTTTCCATAACCATCTTGGTTCTTTTGTTGTAGACCCGGAAAGTCTTTGACGTTAGCGAATAACCAAGAAAGTATCCCTCGTCGGCTTTCTTGTCAAACTTACCAAGATTGTCACGATTGTTAAGAATGTAACACCTACAACCAAAAACATGAAAAAATTTCACATTAGGAACTCTACGGTTGATTATATGATAAGGAGTTTTCTGAAAGCGCTTAGTGATGATGGTTCGATTTTGAGTAAAACAAGCCGTTGAAACCGCTTAGGCCCAAAAGGTTAGAGGTAATCCGGAGTAAGCTAGCATCGTTCGTGCCGCTTCCACTAAGGTTCGGTTTCGTCTTTCTACAACCCCATTTTGTTGTGGAGTATAAGCACCTGAAAAATTATGAGAAATACCAACAGATGTTAGATAAGCATCTAATGTAGCATTTTTAAATTCAGTGCCATTATCACTCCTAATCTTTCGAACTGGAAGTTGCAAACGAACTTGGATCCTCTTGATAAACTTTATGATCAACTCGGGAGCTTCAGATTTCATTCTCAGAAATTCTAGCCACGTGTACCGTGAGTATTCATCAACCATAACCAGAATGTACTTCTTTCCACTAATTGATTGAATTCTCATCGGTCCGCATAAGTCCATGTGGAGCATCTCGAGTGGTGATTGACACGAAGATTCTGTCTTTGACTTGTGAGAACTTCTCTTCATCTTTCCCATTTGACAAGCCGGACATAAAGAATCTCTATCAAATGTCAACTTTGGAAGACCTTTCACCAATCCACCATTAGCTAGTTTGCTAATATCTGAGAAATTTTGATGAGAAAATCTTCTATGCCATAGCCAACTTTCGCCTTTTGTTGCCTTTGTGAACAAACAAACTGGTTTCGAAGAATCTATCACCGGAAAGTCAACCACATAGAGATTGTAAAACCTTCTCCCTTCAAAAATCTCAACACCATCACTATTAATGATAAGACAGTTAATGATGGAAAATAGAACAAGGTTATAACCATCACAAAACTGACTGGCACTAAAAAGATTATGACTTAACCCCTCAACATAAAGTACCTTCTTTATGGATACCTTACCATTTGTAAGAATGCCGTAACCTTTGATGACACCAGTCGTCTTATTCCCAAAACTAACTGTTCCTCCTGGTCGTTCCACATAATTGTGCAACAACTCCTTGTAGCCAGTCATATGTCTTGAACAACCGGAATCGACATACCACATATGCCTGGCCTGTAGAAACATGTTAGTTCATCTTGGGAACCCATATCCAAATGGGTCCTTTCTTGTTGGTCTCATACATCTTTAACAAATCAGAAGATGAACCTAAAATCTTACAATTTATACCAGACTTTGAAATTTGTGCATTCAATAAATCTTTAGGAATCCATTTGCACACAAATTTCACATCAACTGATTTATCTTTTGCTTTTGAAAGATTTTTCTTTTTAGCACTAAACACTTTAGCACGATGATCAAACGAGTAAGCACGAGATTTATCATGAGAAACACCACTAGATCTCTTCTTGTTATCATGACTAGAGTTCAACGAAAAAGAGTTATCACCACATTGAGTACAATGCAAACGTTGCATAGCAAAAAACATCAAGGCAGACTCAAAAGAGTTTTGACACTTATTGAATCTAACATTCAGATTACATTTATTTGCATCATCAACGGATGACTTTTTAACAAAACGCTTTTTCTTCTTTGAATCTTTCTTCTTCCACCCTAGGCCATGTCGTTTAAAACTTTTTAAATCTGTAGAATCAGAAGAACTAGAGTTAATAGGTGTCTTAGGAACTGAACATACATCAGATGAATCTTTTGAAGATGTTTCAAGTGTAGCACAAGAAGTACTTCCTACCTCAAAAGTACTTGCATCAAAATTAATTGAACAAGTTTCAGACTTGAACAAAGTACACGAGGATTTATAATCTTTTGAATTTCCACTATCACTTGAAACATTGACACCATTTGGTTTATCTTGTGTACTCGACTTTGGTTTTTCAAAAACAGCACCAAATTCCACATCTGGTAGTTTGAGTTCTGATTTAAGGATATCGCCTTCAACCATACTATCTAAACTTTTGTACACAAGATATCCATCTTTGTCAATAACAGCATATGTAATTAACTCAGTCACTTCAGGCTTAATACTTTGATCAAAACAAGATGGAGTTTCTTGAGACTCAAACATGGAGTTTGAAATAAAATTTATCTTTTCTTCCTCAACACCCGCTTCAATATCATCATCATTATCAGAATCAAAACATGGTTTGGTCTCATCAGAATCAGAATCAGACTCATAATCAGAAACGCTTTTATTTTCTGAAAGATTATTAACTTGAATAAACTCAGAAAGATTTTCACAATCTGTTTCTTTTGCAAGTTCACTTGTCTTATCTTCAGATTTAGGAGTAGAATCAGTAGTCTTTGACTCATTGTCAATATCGTTACTAAGCTTTTCAGATTCATTTGAAAAAGACTTTACATCTTGAGAATACAAAGAAACACACTGAGTATGAGTAAACTCAGGTTTTCTTGTTTTATAACTTTGATTTAAATCATCATATTGAAAGTTACATGTGAAATCAAAGTTATTCTTTCTCTTTGGCTTTGAATCTGAAAAACTATCACTTGAGTCATCAACAACTTTTTCTTTCCCTTTATCCGAAGAATGAGATAATGAAGTACCAGATTTCACAAAGGTCTCATTTAATTTTGGAAAACTTAAGTTATCAAACTGATAAAGACCTTTAGGGGCTTTCTTTAAAACATCATTTTCAGGTAAACCTAACCCCATTTTCGGATTGTAAAACCTAGTATCTTTTAGATTATTTGTCAAAAGCTTAAGCGTCTGTTGAGTCTGACCTCTTTTGATATTAAGATCCTCCAACTGTTTGATTTTGGCATAAGCCTCAGATCTATCTTGAAAACAAACTTCATATTTGATCATATATTCAGCTTTTTCAGACTCCAAATTGACTAAAGCACTCTTCATCTCAGAAATTTGAGATTCTAATTTGGCTTTCTCTTTCCTAATCTCAGCCTTTTCAAGCTCACGATCATCAGCTAAAGATTTATATAATTCACATTCATTACTGAATTCAATGACTCGAGCTCTTTCGAACTTAATCTTTTCCTTCAAGTCATCAAATTCAGTTTTTAAAATTAAAAACTGTTCTTCTAAAGAGCATTCATCATTATCAGACATATCCGAGTCAGAAGGAGTTTGACTTACCTCATTTGTTTCTTCGGTCTGTTTGTGAAGGTTGATGGTTTCTTCCACACTAGCCATGAGATTGTAGTGAACTTGTGTGAAATGAGCAGAATCCTCATCATCAGAAGTATCATCATACCAACATTCCTCTTCCGCCATCAAAACTTTACCTTCACTCTTGCGTTTCGCAAGTTGAGCCTTCTTTGAGTAGTAGTCAAAATCCCTGACTTTCGGTGCTCTACAATCTTTGACAAAATGGCCTGGTTTGCCACAGTTGAAACATACGTTTCCTTTCTCATCTGTCTTTTCTTTCTCATAACTCTTCCTCTCCGGCCTTCTCTCATAATCCTTTGACTTGTACTTGTCTCTTTTGTAGTTATCAAACTTGGGTTTCGAGTAGAACTTCTTCTTCCCATAACGTTTGTGAATCGAACTAGACAAAAGAGCAAGCTTGTCGGCAACTCGCTTCAAATCAACATCGGACTCAGAACTCTCATCTTCAAGGGATTCTGAATCAGAATCAGACAACTCGGTGACTAAAGCCTTTGAATGGCTTTTCTTCTTGGAACTAGCACTAGGGAGCACATTCTTCTTCTTTTCAGTCAACAGGGCCAAAGAATCAGAAATACTCTTCTGCTTCATCACAATATCTTTGACTTTCACTTCATGCTGACTAAGAATGGAATACAAGTCATGCAAGTCTTCTTCCGCCAAGTTCTTGTTCATTTGAAGATTAACGGAGTAGTGATCCCATTCTGGATTGAGATTCTTCAAGAACTTGAAGTTTATCTCAGAAGTAGACTTTTGCATCCCATTTCTCCTCAAATCATTCAAAATGATGTTGAACCGACTGTAAGAATCTGCAAGTGTTTCTCCCTCTAAAGCTTTAAACCCTTCATAAGCTCCGATTGCTTGGTTTAGCTTGGCTTGGATTGATCTCTCCGTCCCTTGAAACTGCTTTTCCAACTCATCCCACAACTCTTTCGCTGTATTTCTACTATCAACACGATTAAACAAATCGTTCGGAATCGCCATTGTGAGTAAAGTAAGAGCTTTGTCATCAAGTTCAGCTCTTATCTTTTCTAGCTCATTGTAATGCCTAAAGAGTTTGAACACACGCCTTGGTTCAATCGCGGGAGTAGTGGCAGTCTCGGGTGTACCCGGAATGTCAATGTAGGGCTTAATCGGACCTTCTTGAATGCTCACCATAAGTGTCTTGTCGATGTTGTTAAGAAACTGAATCATCCTCACTCGCCATTGAGGATATTCGCCAATCTGAAGTACCGGAGGTTTGGACTTTGAACCCATGCTTAATAGATCTCTTGACATCTTCGTAGAACTTGAACACGATCGAAAATTCACTGAAACTGGTAGATTTCTTCCGAACTTCTGGAGGTATACTAATCTGAGAATCTGTGGCTAATCTGAACACTTCAAATTCAATGAATTTCCAGCTCTGATACCACTTGTTGTTCCAGATTCAAGTTCTAATCAACATGCAACAACTAGAGAATGATATAGAAAGCCATATGTCATTGATTCTTGGAAGAATTGTTTACACACACTAATACACCAAGAACACACACACTTAAGAACTTGGCTTCTCTCAATCACTCTCACTTTACAAAATGATACGTATGCATGTCTAACTTCCAAACTAACTCACATTGGGTATTTATACCCAAACCCTTACAACCCTTACACTTTGAACTAATTACACTTTCTACCCTATCTATACAAAACTATTACAAAGCACATATAAAAGGACTAAAACTATAAAGCAAGGTTTGACTTTGAAGACCACTTTGACTTTGCCTTTGACTTCAACTTTAGCACCATTTTGTGATCTCGGATACAATCCGATTTTGCACCCAACAGAAACACCGTATGGAGTAAAAAACTGGGAGTAGATACTGAACGAGATACTCTGCTTTGATCTCTCTGCTGCTCAGAAGGTAGTCGATTTACTGAAATCTTCCAAAGTGTCAAGTAATCAGATCCAGATCGAGTTTTCTTAGTCAGATGGATGACGACCGTCACTCAAAATTCTAGATCGCAACTGAACCTCCACAACGGTGAAATGGCTAGGAATTGAGCACGTAACAATAGTACCATTCACCGAAGGTGGCATCCAAAGGAAAAACTCAACTCGCACTCCATCGAGGAATAATTCCATCTAATAAAAACTCTAGAATAATGGTTGCAGAGCGTCAGGCTTCTAAGTAGTCTAACCAAATGCAGAATCCGATCACCATCGTTCTGAAATCGTTACAAATCTGACATGTCTTCAAAGAATCTGGAGCAGTTGGGGAAATGAGAGAAATTCAATTTTCGTGATTGAAAACTGTGTTGGGCTAAAAACCGGGCTGATGAGATCTTTACGAATCAATTGGGAAAGAAAGGTGGCTAATAAAGCGCGGGGATTTTGAAGCGTCACATGTATTTGAATCTGGGTGGATCTAGAGCGCATCGGAATATAATCTTGAAAGTGTATCTGAAGATGATTCCCGAACTTAATTTGAGCAATTTTGCGTCATCGAGAAGAAATTCTGTCAAATAGTCCCAAACCCCGAATCCTGAAAGTCCCAAATCAGAAAAAATAAATTTTCCTGAAAGATGTGAAAATCTTAAACTCCAGGGGCTGAATTTGAAAAAATTCAGAACTTTGAACTCAAGGGGTTAATCTTGTAAATATTCAGAACTTGAACTTGAGGGACCAAATCTGAATATGTTTGAAACTTGAAGTGCAGGGACCAAATCTGACAGAACTTGAAACATAAAGTGCAAGGACCGGCAGCGACATGATTACAAACTTGGTCTATAAAATTATCAAGCAAATCAAACTATGGGGACCAAATTCGCCAAAATCTTCAAAAGTTAAATCAATTTCCCAATTGTTGCACATGACTCGGAAAACACTGTTGGATTCGGAAAACCCATTTTCTTTAATTCAAACTTTTCCAGCCACCAAAAAGTAGATTCCACTTTCCAAATTGCAAATTTTCGATTTCAACAATTGGTGTCGCAATTCCTAATTGATTTCCAATTCAAAAATTAATTCCAATCTTCTTGTCGGGAAACCAATATAGCCTAGGATTTGGGAATCGGGAAACTTGAAAAATCAAAGGTTCCACTTAAGAACGAGTCGGAAAACTTCGAATACCCGAATCGGGTTATTCATGTTTCCCGAGTCGGAAAAGATGATAATCTTAAAGGAAGTTTTCCGATTCGGAAAACTTGTTTTCCGATTCGGAAAACGGATATAATCACAACCGAAACTCCAATCTTCATAATCTCCAAGATCCAAAACCCAAAAAAAAAACTCATATTCAAACTTTTTCAAGAACAAAGCTTCAAAACCCACAAAAAAAATCCTCTTTGAATGATTCTATAGGAACAAACAAATCTAATGATTTGTTTGGCTCTGATACCATTTGTGAGTCCCAAACAATCAAACAATAGAGGATTTAGAGAAGAAAATCAAGAGATTGAAAGCAAAAGTTCTTGATATTATTAATGAGATCTCATAAAACTACAAGAACACACACTTTCTCTCTCTCTTAGACTCTCATTGAATTGTTTTCCTTACTAGAATAATTTTTTACACTTCCTTTCTCTCTATTCACCCTTTATATATATAGGGCCCATTACACCAAGCCCAAGCCCAAGCCCAAGCCCATTCTATAATTAACTAGCTAAACACTACACTAATTAATTCTTCTCAAAGCTTACTTTATAAAACTTTCTCTGATTAGGACAATTTGCTCCTAACATCACACCTCCGTATACACCTCAGATGAATGGTGTGTCAGAAAGGAGGAATCATATTTTATTAGATATGGTACGGTCAATGATGTGTCGTTCCTTACTACCAGTATCATTCTGGGGACATGCGCTCGAAACAGCGGCCCACATACTGAACAGAGTGCTGACTAAATCGGTAGAAAAGACACCATACGAAATATGGACGGGTAAGATACCTAAATTGTCTTTTCTGAAGATTTGGGGTTGTGAGGTATACGTCAAGCGACCAACCTCTGAGAAACTCAAACCCAAATCAGATAAGTGCTTCTTCGTAGGTTATCCCAAGACAACTGTGGGACACTACTTCTACAATCCTACCGAGAACAAAGTTTTTATAGCTCGCAATGGAGAATTTCTGGAGGATAAGTTTCTCAGTACTGAAAATACCAGAAATGATGTAGACCTACAGAAGTAGAGGAAGAAGACACTTTACCGATAGTTGAGCCAGTTACTCAACAAGAACATGTTGAGACTCAACCAGAGACGGTTGAGGAAGTACAAACACAGGACCTTCGCAGATCCAATAGGATAAGGCAAGAACCAGATAGGTGTCTTGGGTTCCTAGTCTCTCAGGATGATGGAGACTTGAATGAACCAACCTCCTATGGAGAAGCTGTGTTAGGCAGTGAGTCTGAACAATAGCAGGAGGCCATGAAGGCAGAGATGCAGTCCATGTACGACAACCAAGTATGGGAGTTGACAGATTTACCCCAACACTGTAAGGTTGTTGGACGTAAATGGGTTTTCAAGAAGAAAACTGATATGGACGGTAACATGCACACTTTCAAAGCTAGACTAGTTGCAAAAGGTTTCACGCAGACTCATGGCATCGACTATGATGAAACTTTTTCACCAGGAGCAATGTTAAAATCTATCAGGATTTTGATGGCCATTTCAGCGTACTTTACTTACGAGACTTGGCAAATGGATGTTAAGACGGCCTTCTTAAACGGGAAGTTAATAGAGGACGTCTGCATGCATCAACCGGAAGCTTTTGTAGATCCGAAGAATCCTGATAAAGTGTGCAAATTGCTAAAATCCATATATGGATTAAAGCAAGCATCCAGGAGCTGGAACTTACACTTTGATGAGCGAATCAAGGAATTTGGTTTTGCTAAAACTGAGTTTGAGCCATGTGTCTACACAAAGTTCAGTGGGAGCGTAGTGACCTTCTTGGTCTTGTATGTAGATGATATTCTACTCAATGGAAACGATATACCAACTTTACAGAATGTAAAGACATGGTTAAGCAAATGTTTCCAAATGAAAGATTTTGGAGAAGCCGCCTATATACTTGGTATAAAGATCTATAGAAATAGATCTAGACGGCTTATCGGGCTTATCCCAATGCAACATGGCATAGTGCTAAGTAAAGCATAGTGTCCTGTTTCTAGTGAAGATCAGGACAAAATGAAATTTGTTCCATATGCTTCTGCAATTGGATCAATTATGTAAGCCATGTTATGTACAAGGCCTGATGTTTCTTACTCGATAAGTGTTACGAGCAGATACCAGCAGAACCCAAGTGAAGCCCATTGGGTGGCTGTCAAAAACATTCTCATGTACATGAGACGGACTAAAGAAATATTCTTGGTCTTTGGAGGATCTGAAAAGGAGATTAGTGTCATAGGCTATTCTGACGCTAGTTTTCAGACCGACAGAGATGATTTTAAATCATAATCGGGATATGTATTCACCCTAAATGGAGGCGCGATCTCATGGAAGAGCTCGAAGCAACACACCATAGCAGATTCTACTACATAGGCAGAGTACATTGCAGCATCAGATGCAGCAAAGGAAGCTGTCTGGCTCAGGAATTTTATCTTGGATCTAAGAGTTGTAGCCAGTATCTCTAGACCCATAGATATTTACTGTGATAACTCTGGAGCAGTAGCACAAGCAAAGGAGCCCAGATAACATCACAAGTCGAGACATGTACTCAGGAGGTATCACCTCATCCGAGAGATCATTGGAAGAGGAGATAATATGCAAAATTCCGACGGATGAGAATGTTGCAGATCCACTAACAAAGCCACTAGCTAGAGCAAAGCATGAGGGGCATGCTAGTTCCATAGGGATGCAGTACCTGGATACTAGTAGTTAGTTTATGTTATCGATTATAAATGTAATATTTTGAGACATTATGAGAGTTTATTTCACAGTGTGTTTGAAATAAAGAGATATTGTTTTTAAAATGTTTCAGAAATTACTTTTTGCATATTTAAGGTTATCCATGATTTTTAAGCTTCTGAAAAATCTAAATTTCCATAGCTACTTATTGAGGTGGGAACCTCAGTAGGGTTATAACGCTATTATGAATGTTTATATACAGTTGGTTTGGTTAAACATTCATAAGTACTTATTAGAGTGAATGAGTATTGAAGGTGACCAGTTTCAAGTTTGCTTCATGGAGCCTACGTCATAAGCATTGACTTGATGATAGGTTGTCCTTTGACCTGAGATATCTGGTCTGTAATCATGAGGACTATTGTACTCTTAGCATGCTCTAACGCTGCACCGTAACTGGGTGGCCATAAGGGGTATGACTAGATGCAGCGGAAGCCATGGTTGCAGATGCGGGTAGTCAAGATGGGATTTACACCTCCTTTATGGGAGAGATATTTCCGGGCCCCCTAGCGATTAAGATTGGCAGAAATGCGTGGCCACGCTCGGATAGAATAGCAGTGGTTATTTGGGAAGTTCCGTAACTGCAGGCAATCGAGATCAGTGTCAGAAATACTTGAGTTTATGATTAAATATCTCAGCTCCATGTCTAAAACTCGCTCTAGAAATATCGTGTGTAAAGGGAATGAACCTGTGTACAATTCAAATATGAATCGTATCTCTGGCTATAAGAGATCTTATAACCTGGTTAACCTAAGTGTCTGGCTAGGGACCTCCTTAGGCTAATGGTAACAGTTAAGTTACTGGTCTGGCATAAGTGGGATTCCGAAGGGATTATGTGCAAGACAGTAATTAGGGTTATCATATCCAATGTTATAAGACACTAGTGGATCACACTGTTACACACCAAACCCGAGACCTATTGGATTAACTATGTGGAAATAATTAATTAGGTTTAATTAATTATTGAGAGAAGAATAAATAATAAATTGTTTATTTATTATTTATAGATAATTACTTAATTGATAAGTATAAATTAATTAAGGTAATTATTGAGGAGTTATATTTGGTTTGGGATTCTGTTATCATTGCCATATTTATCTTTATAAATATAGGGTTAAGGCAATGAGATAAAAATCTGATTTCATTCTAACTTTTTCACCAAGAAATCACAAACCACTCTCTCTCTCGCTATCTCTCTTGGCCTCCGGCCACACACACAAGCACACACACGCCGGAGTTTTTTCCGATCAGTCCAAGGCGGTCTAGCAGCCACTGTCACGGTGGTGCAGTAGCGGTGTATCCCTCACTAGCATCCGGAGGATTATTCGTATCGTCAAAAGGTAAACACGAGAAAACCCCCTTGATAAATTGTATTTGATAAACTACGATTGGATCATTGTTCGGGTTTGTTTTTATCCACTGCGTTCTTATTATTTGATTAATCCGAACTGAAAAACCCAACAATTGTGAGATCCTATACTATCCGGGCAAGACTATGTGATGGCGGATATGTTGAGTCGAAAGGCTCATAGTGTGGTGGTGCGAGTACTGTTAATGAGATTGACAGTAACGACTTCGATGTTGGAAGCTGATTAAGAGCTCTCAGGTTGATACTTTGAAGGAGGTGAATTAGAAGAAAGTGAGGACCAACGGTCAACCGGCCCAGCTGAGGGTCTGAAGGTCAAGGACTTTTGACTCGCTCGGGTCGTGTTTGGGTGTAAGTGTGACGAAACTTATAAGTCCAAGTTCTCTATACACTCGGGAGCTACCAAAATGTATTGGAACTTGAAGACTGATTACTGGTGGCCGAGAATGAACCGGGATGTGGCTCGTTATGTTAAAGAAGTGGAGGCAAGGCATGGTATGCCAGTAGCAGTAATTTCTGATCGAGACATGCGGTTTAGATCGTGGTTTTGGGGAAGATTTCACGAGGATATGGGTACTAGACTATAGTTCTGTACTGCTTTCCATCCTTAGGTATATGGACAGAGCGACAGGACGAGTCAGACTCCCGAAGATATGTTAAAGGTGTGCGTGTTGGATCGGTAATTGGGATACATGCCTAATGAAGGCCGAATTTCGTACAATAATAGCCATCATGCCAGCATGTGCAATACCTCCGTACGAGATATTGTACGGGAGGAGGTATAGCACTCCGTTTTGTTTGGGAAAGGTGGGCAGCGGCAGTTCGTAACACTATAATAGTTCATAGGACGTCGGAGAGCAAAGAATTCGGTTACGGACGTCAGAAAAGCTACACCGATAATCGAAGGTCGGATTTAGAGTTCAGCATGGGTGATGATCTGAGGAAATGTTTAGCTGATGAGTCGGCTCACATTCCGAAAAGCGACTTTCAAGTGGATGAAAATGTGGATAGACCATAGGTCGTGTAAAAGGGAAGACTATGACCCTGCGGAACAAAAGGATTGGGCTAGTGAAAGTCCAATGGGAAAATCGCAAAGGGTCAGAGTGGACTTGGGAGCTGGAAGCCAAGTTGAGGGTGAATTCGGAACCCTTTCAAGTTTAAGCGATTTCGGGGACGAAATCTTGGTAAGTGGGGGAGAGTTTTAATGCCCCATTTCCCAAAGTTAGTTTCTAACTGGGTTCGTTAAGTTACTAAGTCGTTTTGTGACTAATTGTGTAATTTTCAAGTGTAGAGACCAGTGCGCAAATTTTGTAAAGAGAAGGTGGTGTGTGTGTCTGTGATTTATGTAAGAGACTTGGAAGCCAAACCCCTCTCATTTTTCCAGTAAACGATTTTGAGAAAGAGGAGTGACTAGGGGACGGCTTTGGTTCAATTGGTGGTAAAATCGATCGTGTGGGGTGAAATTGATCATCGGAGTTTGATTGTTATCGCGTTCCTAACCCAAGTTATGTGATTATTGTGTCGTTCGTTAGTTGTTTAGAGTGTTGGGATGATTAAGGGTTAGGGTTCTTATTGGTTTGGGAAATCGATCATTTAATAATCGAATTGAGTTGATTGGTGTTGGTTTCGTGTTTTTTTTGGTCTTGTAGAACTCAAAATTTCGAGTCTATAGCTTTTTGAATCGACTTAATCGGAGTTCGTATGAGAGAGTTATGCCCGATTGAAGAAAACCCCTTTTTCCTTGTATTCTGATCTGATGGCCGTAACCGGTCGCTAGAAGGAAACTTTAGCAATCGCTAAGGACTTGTTTATAAAACAAAAAGTTTTTGTGAAGGCCATTAGCGATCGCTAGAAGGAATCCTTAGCGATCGCTAAGGACTTGCTTTTCAGGCAAAAATGTTTTGTGCTTAACATCTTCGTTTTAGCTCCGATTTTGATTCCGTGAAGACCGTTGGGTTCGTAATTAAATTACCTACCCTTTTAGAAAGTCTAGTTTATCTCTACACTAAGAGTTTTTGTTATGAGCCTTAAGTGTCTCGCTTATGAGTCTTAAGGTGTTGTTGTGAATCTTATTCATGTGTGCCATGCTATAATGTGATATATAGGTGATTGTTATTCAACCGTGTGAAGTGTTGATCTTGATAATTGTGAAGCAAATGAAGGTGAGTACATTAACTCTTATACGTGGCTTTATGTACAAATTACGTGATTACGTTTGTGGTTATGAGATTCGCATGTTTTGTGTTGTGTCGTACCTATTGTAGTGGTGGTGGCCACCGTGGGTATTGATAGTGTGGTAGACTGATATCAGAATGTGGTCATTGATGGTGGGTAGAGATGCAGACGACCGGTTAAATAGCAAACTAGTTAGGAAAAAAACCCAGCGAACATATAACCGGTTATGGACCTCGAATACAATACTACTTGCAACCGGTTAGGTTAGAGTAATAACAAGTTAGAACAAAAACCGGTTAGAAAAAAACCTGTTTTGTTGGGGATTTTTTGGGCTTGGGTTAAGAATCTGATTTTTTGGGCTTTCTTTGTTTAGTTGTTTTGTTTATTTAATTTTATAATTATATAATAATTATATTTCATGTAATTATACAAATATATATAAATATAAATATAATAAAAACAATACATATAGAGTCCTCTTATTTTGCAAACCGTACTAATTACCAGTTACCAACCATTATTATTAAAATATTATAAATATAATTTCAAATAGAAATACATATAAATCTAAATAAAAATGCATATATATATATATATATAAGTTCAAATTTTTGGATTACAATGTACAATAATATTAATTAAAAGAGAACACTAGAACGGAGTTTCGCCATGGCCATCACCCCACATGTCACCCAAGTGACCTGGGGTTGATCTCCCCTGGCCACAGCAATATATTTCTTAATTTTTTAGTATATTGAAAATAACCAGTTAAAAACCGGTTAAAAAACCAGTTAATAAACAACCGGTTAAAAACCTGTTAAAAACCGGTAATTACATAAAAATTCTCAAAATCTATAACCAGTTAGAAAACCGGTTAAAAAATAACCTGTTCGGTTAGAGTTGTAACCGGTTATTTTAAAACCAGTTTCGCATATTTTTTTCTGTTTTCGGTTATTCAGTTATTTTGTGCACCTCTAATGGTCGGTGTTGTAAGGACGAAAGTGGTGACATGACTAGTTCTTGTATGCGTTGTGGTTTGAGATATATTATTCATGTGTTTGTGGTTTGTGCCTACTAAGCGAAAGGTTAACCCGTTGTGGTTTCCCCCTCAGATGCAAGTTCCTTGGGAAAGGTTAAAGGAATGGTCAATGCTTGACGTTCCGGTCACACAAGGCTCAGCTCAATTAAAACATGGTGAAGTGTTAAAGACATTTTTAGTTGAGAAGTGGGTTTTTGGAACTTATACATTTTAACTGTGTTAGACCTCGTTTTGAGGATTTTGTTTAAAGTACTATTGATACCCTTTTATAATTAAAAGTTATCATTTTGGTCAAATTCCGCTGTAATGGTTACCTTTGGTTCATTTCCGTTATTTTTTTGTTAAATTTATGGAAAAAAAATTTGGGTTGTTACAGAGGCTATACAACTTCAACCTCTGTGAAAGCTAACTTTATACTTTCTTCAAGGATCTTTCCAGTCGCATGCCTGGCACGTGCAGTTGGTTACTCACCTACCTTTATTCAAGGGCTGGGATTGGTCATCGTGGATAGGCGTCACTTAGTCGGTTAGGGACTAGTATAAATATGTAGTTCCTCCTCTGCATTTTGTACTGAATTAAAAAGAATTTTCACTCTTCCATTGTTAATATTGTCAAGTTTGTATTCATTGTTCTTACTGAATCAAACACCTTTGGAAGCAATCTTCTTCTTAATCTATATGAATACTTAAATGTACATGATTGATCTACTCTTTAATTGATTCCGCTTCATTTTATACTTGTTAAACTAGAGCTAGATTAATTCTTTCAATAACAGTGTTTGGGATTAATCGATCCAACAATTGATATCAGAGCAGGATTTGAATCTTAATTAAAATTATTCCTGTTCCTGGTATTGATTTGCTTGATTTCTTACAGATTGCTTTATTCTTCCTGTTTCATTTGAGCTATGCTCTGTTTTTCTTTGCAATGGCAAATACTGCGAATGCCTTCATAAGCACTGGATCACAATCCAAGCCTCCCACCTTAATTAGAGAGGAATATCCTCAATGGAAGGTGAGGATGCTAAATTTTCTTGAGGGGGTCCATCCAAGAATATGTGAATTTCTCTATAACCCTCCATATGTTCCAATGAATCTGATTCCAAGGGTTCTTGTAACTGAAACAACCCCAGAGATTCAAGAGCATCTAGAACCAAAAGAAGTCACAAACTAGAGTTGATACTGCAGAAATTCTGGTTGATCTCGGTCACAAGTGCAAAAGACTTCTGATCATGGATATTCCCCATGAAATCTTCAAGAGTGTAGATCACTGCTATTTGTCAAAAGAGATTTGGGTAGAATTGGAGAGGCAAATTGGAGGGGAAAGGAAAATACTGAAGAACAACAGAGCATTCTATATAAATGAGTCTCATATTTTCATAGCTCTTGAGGGGGAATCTCTGTCTGTCACCTACTTTAGGTTCAACACTCAAATAAGTAATTGCAAGAGATACGGAATAATGAGATCCCCAGAGGATAACAACTATGTGTTTCTTTGAAGTCTGGGACCAGAGTGGATACATCTCAATGTCCATGAGAACCACTTTGGATCTAGAAGGATGGTCTCTAGCTGATGTGTGTTGGATCTTTGAAAGGTCAAGAGAATCAAGTTATGCAGATGAGGAGAAGTTATGGAGGACCACTAGCTCTTGTAGCAGGAGAAGGTTCAGAGAAGAAGAAGGAAGAAAAGAAAGAAGAAAGAAAAGAAGAAGGTTCTTGTGGCAGAGAGTGAGGGAAGCTCTAAGGATGAGCCTTTTATAAAAGATCTAGTCAAAGCTCTGGCACTCATGACTAGAGAATACCGAAGGGGAGGTGATCGTAGAGAGTATACAGGAGCAGAGAGAAGGAATGCCAGTGAAGGCAGCAGAAGAGAGGAAAGCATCAAAAGGGATGATGAAGAGAGGAGAGAAGACGAAAAGAAGATCACTCAAAGAAGTGATGGTAAGAAGAAAGTTGAAGCCAAAGAGGGATGCTATAAATGTGGAAAACCAGGTCAATTTGCAGCAGATTGATGGTCTAAAGTTCCTAACACTTTCTAGAGAGGGCCTAGAGATGCTGCATATTTCAAGAGGAAAGCAGACTATTACACTAAAAAGTCTCTGGTGGCTCAGACAAGTGAGTTGGTCGCTGATGAATCCTCTGAGGATGAAGCACAGAGAGGTCTTCTTCCTTGGGAAGATTCAAATACAGAAGATGAGATCTTTTGTTGAATGGCCAAAGTTGATGATGATGCTTCTAACATAGCCACCACTGAGGTACCCACTTACTCTCTTACATCGTCAAATCTGTTTAAAGAAATAAGTGAAAGTTTTGACATATTTTACTCTGAAAGAAAAAAGCTTAAAAAGAAACTTTCCTACTATGAGAAAGAAGTACCACTTCTCACTGAAGAAAAGACAAGATTCTTTCAGATGTTCACAGAAGCTCAAAACAAGTTTGTCAATCTTGAAAAATCTTCAAAAGAGAAGCTGATTATAGTTGAAAAAGAATTAGAAGATAAGATGAATGAATTAAGAAAGATCAAACATTAAAAACCCATTTGTTCCTGACAGCCTTACAGTATTGGGGCAAACCTGTCAACTCCCATATTAGGTTGTCGTACATGGATTGCATCTCTGCCTTCATGGCTTCCAGCCATTGTTCAGACTCATTGCCTGAGATAGCATCTCCATAGGATGTAGGTTCATTCAGATCTCCACCGTCTTGGGAGACTACAAATCCAAGATACCTATCTTTTTCTTGTCTAAATCTAGTGGATCTGCTAACGTCCTGTGTTTACACTTCCTCAACTATTTCCGGTTGAGTCTCAACATGTTCTTGTTGAGTGACTGCCTCAATGATTGGTAAAGTGGTATCTTCTTCTACCTCTTGTAGATCTACATCATTTCTGGTATTCTCCAAACTGAGAAACTTGTCCTCCAGAAATTCTCCAATCCGAGCCACAAAGACTTTGTTCTCGGTAGGGTTGTAGAAGTACTATCCCACAGTTGATTTGGGTTTGAGTTTTTCTGAGGTTGGTCGTTTGACGTATACCTCACAACCCCAAATCTTTACAAAAAACAACTTAGGTTTTTTGCCCGTCCAAATCTCGTACGTGGTCTTTTCTACCGATTTCGTTGGCACTATGTTCAGAATCTGAGATGCTGTTTCGAGCGCGTGTCCCCGGAATGACACTGGTAGTGTGGATCGACACATCATTGATCGTACCATATCAAGTAAGGTACGATTCCTCCTTCCTGACACACCATTCATCTGAGGTGTATACGAAGGTGTGAGTTGTGAAATAATCCCATATTCCATCAAGTGATTGTCGTATTCCTGACTAAGATATCCCCCACCTCGATCCGACCGAAGAAACTTGATCTTCTTGTCAAGTTGGTTCTGTACTTCATTCTGAAATTCCTTAAATTTCTCAAAGGCTTCAGATTTATGTCTGATTAGGTAGACATAACCATACCTACTGAAATCCTCCCCTAGCTTCATGACTGAAAGGTCCACACACATCTGTGTGTATTGTTCCTAACAATTCACTAGCTCTTTCATTATCTTTATTGAAGGGTTGCTTTGTCATCTTGCCGGACAAACAAGACTCGCACTTGTTAAATGGTCTAAAATCAAAAGACCCCAAAAGTCCTCCTTTCTGTAGTTGTTCTATGCATTTTTTGTTTATATGTCCGAGCTGACAATGCCAAAGGTAAGTTTGATCCCCAATTTCTTTGGATCGTTTACTTATACGGTAGACTTCTTTATTAATTTCTTGTAGATTTAATACATATAGACCATTAGTGGGAGTTGTATTGAAATAAAAGATATCATTTTTAAAGCAAGAAACCAGTTTGAAATCATATTTATAACAAAAACCATGGTCTACTAATAAATCGAAAGAAATAATGTTTTTGATCATTCTAGGAACATAGTAACAATTTTCAAGTTCCAAAACTAGACCTGAGGGTAAACTAAGACTGTAAGATCCTACAGCTTCAGCTACAAGCATCGTGCTTTCACCGACTCGTAGGTTCGAACGATCCTTCCTCAAAGTCTCCCTTCTTTTGAATCCATGTAAATGATTACAAATGTGGTTACCACTGCCTGTATCAAGTACCCATGATTCATAAGAAGTGATCAAACAGTCTATCATAAAGATACTTGATCCATTGGGTGAACGAATGTCCAACTGGTCGATGTCCATCGAGTGAGCACAAATATCTTTGCTACCACATTCTGGGAAACTTAGATCTCCCATCTCGTCAATCAAATTATTGTCCATGAGCTCAGCTGCTGTTGTGGGTTTGGGCTCCAAACTGGCCAAGATATCCTCATGAACCTTTGCCACGTCCATCTTTGGTTATCCTGATAACTCCAAAATTATACATGTTTTGTTTGAGCTTAATTGTATGACTTTACCCCATTTCTCACCCATTTCTGGTCATTTCTCTCACAGATTGAGCTTATTATTGCTTTTGTAGGATTTGGAGGCCGTGGAACGGAAAAGTACGAAAAAAGGCAAAAAAACGTGAAAAATGCACAATCTTAATCTAGTGGCTTCTTAGCGATCGCGAAACTCCAGATCTAGCGCCGCCAAGTTCGACAAAGATGAATACCAGGGTTTGATGTAACACCCCGCTAAAGCAGAAACACTAGGTGTGACAGCTAAGATTTCAATGCGATAGGAGATAAACAACATCAACCATTCATATCAAAACATTTAAAGTTTACAGATCGTATTACAACCAACTGAAGTTTAGAAATTACAGACATAACAAAATAATAAGGTCTTGGTTGATGCCAACAAACGCGCAAATTAAGCTTTTTCATTTACCTTCTGATTTCCTGAAAAGAATGTTAAAACAAGCGTCAACTACGAGAGTTGGTGAGTTCACAGGTTTTTCATACGCACAAAACAGTTTAGATGCGACAAATTTTTAGTGAATCTTTTCATTCACTCCATTTTTCATAAACATTTTTAGTGAACCTTTTTGATCACTACCATTACAAGCCTTATCATTAGTGAACATTTTTGCTCACTCCATTTCAGAGCTTTGTAACAAAAGATGAGAAAATTCCCGGGTTAACGTTAATCACATGATATTTATTCGTTGAGTCACTACTAAGCCTAAAAATACGACATGCTACGCCCCTGTTCTACCTCAGCGGTGGGACTAAATCCCACATGTGTAGAACTTTTATTCAATACAGTGCACCTATTTCTCGTCAGTATAAGGTGGGTATGTCAACCAAATAGCGCTATCCACTAGTATGATAGGCCCATTGTTATGAGTTAATAGTAGTAACCGGGGACTTAACTTTTTACACTCAACATATCATGCTTCTTACGTCAACAATTTACTCATATAAAAGGTTATATTACAATATAAACCTACATTTTATTTTCTTAAACATGTTTTTCACCCCAAATACGCAAAAACAGTAAAAGAGGAGCTGTGAATACTCACCTTGAATAGCTTAGCGATTAGCTCGAAAATTCCAAACTTTTAGTCCCGAGCCTACGAGTGTCCTAGATAATCATAGGTAACGTAAGTCCCAAAGTATCGGTTCAATACCCTAATTAAGTCCAAATCCAACATTCTCATATAATGCCCACACTTAGTTTAGGTAGCCAACCATAGTATAAAATAATTTTTATTATTAATTTATAACACTCAATTGGACGCAAGGTCTTGAAACTCAAAATTCAACTCTTTAGAAATATTCAGATGCTGACAGATTGGTATGTTTGACAAAAAGTCACTTTTAAGCTATACTCCAAAAAGGTTTAAGTTTCCAAATTTTTACCTACTGAAGTTGATTGTGTTAGCAACATTCCCACCAAATTTCATAATTTTTAGAGGTGTTTAGCTCATATAAATAATTTTTACAAAATCAGTGTGCACAGCTCACATTTGAAAATACATGTCTGTAGTTTTTGACTCATAGAGGGTTTGTTACCACTCCAAATCTTAAATTTCAAAAGGGATTTTCAAGTTAACATGCATACCTAACTAATGAAACAAGTTTCACTCAGATTTGATGATTTATGAGTGAGTTATGTCCTCTTAAATCCATGCATGTGAATCTGCCATTTCTGGACAGCTTGCACCACGAATTTATTTTCATTGGTTGCACACTCAAAAATCCACCAAATCACATGATTCCGGATTCTTTGGAAAGCTACTTCAATAAACTTGAGTCTAGAATCAAGAATTATGCATTTTGAATAAGTTCTCAAAGAGATATGCATGGAACAAGTTAACATAAAATTTTGACCCGGAGCTGTTGCACCACAAAACGTTTTGACATAGATGAGGGGTCTATACTTAGTATTTTTAAATGATTCCAGTGGGTTTTGAATCCCAACTCACAAAATATTAGTCCCTCAAAAATGTAGATAAAAATCAGTTCATATGAACCCCTTTTGGGTCATCCAAACACACATGCAACAATTTGTCAGCTTCTGTCCAGATTCAAAACCTACTATTTTCACAAAAACACATAGAAATCTTCCTAATTTGGGGTTTCTTTTATGCTAAACTAAAATCCTCCATCATATAACATGTAATAAAAAAATATTTTGTACTAAAATCAAGATGATTCTTGCATGCAATCATCCATCATTTCCAGATTCATAGATGTATACATACACAAAATTTTGGGGGTTATTCACATGTGCATGTAACATTTCTTGAGTTTATAGTGAAAGGATCATTGGATGTAACTTTCTTATGGATGTTTTAACCATCATAAGTGTTCATCCTACCTTCTAAAATCACAAGAACATGTTTTTAACTTTTAACCAAGATAGAAGCAAGAAATCTTGCAAAAGAAAGCATAATATGCTTGAAACAAAACCAAAATGCAACAATAAAGCTTATTCTTGTTAAAGGACTATGTAATTTACCTTAATATTTGGTTTTCTTCTTCAAATAATGAAGAATAATGGCTGAAATTTTCTGGAGTTGGATGAAGGTTTGAAGTGTGTTGAAGAAGATTTGAAGATGGAGAGAGAGATTTGAAGATGGATGTTTTTTTTTTTCTAAGTGTTTAAAATGATTTAATTTGAAAAAAAATGAGGCTTTTATATGGTGAATTAATGGGGTTGACCAACCCTTTTTGGGCCCCCAAACCCATTAAAAAAATTTATTTACTTAATAAATGCAAGCCCAAAAAATATAAGATGCAACGGTTTACGGTTCGTGCCGGTTTTTTGGTTCGCGAAGGTTTTTCCGATAAAGTGGTATGTTGTAACACCCCGCTAAAGCGGAAACGCGAGGTGCAACAGCACAGATTTCATAGCGATAGGAGATAAATAACACCAATCATTCATAATTAAAGTTTAATAGCGTTTACAAAGTTTACAATCCAACCATAATTCAAAGTGTTTTACAAACATAACAAGATAATAATAATAAAGTCTCGATTGGTGAATTCAAAAACAACAAAACTAAGCTTTATCGGTCACCTTCTGATTTCCTGAAAAGCATGTTAAAAAGAGACGTCAACTACGAGAGTTGGTGAGTTCACAGGTTTTTATATGCACAAAAAGTTTCACATGCAGACTTATTATCGAAAACTTTTGAACCACTTTAAACGTTCAAAACCACGTGTATACTTGGACGTTCGCTCACGCCAAAATACACATTTATGCATAAGATATGAAAAATTCGAGCCACTACCAATCCGTTAACCCCAACGAATACCTCAGAGGTGGTAGCGAACCACATGGGAAGAGCGTTCATGCGAGCTACCTCAGCGGTGGAACTTTCTTCCACATGTGTAGGTCGTCTTCCAACGAGTATCTCAGCGGTGGGGATCTTTTGCCCCACATGGGTAGTCGTCAATTCCGAAATAGTGCACCCTCAACTCGTCAGTCATTAGGGTGGGTATTGGTACCAAATAGCGCTATCCACTAAGTCATAGGCTCCTAATGAGTTAATGGTAGTGTATATTCTAAGGGGCAAAATTTACTCGCACATATCATCACAATGCATATTCACTTGCTGGAAAGCATTACTTGTACACAATTCACATAACATTTGCTAGAAAGCATACGTGTACACAATTCACATAACTTTGCTAAAAAGCATAATTTATAACTTTTATCATCAACACGCTTTTCACCCCAAAACACATAAAAACGGTAAAAACGGGGGCTGTGAATACTCACCTGGAGTAGCGTTCGCGTATCTAAACAATCGTTAGTGCGTGTTCAAGTCCCGGCCCCGAGTCTACAAATGCCCTAATACAAACGTAGTTGTCGTAAGTTCTAAATTTTTACGGTCCGTAAATAATAAGTCAATACCGATGTCCATATAGTGCCTTTTATATAATTTATTAAGTTCATTTTAATATAAAAAAAATAAGTTTTGTTAATTTATTTAATGGTCAAAAAGATGGGGATTTCTTGGTAAAAGCAAAATATCATTTTCTAAGAAATCTGATTTTGGGCAGATTTGTAGTATTTCAAAAATACCATCATTTTGTCTTGTTTCAAAAAGAGTTAAACCACCAAATTTTTATCCAGTAATATTAGGGGTTTTAACAATAATCCCACCAATTTTTATGATTTTTGGATATCATTAACATATTTTAAAAGTTATGGAGAAATCAGTGTGCATGCAATAATTCTGAAATGACATGTCTGTGCTGTTTGGGTCATGGAGAATTCATTTCAACACCAAAATTCGAATTTCAAAAGGGGATTGAAAGTTAACTCAAATATCTAACATATGAAACTTGTTTCACACGATTTGGATACTTTTTGAATGAGATATGACCTCAAGAACTCAAGTAAATGAATCTGCCATGGTTGGACAGATTGCATTCCGATTTCTTTTTCATTGGTTGAACATCTAAAACTTCCCCAAATCATGTGTTTTCGGAGTCTTTGGAAAGCTAACTAATTAAACTTGATTTTTGACTCAAGAATCATGTATTTTGAACAATCCATCAAAGAGTTATGCATGCATGAAGTTAACATAAATTTCTGACCAGGAACTGATGCACACTAAAATGTTTAATCATGGTTAAGGGTTTAAATCTTGGAGTTTTTACACGATTCCAGTGGGGTTTGAACCCTAACACATAAAATATTTTTCCATAAAAATTTCAAAGAAAAATGAGTTCGAGAAAACCCTTTTTGGGTCGTATAAACCACATGCAAAAATCGGACAGATTCTGTCCAGAATCAAAACCCAATTTTTCATTCACCAAAACACATAAAATCACAAGATTTTTGGGGGTTTCTTGCTAACAAACCAAAAACTCATATTATACATCAAATGAATAGATGAAATATGTATCATCACCATCAATATACATGCATGAACTATCAATAAAGTCCAGCCCCAAAATGATGATCAAAAACATCAAACAAAAAGATATTGCTTCCAAACTTGTATTCTTATGGGGGATTCACGGATTTTCACCTTCCTAGAATGCTTAAACACATTTCTAAGGTTCTATCTCATCCCCAAACATCAAGATGATTATCAAAACATAAAAGAGGGATTAAACCTCAAAGAAAATGGAAGAAAACTCAAGAATGAGCCAAAAATCGAAGCTATACAAACATGCAACACTCTTACCTTTGATAATCACTAATAATACTTCCAAAAACTTGTTTTAATCTTCAAGAAACTTCAGATTTTAGATGATAATGTGGCTGGAAATTGAGAGAATTTGAGAGAGTTTTTAGAGAGAGAAAAGCTAGAGAGAGAGAGAGGTGTTGGAGAAATGAAGAGGTGAAGAGGTAAATGATTATTAATCTTGGTAATTAAAAAAAATAAAGAGAGAGAGTTATGGGGGGGGGGGGGCCGGCTATGTGGGCCCACCCAACCCATTTTCATTTTTTTTATCTAATTGTTTAAAAAGGTCTAAATTATACAGCTTAATTTCACGCAGTGTCGGTTTTTAGCACGTTTTGGGTAGAAACCGATTTTTCGAGGGAAATTTTGGATCATTTAAATTAGTTTACTTATTTTTAAATAAAATAACTTAAATTTTCTAAAAGTCAACTTTAATTTGGCATTATAGGATTATCGGGTGACTTCGGGCCGGTTCGGGCTTTTTCGGGCAGTTTTCGGGACTTTTAGGTTTTAACCTATATTTTTCACGCAAACTAACCTAGTATCATTTAAAAACTTAAATGACAAATTTTTAACCTCACGGAAATGCTACTGAGTGAATTAACGAGTAGTTAACCTGAAGGTCAAAACTGACAGTTGTCACATTTACCCCCGGTTGAAAGAAATTTCGTCCCGAAATTTAATTCTTGCTGCTACCGCAGGGGTCTTTTGTGAAGAGATGCGGGTAATTGTCTTTCATGAAAGCCTCCCGCTCCCAGGTGAACTCAGGTCCGTGCCTGGAGTTCCATCGCACCTTGAGGATCGGTATTTTACTGCGCCGGAGTTGCTTGATTTCTCGCTCAAGGATCTCAATAGGTTCCTCCGCGGCGCGCAGTTGTTCATCAATTTGTATTTCCCCTAAGGGCAAGATCACTGTCTCTTCCGACAGACATTTCTTTAGATTGGACACATGAAACGTGTCGTGAATAGAGCTGAGCTCCGAGGGTAAGTCCAATCTGTAGGCGACTGGCCCGATTCTTTCCAAGATTTTGAACGGCCCAACAAATCGCGGGCTCAACTTCCCTTTCTTTCCAAATCTTATCAGTCCTTTCCAAGGTGATACCTTTAGTAGCACTCTATCGCCAACTTGGAATTCTAACGGCTTTCGCCGATTATCAGCGTAGCTTTTCTGGCGATCCCTGGCTGCTTTAAGCTTCTCTGCACTAGCTTAGTCTTATCAGTGGTCTCCTGTACGATGTCAGGTCTAAACAGTCGATTTTCTCCCACTTCCAACCAATTGAGTGGGGATCTGCACTTACGTCCATACAGTGCTTCGTACGGAGCACACTGAATACTTGCATGATAGCTGTTGTTGTAGGAGAACTCGAGTAATGGTAGGTGATCATCCCAGCTGCCTCCGAATTCCAGTACACATGCGTGCAGCATATCCTCCAACGTTTGTATGGTCCTTTCTGTCTGACCGTCGGTTTGCGGATGATAAGCGGTGCTCAAATCTACGCTGGTACCCAATGCTGCTTGTAGTGACTGCCAGAATCGTGAAGTAAATCTGCTGTCTCTATCGGAGATGATCGAGATTGGCACTCCATGTCGCATAACTATCTCATCGACATACAATTGCGCGAGTCTATCAATGCCATACGTTTCCCTTATTGGCAAGAGATGCGCAGATTTCGTGAGTCGGTCAACGATTACCCAAATCGAATCATGGCCCTTTTTAGTCTTGGGTAACTTGGTCACGAAATCCATTGATATCCGCTCCCATTTCCATTCTGGGATTTCCGGTTGCTGTAATAGTCCTGACGGTTTCTGGTGTTCTGCCTTGATTCTTGCACAGGTTAGACATTTGCTCACATAGGTGGCGATATCCTTCTTCATTCCAGGCCACCAATAGTGTTCCTTTAGTCCTTTATACATCTTGTCAGAACCTGGGTGTGTCGAGTACCTTGATTGATGAGCTTCATCCATGATCAATTTCCTTAACTGATCGACTTTCGGAACCCAAATTCTAACCTTGAAATAACGCACTCCATCCGTTCTCTCCTCAAAATCCTCCTCCATCTTGTGAAGTGTCTCCTTCTTTAAATTGTCAGCCTTCAGAGCTTCTCTCTGAGCTTCCAATATCTGACTTTTCAGGCTGGTCTGCACTATCACTCCCATTGCTCGCGTCCTTGTAGGCTTCACCCGCTCCTTCCTGCTTAACGGATCAGCTACTACATTCGACTTCCCTGGGTGATATTTAATCTCGCAGTCGTAATCGCTGAGCAACTCAACCCATCTTCTCTGCCTCATGTTCAGCATTTTCTGATCGAGAATGTGCTGGAGGCTCTTATGATTCGTAAAGATGGTGCATTTGGTGCCGTAGAGATAATGTCTCCAAATCTTAAGGGCAAACACCACTGCTCCGAGCCCCAAGTCATGAGTGGTGTAGTTCTTCTCGTGGACCTTCAGTTGCCTGGATGCATAGGCGATAACTTTCTCGTTCGGCATCAAAACACATCCCAAGCCTTGATGTGAAGCATCGCAATACACCACAAAGTTATCCGTTCCTTCGGGTAACGCCAGAATGGGTGCATTGCATAACTTATGCTTGAGCAATTGAAACGCTTCTTCTTGTTTCTCTCCCCAAATAAACTTCTTGTCCTTTTGCGTTAAGGTTGTCAGCGGTTGCGCAATCTTGGTGAAATTGGCAATGAATCGCCGGTAGTAGCCTACCAAACCGAGAAATTGTCGAATTTCTGTCGGTGTCTTCGGGGCTCTCCATTTCTTTATGGCCTCAATCTTGGCTGGATCGACGTGTATTCCTTCTTTGTTCACCACATGACCTAAAAAGTGAACTTCTCGGATCCAAAATTCGCACTTTGAGAATTTGGCATAAAGGTTTTCAGCTTTGAGTAATTCCAGTATCAGCCTCAAATGATGCTCGTGGTCCTCCTTGCTTTGCGAGTAAATCAGGATGTCGTCTATGAAGACAATCACGAACTTATCCAAATACGGTCGACACACTCGGTTCATCAGATCCATGAACACTGCTGGAGCATTCGTCAAGCCAAAAGGCATGACCAAGAACTCATAATGACCATAACGAGTTCTGAACGCCGTCTTTGCAACATCTTCTTCACGAACTCGCATTTGATGGTATCCGGATCGAAGATCGATCTTGGAGAAGTACGTAGCTCCTTGCAATTGATCGAACAGATCATCGATGCGTGGAAGAGGGTATCGGTTCTTGATGGTGATCTTGTTCAGCTCCCTATAATCGATGCACATGCGAAAAGATCCATCCTTCTTCTTGACGAACAACACGGGGGCTCCCAAGGCGAAGAGCTGGGTCGAATGAATCCTTTGTCTAGCAGCTCTTGAAGTTGGCTTGAAAGCTCCTGCATCTCGGACGGTGCTAGTCGATAAGGTGACTTTGCTATGGGGCCTGCTCCAGGAACTAAGTCGATGTGGAATTCTACTTGTCGTGGTGGGGGTAATCCAGGTAGCTCTTCCGGGAATACCTCGGGAAATTCCCGCACAACTGGAATATCCTGGATTGACTTCTCCTCTGCTTTCTTATCTACCACGTGCACCATGAATGCTACACAATCCTTCCGTAGATGGCTACGCATTTTCATAAACGACACTAACTTAATGTCTCTCTTCGGATTCTCTCCGTGCACTTCGAGTACACCTCCATCGGGTAATGCTAGTCTAACTATCTTCTCCGCACAGCATATCGTCGCTCGGTGGTTGGACATCCAATCCATACCAACTATTATGTCAAAACTCCCTATCTTGATCGGGATTAAGTCTATACTAAAGTCCTTTCCTGCTAAGCCTAGAGTGCATTTCCTGACTACCTTGCTGTGACAACTGTCAGTTTTGACCTTCAGGTTAGCTACTCGTTAACTCACACAGTAGCGTTTCCGTAGGTTAAAAACTAGTTATTTAAGTTTCTAAATGAAACTAGGTTAGTTTGCGTGAAAAATTTAGGCTAAAACCTAAAAGTCCTGAAAACTGCCCGAAAAAGCCCGTACCGGTCCGAAATCGTCCGAAAATCCTATAATGCCAAAATTTAAAGTCAAATTATCTAAAATAAAAGACTTTGTTAAAAATATAAGTAAACTAATTTAAGTGATCCAAAAATTTACCTCGAAAAATCGGTTCCTACCGAAATCGCACCAAAACCCGGTACTGCGTTTAATTACGCAGTGTAAGTTTAACTCTTTTAGTTTTTTTAAAAAAATGTGTGAGAGAGAATGGGTGGGCCGCACTTGGCCGGCCACCCCCCCCCCCTTTAACCAATCTGTCTTTTCTTTTTTTCTTCTTTTTCCATAAAACCATCATCACACCTTTACACCATTTCATTTTCAAACCTCACTCTCTCTCTACCCTTTTTCTCTCACTAAAACTCTCTCAATCCTCCTCATATTTCCAGCCCTTATTCAACCAAAAATCTGAGTTTTAAAGAATATTAAATCAAGGTTTGAAGCTCTCATTGTTGTTTTATCAAAGGTAAAGATAGGTTACATGTTATAACTTCGATTTTTGCTCATTTTGGAGCTTCTTCCTACTTTCTTTGAGGTTTAAACCCTCATTTATAGTTTAATCACAATCTTGATGTTTGAGGATGAGATTGAACCTTAGAAATGTGTTAAAACATTCAAAAGAGGTGAAAATCAATGAATCTTCCGTAAGAACACAAGTTTGATTTCAAAAATCTTGTTGTTGATGTTTTTGATCATCATTTTGGGGCTGGACTTTATTGATAGTTCATGCATGTTTATTGATGATGATAATGCATATTTCATCTATTTATTTGTTAAATGATATGAGTTTATGGTTTAATAGCCAGAAACCCGAAGAAATCTTGTGATTTTATGTGTTTTGATGGATGAAAATGGGGTTTTGATTCTGGACAGAATCTGTCTGATTTTGCATGTGTGTTTGGACGTCTCAAAAGTATAGTAAACTAAGGTATTTTTCTACAAAAATTTGATAGATTGAAATTTGATGAGTTAGGAAGAAAATCCCTTTTGAATCACTTAAAATTCGGAGTAAAACCCCTCCAACCATTTAAAAACTTTTTGATGCTCATCAGCTTTTGGTCAGAAAACTTGTATCATCTTCATGCATGCATATCTCTTTGACAACTTATCCAAAATGAACGATTTTTGATTTCAAACTCAAGTTCTCTGAGATAGCTTTCTAAAGAATCCAAAATCATGTGATTTGGTGGACTTATGAAGGTTCAACCAATGAAAACAAGTTAGTGGTGTAGGCTGTCCCATGGTGGCAGATTGCACATGCACGACTTTAAGAGGCCATATCTCCCTCAAAAATCACCCAAATGATGTGAAATTTGTCTCATTAGCTTGGTATATGTGTTATCTAGAAAATCCGTCTTGAAGTTCGTGATTTGGTGGAGAAATGAATTCTTTATGAAGCAAACATCCCTGACATGTAAATCTGAAAAATAAAAGGTGTCCACTGTTTTTGCAAAAATTCTTAAAATACGTAAAACCCTTCCAAAGATTATAAAAAATTCTGGGATTGTTGTTAATATCCCAAATTCCAGTAGGTAAAATTTTTGAAACCTAACTCCCTTTGGAACTAGGTTTATTGGTGACACCTTTGCATTGGAACAAATCTGCCAGAAGTGGAATATTTCAAAAATGTTATTTTACAAACATTCCTAATTCCCATGTCCTTGGATAATAATCTTATGTAACAAAAAGTCATTTTATATTAAAATGAACTTATTAAAATATAGTAAAGGCATTATATGGATATCGGAATTGATTTATTATTTACGGACCGTAAAATTTAGAACTCAAGACAATTACGTTTGTATTAGGGCATTGGTAGAATCGGAGCCGGGACTTAACCTCGCACTAATCAATCGCTTAGAAACGCTTAACCACAAGGTGAGTATTCATAGCCACACTTTTTACCGTTTTTACGTGTTTTGGGGTGAAAAGCGTGTTTATAAATGAATGTGAAAAATTGTGAAAAATATTGCGAAATGAAATGAAATGAAATGTATTGTGAGCTAAATTTTGATATGTTGAGGCATGATATAGTGAGCCTGAAATGAAAATGTCCCCTGTAACTACTATTAACCCATAGCAATAGGCCTATAATACATGTGGATAGCGCTATTTGGATTGACATACCCACCTTAAACTGACGAGTGATAGGTGCACTGTATTGAATAGAGATTCTACCCCGGTGGGATTTAGTCCCCCCGTTGAGGTAGAATAGGGGCGTAGCAATGTCATGAAATGGAGCATTGTAGTAACTCATAGTTAAATAACATGCGATTAACAAATCACCCGGGAAATTTACTCACATTTGATACTAAACTTGAAATGGAGTGAGCAAACACGTTCACTATAAAAGGGTTCACTGTAAACTGATTTTGAAAACTCAGTGAATAAAAAGGATTCACTATAAATGATTACGAATATTCAGTGAATAAAAAGGTTCACTGAAAATGTTGTTGCATTTAACTGTTTTGTGCATATTAAAACCTGTGAACTCACCAACTCTCGTAGTTGACGTTTGTTTTAACATGCTTTTCAGGAAATCCGAAGGTTTGATTTGGCTAAGTTGTGGAATTTTGTTATCACCAATCTAATTATGAAATTTATTTTCATTTTGTAAAAGATCTGTAAACCTTAACTTATGGTTGGATTGTACAACTTCGTAAACGTAATTTAATGTTTGATAATGAATGATTGGTGCTATTTATCTCCTATCGCAATGAAATCTAGACTGTTACACCTTGCGGTTCCGCTTTAGCGGGGTGTTACATATTTGGTATCAGAGCCATAGGTTATTGAGAACATCGGTTTTTCATAAAAACCAGTACTATAACCAACCTTCTTTCTAAAATAAGATTAAACTTTTAAATTATAAGATTTCAAAGTAGGAGAATTTAAATACTTGTGTGATTAGGATAGGTGCTATTCTGATATATCATAGATATGCGGAGCCTGATCACCTACGCCTAGCCATGATATAAATAGGATAAGACTTATAAATTAATCATACTGCCAGATTTTCTTTTTAGTTGAAACTTTCTAAGATTTCCTGAAAAATGTATTTAGTGTGAGTTTGCATAAGCACATCATGATGTTGATATTTACTATAACACTTACGCGTTTAAGAAAAGTAACGCCTTTGTTGATCACTCCTGCGTTAGCGCTTAGGATGTCACTAGTATTTGAATGCGCGTTAATAAGTTATGCGGACACTACAATCACTATGCCGAACACTATTACTTAGACTTCGGGAGAGGACCCGTCTAAGCGTTACGATCCCGACATTGGAGTAACAAGTGAGGACATTTAAGCGATCCACCTTCGTTTACCCCAACAAGTGTCTTACCTGAACCTACACCAATTATTCCTACGCCTAACCCGAACCTCCCAGCACCTCATATGAGACAACTCAGAAGACAGTTGCGGCAACCTTTCAGAGTGGACTGGCAATAACTCATTGGGGTAATGCAAGATGATTTCGTATCCTTTCGGGGATATTGATCGCTCATAATATTAGTATGGCACAAGGAGAGGCTTGAACTATGCGAACACTCGCCGACGAACTGCAAAATAGTCGAAGCAGGGCATCAAGATAGAACTGGGCCACAATTTAGTTAACAAACTTGGCGCATCTCTTGGAGGAAGGTACCACCAATGTTGTGGAGAATGTTATGACGGAAAGAAGGACGACTAGGAGAGTTGACTTGTGCTGGCAAGTTGTGGTGATACTGTTGGCAAAGTCGATCTTTTCAAATGTAACTCTCATGAATTTGAAAGAATTTCAAAAATGCACTTTTTGGTTGTTCCATTTAAACCTCATTATGGGCAAGTAAGATGTTTTAAGGATGCATTAGTATCAAATTTCTACCCTTCAGATATGTGTTAAACTTTTACGAAGTTAATTTTTATTAAATCACAAGGACATTCTTAGCGAGTTTATTTTAAAGAAATTATCATAAATAAAATACAAATATTTTCGAACATTCGTTAGAGACAACTTTTAATCAAATATGCATTTTGCAAAGGATTTAGAACCGTATTTTCCAGAAGAAACACACGTAGCTAGAAAGTGAACCGTGAGAATTAATCAATCAACATTGCTCAACTGATAGCCCAACAAGTCCAAGAAGTCGTACCTACCATAGTCACTCAAGTTACTACCAACCTTGTCGCAAACAGAAGAAATAAGGAAGTCGTAGAATCCATCGAATGGAAAGATGGTAATAAAAGGAAGTAGAGCACTAGTCAGAAGAGACATCCCAAGGTCATTCAGATAAAAGTCGAAAAGAAGTCAGAAATTTTGGAAGTAAAGACCCATGAGTCAAGACAGTATATGGACTCCCCTCCAAAATGTATTAGATATAACTGGAACCACCCATGAGCTTGTATTTTGGGTACCAAGGACAACCTAGTCGGTTACACGACTCGTTACTATAAAAAGGAAAGGAAGGTCAGAAGGACCGGAAAGAGTGCTAAGAGTACAGAACCCTAAACCACTCTAAAGATAGGTATTTCACGCTGAATAAAGGCTTAAGCAGCACCAAGAGGACGAACAAAGCAACGCAAGCCAATCAAAGAGATTAAGGATGCAAGGCTCAAGGAAGGGCATTCGCATTGGGAACTAAAAAGGGTTCACCAAGATCTAGTATAGTGACATGCATGAAAATGCGAGGTCATCTACGGAAAGGATGCGTGGCGTTCATGGCGCACGTCATAGATAAGAAAGCAAAGGAGAAGCAAATCCAAGATATTCCAGTTGTGCGAGAATTTCCTGAGGTATTTCTGGAAGAGTTACCTGGATTGCCTCCACAACGACAAGTAGAGTTCCACATTGACTTAGTTCCCGGAGCAGGCCCCATAGCGAAGTCGCCATATCGTCTAGTGCCGTCCGAGATGCAGGAGCTGTCAAATCAACTTCAAGAGCTGTTAGATAAGGGATTCATCCGACCCAGCTCTTCACCTTGGGGAGCCCCCGTGCTATTTGTCAAGAAGAAGGATGGATCTTTTCGCATGTGCATCGATTATAGGGAGCTGAACAAGATCACCATCAAGAACCGATACCCTCTTCCACGCATCGATGATCTGTTCGATCAATTGCAGGGAGCTACGTACTTCTCCAAGATCGATCTTCGATCCGGATACCATCAAATGCGAGTTCGTGAGGAAGATGTTGCAAAAACGGCGTTCAGAACTCGTTATGGTCATTATGAGTTCTTGGTCATGCCTTTTGGTTTGACGAACGCTCCAGCAGTTTTTATGGACCTGATGAACCGAGTATGTCGACCGTACTTGGATAAGTTCGTGATTGTCTTCATAGACGACATCCTGATTTATTCGCAGAGCAAGAAGGACCATGAGCAACATTTAAGGTTGATATTAGAACTACTCAAAGCTGAAAAGCTTTATGCCAAGTTTTCAAAGTGCGAATTTTGGATTCGAGAAGTACACTTTTTGGGTCATGTAGTGAATAAAGAAGGAATACATGTCGATCCAGCCAAGATCGAGGCTATAAAGAAGTGGGAAGCCCCGAAGACACCGACAGAAATTCGGCAATTTCTCGGTTTGGCAGGCTACTACCGGCGATTCATTGTAAATTTCTCCAAAATTGCGCAGCCGCTGACAACCTTAACGCAAAAAGACAAGAAGTTTATTTGGGGAGAGATACAAGAAGAAGCATTTCAATTGCTCAAGCATAAGTTGTGCAATGCACCCGTTCTGGCTTTACCCGAAGGAACGGACAACTTCGTGGTGTATTGCGATGCTTCACATCAAGGCTTGGGATGTGTCTTAATGCAGAACGAGAAAGTCATCGCTTATGCATCCAGACAACTGAAGGTCCACGAGAAGAACTACACCACTCATGACTTGGAGCTCGGAGCAGTAGTGTTTGCCCTTAAGATTTGGAGACATTATCTTTACGGCACCAAATGCACCATCTATACGGACCATAAGAGCCTCCAGCATATTCTCGATCAGAAAATGCTGAACATGAGGCAAAGAAGGTGGGTTGAGTTGCTCAGTGATTACGACTGCGAGATTAAGTATCATCCAGGGAAGGCGAATGTTGTAGCTGATGCGCTAAGCAAGAAGGAAAGCGTGAAGCCTACAAGGACGAGAGCAATGGGAGTGATAGTGCAGACCAGCCTGAAAAGTCAGATATTGGCAGCTCAGAGAGAAGCTCTGAAGGCTGACAATTTAAAGAAGGAGACACTTCACAGGATGGAGGAGGAATTTGGGTTCTGAAAGTCGATCAGTTAAGGAAATTGATCATGGATGAAGCTCATCAATCAAAGTACTCGATACACCCAGGTTCTGACAAAATGTACAAAGGGCTGAAGGAACACTATTGGTGGCCTGGAATGAAGAAGGATATCGCCACCTATGTGAGCAAATGTCTGACCTGTGCAAGAATCAAGGCAGAACACCAGAAACCGTCAGGACTATTACAGCAACCGGAAATCCCAGAATGGAAATGGGAGCGGATATCAATGGATTTCGTGACCAAGTTACCCAAGACTAAAAAGGGCCATGATTCGATTTGGGTAATCGTTGACCGACTCACGAAATCTGCGCATTTCTTACCAATAAGGGAAACTTATAGCATTGATAGGCTCGCGCAATTGTATGTCGATGAGATAGTTATGCGACATGGAGTGCCGATCTCGATTATCTCCGATAGAGACAGCAGATTCACCCCACGATTTTGGCAGTCACTACAGGCAGCATTAGGTACCAGCGTGGATTTAAGCACCGCCTATCATCCGCAAACCGACGGTCAGACAGAAAGGACCATACAAACACTGGAGGATATGCTGCGTGCATGTGTGTTAGAATTCGGAGGCAGCTGGGATGATCATCTATCATTAGTTGAATTCTCCTACAACAACAGTTATCATGCAAGTATTCAGTGTGCCCCATACGAAGCACTGTATGGACGCAAGTGCAGATCCCCACTCAACTGGCTGGAAGTGGGAGAAAGTCGACTGCTTAGACCTGACATCGTGCAGGAGACCACTGATAAGATTAAGCTGGTGCAGGAGAAGCTTAAAACAGCCAGGGATCGCCAGAAAAGCTACGCTGATAATCGGCGAAAGCCGTTAGAATTCCAAGTTGGCGATAGAGTGCTCCTAAAGGTATCACCTTGGAAAGGACTGATAAGATTTGGAAAGAAAGGGAAGTTGAGCCCGCAATTTCTTGGGCCGTTCAAAATCTTGGAAAGAATCGGGCCAGTCGCCTACAGATTGGACTTACCCTCGGAGCTCAGCTCTATTCACGAAACGTTTCATGTGTCCAATCTAAAGAAATGTCTGTCGAAAGAGACAATGATCTTGCCTTTGGAGGAAATACAAATCGATGAACAACTGCGCGCCGCGGAGGAACCTATTGAGATCCTTGATCGAGAAATCAAGCAACTCTGGCGCAGTAAAATACCGATTGTCAAGGTGCGATGGAACTCCAGGCACGGACCAGAGTTTACCTGGGAGCGGGAGGCGTTCATGAAAGACAAGTACCTGCATCTCTTCACAAAGAACCCCTGCGGTAGCAGCAAGAATTAAATTTCGGGACGAAATTTCTTTCAACCGGGGGTAAATGTGACAACTGTCAGTTTTGACCTTCAGGTTAGCTACTCGTTAACTCACACAATAGCGTTTCCGTAGGTTAAAAACTAGTTATTTAAGTTTCTAAATGAAACTAGGTTAGTTTGCGTGAAAAATTTAGGCTAAAACCTAAAAGTCCCGAAAACTGCCCGAAAAAGCCCGTACCGGTCCGAAATCGTCCGAAAATCCTATAATGCCAAAATTTAAAGTCAAATTATCTAAAATAAAAGACTTTGTTAAAAATATAAGTAAACTAATTTAAGTGATCCAAAAATTTCCCTCGAAAAATCGGTTCCTACCGAAATCGCAGCAAAACCCGGTACTGCGTTTGATTACGCAGTGTAAGTTTAACTCTTCTATTTTTTTTAAAAAATGTGTGAGAGAGAATGGGTGGGCCCCACTTGGCCGGCCACCCCCCCCCCCCTTTAACCAATCTCTCTTTTCTTTTTTCTTCTTTTTCCATAAAACCATCATCACACCTTTACACCATTTCATTTTCAAACCTCACTCTCTCTCTACCCTTTTTCTCTCACTAAAACTCTCTCAATCCTCCTCATATTTCCAGCCCTTATTCAACCAAAAATCTGAGTTTTAAAGAAGATTAAATCAAGGTTTGAAGCTCTCATTTGTTAGTGTCAGATTTATAATAGAAGTTGAGGGACCATTTGTGAACATTTTCTATTTCTTAGGAATGAGGTATAAATACCTCATTGCCTTGTATTGTACTCTAAGTCTTTCATTATCAATGACATATGAGTTTCACATTTTCTCTCTCTACTTTCTCTCTCTACTAGATATCATTTTTTTCATGTTAGATTGATTCATCTTGCACTTACAAGTGGTATCAGAACTGGATTTGCTGATTGTATGAAGATCTATCATGTGAATTTGTTGAAGATTTGAAGAAAATGGAGAAAACTTGAAGAATTCTAGTTTTGGAGCAAATTTGAAGACATATTACTTGATTATTCATGAAATCGTATGTAATTTCATGAATCTATCAAGTTTTATGCATTAGGAGTGAATTAGAATCATTTAGAAGTATTCAGATTTGAATTTTTAGTTGAAAAAAGCTGAAAATCGAGTTTTGTTCGTAAATCTTCATATGTCTCGAGTCAATCTTCATATGTCTCGAGTGGTAGCTAGGTGGTAGGTAGAATTCGAGCAGAAAGATGTATAACTCGAGCAACATTAAGGTTGGCTCGAGTTAAGTATCTCAAGCAGAAGAGAGTTTAGCTCGAGTTGTAGTTCTCGAGCAGTATTAGTGTTTGGCTCGAGTTGATTATCTTGAGTGAAGAAGATTTTGGCTCGAATTGATTTTGGCTCGAGTTGATTTTGGCTCGAGTTAAGTATCTCGAGTGAGGAAGAGTTTGGCTCGAGTTGAGTGACTCGAGTTAGCAGTATTAGAACTTGACTCGAGTTGAGTATCTCGAGCCAAGTTGTTAAAGTAGCTCGAGTTGGAGGTTGGATTTTGACTCGAGTTGGTTGCAGTATCTCGAGTCAAGCTGTTGGTGTGGCTCGAGTTGAATGTTTGTCTCTAGTTAAGACATTGAGTAACTCGAGCAAAGTCTTAAGTTTTGCATCTCGAGTCTAATCTCTGTGGATCTCAAGCATTATTTTCATGTGTCTCGAGTGAAGCATTGTATCTCGAGTTATAAAGTTGGAATTCTTCAAATTCACAAAACTGATATTTCTCATAAAATTAGTAATAAAGATCCGTTTTAAAGATGAGTCTTGCTAATCGAAGAGATGATATGTCAATGGGATCAGAGACCAAAGCACCGGTGCTATTCAAAGATGAGTATGAATTATGGGTCTCACGATTCAAGCTATACATTAGGAGAAAGAAAGATGGAGATAAAATTCTTCATTCGATTTTACATGGACCTCATCCTATCCCAGTTACCACACTTGATGGAAGACAAGTGCCAAAAGAATTTTCAGAGATGGATGTGGCTGAAAGAGAACGGTTTATGATTGATGTTGAAGCTCAAAACTGTCTAATTCAAGCAATTCCAAATGAAATCTTTCGCAAGTTAGATAGTTATGATGAGTCAGCAAAATCTATTTGGGATCAGCTACAAAAGATAATGATGGGTTCAAAGGTCGGAAATCAAATGAGGGTAACTAATTTGATGGATAGGTATGAAAATTTTAGAATGAAGGAGGATGAAACACTAGAAGAGACTTATGACAGGTTTGTAGAACTGATGAATGATATGAAGAAAAATAATATCATTCGATCAGAAATGGACTACATTGTGAAGTTCATCAACAATTTGTCTTCAGACTGGAAGCAATTTTCAAGATTTGTGAAGCAACACAAAGTTTTAAATGAGTTGAAAGTTTATGAGGTGTATGAGAATCTGTTATTGTTCGAGGAAGAGGTGAACGAAATTGCTGCTAAAAGGAAGAAGAAAGAAAAGTCCGAAGCTGATTCTATGGCATTGCTTGCTGAAAAGGAGAAAGCAAAGAAGAAAGTAAGAAAAGGGAAAGCTAAAGTGTTGGAAGTATTTGAAGATGAGGAAGAAGAGGATGAGGATGAATATGATGAAGATGAAAGAGATCAAATGTTGCAAAGCTTATTGAGTTTAACTGAGGCTTATAAGAAGAAGTATTATAATAGTCTGGATCAAACAACAGAAGATTTTCTACAAGAGGTGGACGAGGTTTTAACAGAAACTACATGCAAAGTTCACAAGGATATCCTCCTCGGGTTGAAAATCAGTATGTTGACAGATATGCAACAAAGAAAGAGGAGGTTGTCAAAGATACTCCAGAGAAAACAGAGGAAAAGAAAGGCCAAGTTGGTATTACATGTTATAAGTGTGGAAAGACAGGTCATATTGCTAAAGGGTGTACTACTAAGATGTCAAAAGTGGAACTGCTGAGGAAGAAGTTGGAGCTAGAAGAGAAGCAAGAACAAGGATTGGTGTTGATGGCTGATGGCTGATGATGAAGAATGGCTGGATTATTCTGACAATGATGATCAAGCACAGATGTGTTTTATGGGCTTAATGGAGGAAGAATCAGAATCTGATGAAGAAATAGAGAGTAAAGGAGAAACTTCAATGGTACGTTCTGTCTCTCTTGATGATCATAGTAGAAAAATGCTTGAGGTGACAACATTAATTCATAACAAGAATAAAGAACTCGAACTTGTCATTTTAAAACAAACTAATGAAATTACTGATTTGTTGCAACAAAAAGAACAATTAAGTTCTCAATGTGCACAATTGCAACAATCAGTGAATGAGTTTGAGACAATTCGAGCTGAACATAAGTCACAAAAGCTGGAAATTGATTTTTTAACCATCAGCTTGAGTGTGGAAAAAGAAAATGTTTCTAAGCTAAATAAGATGCTTTCAGATCTTGATCTTAAACTTCATAAGATAGGTCAAACTGAGCATACAATTTTCTTGAATAAACAAGTTGAGTTTAGAGATTATTACTCCAAAGGTCTTGGGTACACAAATCCAAATTATTTGAAAAAGACCCTTGGAGTTAAAAATCCAAATCACTTGCAAAAAGCTCTTAAAGAAAATGCAGCATTTTATGACCTTACAAGCATGTTAACGAGTAAGAGGTTTCCTTCATTAAAAGGTTTTCTAATGAAGGAAGAATTTTCAGAGATGCAACATATGAAACTACATGATCCTCTATATCATGATTCTAAATATCATAGGGTCAAGTTTGTGTATAATGATGATACTCTGAAGATTAAATCCAATTCACTTAAGGATGATCCAGTATATTTTGTATACCCAGAATCATCAAACAATATTGTGAAACCATACATATCAACCAAGGAGTTGGAATGTAAAGTTTCAGAGCTTGAGAAGCAAATTGAAGATTTGAAAATTCAGAACTCAAATCTCTTAACTAAGTCAAAGAATTTTCTTCATTGGAATACTACTGATGTTGATTCTGAACCAACTTCACTGGTGTCAGAAATTCTAAATGATTTAATTTGTAATGTGTCAACATCAGTAGAAACCAGAAATTCTTCTCAAGATAACTCTGGGTTAAACCAAAATCTGAAAGAGGGTGTTGATGATGAGCAGGAAAAAGTTGTTCGTGTTGTTAATAATAAAGGTTATTTTGAATTCAAAGAACCCTCAGCAATGTCAACTGATGATGTTGAGGTTCTTTATGATTTTGATTCTCTTAATTCAAAACAACCCATAATTGATGAAATATCTTCTGTTCCATCATCTTCAACAACACCGACAAATGGTTTATCTTCAATTGATTTGTCAAAAAGTGGTAGTGAATTGGGTGAATCTTCACAGGAATCAAAGAAGCTATCTCTTGAAAATTCTGAACCCGTGTACTCATCAACAAGATCAAAAGTTTGTCATTTTCATGATGAAATCTCTTATTTAGAAAAGAAACATGACAAGGAAAAGCAAAGTTTTCAAAATACAATTAAACAGTTAAAGACAGAACTTTCTCGTCAAAAGTGTGATACAATATTTTGGAACAGCAAATGTGTAACCTTAACAAAGAACTATGATAGTCTAGTTGAAAGACTGTCTATATATGAAGAAGGTCATCACTATGCTGGGAAAAACCAAAAGATTGCTCATACTCCAGTCACTCATGCATATATCAACAATGTTCAGTTCTCTCAGGGAGTAAAATCTATGTTACGGAAATTCCAGCATCACATTGATTTGAAAAAGCAAAATCCGAACATGGTGTTTCCTGAGGAAACTGAACAAGTCATTCCAACTGGTCAACCTAAGTTGAAACCTTTTGATATATGTACTAATCCATCTACAGGAAGTTCCAACAGTGTGAGCCTTGAGAAGTCCAGAAAGAAGAGGTCAACGAAGAGAAATGTTAAGAAATTAGATTTTAGTATGAAATATGCAAATAGCAAGTTTAGTGTGGGAAACAACCTGAATTCTAAAAATAATGTACCTTCCAAATTCAATTCTATGAATAAAAGGTCTACATCTGTTTCTTCAGTTTCTCATGCTTCACGTTCCTCACAGAATATGCATCATACTAAATCTAATTTCTCTACTACTCTTCGCTACTCTGTTCCTACATATGTTCCATATCATGTTTTTAATATGCTTAAAGGAACAACGTATTACTGGGACTCAATAGCTTGTACTTTTAAGAGTAATACACGGAGTGGACCCATTTTAAAATGGGTTCCTAAATCCATCTGATTTCCTCATTGCAGGCCAGTCATAAATGGTACCTCGATTCTGGGTGTTCCAAACATATGACTAGGAGGAAAGAGCTTCTGTCTAATTACAGAGAAGAATATGGAGGCTCAGTCAAATTTGGCAATAATGAACTGTCACCAGTTGTGGGTCATGGAGATATTGTGTGTAAGGATATTACAATCAATAATGTAGCACATGTCGAAGGTTTGAATCATAACCTATTCAGTATTGGCAAATTTTGTGATAAAGATTTAGAGGTAAATTTTAATAAACGTCGATGTGCTGTCAGAACTGAATGGGGTAGAGAATTATTAGTTGGCACTCGGAAAACTAATCTCTATACGATCAAACTTCGACATATGCTTGCAAAGAAATCTCAGTGTCTCATCACTAAGAAGTCATCTCATCAATCTTTACTTTGGCATCGTCGACTTTCTCATTTGAATTACAGATATCTTGACAGACTGGTCAAAGAAAGGTTAGTATCTGGCATTCCAATGATTAAGTTTGAACCCGATCAAATGTGCTCAGGTTGTGCTCAAGGAAAAATGAAAAGAGCGTCTCATCCCCCAAAACCTGAACAAGGGTCCAAATCTCCGTTGAGTTTAATTCATATGGATCTGTGTGGTCCGATGAAAGCTGTCAGTCTAGCAGGTAGAAAATACGTTTTAGTCATCGTTGATGATTATTCACGCTATACTTGGACAAGGTTTTTGAAAACAAAAGATGAAACTTCGAATTTAATAATAAATTTCATCAAAGCTGTTCAAGTACAGCTTAAACTACCTGTTCAGACTGTCAGATCAGATAATGGGACGGAGTTCAAAAATCAAGTATTAAAAGGTTTTTACAATTCATTAGGAATTACTCAAACTTTTTCTGCAGCACGAACTCCTGAACAAAATGGTGTAGTTGAGCGTCGTAATCGTACGTTAGTTGAAGCAGCTCGGTCTATGTTGGCTCAAAGTCAATTACCTCAGTACCTATGGGCTGAAGCTGTGAATACTGCGTGTTACACACAAAATAGGTCTATTATTCATCGGAGATTTGGAAAAACACCCTATCACGTTTTGTTTGGAAGAATTCCAAATATTGATTACTTTAAAGTGTTTGGGTGTCCTTGTTTTGTTCTTAATGAAACCGAGAATCGGGGAAAGTTTGGACCTAAGTCTGATGAGATGATTTTTGTGGGATATTCAGATTGTTCAGTTGCTTATCGAGTTTTTAATAAAAAGTCAAGAGTTGTGTACGAAAGTGTAAATGTTAGATTTGATCCATTTGTTGAATTGTCTTCAACTGTATCTTCCAATGCAGATACTGTGTCTAACAATGTTGTGTTTACAGATGCATCTTCATCCACAACTAGCTCCATTGATCCTCTAGCTACATCCACTGAGTTAGACAGTTTGTTTGAGTATTTTTATGATGACTTGTACGGTACTAATCAAATATCTTCGTCTAATGTAGGTATCTCATCTACCCCTTCGAGTTCGACTACTCCCTCATCTGAAGTTTCTCCCACATCATCTATACCATGTTCAGATCTTCCTAGTCTTGTCCCCTCACCTTCATCATCTCCCATAGTTATGGATACTCTTCATCCAGATATTATAATAGATTCTCATGATCAGTCGTCTTCTCATGAAGTTGCTCATAATGATTCTATTCCTGAAGGGCATGAACCACTTACTATGCATCCTACATCAACTGACAATATCTTGGAACCATCTTCTGTAAATAATCAAACACCTTTACCACATACTGCCAAATGGACAAAGGATCATCCTATTGATCTGATCATTGGTGATCCTACTTCTGGTGTTCAAACACGAGCTGTTTCCGCAAATGAGTGCAACTTCTCCGTATTTTTGAGTAACATTGAACCAACACGTGTATCTGATGCTTTACAAGACTCTGATTGGGTTACTGCTAAGCAAGAGGAGCTCAATCAGTTTGAGGCTTTAAAAGTGTGGCGGTTGGTCAAGTTACCTGAGTCTAAATCAGTTATTGATACGAAGTGGTTATTCAAAAACAAGAGAGATGCGAATAATATAATTGTTCGTAACAAAGCACGACTTGTGGCCAAAGGTTATCGTCAACAGGAGGGCATTGATTACGATGATACTTTTGCACCTGTTGCTCGACTTGAAGCTATTCGCATGTTTCTGGCATATGATGCTTACAAAGATTTCACTGTTTTTCAAATGGATGTCAAAACAGCATTTCTATATGGTCATTTGAAAGAAGAAGTATATGTAGCTCAACCAGAGGGATTTGTTGATAAAGAACATCCAGATTATGTCTATGTTCTAGACAAAGCTTTATATAGCTTAAAGCAAGCACCACGTGCTTGGTATGAGGAGTTGTCTAAACATCTACTTTCCAAGGGTTTCAAGAAAGGTTCGGTGGATTCAACATTGTTCTTGATGAAGGAAGCGAACATATTGTGGTCATTCAGATCTATGTTGATGACATTATCTTTGGCTCAACTAGTCGGGAATTGTGTAAAAAGTTTGAGACTGTCATGACTGAAGAATTTAAGATGAGTATGATGGGAGAGATCAATTTCTTTCTTGGTCTTCAAATTCGACAATTTTCAGATGGCATTTTCGTAAATCAATCTAAGTATATCTTTGATTTACTTAAGAAGTATGATATGTCTGGATGTCATTCGATAGGAACTCCAATGGCTACTGGTAATTCAATTGGTCCAGATCATGAAGGAAAGGAAGTAGATTTGAGGAATTATAGAAGTATGGTTGGTTCTTTAATGTATCTCACTGCCAGCAGACCTGATATCATGTTTGCAACATGTGTGTGTGCTAGATATCAAGCCAAACCAAAGGAGTCTCACTTAGCAGCAGTTAAGCGTATTTTTCGATACTTAACGGGGACACCCTACTATGGCATTTGGTATCCAAAAGGTCTCGGATTTGAGCTACAAGCGTATACTGATGCTGATTATGGAGGCTGCAATATGGACCGGAAGAGTACATCAGGTCATTTGCAATTCCTGGGTAATGAGTTGGTTTCATGGGCTTCTAAAAAGCAACAGTGTGTCTCTACTTCTACTGCGGAATCTGAATATGTTGCTGCTGCGAGTTGCTGTTCGCAAGTACTTTGGATGCAGTCGCAACTTCGTGATTATGGTCTTGAATACAAAAAGATTCCCATCTATTGTGATTCTAAGAGTGCAATAGCCATCTCAGCTAATCCGGTTCAACACTCGAAAACCAAACACATTGATATCAGGTATCATTTCTTAAAGGACAATGTGGAAAAAGAAAATATAGAGATGTATTTTGTCAATACTGAATATCAACTTGCTGATTTGTTTACTAAGGCTCTAGATGAGAAACGCTTTAAATTTCTCATCTCTAGACTTGGTATGATTGACAAAAAGATTGTATAATCTGTATTTCTTTTTATACATAGCAGTATAATGGAATACTGAATTCAGTATGGTCATTGAACTTCTATGTATATTTTGAAATATAGTTTATTTGTTTCATTTGTTGTTTATGATTCAAGTTGAGTGTTTTTGGTATTTTTTCTTATTCTTTTTCCTTATGATTCCTAATGTGTTTGTTTCTTCTGAGTATATGGTTTTGTCAAGGGGAGCTTATCTGGTACAGGTTAGTACAGTTGCTGTGGTTTTTTGCTTCGTACAGGTAAATTCAGGTATGCACAGTTTTAGGGGGAGTATTACAGATGTTTCATTGTAGGGGGAGTAATTGACTCGAGATGTGAACGTTACAAGTTACTCGAGCCTTGTGCTTGAGTAGTGTTTTATTTTTGAGTCATGTATCTCGAGTGACTTATCTCGAGTCTGGCTCGAGTTAGTTATTTTAGTTAAGATGTATGTGTCTCGAGTCATTATCTCGAGCCATATAACTCGAGTCAAGTATCTCGAGCCGTTTCAACTCGAGACCATTTTTGTTTTCTAGTCGTTTAACTCGAGACAAGTACTCGAGCCTTGTATCTCGAGTCACATAACTCGAGTTATAGATCTCGAGTGGTTTTATTGGTTTGATTCAGTTTGACTCGAGACAAGTACTCGAGCCTTGTATCTCGAGTCACATAACTCGAGTTATAGATCTCGAGTGATTTTATTGGTTTGATTCAGTTTGACTCGAGACAAGTACTCGAGCCTTGTATCTCGAGTCACATAACTCGAGTTATAGATCTCGAGTGGTTTTATTGGTTTGATTCATTTCGATTCGAGACAATTACTCGAGTCTTGTATCTCGAGTCACATAACTCGAGTTAGAGATCTCGAGTGATTTTATTGATTTCTCTTGACTCGAGTTCTAGTGGTTGATTTAGTTACTATCTTGGTGCAGGTAACTCGAGTGATGTCTCGAGACATGCACTCGAGACATATATCTCGAGTGCTTGTGTGTATCTCGAGTTCCAGTGGTTATGTTGATACATATTACAATTGAACGTATCTCGAGTTTATGTTGTTTTATCAAAGGTAAAGATAGCTTACATGTTATAACTTCGATTTTTGCTCATTTTGGAGCTTCTTCCTACTTTCTTTGAGGTTTAAACCCTCATTTATATTTTAATCACAATCTTGATGTTTGAGGATGAGATTGAACCTTAGAAATGTGTTAAAACATTCAAAAGAGGTGAAAATCAATGAATCTTCCGTAAGAACACAAGTTTGATTTCAAAAATCTTGTTGTTGATGTTTTTGATCATCATTTTGGGGCTGGACTTTATTGATAGTTCATGCATGTTTATTGATGATGATAATGCATATTTCATCTATTTATTTGTTAAATGATATGAGTTTTTGGTTTAATAGCAAGAAACCCCAAGAAATCTTGTGATTTTATGTGTTTTGATGGATGAAAATGGGGTTTTGATTCTGGACAGAATCTGTCTGATTTTTCATGTGTGTTTGGACGTCTCAAAAGTATAGTAAACTAAGGTATTTTTCTACAAAAATTTGATAGATTAAAATTTGATGAGTTAGGAAGAAAATCCCTTTTGAATCACTTAAAAATTCGGAGTAAAACCCCTCCAACCATTTAAAAACTTTTTGATGCTCATCAGCTTTTGGTCAGAAAACTTGTATCATCTTCATGCATGCATATCTCTTTGACAACTTATCCAAAATGAACGATTTTCGATTTCAAACTCAAGTTCTCTGAGATAGCTTTCTAAAGAATCCAAAATCATGTGATTTGGTGGACTTATGAAGGTTCAACCAATGAAAACAAGTTAGTGGTGTAGGCTGTCCCATGGTGGCAGATTGCACATGCTCGACTTTAAGAGGCCATATCTCCCTCAAAAATCACCCAAATGATGTGAAATTTGTCTCATTAGCTTGGTATATGTGTTATCTAGAAAATTCGTCTTGAAATTCGTGATTTGGTGGAGAAATGAATTCTTTATGAAGCAAACATCCCTGACATGTAAATCTGAAAAATAAAAGGTGTCCACTGTTTTTGCAAAAATTCTTAAAATATGTAAAACCCTTCCAAAAATTATGAAAAATTGTGGGATTGTTGTTAATATCCCAAATTCCAGTAGGTAAAAATTTTGAAACCTAACTCCCTTTGGAACTAGGTTTATTGGTGACACCTTTGCATTGGAACAAATCTGCCAAAAGTGGAATATTTCAAAAATGTTATTTTACAAACATTCCTAATTCCCATGTCTTTGGATAATAATCTTATGTAACAAAAAGTCATTTTATATTAAAATGAACTTATTAAAATATAGTAAAGGCATTATATGGATATCGGAATTGATTTATTATTTACGGACCGTAAAATTTAGAACTCACGACAATTACGTTTGTATTAGGGCATTGGTAGAATCGGAGCCGGGACTTAACCTCGCACTAATCAATCAATTAGAAACGCTTAACCACAAGGTGAGTATTCACAGCCCCACTTTTTACCGTTTTTACATGTTTTGGGGTGAAAAGCGTGTTTATAAATGGATGTGAAAAATTGTGAAAAATATTGCGAAATGAAATGAAATGAAATGTATTGTGAGCTAAATTTTGATATGTTGAGGCATGATATAGTGAGCCTGAAATGAAAATGTCCCCTGTAACTACTATTAACGCATAGCAATGGGCCTATAATACATGTGGATAGCGCTATTTGGATTGACATACCCACCTTAAACTGACGAGTGATAGGTGCACTGTATTGAATAGAGATTCTACCCCGGTGGGATTTAGTCCCCCCCGTTGAGGTAGAATAGGGGCGTAGCAATGTCATGAAATGGAGGATTGTAGTAACTCACAGTTAAATATCATGCGATTAACAAATCACCCGGGAAATTTACTCACATTTGATACTAAACTTGAAATGGAGTGAGCAAACACGTTCACTATAAAAGGGTTCACTGTAAACTGATTTTGAAAACTCAGTGAATAAAAAGGATTCACTATAAATGATTACGAATATTGAGTGAATAAAAAGGTTCACTAAAAATGTTGTTGCATTTAACTGTTTTGTGCATATGAAAATCTGTGAACTCACCAACTCTCGTAGTTGACGTTTGTTTTAACATGCTTTTCAGGAAATCCGAAGGTTTGATTTGGCTAAGTTGTGGAATTTTGTTATCACCAATCTAATTATGAAATTTATTTTCATTTTGTAAAAGATCTATAAACCTTAACTTATGGTTGGATTGTACAACTTTGTAAACGTAATTTAATGTTTGATAATGAATGATTGGTGCTATTTATCTCCTATCGCAATGAAATCTAGACTGTTACACCTTGCGGTTCCGCTTTAGCGGGGTGTTACATTTGCTGGCCTTAACTAACTCCCCGTTAGAATATTCAATTAAATGCTCCTCTTTCAAATTCTGTGACTTCTTGTTTATCTTAGGCCTGAATTCTAACGACACATAACTTCTATCGGCTCCGGAATCAAAAAGCTCAGTAGTAGGATAGTTGTTGAGAAGAAACGTACCTGTGACCACATCAGGGTTCTGCCTTGCTTCCTCCGCTCCAATCACGAAAGCTCTTCCTCTAGCCAATCCTCCACGATTTCCTTGGTTTGCCGGCTGCGCCTGATTCGCGTAAGGCCTCTGATGTCGCTTCCTTTCATCTCATGGTGCCATAACTCAGCTTCCAGCTTTTGAATCTCGCTTCTTGGGCAGAATTCCTCCTTGAGCATCTTTTTAAAATCTTCCCAGGTAATCTGGCCGGTTACGTCACGGCCACGGGTTTGAACTTGGGTGTTCCACCAGGTTAGAGCTCGTCCTTGGAGTAGACAGGCGGCATACTCAACCTTGTTCCTCTCGAGACACTTACTAATGTGAAGAACATACTCCATGCCTTCAATCCATGCTAATAAACCGACTGCTCCCTCGGTTCCGTGGAATTCCTTAGGGTTACAGCTCCGGAAGGTTTTGTACGTACAATCTCTTTCTCTTGCTCCTTGATTGTTGTTTTGGTTAGTGTTAAACCCAGTTGCCACTTGGCTGACTATGTTGGGTAACGAAGCCATTACTTGTTCCGACACAAGTCTTGCAAGCTCCGGGTCTTGTCTTCTTGGAGGCATTTTTCTAAAACAATACCATATTCAACCGTTTTAGTGACTTCTACGCCACCTAAATGTAGTTACGCTTCTACCTACTTTTCACAATTCAAGTGCCATGCTATCCTATGCCATCACTTTAACATAGTGCTTTCAATCATTTTAAGCAACCACAATGAGCATGCAATCAAAACATTAATAGTAAATAACCATCGCATAAAATTTTGGGTTTTAAAATACCCGCTAAAACTACCCAAAATATTGTAGCAATTACAACCATCCACATAAAAAAAACATAATTGTCCAACAACTAGGCATCACGCCTCAAAATAACGGTTCATAAAAGAGTGTTCAATAAACGGTCTATCAAAAGATCCCACATCCTAGAACCTCACCCTCCAGACAGCCCAGCCATACAGGATGATAGCCAGAGCAATCACCATATACACAAGAGTGTACAGGTGATGGAGTGAGTCCATAGTGTGACCTAGGAGGGCCACGACTCGAGACAGCTGCTGGCTATCAGCTCCAGCCACACCAAGAAGAGAATCGATCATATGATCGTGGTGATCGATGTTGGGTGCAAAATCGGATTGTATCCGAGATCACAAGATTGTGCTAAAGTTGAGGTCAAAGGCAAAGTCAAAGTTGTTAAAAGAAAGTCAAAGCTTCATTGTTTTAGTGCTTTATTACTTTACTTGTAATTGTTTTGTATAGATAGGGTAGAAAGTGTAATTCATGTAAAGTGTAAGGTTTGTTAGTGTTGGGGTATAAATACCCAAAGTGAGTTAGTTTGTTAGTTAGAACATGCACATACGCTTCATTGTGAAAGAGAGTGATTTGAGAGAGTTTAACTTCTTAAGTGTGTGTGTTCTTGGTGTGGTTAGTGTGTGTAATCAATTCTCCAAGAATCAATGACATATGGCTTTCAAATCATTCTCTATTTGTTTGCATGTTGATTAGAGCTTGAATCTGGAACAACAAGTGGTATCAGAGCTGGAAATTCATTGAATCTGGTATGATTTATTGAGCTTTTTTATGTTTTTTTTTGAAAATGGAGGTTTGAGTTTTGATGTTCTTCATTTGATCATGATTTGGATCTGAATTTGATTGTTTGTGGTTAAAATGATGTTTTTACTGTGTTAGGAAGTGATTTAGAGTCAAAATTTGGTGATTTGAGTAGTAATTTTTGAGTTTTTTTTACCTTCTGCTCGGTTTTTTCTCGTTTTTCCGAATTCTGTTCATATTTTCCGAATTGGAATATTCAAAAATTCCGAATCGGAAAATATCAGTTTTCCGAATCGGATTTTTGAAATTTTCCGAATCGGAAAATTTTTTGGATTCGGAAATTGTGTTCGAAGTTTGTTATACTCATTTTCCGACTTGGTATTAGTCAAATTCCGATTCGGAAAACATCATTTTCCAATTCGGAAATTGCCCAAATACCAACTCGATTTTTTTCTCGGAACTCTTTCAAGTTTATCTTTTCCGATTCGGAAAACTACCTTTTCCGATTCGGAAAATTGAAAAGTCCGAATCGGAATATAGTGTTTTCCGAATCGGATTAGTTTAAGTAAAAAAAAAAAAGTTCAGTCAAAAAAAAAAAGAAAAGTCCGAATCGGAATATAGTGTTTTCCGAGTCTGGAAGCGTTTTTCGGGCGTGTTTTCACGTAAACTTTTTTAGACTTCTTATCTGATTCTACGGTGAAAAAGTTCAGTCATTTTTAAGAAGGTCATTTTTTCCCGAAAAATGCCGGTTTTTCCGAGATTTTGGTGATTTCCGGGAGGTTGTATTTTTGAACTAAGATTTCAATTTCGCGGTCAAAATCAACTTTCAAATTTTTGAAAAATATTTTTTCTCGGGATTTCACTAGTCACCGGTTGACTTTTCTGTTGACTTTTTGACTTTTGTCACTAACCTTTTCGTTGATCAAAAGAAGTGTTCAGATTAGCTACAGATTCTCAGATTTGTATACCTCCAGAAGTTCGGAAGAAATCTACCAGTTTCAGTGAATTACCGATCATATTCAAGTTCTGTGAAGATGTCTAGAGATTTATTAAGCATGGGTTCAAAGTCTAAACCTCCGGTTCTTCAAATTGGAGAATATCCTCAATGGCGTGTGAGGATGATTCAGTTTCTTAACAACATCGACAAGACACTCATGGTGAGCATCCAAGAAGGTCCGATCAAGCCGTACATTGATATTCCGGGCACCCCCGAGACTGCCACTACTCCTGCTATTGAACCAAGACGAGTGTTCAAACTCTTTCGGCATTACAATGAGCTCGAGAAGATTAAAGCTGAACTTGATGACAAAGCTCTTACTTTACTCACGATGGCCATTCCGAACGATTTGTTTAATCGTGTTGATAGTAGAAATACTGCGAAAGAGTTGTGGGATGAGTTGGAGAAACAGTTTCAAGGGACGGAGAGATCAATCCAAGCCAAGCTAAACCAAGCAATTGGAGCTTATGAAGGGTTTAAGGCTTTAGAGGGAGAAACACTTGCAGATTCTTATAGTCGGTTCAACATCATTCTGAATGATTTGAGGAGAAATGGGATGCAAAAGTCTACTTCTGAGATAAACTTCAAGTTCTTGAAGAATCTCAATCCAGAATGGGATCATTACTCGGTTAATCTTCAAATGAACAAGAATTTGGCGGAAGAAGACTTGCATGACTTGTATTCCATTCTTAGTCAACATGAAGTGAAAGTCAAAGATATTGTGATGAAGCAAAAGAGTATCTCTGATTCTTTGGCTCTTTTGACTGAAAAGAGTAAGAGTGTTCTCTCAAGTGGTTCAAAGAAGAAAAGTCATTCCAAGGCTTTAGTCACCGAGTTGTCTGTTTCTGATTCGGAAACTGTTGAAGATGAAAGTTCTGAATCCGATGTTGATTTGAAGCGAGTTGCCGACAAGCTTGCTCTTTTGTCTAGTTCGATTCACAAACGTTATGGGAAGAAGAAGTTCTATTCGAAACCCAAGTTCGATAACTACAAAAGAGACAAGTACAAGTCAAAGGATTATGAGAGAAGGCCGGAGAGGAAGACTTATGAGAAAGAAAAGACAGATGAGAAAGGCAATGTTTGTTACAACTGTGGCAAACCAGGCCATTTTCTCAAAGATTGTAGAGCACCGAAAGTCAGGGATTTTGACTACTACTCAAAGAAGGCTCAACTTGCTAAACACAAGAGTGAAGGTAAAGTTTTGATGGCGGAAGAGGAATGTTGGTATGATGATACTTCTGATGATGAGGATTCTGCTCATTTCACACAAGTTCACTACAATCTCATGGCTAGTGTGGAAGAAACCATCAACCTTCACAAACAGACCGAAGAAACAAATGAGGTAAGTCAAACTCCTTCTGACTCGGATATGTCTGATAATGATGAATGCTCTTTAGAAGAACAGTTTTTAATTTTAAAAACTGAATTTGATGACTTGAAAGAAAAGATTAAGTTCGAAAGAGCTCGAGTCATTGAATTCAGTAATGAGTGTGAGTTATATAAATCTTTAGCTGATGATCGTGAGCTTGAAAAGGCTGAGATTAGGAAAGAGAAAGCCAAACTAGAATCTCAAATTTCTGAGATGAAGAGTGCTTTAGTAAATTTGGAGTCTGAAAAAGCTGAATATATGATCAAATATGAAGTTTGTTTTCAAGATAGATCTGAGGCTTATGCTAAGATAAAACAATTGGAGGATCTTAATATCAAAAGAGGTCAGACTCAACAGACGCTTAAGCTTTTGACAAACAATTTAAAGGATACTAGATTTTACAATCCGAAAATGGGGTTGGGTTTACCTGAAAATGATGTTTTAAAGAAAGCCCCTAAAGGTCTTTATCAGTTTGATAACTTAAGTTTTCCAAAAATAAATGAGACCTTTGTAAAATCTGGTAGTTCATTATCTGATTCTTCGGATAAAGGTAAAGAAAAAGTTGTTGATGACTCAAGTGATAGTTTTTCAGATTCAAAGCCAAAGAGAAAGAATAACTTTGATTTCACATGTGATTTTAAATATGATGATTTAAATCAAAGTTATAAAACAAGAAAACCCGAGTTTTCTTATACTCAGTGTGTTTCTTTGTATTCTCAAGATGTAAAGTCTTTTTCAAATGAATCTGAAAAGCTTAGTAACAATATTGAAAATGAGTCAACGACAACTGATTCTTCTCCTAAATCTGAAGATAAGACAAGTGAACTTGAAAAAGAAACAGATTCTGAAAATCTTTCTGAGTTTATTCAAGTTAATAATCTTTCAGAAAATCAAAGCGTTTCTGATTATGAGTCTGATTCTGATTCTGATGAGACCAAACCATGTTTTGATTCTGATAATGATGATGATATTGAAGAGGGTTTTGAAGAGCAAAAGATAAATTTTATTTCAAACCCCATGTTTGAGTCTCAAGACACTCCACCTTGTTTTGATCAAAGTAGTAAGACTGAAGTCACTGATTTAATTACATATGCTGTTATTGACAAAGATGGTTATCTTGTGTACAAAAGTTTAGATAGTATGGTTGAAGGTGATATCCTTAAATCAGAACTCAAACTACCAGATGTGGAATTTGGTGCCGTTTTTGAAAAACAAAGTTGGGTACACAAGATAAACCAAATGTTGTAAATGTTTCAAGTGATAGTGGAATTTCCAAAAATGAGAAATCCTCGTGTACTTTGTTAAAGTCTGAAACTTGTTCAATTAATTTTGATGAAAGTACTTTTGAGGTAGGAAGTACTTCTTGTGCTACACTTGAAACATCTTCAAAAGATTCATCTGATGTATGTTCAGTTCCTAAGACACCTATTAACTCTAGTTCTTCTGATTCTACAGATTTAAAAAGTTTTAAACGACATGGCCTAGGGTGGAAGAAGAAAGATTCAAAGAAGAAAAAGCGTTTTGTTAAAAAGTCATCCGTTGATGATGCAAATAAATGTAATCTGAATGTTAGATTCAATAAGTGTCAAAACTCTTTTGAGTCTGCCTTGATGTTTTTTGCTATGAAACGTTTGCATTGTACTCAATGTGGTGATAACTCGTTTTCGTTGAACTCTAGTCATGATAACAAGAAGAGATCTAGTGGTGTTTCTCATGATAAATCTCGTGCTTACTCGTTTGATCATCGTGCTAAAGTGTTTAGTGCTAAAAAGAAAAATCTTTCAAAAGCAAAAGATAAATCAGTTGATGTGAAATTTGTGTGCAAATGGATTCCTAAAGATTTATTGAATGCACAAATTTCAAAGTCTGGTATAAACTGTAAGATTTTAGGTTCATCTTCTGATTTGTTAAAGATGTATGAGACCAACAAGAAAGGACCCATTTGGATATGGGTTCCCAAGATGAACTAACATGTTTCTACAGGCCAGGCATATGTGGTATGTCGATTCCGGTTGTTCAAGACATATGACTGGCTACAAGGAGTTGTTGCACAATTATGTGGAACGACCAGGAGGAACAGTTAGTTTTGGGAATAAGACGACTGGTGTCATCAAAGGATACGGCATTCTTACAAATGGTAAGGTATCCATAAAGAAGGTACTTTATGTCGAGGGGTTAAGTCATAATCTTTTTAGTGCAAGTCAGTTTTGTGATGGTTATAACATTGTTTTATTTTCCATCATTAACTGCCTTATCATTAATAGTGATGGTGTTGAGATTTTTGAAGGGAGAAGGTTTTACAATCTCTATGTGGTTGACTTTCCGGTGATAGATTCGTCGAAACCAGTTTGTTTGTTTTCAAAGGCAACAAAAGGCGAAAGTTGGCTATGGCATAGAAGATTTTCTCATCAGAATTTCTCAGATATTAGCAAACTAGCTAATGGTGGATTGGTGAAAGGTCTTCCAAAGTTGACATTTGATAGAGATTCTTTATGTCCGGCTTGTCAAATGGGAAAGATGAAGAGAAGTTCTCACAAGTCAAAGACAGAATCTTCGTGTCAATCACCACTCGAAATGATCCACATGGACTTATGCGGACCGATGAGAATTCAATCAATTAGTGGAAAGAAGTACATTCTAGTTATGGTTGATGAATACTCACGGTACACGTGGCTAGAATTTCTGAGAATGAAATCTGAAGCTCCCGAGTTGATCATAAAGTTTATCAAGAGGATCCAAGTTCTTTTGCAACTTCCAGTTCGAAAGATTAGGAGTGATAATGGCACTGAATTTAAGAATGCTACTTTAGATGCTTATCTAACATCTGTTGGTATTTCTCATAATTTTTCAGGTGCTTATACTCCACAACAAAATGGAGTTGTAGAAAGACGAAACCGAACCTTAGTGGAAGCGGCACGAACGATGCTAGCTTACTCCGGATTACCTCTTACCTTTTGGGCCGAAGCTGTTTCAACGGCTTGTTTTACACAAAATCGAACCATCATCACTAAGCGCTTTCAAGAAAACTCCTTATCATATAATCAACCGTCGAGTTCCTAATGTCAAATTTTTTCATGTTTTTGGTTGTAGGTGTTACATTCTTAACAACCGTGACAATCTTGGTAAGTTTGACAAGAAAGCCGACGAGGGATACTTTCTTGGTTATTCGCTAACGTCAAAGACTTTCCGCGTCTACAACAAAAGAACCAAGATGGTTATGGAAACCGTTTATGTCACCTTTGATGAAACCGTGTCTATGACTTCTGAACATAGCAGTTCAGAACTCGGAATTCATAGTCAAGCTTCTACTACGACTTCTGATTCTATTACTGATCCAAATAGTTCAGAACTCAATTTACTGTTTATGGACGCTTTTCTGGATATTTGTGCAGATAATGAAGATCTCGTTCTTTCCAGAAATCCAAGGGTTGATATTCATGATGTCCCAGAACCTTCAAGTGTGAATGATTCCGGACCATCGGAGAATATTTGTTCTACATCTAACTCTGATCAGGCCATTCCAGTTCCAAGTGTTGAGCAATCAGAGTTAACCCCCGATGATCAATTAGAGATTCCTGCAATCATTGATGAAAATGATAGTCAGAACAATCTAGATGATATTGCAATTCTTCCTGCTCAGTTGAAATGGACTAGAGCACATCCACTCTACAATGTGATTGGTGATGTCAATGATGGTGTTAAAACGCGATCTGCATCTGCAAATTACTGCCTACACAAAAGTTTCTTGAGCAAAATTGAACCAAAGAATGTCTCTCAAGCCTTAGACGATTCTGATTGGCTTTTAGCAATGCAAGAAGAGCTTCTACAGTTCAAAAGAAACAAAGTGTATCGCTTGGTTCCGAGACCGCAAGATAAATCAATCATTAAAACCAAGTGGATCTTCAGAAATAAGAAAGATGAATCCGGAGTGATTGTCAGAAACAAGGCGCGATTGGTTGCTAAAGGTTATTCTCAACAAGAAGGTATTGACTACGATGAGACTTTTGCACCAGTAGCGAGGATCGAGGCAATTCGAATCTTTCTGGCCTATGCGGCTCACAAGAACATCAAAGTATTTCAAATGGATGTCAAATCTGCGTTCTTGAATGGAGTCTTGCATGAAGAGGTCTATATAGAGCAACCTGAAGGGTTCGTTGATCCTGATCATGTCTGCATCTTGGACAAGGCTTTGTATGGCTTAAAACAAGCTCCAAGAGCATGGTATGAAACTCTGACTAATCATCTCTTATCCAAAGGATTCAAACGAGGTACGATCGATACTACTCTTTTTCTGAAGAAAGAAGGTGATGACTTGCTTTTAGTTCAAATTTATGTTGACGACATTATTTTCGGTTCTACTAATCCAGAGTTGTGTACAAAATTTTCTAAAATCATGGAGACCGAGTTTGAAATGAGCATGATGGGTGAATTGAATTTCTTTCTAGGAATTCAAGTCAAACAAAACCCGGATGGCATCTTTATAAATCAGTCAAAATATATTAAAGATATGTTGAAAAAGTTTAACATGACTGATTGTTCTCCAATTAAAACACCAATGCCAACTGGAAATCTTTTGGGTCCTGATTTAGCCGGTAAACCCGTTGATCAAAAGATTTACAGAAGCATGATTGGTTCTCTTTTGTACCTCACTGCGACTAGACCGGACATTATGTTCGCCACATGTTTTTGTGCTCGTTTTCAAGCTAATCCTAAAGAGTCACACCTTGCGGCAGTTAAAAGGATCTTACGATATCTCAAAGGCACACCCGAGTTGGGCCTTTGGTATCCGAAAGATTCTAGTTTTGAGCTAATATCTTTTACAGATTCAGATTATGGTGGTTGCAAACTGGATAGGAAAAGCACTTCTGGATCATGTCAGTTTTTAGGTGATAAACTTGTTAGTTGGACTTCGAAAAAGCAAAATTGCGTCTCCACTTCTACGGCCGAAGCAGAATATGTGGCCGCCGCAAGTTGTTGTTCGCAAGTGCTTTGGATGAAGACACAACTACTAGACTATGGTTACAAGTTGAAAAGAGTCCCTATCTACTGTGATTCGGAAAGCGCAATTGCGATAACGTCAAATCCGGTTCAGCATTCCAAGACCAAACACATCGACATTCGTTATCATTTTATCAAAGACAATGTGGAGAAAGGTAATATCGAAATGTTCTTTGTTCAAACAGATTACCAACTTGCTGACCTTTTCACTAAACCTTTAGATGAAAAGCGTTTTAACTTTTTGGTTAGCAAGCTTGGCATGCTTACTCGTACTTAAATCTGTTACAGATCTTAATTTAAGGGGGAGTTGCTTAATTATTCTGGATTGGATACTATCTGACTAACATATAAGGATTCATTTTCAATGAATACCAATTTCTACTTTGTTTTGCAGATTATCCATTTGAGGGGGAGTTCTTAAAAGTGATATTCATTTTAGGGGGAGAGTTCAAATAAGCTTACATGCTTACATATTTGAAAGATGAACAACTTTCAGGTATGAAAAAATCTTTTTAAATGTTCAAACTCACTTCTCGATTCTCAAATGATTTTTCGAATTAGAAGTGTGATTTTAAATGTATTCATATCATGATGAGTTGACGGATATTTTCTAACCGTGTGTTTCCAAAGTTAATACTTGCGTATTATCTTTTCATATACTTTTCAAGTATTCATACACACCGGTTTAGCTTCTTTTGTCTTGTTATTACCACGTCTCTATATGACCATATTTTTCGGTGGTAATACGCTCGCTTGATATCTTCCTATTTGTACTTCATCGTTTATTTGATCAGATACGTTCTTCAATGTTATATCTATATCTTGTTCGTATAGATACTTTCCATTCTTTGTGAACCAAAGCTTTTCAAGAACATATCTCACATCATATGATGAATCAGTTTTCTCAAACGAGTTTACATCATTCATGTTCTTCATTTCATATACTTGTTTGAAGACATTTTTTATGCTCCTATATTGTACATATATATTTGTTCGAGCATGTTTCATATTGGCTCATTGATTCACCCGATGAATCATTGTACTTTCATGTTTAGGAAATTTATTTCATGGGATGTGTGAGCTTAAGAGAACTTCTATGGATTTCCAGAACCGGCAATCCTACCCAAGAAGTTATCCTTGAGAAATGAGTGAGGGGTCTACATCAAAGAGTGGGGGAGATAACTCAGGTGGTCGAGTTATTCTCATAGTGATTGAGCGAAAAAATGAGAGATTGGTTAGAAGTGAGAATCTTTAACAGAATTAGAGGGTGTGAGAACAGAGTTAAAAGAAAAATAAAACTCTGCACCAACCACTTCTAAGCCGGGCAAACACATAATCTATTGGTTCACATTCTTTGGTGACCGATATTGAAACAAGGCAAAGCCCAATGCCGAGTCTCGTCTTTACCCCACTGGCTACTCATTTCCTTCTTAACAAGGAGATGTTTTATTTCATCACGGGGACGCAGCACATAATCTATCAGGTTTTCATTTGGAAAATCGATATTGAAACAGAAGGAAGCTGCCCTGCCTTCGAACTTCATTTCTACACATCGAGTCGTGAAATGTTTTCACATTTTGAGCCTTATGAAAGCACTTGTTGCTTATTTTCTTTCATCACAAATACACACAAGGAATTTGTTTCTTTGTCGGAACGTTCATAGGAATACTTTTAGTGTTTGCGATGATTGAACGGAAGCCCTGGGGAGTGATCCTCACTAAAGCTCCTTATATAGTGCATTTGTTGCACTGAGTTGCTTTGTGCTTCTCACAGGCATTCCAACTGATTCATGTGTTGTTTCAGGATTTTCCACTTAAATCTGAATTTGAAAAGATTCGGATTACTTTATGGAATTGACGGTATGTCTTTGGAGTAATAAGGGGAATTCTGGAGTAACAAGGAGGAGATGGTTATGTGAGATGGTTTTTGATATCTATGGTGGTATTTTCACATGTTTGTATCTTTACGAGCCGAGTTGTTCTGATCTTACATTTCTATAGATTTTGATGATTATTTCATATTTCATCAAAAAGGGGGAGATGGTTTAGAAATGTAAAGTCGAGAAATGCTTTTTGAAGATACTTTGGGGAGATGGTTTCGAAATGTCAAGTCAAAGAGAAGATTACGAGATATGACAAGAGATGCTTGCAAGAGATGTTTGAAGTTTGGTGATTATTTGAAAATATCTCAATTCGTTAAAGCTTCTCGTTTAGAGTTTGTTAAAGCTTCATGAAGATTTGGATGATTCGTGAAGATTATTACGGAAGCTTATCGTTCAAGGAAGCTTATTGTTGATGTTTAAAGTGTTGATGCTTTCTTGAAGACGTTTGCCTAATTCTTTTTGTGATCTCGAATCCAAAGGGGGAGATTGTTGGGTGCAAAATCGGATTGTATCCGAGATCACAAGATTGTGCTAAAGTTGAGGTCAAAGGCAAAGTCAAAGTTGTTAAAAGAAAGTCAAAGCTTCATTGTTTTAGTGCTTTATTACTTTACTTGTAATTGTTTTGTATAGATAGGGTAGAAAGTGTAATTCATGTAAAGTGTAAGGTTTGTTAGTGTTGGGGTATAAATACCCAAAGTGAGTTAGTTTGTTAGTTAGAACATGCACATACGCTTCATTGTGAAAGAGAGTGATTTGAGAGAGTTTAACTTCTTAAGTGTGTGTGTTCTTGGTGTGGTTAGTGTGTGTAATCAATTCTCCAAGAATCAATGACATATGGCTTTCAAATCATTCTCTATTTGTTTGCATGTTGATTAGAGCTTGAATCTGGAACAACAATCGATCATATGCTCGTGAATATCCTGGCCCCGAGCTAAACGTGCGACCTCCTGGCGCTCAATTGGGGTCATGCCTCTCAGGCAAAGGATAGGGGCACGAGCCATGTGTGGGTGTCCAGGGATCAGGGCTATCGGCGGTGGTCGGGCGACGGGCGGTGGTTGGGCGACGGGCGGTGGTCGGGCGACTCGAGCTATCGGCGACGATGGTCGGTAAGGCGGTGGGGATGTCGACGACGTAGACGATGACGACGAGGATGAGGACCCGCCCCGGCCCCTCACCCGGGATGGTCCCGCCCCGTCCCCAGCGGGGGCGCGCAGAGTCATCCGGATGGGCAAAGGCACGCTCTTCCGAGCGGTGGTGCGGATCCGGAGTCCGGTCCGGGCAGCAGGGACAGGTCGGTGTGAGTCAGCGTCATCATCGCTGTAGGGGTCACGTTCCCGGTCAATGGTCTGGGAACGGGGCGCGACACTCCTACTCCTAGAGGGCTCGTGGGACCCCAGGGACTGGTTCTCGGACGGGTCGGTTTCCTGTGACATGGTAACTGCGATAAAAAGATTTAAGTTAATATACAAGAAACACTGTTGATCCAGCTCTCCTAAGACCTGATGAAATGATAATGATCCTGAATCTTTACTTAGTGAATAGGTTTTTACTTCTGTTATAGCTTGAGGAATTATCACTGAGTCTGTTCAGTGTTATTCCATGTTACTTATGCTGTAACTTAACCTTATAGATTTCAGGATCAGGATCAGGAGACTAACGAGCCTGTTCTGCAGTTTACTGATCCTGTCCACTGAAGTAAAGACCTCCTCCTGAAGACATTAAGATCATACACAAAGAACCATCAGCGACGTCGAAGAAATAGCTGATGACAGGAACAGCATGCTCGTGATCTGAAGACGGAACTCAGTGATAGCAATCTGTTCACTATCGTATGACATCCTGAAGATTCATCAGGATACACGTGACCCTGAACTTCCTCAGTTTCAGGACTCTAGTCACTGATCAGTATCCTGATCCTGAAGGATTAGAACAATGTCTTAGTCTAATGCACAAAAGGATTATCCACCTTTACTGACACAATAGTACATAAGGGCAGTTACTTTACTGTTCCCTCCGTACTTATCAGACCTCAAGGCAACTGTTTACAAACATCCTCTTTTGCACACCATGCAAAGAGTATTTGTTTATAGTAAATAGTACAACAGACCACTCACATTGTGACACGTCACAATAGTAGGTCTGCATGCATTTAATGCATGGAGTATAAATAGGACGTGAAGAGATGTTCTCCATACTTCTTCTTCATCCAAAAATACTCAAGTCCTTTCTCTCTTATTCCCTCTATCTTCTTTCTTTATTCTCTTCTCACTTAGTGCATAGTTAAAGAACTTAGATTGTTTAGTTTAGACTATTAGTCTTTTCTATTTCCGCAACAATCTGTAAATTCATTTTGTTAATACAACAAGAATTTAAAAGTGAAAAATTGTGTGATTATATTCAACCCCCCCCCCCCTTCTATAATCCCAAACACTATCCTTACTTGAAGGTCACCTACTTGGGACCAACAAGTGGTATCAGAGCAGATACAAGCTCTCATTTTCTTCTTAGAAAAATCTTGTGATCCTCTCTTCTTATTCTATGGCTCTTCAAGCTAAGGATAACTACTTTGATACCGGCTCTGCTGGAAAGCCTCCTCGGTTCAACAAAGACAACTTCTCTCTTTGGAAAACCAGGATGGAACTCTTTCTCTCTGGTTCTGATCCCCAGATTCCATACTTTCTGGAAAATGGACCACATGTGCCTACACAAACCGTCCACCCCATTCCTGCTGCTGCTGGTCAACCAGTTGTTCCTGAAAGGCAGCTGGTGAAGCCCGTAACTGACTGGAATGATGAAGACAGACGCCTGGTCAACATTGACACCAAGGCTAGGTCTCTCATCGCCATGTCACTCCCTGACGATGTATTCCACTCTGTCTGTCACCTTCGCTCTGCTAAGGAGATATGGGACACTCTCTGTGTTCAATATGAAGGTACTGCTGTTCTCATGGAATCAAGAAAGATTTTCTTGGTTCGACAGTATGAAAGCTTTATTCATCAAAAGGATGAAACTCTCTCCCAGCTACATCAGAGATTCAACTGTCTTCTGATTGATCTGAAGACCATCGGTACTACCTACTCTAACTCTGAGGTGGTTACCAAGTTCATGGAAGCTCTTCTCCTGAACATTGGGAAATTTACACCTCCTGCTTAACTATGTCAAAGGACATAAAGACACTCACCCTAAGTGAGTTGTACGGTATTCTTCTGAACCGTGAACAACAGAAGAAACTGAAAAAGAATCTCATAAGAGATTCTAAAGAATCCAAAAGCACATCTGTTGCATTGGTTTCTGATTCAGTTCCTCCTGTTGCTGCCACTTCTTCTTCAGTAACTATTACTGAATTAGAATCTTCTGACTCTGACATGTCAGAAGATCCTGAATTCAATGAATCTCTTGCTCTTTTAACCAGATCTTTCAAGAAGTTTGCCAAAAAGGGAAACTTCCACAAAAAGAAACATCTTACTATTACTGACAAGCCTAAGTCAGATCCTGTTGACAAGGCCACTGATATCTGCTACAACTGTCAGGGCAAAGGACACTTTGCTAATGATTGCAGGTACAGAAAAAGTCAGTTTGCTCCCTCCTCTGCTAAATCTTCTTCTAAGAACCCCAAATACCAGCGCCTGAAGGAAAAGTACAAGAAGATGAAAACTCAGCGTAAAGGCAAAGGTTTAATCGCAGAAGACTGCGACTGGGATGATGTCTCCTCTGATGACTCATCTGATGAGGAAGATACTCAAGTGGCACTGATGGCCATTATTGAGGAACCTACCTTAGCTCTCATGGCTAAGATAGAAGAGGTTCCTGAAGAGATTCCTCCTCAGGATCCTGAAGCTTCTTCTTCCACAACTCCTGAAGCTTCCACCTCTGCGACTGATTCTTCCAGTCAGGTACCTATTCCTCTCATCCCTCTTGAAAGCTTAACTCAGTTGGACCTGGTCACTCTCGATCTTTACAAAGCCCTTAATGGTAAAACCTCTGCTGAAAAAATGAATATTGATCTTAGAGGACAACTCAAAGAATGTCAAGAAAAAATAAAACAGCTTACCATTTTGGAAGAAAATTATAAGGACCAGGTCACTGTAAACAAAACTCTATGTATTGAAAGAGAATTGGCTCTTGCTGCCAAAGAAAAGGCCCTTGCTCAATTAAATGCTGAAAAAGTCACCATCAAAGGATGGAGTGACGCCTCTGAAAAACTTGATGAAATATTAGCTTCAGGGAGGTCTGACAAAAGCAAAAGAGGTCTTGGATTCACTCGTGGATACAAGAAAGAAGAAACTAAGTCTGAAAGTTCCATGCTCAAATTTGGAAAATTTGTTTCTTCTATTCCCATTCCTAACACTCCTTCTTCTTCTTCTAACACTCACCCTGAAGGTGCTCCTAAGAGCAAAAAGAATACAGTTAAGGATAAATCCAAAACTGAAACACCTTCAAAGACCAAGGGTCCTAAACCCAAGAACAAAGTTCTGGGTGGTGGTCCTTCAGTCTCTGGAACTAAGTCTCTTTCTCAGAGTCCTGCTCCTAGACTGAAGATTGACCTGAAGCAAACGACTAAGGAGAAGACTCCAATTCCTCCTCTGTCAAATGCTAAAGGCATACTTGGTGCAGGTCCTGCTCACTTGAAATTCAAAAACTTGATGGACCCCACTAAACGCTTTCAATATCGCAAATGTTATCACTGTGGATTAAATGACCATATTGCGAGTAAGTGTCCTGATGCTTCCAAAGCTGAAAAATCAGCTAAGGTAAAGAAGATTCCCAAGACTGAGAAATCAGTCAAAGGAAAGAAGGTTGTCAAGACTGTTCCTTCAGTCAAGACTCCAGCCTCCTGTACTGATACTTCAGTAAAGGCTGACACTGACTCAACCAGTCCTACTGATACTTCTGGATCCATAGTTCTATGGGTACCAAAGAAAACTTAAACTCTATATTTTACAGGATAAGGGCATCTGGTACTTGGACAGTGGATGCTCTCGACATATGACTGGTTCTAAATCTGTCCTCACTAACTACCGTGAAGAAAGAGGTCCTACTGTGACCTTTGGCGGAAACGGTAGAGGCCAAACCCGAGGGTATGGCACTCTTACCAACGGAGTAACTACTTTCAAACGAGTTGCTTATGTTGAAGGCCTGATGCACAATCTTCTTAGCATCAGTCAACTATGTGATAAGAATCACAAAGTTTCTTTCTCAAAGAAAAAGTGCAAAGTCAAGAACAGGAGAAAGGAAGTTATTCTCACTGGTGTTAGACATGCAGATATCTACATCATCAACATGAATACTTCCACTGATAACTTCTGTTTCGTATCACGTGCTTCCACTGATATGAATTGGCTCTGGCACAAGCGTCTCTCTCATCTCAACTTCAAGACGCTAAATCAACTATGCATCAACAACCTGGTTATTGGTTTTCCTGACTTTCGCTACACAAAGGAATCTCTTTGTTCAGCTTGTGAGAAAGGAAAACAGACCTGGGCTAGCTTCAAGTCCAAGCAGATTTCCTCCATCAGCTCTCCTCTACAACTTCTCCACATGGATCTCTTTGGACCCGTTAATGTCCAATCCATTGGTGGAAAGAAATATACTCTGGTAATCGTAGATGAATATTCCAGATATACTTGGGTTTTCTTCTTACGTGCCAAGAGTGATGCTCCTGAAGAAATCATCCTGTTCGTCAGGAAGATGGAAAGACTCAACAACCTTACTGTTCGATCAATAAGAAGTGACCATGGGACTGAGTTCAAAAACAGTACCCTGGAATCTTTCTTTGAACAGAAAGGTATCTCTCAAAACTTCTCCTCTGTGAGAACTCCTCAGCAAAATGGTGTTGCTGAAAGACGGAACAGGACGTTAATTGAAGCTGCGAGATCTATGCTGAGTGAAGCCAACCTTGCCACTCAGTTCTGGGCTGAAGCCGTAAATACTGCTTGCTATACTCAGAACAGATCTCTGATTGTCAAGCGTTTCAGAAGAACCGCTTACGAACTCTTTCGTAACAGGAAACCATCAATCGAACATCTCCATATCTTTGGTTGTGTCTGCTACATCCTGAACAACAAAGACAATCTTGGAAAGTTTGATTCCAAATCTGATGATGGAATTTTCCTCAGATACTCATCCATTTCTAAAACTTACCGTGTGTTCAACAAACGAAGACAAACCATTGAGGAAACGATTCATGTCAAGTTTGATGAATCGGGTCCTACCTTTCCTCACCCAAATGATAATACTGAAATCAATCAGTGGGCTGACTCTTTCTTTCAAGTCCCTGAACCTCCTATTGCTGATCCATCTCCTCAAGACCTTCCTGATGGTTTTGAAGAAAATCCTATACCACCCACTGATATAACCACTCCACCTCTCATAAATGCCACCCCTATCTCTCAAATCACACCACCTGAACCTGATCAACCCACTAACAGTGAAGACTTCTCTCAAACCACTATTAGTGAACCCTCTCCTACCAATCTTCTTCCTGATCCATCATCCAATGAAGCATCTACTTCAGGACAGGTGTATCAACCACCTGCTCTTCGATGGACCAAAGATCATCCCATTGATCAAGTTCTTGGAAACCCTTCTTCTGGTGTGAAAACCAGACGTCAGGCTGGTAACGTCTGTCTTTATGTAAAGTTTATCTCTGAAAATGAACCTAAAGAAATAGATGATGCCTTGCGTGATCCTGCCTGGGTCTCAGCCATGCAGGAAGAGCTAGCAGAATTCATCAGAAACAATGTCTGGCTTCTCGTCCCTAGGCCTCGAAAACGTACAATCATTGGTTCCAAGTGGATTTTTCGAAATAAACTTGATGAGATTGGTACAATCATTCGAAACAAGGCTCGCCTTGTGGCTCAGGGATACAGGCAGGAAGAGGGCATTGATTACGATGAAACTTTTGCTCCTGTTGCTAGGCTCGAAGCAATTCGACTCTTCCTAGCTTTTGCAGCACATATGAACTTCAAGGTTTATCAGATGGACATTAAAAATGCCTTTCTGAATGGAAAACTTAATGAAGAAGTCTATGTGGCTCAGCCTCCTGGCTTTGTAGATCCTAAGTTCCCTGATCACGTCTACAAGTTAAACAAGGCTCTCTATGGGTTAAAACAGGCTCCTCGTGCCTGGTATGACACCCTCTCAACCTTTCTTCTCTCTAAAGGTTTTGTTCGTGGAAAGATTGATAGCACTTTATTTCTAAAGAAATATCCTAAGCATATCCTTCTTGTCCAGATATATGTCGATGACATTATCTTTGGATCCACCAATCCCAAACTCTGCGAAAAGTTTGAGTTGCTCATGAAATCTGAATATAAAATGTCTATGATGGGCGAACTAACATTCTTTTTAGGACTTCAGATCAAGCAATCTGAAAAGGGAATCTTTATCAATCAAGGTAAATATGTACATGAGATGCTGAAGAAATTTGATCTCACATCCTGTACACCGATGAAGACTCCAATGGCTCCTCCTCTGTCTCTTGACAAGGATTCCAAAGGGAAACCTGTTGATGTGACTCTCTATAGAGGAATGATTGGCTCACTGCTGTATCTTACAGCGAGTCGTCCTGATATCATGTATTCTACATGTCTCTGTGCTCGTTATCAGGCTGAACCCAAAGAATCCCATCTGACCGCTGTAAAGCGGATCTTCAGATACCTGAAGGGAACTCCAAACATGGGTCTTTGGTACTCCAAGGACTCAGGGTTCGATCTAACAGCTTATTCTGATAGTGACTTTGCAGGATGTAAGATCGACAGGAAAAGCACTACTGGTGGATGTCACCTATTAGGTGGCAAGTTGGTGAGTTGGACTAGCAAGAAGCAGAACTCTGTGTCCACATCAACTGCTGAAGCTGAATATGTTGCAGCAGGAATATGTTGTGCTCAGGTCCTGTGGCTGAGAAATCAACTTCAGGACTATGACATACAACTCTCCAAAATTCCTATCTACTGTGACAACACTTCAGCAATAGCCATCGCTAACAATCCTGTCTTACACTCTAAGACAAAGCACATTGAAGTGAGATATCACTTCATCAGGGATCATGTGATGAATGGTGATATTGAACTCCATTTTGTCCCTACTGAATATCAGCTTGCTGACCTCTTTACCAAACCACTGGATGTGACGCGTTTTAATATGCTCCTCAGTGAACTTGGGATGTTAAATCCTGAAGAATAGAAGTTCTCAGGACAAACAGTTGTTAAAGTCCTTTTAAAAATATTCTCTCAGGACCTCTTTTCTTAACAACTCCTGAAAAACTCTTCTTCAGGGGATAACTCTATTCAGTACCTACAAAATCTTGGTTCAAAATCCGAATACTGATGATTCTCAGGTAAGTATTTCTTCCCTCTGCTACTGAAACCTTATCGCATTAAATGTGATAAGAGGATTTTCCCAAAACAGTACTTATCTGATAAGTACTCTGATTCCTATAAAACATATCTTTCACCAAAATGGAATCATCCCCTGAAAAGGCGGTTTTTATCTTTTCATATAAAACAAACTTTTCATCTGCACTGACACGTAATGGGACGTTTCCTGTTCCCCACTACGTGTGTCAGGCGCGTGAACGCGCGTTGAACTCCCTTTTTCATCATTACGTTTGAATTTAGCCGCTCTTTTCTCTCTCATCCTTTTTCTCTCTCCTACCACGAGGTATAAAAACCTCACTTGTATTCCTTTTCACTCTTTACGCTCACATAAATCTCTAAGCAATCAAGCAAGAAAAGCAAGAACAAGTTTTAATTTCTCAAGAACATCAAGAACACTCATCTCTTTCTTTCAACAAATTCATCGTAAGTGTTTCTTAATTTTTGTTCTTTCTACATAGTAAGTTGGCTTTCTTCACTTAAACAACTTAGTGTGATAAATCGTTTTTCAAAAACACTAAGATCACTTCGTTTGATCTTAGTTTCTCCAAAATCTTCTAAGATTTTTGTTAAACAGTTTACATGATATTCTTATTTCTTTTAAGAACAATCATAAACTCTTATTTTTGATATCTTTTCGTCAAAATAAAAGTTTCTTTTCAATACCAAAACACATTCCTTTTGTGAATTTTGGTATCTAATCTATTCTAAGTATAAAGGATTTCACCATTTTTATGAACATATTTTGTGTTCATTGAAAAATGAAGAAAAATGCATATTTTGGACTCTTAATCATCCATATATGTTATTTTTATGTTTCTAACAGGATGGCTGCTACTACATCTACATCCTTGGACGCCCAGCTCTCATCTGAGGCCACACCTCTGCAAGCTACTGAGAGTTTGCCAATTATCATCCCACAACATGACGTCCAGTTCAAGCAGAACAACGTCGTAGGACTGTTTGACATCCCAGCAGACAAAGAATACCTGCTGCCTGCCAAAGAATTCTTGCTGAACAGCCCCTGAAGACGGCTTTCACCCTTGACCCTAAGCCGAACAAGCCAATGCTGCAACAACTATGGTCTACAGCCACTGTTGCCAAGGAAAAGAATACCAAAGGTGTCCTGCGAGAGGTCATCAAATTCCAAATCAAGGAAAACATCATTTCCTTTGGTTTCGGAACCCTAAGGAACGTGCTCAACTTCCCAAAGAAGAGGCGCTTCCCTCCTGTCCCCACCGCTGACGAAATCGTAGAATTCCTGGACGCCATAGGCTACCGATGGCCTGTGAATAAGGAAGGCGTCTTGCTACCAAAGACGGGTGCCACTGTCCATAAGTCAGGACTAAACGCTACGTTCTACTATATATGGAACACGTTTGGCCTGTGCTTATCGGGCAAGACGGGGAGCACGGAGCAGTTCCCTACGGTCATCCAGCACATGGTCTTCTCTGCGATCAAAAATCGCGAGTTTGACTATGCTCGCTTCATATGGGACGACATGGTGAAGAAGGTCCGGAGCAAGACCCGGGTCGTCAACATGGCCTTCCCTAGATTTTTCTCGGCCATCCTGGAGCTACATATGGGGGACAACTACCCCAAGGTTGGAAACTCCAACAACTACACTCTGGGACCCAGGTTCCTGGAACAGGTTGCTCCTCAACCTGACGACGTTCCTCTCTCTGCCGTCCTGGTCGTTCCTGAACCAGCTCAGGAGGATGCTGAACAATCCACCTCTCCAACTGCAGGTACGTTTTCTCTCTTCTCTTCCAAACCACATTCTTCTACTTCTATGCATGCTATGTCAGTAGCTAACCCCATACTGACTTCCCCAGCTGCAACCACAACTTCTGCGCTCCAGAAGCGCCCCCAACCATCTTCTGCCACTCCTCCACCTCCTCCAAAACGCGCCAAGTCTAAGGCGCAGAAGAAAAAGAAACAGGCGGCTGGTAAGAAATATTACATTACCCTGCCCCAGTACTTTAATAAACCATCTCCTTTATCTAAAAATTCTTCCACTGCAGATACTCCTATCTCTGCTCCTGTTACACAAGAACCTGAGGTTGTTCAACTCGAACACTCAGAGAATGTGGGGGGTAATCGTTCTGATACCCTCCTAGCCTCAGGTAATACTTCTAAGCAAACTGTTACCTTTTCTTCTTCTATGAAAGGTACTGAGTCTTCTAGCACTCATTTAGCTCCTCTATTTTCAGGTTCTTTAGGAGCAGGTTCTGAAGGGCATCCCCAACTTCATCAGGATGACCCCTTCAATGATTTTATTCTCACGGATGCCGAGCATCAGCTGAACACAGCTGAGCTTCGCAGGCAGTCCGCTGGACGGAACCTGCAGGAGGCCCGCACAGCCCTCCAGCAGAAGGAGGCAGAGCATTCAGCACGTCTCCAGACTTTACAACAGGAGCTTGCTGCTGCCAAAGCTGCTGCAGCCGCTGCTGAAGCCGCCGCCGCCAGTGCCACTGCCGCCGCCGTCGCCGCAACTCCGCCGCCCACGGCCGTCACCCTCTCCATTCCTTGTCTGGATAACATCCACGACAAGGTTTCACAAGTTGCCTCCTCCTCCTCCAACCTTCAGGCATCTATTGATGACCTGAAGCAACGGCTCTCCCTGCGCTCTCCACAACAATCAACAACAGCACCAACTCTCTCACCACCTTCCAATCAACGGTGGTTCAGAGGTTGGATGCTCAGGAAGCTGCCATCCGCGCCATCCAGGAGCAGGTGACAGGGCTCTCCTCTGCTGTTAACGCCCTCACCTCTGCTCCTGTGCCGCCTCCATCTTTCACCACGGCGGACAGGGATGTGTTACAGTCCCTGATCTCATCATCATACATCACGCGCAAAGTCCTCAGTGACATGGCCTCTCTCCTCCAAAGGAGTGTATCAACAACTGCCTTAGTGCAGGCACCTGTTGAGGGGGAGAGACAGCCCCGAGACCATTCCGCCTATTCCCCTCCACGAACTGGAGAACCACTGAAGCCGGGGGAATAATGAAGACGAGGATGATGATGATGAAGATGATGATGATGATATAGACGACGATATCTTCGTCGAGAAGGTTCCTACCTCAGCGCCCATTCCAGGTCTCGCACAACCTCAGGGGGAGAACCCTGATGCCTCTGGTATGTCTCTACTACCATCCTCTCCCTCTTCCTCTGATAACCAACCTATCTCTATTCTTCTTAAAACCAACCCTACCTCTGAAACCATCACCTTAGACACCTCACCTGAAGACTCCCCTCCTAATAACCTTCAAATGGTTATCTACCAACCTCCTAAACTACCTTCTCCTGAACCATCTCCTGAAATCACCTCTCACACTGAACCTGAACCTAATACCCAAGCCGATCCTGAAGATGTCAACTATGGTTCTGTCACTGGTGACATTATTCGCCTAATGGAGAATAGTCCCAATGAACAGACCAGGGCTGAATTATCTACTATGACCTTCAGGATCACACCCCTCAACCAAGAAACCATTACTAACCGTCCTACAACCCGTTTCAACCAAGAAGCCTCTTCATCCAGAACCCCTGAAATCCGAGCCACCCCTGATACAATATGCCTTTCATCAGATGATGAATTCATCTCTGATGACTTCTCTACCCTGCTTCTTCACCCAGATCGCCTCCCTCAAACTCTCCTAGATCTGAAGGTGAAAATTACCCTGAAAATTCATTTGCCATTGACAGGGATGGGCGCTTAGACGCCGTGATAGAGCGACTCGAGAGTACAAGAGTAAAAATCCCTCTTTGTACCTCTTGTGACTCCGAGTTCGCCTATCTCTCGCAGGAGGAGTACAACGAAGCTGTACAGGCTCAACTAGAGCACAATAAAAAGCAGAAGGAAGCTTTCCTCTCTGCCCAAGCCGCTCGAAGGCTTGCATCGGATTTTGTAGATGAAGATGCAGAAATAAGTGCAGATCCTATCCTTGCACAGAAGGCTGTTCTGAAGGTCTTCAACAAAAATGCAGAGGTACAGACTGGAGAAGTAAACGCTGAACTTGACTGGTGCAGAGATCGGTTACACCTCCGAAAGCATGGTGCTGCCATCTCAGGAATCCATCTTCGCCGATCTAGAGGCAAGAAAGGTAATCCTAGCAAAATCTGGATCACAGTCAAACGCTCTGGAGTAAAGGACGCAGAGCACACTCTGGACAAGTTAGATCGTTACAACTTGTCAGAGTGGAACGAAATCAGATCCCTACTTCCCAAAGCCAACAAGAACTGTCGGGCTGAAGTAGAAGAAGTTATTGAAGGACTTATTGCTCGCATCAGAAGGACAACTGAAATACCTGATGACCTGCTCCATTACCCTTCAGTCCTATCTCAGCAACCAGTTCGAAGATCTGCAGGCACCTCTACAAGAAGACCTACTCCCTGTCTTCCCAGAATGGTTGTTAAACCTCTGGACCTCTCAATGCTTGATCTTTCACTCCCTCCTGGAATCTCTCTATCTGAAGGACAAGTAACCAGAGAACCTGTTCATGGCATTTGTGTTAGCGATAACTCAAAAATCCTACGCTTTCAGCGCTTCAGTGAGCTACACATAGCGCCCTATGAACATCTTTTGACAGTTCTCTTCACTGCACAACAAGATAAGAAAAATCCAGACAACAAAGAAATTATTCGCACTGTCAGAGCTATACTTGATCACAGACTTGCCTTCAGCGACACTCCTGTTCCTGTTTGCGTCAAGACTGAATACATTAGCGAAGAATCTGATAGTTAGATATTTTGTAATTTTTTTTCTTTCAGTACTCCTGTCATGTACTCTTGTATTTTCCTTACTCTTGTAATACTTAAATGAGATTAATGAGAATGCAATTTCAGTGCATTGTACTTCATTCCATCATAGTACTGAAAAAGATCCCTCAAAACAGTAAATGGGACATGTACCTTTATGAGTTCTATTTCCTACTGTTTAGTTCTAGACTTAGATTTATTTCTAACTTTTCTAGATTAAGACAATTACTCTATTGTCTTATCATTATCATTTAGGGGGAGATTGTTGATCCAGCTCTCCTAAGACCTGATGAAATGATAATGATCCTGAATCTTTACTTAGTGAATAGGTTTTTACTTCTGTTATAGCTTGAGGAATTATCACTGAGTCTGTTCAGTGTTATTCCATGTTACTTATGCTGTAACTTAACCTTATAGATTTCAGGATCAGGATCAGGAGACTAACGAGCCTGTTCTGCAGTTTACTGATCCTGTCCACTAAAGTAAAGACCTCCTCCTGAAGACATTAAGATCATACACAAAGAACCATCAGCGACGTCGAAGAAATAGCTGATGACAGGAACAACATGCTCGTGATCTGAAGACGGAACTCAGTGATAGCAATCTGTTCACTATCGTATGACATCCTGAAGATTCATCAGGATACACGTGACCCTGAACTTCCTCAGTTTCAGGACTCTAGTCACTGATCAGTATCCTGATCCTGAAGGATTAGAACAATGTCTTAGTCTAATGCACAAAAGGATTATCCGCTTTTACTGACACAATAGTACATAAGGGCAGTTACTTTACTGTTCCCTCCGTACTTATCAGACCTCAAGGCAACTGTTTACAAACATCCTCTTTTGCACACCATGCAAAGAGTATTTATTTATAGTAAATAGTACAACAGACCACTCACATTGTGACACGTCACAATAGTAGGTCTGCATGCATTTAATGCATGGAGTATAAATAGGACGTGAAGAGATGTTCTCCATACTTCTTCTTCATCCAAAAATACTCAAGTCCTTTCTCTCTTATTCCCTCTATCTTCTTTCTTTATTCTCTTCTCACTTAGTGCATAGTGAAAGAACTTAGATTGTTTAGTTTAGATTATTAGTCTTTTCTATTTCCGCAACAATCTGTAAATTCATTTTGTTAATACAACAAGAATTTAAAAGTGAAAAATTGTGTGATTATATTCAACCCCCCCCCCCTTCTATAATCCCAAACACTATCCTTACTTGAAGGTCACCTACTTGGGACCAACAAAAACTTTCAAAAATTTGTACATACCAATGCGAACTCACAAAAATACATTTTTCAGGGAATTCCTAGAAAGTTCCGACTTTTAATTTGTAACGGTATGATTAGTTCATAAGTCTTATCCTACCTATATCATGGCTATGCGTAGGTGATCAGGCTCCGCATTTCTATGATATACCAGGATAGCACCTATTCTAATCACACGAGCATTTAAACTCTCCAATACCTCGAAATCTTTTAATTAAAATTTTAACTTCTTTTCGAAAAAGGTTGGTTATAGTACTTGGTTTTTATGAAAAACCGATGTTGTCTATAACCTATGGCTCTGATACCAAGTCTGTAACACCCCGCTAAAGCGGAAACGCGAGGTGCAACAGCACAGATTTCATAGCGATAGGAGATAAATAACACCAATCATTCATAATTAAAGTTTAATAGCATTTACAAAGTTTACAATCCAACCATAATTCAAAGTGTTTTACAAACATAACAAGATAATAATAATAAAGTCTCGATTAGTGAATTCAAAAACAACAAAACTAAGCTTTATCGGTCACCTTCTGATTTCCTGAAAAGCATGTTAAAAAGAGACGTCAACTACGAGAGTTGGTGAGTTCACAGGTTTTTATATGCACAAAAAGTTTCACATGCAGACTTATTATCGAAAACTTTTGAACCACTTTAAACGTTCAAAACCACGTGTATACTTGGACGTTCGCTCACACCAAAATATACATTTATGCATAAGATATGAAAAATTCGAGCCATTACCAATCCGTTAACCCCAACGAATACCTCAGAGGTGGTAGCGAACCACATGGGCAGAGCGTTCATGCGAGCTACCTCAGCGGTGGAACTTTCTTCCACATGTGTAGGTCGTCTTCCAACGAGTACCTCAGTGGTGGGGATCTTTTGCCCCACATGGGTAGTCGTCAATTCCGAAATAGTGCACCCTCAACTCGTCAGTCATTAGGGTGGGTATTGGTACCAAATAGCGCTATCCACTAAGTCATAGGCTCCTAATGAGTTAATGGTAGTGTATATTCTAAGGGCAAAATTTACTCGCACATATCATCACAATGCATATTCACTTGCTGGAAAGCATTACTTGTACACAATTCACATAACATTTGCTAGAAACCATACGTGTACACAATTCACATAACTTTGCTAAAAAGCATAATTTATAACTTTTATCATCAACATGCTTTTCACCCCAAAACACGTAAAAACGGTAAAAACGGGGGCTGTGAATACTCACCTGGAGTAGCGTTCGCGTATCTAAACAATCGTTAGTGCGTGTTCAAGTCCCGGCCCCGAGTTTACAAATGCCCTAATACAAACGTAGTTGTCGTAAGTTCTAAATTTTTACGGTCCGTAAATAATAAGTCAATACCGATGTCCATATAATGCCTTTTATATAATTTATTAAGTTCATTTTAATATAAAAAAATAAGTTTTGTTAATTTATTTAATGTCCAAAAAGATGGGGATTTCTTGGTAAAAGCAAAATATCATTTTCTAAGAAATCTGATTTTGGGCAGATTTGTAGTATTTCAAAAATACCATCATTTTGTCTTCTTTCAAAAAGAGTTAAACCACCAAATTTTTATCCAGTAATATTAGGGGTTTTAAGAATAATCCCACCAATTTTTATGATTTTTGGAGATCATTAACATATTTTAAAAATTATGGAGAAATCAGTGTGCATGCAATAATTCTGAAATGACATGTCTGTGGTGTTTGGGTCATGGAGAATTCATTTCAACACCAAAATTCGAATTTCAAAAGGGGTTTGAAAGTTAACTCAAATATCTAACATATGAAACTTGTTTCACACGATTTGGATACTTTTTGAATGAGATGTGACCTCAAGAACTCAAGTAAATGAATCTGCCATGGTTGGACAGATTGCATTCCGATTTCTTTTTCATTGGTTGAACATCTAAAACTTCCCCAAATCATGTGTTTTCAGAGTCTTTGGAAAGCTAACTCATTAAACTTGATTTTTGACTCAAGAATCATGTATTTTGAACAATCCATCAAAGAGTTATGCATGCATGAAGTTAACATAAATTTCTGACCAGGAACTGATGCACACTAAAATGTTTAATCATGGTTAAGGGTTTAAATCTTGGAGTTTTTACACGATTCCAGTGGGGTTTTGTTGTCCCAAAAACAATGAAATGAAGGAAGAAATGGATGGAAATCCTATCAATAAGATGAAATCAAATGAAGAACTTGGTATAACTCAACAATGGTGATATATTGCCCAATTTGGTAAAATATGGAATCCAACAATAAAACCCTAAACATCCTTTTCCTTTTATAGGGAAAAGGAAGTTCAACAAAGTGGCAATAAAGGCCCCCGAGGTTCTAAACCTCAAACAGGGGCTTAACAAAACATAATTGTTTACATAACAAGGAAACTAAACGAGAAAGCAGTTTTAAAGATAGATGATTCTGACTCTTCTAAACACCTGGGTTCTACAATCTCCCCCTTTGAGAAGAAGTCAGAATGGTGGTGGAAGCTCCAGTGCAGGCTCCCACTTGGACATCTGCAGGTACTCTTCCCACTCGCCTATTATCCGCGCTCTCATCTGCATTGCAGCCTCTGCTCGTCTGTACATCATCCGCTCTTTAAGCTTCTTCTCGATCAACCTCATTGCCTCCAGCAACTTTCCTTTTCCGTCTATGATTCTCCGACTTGGTACCTGATCCGCCAGCAGTCTGCTCTGCATGCCATTATAAACATAGAGGAGGGTCCCGTCGCAGAACCTGGAGAGCTCTCCAAACCTCATGAACCTGCGCTCCTTCTTCTTCCGAGTCAAGTAAAGGACTCCATGCTCAGGTATCCTGGTTGGCATGTAAGGCGTGTAGGCATCGATACCAGGAACGAGCAGGTTTGGTCTAAGCAGGTTGACCTTTGGCTGGCGGCTTTCGATGGCAAGCTGGTAGTCCGTCACTCTCGCGAGGGAGATAGCGTGACGGACGTATTTCTTCAGTATCTCCGTGCCATCTCTGTAGTGCTCTGGTCGGAGGATCGGGCCTTGGAGGTACTTGATGATCGTGAGAAGGTCTTCCAGATGCACCCGATCTAGGTCAGCTTCCGTGAATGTCCAGTTCTGCAGTTCACCTCGAGGGACACCGGTGCCGTACATGCGAACATCATATTCAAGGAATAACTGATGGCCATGTCTGTAGGGGCGCATAGCAGTTACCTTGGTAAAGCGACGTCTGATCCTCTGGCGTCCATGAGTGGCCCAGTTGCACATTCGCTGATGTACGTACGCTGTCCTTCGTCTCTTGTTCTTGATGTGAGAGATCCCGAAGTAGACTTTTCGGGACCAGGCGTGCAGCTTCTCTTGCTGGTAGATGCGGGTGAACGTTTCTTCTAGGAACGGGCGGAAGATGATGGAGTGGTTCCAGTTGAGCTGGATGACAGTAGGAGCAGCGGTATCTGGATCAGTAGAGTGGACGGTCCGTGGGGCTTCTGGAGTTGGAAACTTGAGCGCTGAGAGGAGGTTGGCGTAGTCAGGATCCTTGACGAGGTCGTCTCCCTTCTGATAGACCCTTAGGCTCTGTGCAAGCGACCGCAAGATCTTCCGGGCTGCTTCCGGAATCTGGAACTCTGAGGGATCAGTCGGCGCTGCTTCTGGAAGAACGGCATCGATCTGAGCCGTGTCCGTCATTTGGGGAAACTGAACTGACTCCCCTTCCGGAATCCTCTCATATCGCCAACTCCCCATGTCCGGAATGTCTTCTGTCTCAGAATCGACATAGGGAGCTTCGGCGGCCTCGAAGTCTGTGGGAGCACTCGAAGGGGCGGCTGAGGAACCTGGAGCTGGAGCTGATGAACCGGAGCCGGAACCAGGTTGGAGGTCGGTGCGAAGCCGTTTTGCAGCTTGTACCTCCCCCTCATGAGGACCTGGTGCGGAGTCATCAGGGTCATCATGCCTCCTCTTCGAAGGCTGAGCCTGGGACCGACACACAGCCTCCAGTTCTCTAATCCTTTGCTGTAGCAGCTCGATCTGGGCCTGTTGCTCTCTGACCTGGGCAGACAGGCGGTCATTCTGAGTGGTGTAGGAGCTGACCATCATCAAGTGTTCCACCTCGGTGACGTAGCCTGGGATCGGAGGAAGGTCGCCCGAAGTCGGAGGAGCGAGCCTGAGGACGTCTTCTGATGTCCTGGGAGTGGGAGCTTCAGTAGACGGGGCAGCCTCAGAGTGTTTGCCCTTGATCTTCCTTTTGAGCTCGTAGAGCTCCGCATCCCGGTCTTCTTGAAGCTTGCGCGACGCCTCAAGATCGGCTAGTCTCTTCCTCTCCGTCTCGGCCAAGGCCTTCTCGAGTGCCTCGACCCGCGCATCACGAGCCTGATTGGCTTGCTCCACAGCTAATAACCTGCTTTGGACGACTTTAAGGATGTCGTCCGAATCCGTCGGACCTATAAGTCCCGTTGGTGCAGGGGCGGTTTTAGGGATTCCGCCCGAATCCGTCAGGCTCAAAAGCCCCGGTGTTGCGTGAGCATCTTTATAGACTTTGCTCGAGTCTGTCGGACCCGGTCCCGGAAGAGCTAAACCCGGTGCCACTTGGGCTCCAGTTGACGAGAAGAGTCCTAAAGAGGTACTCTCTCGGCCCGATGTCACCGCTGGTATGATGTTGACGGTGTCGGGGCTTCCGGTGGATCCTCGAAGGGCGTCCGTTGACGCACCAACTCTCCCCGTTCCGGCCTCGCCACTTGGGCGGGCAGATGATGCATCCAAAAGTGTCCTAGTCAAATGAACGACCCTGAAGGTCTCTGTGAGTGGCTCTAGGACGACTGGTGCACGGAAAGATGTCGAGAGGCGGGGCAGAACCTCTCTCATTTCAACACCGGCAGACTCCGATTGAGTGGCCGGTGGAAGTTGAGCTAATTCCCCGTGAGAATGTGAAACGACCATCTGTTGAGAGATTGCCGAGTGGCTGGTTTGGGCGTGCGATTGCGTTGGTTGGCTGCCAACGACTTGACCTGACGTCAACGAGTGACCGGTCTGTATGAGGGTTGCCTCTGTGGGGGTTGGACTCTGGGTTATGGGAATATCCGATTCTAACCTATGCGGCTCTACTTCTACGTCCGCCTCCTCTAATTGAGCCCAAGGCTCGCTTAACTGGACCTCTACGTCTTCGGTCTCTTTTTCTCTGCTCTCTCTCTCCTTTTCTCCCCTCTCTCTCTCTTCTTCTTCTTCGCTGTCTTCTCGTCCCCAGCCGGTAGCAACCTCGGCCTCACCTTCTTCCTCCTGACCAACAGTTCGGTCATCCGACGCCAGATCCGCAATAAGAGTGGGATCACCTGAAATCCGGTCGTCGTTGAAGGAGGAGGTGGCTTCATCCAAATCTATCACTTGGGCCTTCCCGCCCTTTGGTGGATCTGATAGTTGAAACTCGGAGTCGGATCCGTAGTCAACTTGTTCTGACTCGGTTGCCTCGTCATCGGGCTCACGACGGTCCGTAGGAGTGTGCTCGGAAGACTCGTGACCGTCGGAGTCATCGCCAGATGGTTCGCCAGAGGGTTCGCCTCCCTGAGAAGTGACGGCCGCCGAGTGAGGTGGTGGAGGAACGTGTGCTTGTTCTTGTGGGGAAGCTTCCACGTCCTCCCCAGTAGGTTGTGGCGGCGGCGTCGGCGATCTACGCTCTTCCGATGACGAGTGGATCGGTGATTGCTGAAGGGTGCCCATGTACTGCTTTACCCTGAAATGACTCGTGTACTCGCGTGTGCGGATGGCATCAGTGGATTCCTCCACAACAGTAGGAGTGCGGGCACGAGTGGCTCTGTTCTGGACCATAGTCTGGTATGCACCGGCTCGAGAAGTGTGCGGAGTGGCAGACGTACCGACTATTCTACCCGCTCCTCCCCTAACGTCAACTCTCATCACTCCCGAGCCAGAAGCTCCCCCACTGGAGCTCTGGCCCGCCGTACCAGAGGCACGGCTTCTAGGTAGGACGGGTTGCACGTCTTGGGCAGGGCTCCCCGGCTCTGAGGAGTCCGTAGACGTGTCTTCTAAACCTATGGATATACGGTACATCCTAACACTCATTGACCTACGGTCTGCCAAGTTGAGCACGTTAGCCGGAATGTGCATCTCTACCTGACCAGGCCTCAGAGTCTTCTTGTTGGCTCGGCCGATCTGCTGGCTTTCGAAGCGGAGATGGCTTGATCTGCGTCTGACAGCACGGTTCTGAGTCATGTGATCTCGGATGATCAGACTGAAGAAGCGCATCCACGGGATGGAGTTGTGTTTCAAACGTGCTGGCCCAGCTCTGACATCATTGATGATGTCTGCCCAAATTTGTTGAGCAAAGTCGATCCGCCTCCCGTAGGCGACCGCGTGGATGATGTGCCAGAACTGGGTGGATGCCTTGTCCACGCCATGGGTCTTCGAAGAGATCGTGCGGTTGAGTATGTTGAAGAAAGAGTACCAGATCGGGGGCAGCATTCCCTGAGTGATCTGGGAGATTCCTTTCGGCCTGTTGTTCTCGGTATAGTGGACTCCGAGAGCGAGCACTTCGCTGAAGAGCTCAGGTCCAGACACGAGAGGATCAAATGGGGCCTCCGGGGTTGAAGCAGGCAGACGAAGGATTCTGCGAAGATCCTCCATAGTGAAGACCAGATCAGTCTGGTCCACTCGGCCGATGATGGTTGGCACTCCGTCCCGGTTCTCGACACGGGAAGTGTTCCAGAACTGCTGCAGATATATCATCGGGATATCAGCAGTGGCTTGCATCGCGTATGCAAGGGGGTGAGCTCGGAGAATCTCGAGAACAACGTCATCTTGGACAGTGAAGTTCGCCAAGTCAACGAACTGGTTGTTCTGGTGGATCTCGCGTATGTCAGCCGGGTTGATTAGTGCGAGATCAGCAGCATTGGCGACGGGTGAAGTAGGAGCAATCGGTTGTTGATCAGCCATTTCTGCAAAACATTAAGTGTTAGAAATAATACAACGTGAAAAGACTATACCCTCGACTAGGCGCGAGTCGGAAAACCTCGAAAACCCAATAAAGGGTGTTTCGTATTTTCCGAGTCGGAAAACGAGCAAACAGTACGAGGGGAGTTTTCCGATTCGGAAAAGGATGTTTTCCGATTCGGAAAACTCAACACTTAGGAATATAACACAAGATTAAAAGAGACAAGTTTTCCGATTCGGAAAAGGGTGTTTTCCGAATCGGGAAACTCCTATACTTAGAAAATTTGAGAGAAAAAACTTGTAGGTTTTCCGAGTCGGAAAACCTGGTTTTCCGATTCGGAAAATGTCTCGACACTTAGAAGAAAATTTTGGCAAGACTTGGTCTCTCGATCGAGTCGGAAAACCTTGGAAACCCGTAAGGGTAGTTCCACGTTTTCCGAGTCGGAAAAGATGCATTTGAAAACCGAGACCAAGTCCGATTCGGAAAACATAGTTTTCCGAATCGGAAAACATACATAAAGGATCATCGTTCTCCGATGCGGAAAACTTGAACATTCAAGTTTTCCGATTCGGAAAACTTGAATGTTCAAGTTTTCCGAGTCGGAAAACGGAGACTGTTCGAGTTCCGGAAAAAAAAAACCGCTCAAAAACCGTCGATCTAAGGCTCTAAACTATCAACATGCATCCTAAATCAGTTCATAATAAGATTATAAGCAACAAAGGATCGTTTTAACGTCCCGAAATCCCATTCCAAGAGGTTTGGGTTTCGGGTAAGTTTTAAAACTTTTAGGCTTCGATCCAGGCCTTAAAACAGATGATTTAGATGTTAAAACTATATAAGGGTTGATCGTTTACTTACCAGGAATCCGAATATGTAAAAAGATCGACGATCGGAGCACAAACGAGCGAAATCCGAAATCGAGCGCGAAGTGGGTTCGGGTGAGAATTCAGAGAGAAAAGATGAAAAATTTGAAATTTGTGAAAAGTAATTCTTGAAAACCGGTATTTATATTTTTACCGAATTTCACTGTGTTTGGGTCAAAAACACTGTGTTTGGCTCTCCTTTTGGCTCTCTTAACCCGACTTTCACCATTTGGCAAAAACCACCCCTGGACTTGAAGTTTGAGTAAACTTACAAACAAGTCCCTGAACTTGTATTTTCAGAAAATTTCAAAACAGACCCTGGACTACAAGTTTCACAAGATTTGCAAAACGAGTCCCTGAACTTTAAGAAGCAGAAAGTGGCAAAGTTAGTCCCCGAACTTGTAAGTTCAAGACATGTACTCTACCGCCCCCTTAACTTTCAAGTTCACAAAAAGTTACAAGTTCAGCCCTCGACTCCCGAGAAGAGAGACTTACCTGGTGCGTCTCACTGGGTTTAGAGCGAGTCCTGGTCTGAAGTAACCAGAAGTCGTAGTGAGGATCCACACCTACAAAATAAAATATAAGAGTGGTATCCAAGGTGATGTGGATCCGAGAACGTTAGTGAGCACACCAAATAGTAAATACAGAACTTAGTACTCCCCCTCGATATATGCAATCTCTCAGAAACTCTCCCTACACACATGCCTACACTAAAAGAACTCCCGACTCCCCCTAGACCTCAGGCGGGGAGGTCTAGCATTCCTAACTTGCTTAGGAGGAAAAAGTGACGCTTTTCGTCAAACGGCTTGGTGAACAAATCAGCAAGCTGATAGTCACTCTCAACAAAGTATAGTTCAATATTACCTTTCTCGACGTGATCTTTGATGAAATGATATCGAATGTCGATATGCTTCGTCCGAGAATGTTGAACCGGATTTGCCGTGATCTGTATTGCACTTTTGGAGTCGCAGTAGATGGGAATTCGATGCATGGTGTATCCAAAGTCAGCTAGTTGGGTTTTCATCCACAGAACTTGCGAGCAGCAGCAGGCGGCGGCTACATATTCTGCCTCCGCGGTGGATAAAGAGACGCAAGTCTGCTTCCGGGATGACCAACTGACCAACTTGTCCCCGAGAAATTGACAGGCACAAGAAGTGCTTTTCCTGTTTAGCTTACAACCTGCATTGTCTGAGTCTGTATATGCAATTAGTTCAAAGCCAGAATCCTTTGGGTACCAAAGGCCAAAATCCGGTGTGCCCTTCAGATACCTAAGGATTCTCTTGACTGCAGACAGATGTGAATCCCGTGGGTCACACTGAAAACGAGCGCAGACACCCGTGGAAAAGACGATATCTGGTCTACTAGACGTGAGATATAAAAGGGAACCAATGATTGCCCGATATGTTTTCTGGTCAACCGGTTTACCAGAAGTATCTGCAGAGAGTTGAAAATTTCTGGGCATTGGTGTGGCCGCAGAGTTTGAACCACCGAAATCAAATCGTTTTAAAAGGTCTTGAACATATTTGGCTTGATTTATAAAAATGCCATCAGGGCGTTGTCGAACTTGAAGTCCTAAAAAGAACGTCAACTCGCCCATCATGCTCATTTTGAATTGGGATTTCATGGTGTTTTCAAACTCTTGGCACATCTCAGGCTTTGTAGACGCAAAGATAATGTCATCCACGTATATCTGAACGATAATTAAATCTTCACCTGACTTCTTGAGAAACAGAGTGGGATCGATAGTACCTTTCTTGTAGCCAACTCCGAGTAAGTAGTCAGTGAGAGTTTCGTACCATGCCCTCGGAGCTTGCTTTAGACCGTAAAGCGCCTTGTCCAAAATGTAGACGTGATTCGGGAATCGAGAATCGACGAACCCTTCCGGTTGTTCTACGTACACTTCTTCTTGAAGAACTCCATTCAAGAAGGCACATTTGACGTCCATCTGATAGACTGTCATGTTTTTGTGTGCAGCATACGCAAGGAAGATTCGGATCGCTTCGATTCGGGCTACTGGCGCGTACGTCTCATCATAGTCGATACCCTCTTGTTGGCGATAACCCTTGGCGACCAGGCTGAAAGGATTATGTGCAAGACAGTAATTAGGATCACTATGTCCAATGTTATAAGACACTAGTGGGTCACACTGCTACACACCCAACCCGAGACCTATTGGATTTATTGTGTGGAATAAATAATAAATTGTTTATTTATTATTTATCGGTAATTACTTAATTAACAAGTATGATTAATTAAGGAAATTATTGAGAGACATATTTCTTGATTAACAAGAATAGTTAATTAAGGAAAGTATTTGATTTGTGATTCTGTATCATTACCATGTATACCTATATAAATATAGGGTTAGGGTAATGGCAATAATCATCTGATTTCATTCTAACTTATTCACCAAGAATCACAAATCTCTCTCTCTCGCTTTCTCTCTCTCTTGTCGACGTTGAGACACACACACACACTGGGAGGTTTTTCCGATCAAATCCTAGGCGGTCTAGCAGCCAGTCTCACGGTAGTGCAGTAGCGGTGTATCCCTCACTAGCATCCGGAGGATCGTTTGTATCGTCTAAAGGTAAACGCGAGAAAACCCCCTTGATATAATTGTGTTTAATAAACTACGGATGGATCATTGTTCGGGTTAGGTTTTTATCCGCTGCGTATTTGTTTATCTGTTTATCCGACCCGATAGAACCCAACAGTGGTATCAGAGCCACTTCCGTATGTTTATCAAACCTGTTTTGATGTTTAGGTTTTGATAAAATTGGTTTTAGTTTTATAAAATCTGAATTTTTCGCGTAAATTTGATTTTATCGTTTATCCGGTAACTCGTGGCAATCGGCGGCGGAACGGCGGTGATAACCGGCCGGACCACCGGGCCGATCGCCGGACGAGTAGTGATCACAAACCACCGCACCACCAAAGCCGTAATCGGCAACGGTGGTGGTGTTCGGTTTGAGCCACCGTGAACCACCACACCACCGAAGCCTAGATTGGTGACGGTGGTGGTGGCCGTTTCTTGCAAAAACCGCAAACCACCACACCACCAAAGCCACACCGGCGATGGTGGTGGTGGTCGTCCCATAACAGCAGCCGCGCCACCGATCGGCTAAGGCAGCCACGGTGGCGGCGGCGGTCTATTGCTTTGAACGCCGAAACGGCGACGGCGGTGGTGTTTTTGCGCCGCTGCTGTCGGCCGTAGCCGCTGGTGGCGGTGGCGGTTCCTTGGCGCCGTTCATCGTCGCCGGTGGTGGGGGTGGTGGCGGTTTGTTTCGGACCAGCAGGAAGGCGGCGGCGGTTGCGCTTCGGCGTTGCCGTCGTGCGCCGGTTTTTCGATTGAACGCCGATCGGCCACGCCACGGTGGTGGCGGCCGATCGCTGCTGCTGCTATGGTGGTGGCGGTTGTCGATGACGGTGTTCGATCAAGGCGGCGATAGGTGGTTCACGATCACAACCGCGGCCGAAGCCGCGGTGGTGGTTGTTTTGGTTTTAATCGCCGACGAGGGGGTGGTGGCGGTATCCACGTCGCTACCATCATCCGAGATAACCAAAACCGATAATTGATAATGTTTAATTTTTACCATTATCAAACCGACGGATAAACGTGTTTTGGTAATTATCAGTTATGATAGTTATCAGATCGTAATAATTTTAGAATTGGATAAAGGTTTTAATCGTTTAATTATTATCAATTTAATTTTATGATTTTTATTAAAATCTTATTCTAATCCAGTTTAGATTATTACGGAAAACCAGTTTTATCAAAATCAGTTTAGTTAGTTTAATTTTATTAAACTAGTTTTGTTGTCATAGCCAAGCCCAAAGACCTATGGTTGTGTTTAATGCTCTTTTATCGTTTTATTATTCTATTTATGGTAAGGGAGACCTGCGAGCCATTTACAACCCTTTTGTACTTTATTTAAATAGTCTAGTTGGGAGGCCTGCGTGCCATTTGCAACCCAATTTTGTATTTAGTTAAATTAGAATAGTTCCAAAGGAGTAAAACTTGAAGACGGAGCTTCGCGGAAACACGACCGGAGATGTTGGAGCCAGTGGGAGCACCAAGATTTCATGCCATGTGGTTGTTTAGTCACATAGGATTTTTGGACCGTCAGTTCTCGTGTTGGCTCACGAGACTGACAATAGATCTGGGCAAAAGCTATGACACTGTCTTGTTTTTATCTGCGTGGTTGATTATGATTGCTTAGTCTTAGATAAAAACAAAATTTTATGAAATCAGATTAAAAGGGTTCGATTACAGTTTGTTTTTCGAACCAGTGTTTTTCAAAACTAAAAACTGGCTAAATCCTTAGGAAAATCTTAGATCAGTTAGTGTGATCCATTTGTGGACACCTTTGGCGTAAGGTACGTTGGGCTCGAAGGAGTCGAACCTTTAGCCCCACGTTCAAACCCCAAGCTGAAGGGGGTGAAAAGACTCTGCGATATCGGGGGGTACCGACCAGAGTACATCCAGTTCAAAATGGTGCGATCTATTTTGGTAGTTGTTACAACTCACCGGGTGGTACCGGGCCAAAACACACTAGAGGGACTAAATATGCACGGATTCAAGTATCCGATGTCCCGACGATCTAGAAGTCGTATCTTCGTTTAAAGATGCGATTGGTATAAGTCGTTACCTACCAGAAATAGCATGGATTGGCTTGCGTGAGCAAACCGCCTGTCAATTCATGTGAAATATGGATTCTAGTCTAATATAATTATTGTTCTAAGGTAATAATTTATTAGAAGTACAATCAGATAACTAAATCGGAATTTTATATTTGTCTGTAGATGTCTGCTATTATCTTTTATTCACCTGAGGAATCTCTCCGCCTGATAATGGGGAAATGGAAGCTTACAGGCCAAAATTTTCCAGTATGGAAAATGCACCTTGACAATGTCTTGGATGCACAGGGTAAGCGGTATGTGATAGAGAAACCCGTTTCACGACCCGGTTGCAATGCTCCTGAAAAGGACTTTGCTGAATACTTCAAATTCATGGCTGACGAATCTGATGTGATGTCGATTCTGTCCTTTTCTACCTCACCCGAGTTTACTGCTGATTTGAGGGTTAGATATTGCCATGAGGTCGTGAAGAATATAGAGAACCAGGTGGGTTTCTATAAGAAGAGTGGGAAGTATCTGATCATGAAAGAGATCTATTCTCTGAAACTGGAAAAGGGTCAATCTGTTAAAGAGCATCTCCTAGAGATGAGGAAGCTCTTTAAAAGTTTGTCACGCATGGGATACAAAGTTGTCCAGGAGGAACTTGTGCATCTCATGTGGTTCTCCCTCACTGATGAGATACGTAACACAGTTAGTGCGTACATTGGAGAACCAAAGAGAGACGTGGCAAAGCTTCATGAGGATATTTTGGCCAGTTTGGAGCCGAAAACTGCAGCACCTGCTGACCTCATGGACACGGATTGGATTGACGAGCTGGGAGATCTGAGTTGCCCAGAATGCGGTAGCAAGGATATTTGTGCTCACTCGATGGACATCGACCAGCTAGACATCGGTTTGCCCGATGCACCAGGTATCTTTATGATAGACTGTTTGATCACTTCTTATGAATCATGGGTACTTGATACAGGCAGTGGTAATCACATTTGTAATCATGTACAGGGATTCAAAAGAAGGGAGATGCTGGGGAAGGACCGTTCGAACCTAAGAGTCGGCGAAGGCCAGATGCTTGTAGCTGAGTCTATAGGGTCTTACAGTCTTAGTTTACCCTCGGGTCTAGTTTTGGAACTTGAAAATTGTTACTATGTTCCTAGAATGATCAAAAATGTTATTTCTTTCGATTTACTTGTAGACCAAGGGTTTTTCTATAAATATGATTATAAACTTATCTCTTGCTTTAAAAATGATATCTTTTATTTCAAAGCAACTCCCTCTAATGGTCTATATGTGTTAAATCTACAAGAAAATAGAGAAGTCTATCATATAAGTAAACGATCCAAGAATATTGAGGATCAGACTTACCTCTGGCATTGTCGTCTAGGTCACATAAACAAGAAACGCATAGAGAAACTCCAGAAAGGAGGACTCCTTGGGTCTTTCGATTTTAAACCGTTTGACAACTGCGAATCTTGTTTATCTGGCAAGATGACAAAGCAACCCTTCAACAAAGATAATAAAAGGGCAAATGATTTGTTGGGAATTATACACACAGATGTGTGTGGTCCCTTCAGTCATGAAGCTAGAGGAGGATACCGGTACTTCATCACTTTTACTGACGATTTCAGTAGATATGGTTATGTCTACTTGATGAGACATAAATCTGAAGCCTTTGAAAGATTTAAGGAATTTCAGAGTGAAGTACAGAATCAACTTGACAAGAAAATCAAGTTCCTAAGGTCAGATCGAGGTGGGGAATATCTGAGTCAGGAATTTAACAATCATTTGATAGAATGTGGGATTGTTTCACAACTCACACCTCCGTACACACCCCAGATGAATGGTGTGTCAGAAAGGAGAAACCGTACCTTGCTTGATATGGTAAGATCAATGATGTGTCGTTCCTCGCTACCAGTGTCATTTTGGGGACATGCACTCGAAACAGCGGCCCACATACTGAACAAAGTGCCAACTAAATCGGTAGAAAAGACACCATATGAAATTTGGACAGGCAAGAAACCAAAATTATCTTTTCTAAAGATTTGGGGTTGTGAAGTATATGTCAAGAGACCAACTTCTGAAAAACTCAAACCCAAATCAGATAAGTGCTTCTTCGTAGGATATCCCAAGACTACTGTGGGATACTACTTCTACAATCCTACCGAGAACAAAGTCTTTGTAGCTCGGGGAGGTGATTTTCTGGAGGATAAGTTCCTCAACCAAGAGTATACCAGGAATGATGTAGATCTACAGGAGGTAGAGGAAGATGACACTTCACCGATAGTTGAGCCAGTTGCTCAACAAGAATATGTTGAGACTCAGCCGGAAACGGTTGAGGAAGTGCAAACACAGGACCTTCGCAGATCCACTAGGATAAGGCAAGAGCCAGATAGGTATCTTGGGTTCTTAGTCTCTCAGGATGATGGAGACTTGAATGAACCGACCTCCTATGGAGAAGCTGTATCAGGCAGTGAGTCTGAACAATGGCAGGAGGCCATGAAGGCTGAGATGCAGTCCATGTACGACAACCAAGTATGGGAGTTGACAGATTTACCCCAACACTGTAGGGCTGTTGGACGTAAATGGGTTTTCAAGAAGAAAACTGACATGGACGGTAATGTGCACACCTTTAAAGCTAGACTGGTAGCAAAAGGTTTCACGCAAACTCATGGTATTGACTATGATGAAACTTTTTCACCAGTAGCAATGTTAAAGTCTATTAGGATCTTGATGGCCATTTCAGCGTACTTCAATTACGAGATTTGGCAGATGGATGTTAAGACGGCCTTCCTGAACGGGAAGTTAACAGAAGACGTCTATATGGAACAGCCGGAAGGTTTCATAGACCCAAAGAATCCTAATAAAGTGTGCAAGTTGTTGAAATCCATATATGGATTAAAACAGGCATCTAGAAGTTGGAACTTACACTTTGATGAGCGAATCAAAGAATTTGGTTTTGCCAAGAGTGAGTTTGAACCATGTGTTTACACAAAGTTCAGTGGGAGCATAGTAACCTTCTTGGTCTTATATGTAGATGATATTCTACTCATTGGAAATGACGTACCAACTTTACAGAGTGTAAAGACTTGGTTAAGCAAGTGTTTCCAAATGAAAGACCTTGGAGAAGCCGCCTATATACTTGGTATAAAGATCTACAGGAATAGATCTAGACGGCTTATCGGGCTTAGTCAGAGTACATACATTGACAAAATCCTGAAACGATTCAGGATGGAGGAATCCAAGAAAGGATTTATCCCAATGCAGCATGGCATAGTGCTAAGCAAAGCACAGTGTCCTGTTTCTAGTGAAGATCAGGACAAGATGAAATTGATCCCATATGCTTCAGCGATAGGATCAATTATGTATGCCATGTTATGTACAAGGCCCGATGTTGCTTACTCGATAAGTGTTACGAGCAGATACCAGCAGAACCCAGGTGAAGCCCATTGGGTGGCTGTCAAGAATATTCTCAAGTACATGAGACGCACAAAAGAAATGTTCTTGGTCTTTGGAGGATCTGAAGACGAGATTAGCGTCACAGGCTACACTGACGCTAGTTTTCAGACCGACAAAGATGATTTTAGATCACAGTCAGGATATGTATTTACCCTAAATGGAGGCGCGATCTCGTGGAAGAGCTCGAAGCAAGATACCATAGCGGATTTCACTACAGAGGCAGAGTACATTGCAGCATCAGATGCGGCAAAGGAAGCTGTCTGGCTAAGGAGTTTTATCACGGATCTAAGAGTTGTAGCCAGTATCTCTAGACCCATTGATATTTACTGTGATAACTCTGGGGCAGTAGCGCAAGCGAAGGAGCCCAGAGAACATCACAAGTCGAGACATGTACTCAGGAAATATCACCTCATCCGAGAGATTATTGGAAGAGGAGATGTGAGAATATGTAAGATTCCGACGGATGAGAACGTTGCAGATCCGCTAACAAAGCCTTTAGCTAGAGCAAAGCATGAGGGCCATACTAGTTCCATAGGAATGCAGTACCTGGATACTAGTAGTTAGTTTATGTTATCGATTATCAATGTAATTTTTGAAACATTATGAAAGTTTATTTCACTGTGTGTTGGAAATAAAGAGATACTATTTTAAAGATGTTTCAAGAAAATTACTTTTCGCATATTTAAGGTTATCCATGATTTTTCATGAGTTCGAAAAATCTAAAGTTCCGTAGCTACTTGTTAAGGTGGGAACCTTAGCAGGATTGTAACGCTATTATGGGTGTTTGGTGGTTTATTCAACGTAATGAGTAAAAGCACAAGTGATGTGGCCAAACATTCATAGATACTCATCAGAGTGTTTGAGTATTGGAAGTGACCAGTTTCAAGTCTGCTTCATGGAGCCTTTGTCATAAGCATTGACTTGATGATAGGTTGTCCTTTGACCTGAGATATCTGGTCTATGATCATGAGGACTACTGTACTCTTAGCATGCTCTAACGCCGCACCGTAACTGGGTGGTCATAAGGGGTATGACTAGATGCAGCGGAAGCCGTGGTTGTAGATGCGGATAGTCAAGCTGGGATTTACACCTCCTACATGGGAGAGATATTTCTGGGCCCCCTGACGGTTAAGATTGGAAGAAATGCGTGGCCACGCTCGGATAGAATAACAGTGGGTTATTTGGAAGATCCGTTACTGCAGGCAATCGAGATCAGAGTCAGGAAATACTTGAGTTTATGATTGAACTATCTCAGCTCCATGTCAAAACTCACTTTAAAATATCGTGTGTAAAAGGAATGAACCTGTGTACAATTCAAATATGAATCGTATCTCTGGCTATAAGAGATCTTATAACCTGGTCAACCTAAGTGTCTGGCTAGGGACCTCCTTAGGCTAATAGTGACAGTTAAGTTACTTGTCTGGCACAAGTGGGAGTCTGAAAGGATTATGTGCAAGACAGTAATTAGGATCACTATGTCCAATGTTATAAGACACTAGTGGGTCACACTGCTACACACCCAACCCGAGACCTATTGGATTTATTGTGTGGAATAAATAATAAATTGTTTATTTATTATTTATCAGTAATTACTTAATTAACAAGTATGATTAATTAAGGAAATTATTGAGAGACATATTTCTTGATTAACAAGAATAGTTAATTAAGGAAAGTATTTGATTTGTGATTCTGTATCATTACCATGTATACCTATATAAATATAGGGTTAGGGTAATGGCAATAATCATCTGATTTCATTCTAACTTATTCACCAAGAATCACAAATCTCTCTCTCTCGCTTTCTCTCTCTCTTGTCGACGTTGAGACACACACACACACCGGGAGGTTTTTCCGATCAAATCCTAGGCGGTCTAGCAGCCAGTCTCACGGTAGTGCAGTAGCGGTGTATCCCTCACTAGCATCCGGAGGATCGTTTGTATCGTCTAAAGGTAAACGCGAGAAAACCCCCTTGATATAATTGTGTTTAATAAACTACGGATGGATCATTGTTCGGGTTAGGTTTTTATCCGCTGCGTATTTGTTTATCTGTTTATCCGACCCGATAGAACCCAACACAGGCGAGCTTTGTTCCGGATGATGAGATTATTCTCGTCGGTTTTGTTCCGGAGTATCCACTTGAGGCCAATGATTGTCTTTCCCCATGGTCGTTCAACCAAGCGCCAAACCTTGTTTCTCTCGAATTCGGCCAGCTCATCTTGCATGGCGATCACCCAGTCGGGATCGGTGAGAGCTTGCCAAACATCAGATGGTTCAAAATCGCTCAAGAATCCACCGAATAGGATCAGATTTTCAGTGTGCTTTGCAGATCGAGTGTTTACAGGTTGTGAGGGACTCCCGATGATCTGGGAGGGGGGATGATCTTTTGTCCACCTGCGAGTGTGAGGGTGAGTGACATAAGCCTGTCGGTTGTTGGTGGCGTCGTTCTCATCTTGCACGACAAAGACCTCTTCTAGGTTCCCACTTGAAGAGCCTTCAGCCTGATTAAACCGCGGTGCAGCCTCTAACCGGGGCTCTCTGACTACCTGAGCATATGATCGTTGGGCTGTGCTCGGGGAAGGTAGTGGAGCTTCTTCTGGAATTGGAGTAAGAACAGGGTGCGGAGTCTGGTCTTGATCAGGTGCCGGTGAAGCTGCGGATGAGACTTCAGATGGAGGAGCCGCGGACTCAGGTGTCACGGAGTGGGTTGAAGTGCTGGAGGAGGGCTCCGTGACGAAGGCATCAGATGTCACTGTGGTTGTGGTCGAACCTGTTGGAGCGGGAACTACGATTGGACTCGTTAGAGTGTGCAGATCGTATTCCGCAAGATCTAAAAAGTCTAAAGCAGAAAAGTTAGAAGACGGATCTGTGCTCGTTGGTGAAGGGAACAGTTCAGGGAAAGATGCAGACACATTACTAGAACTAGCATTCAGATAAGTTTCAGATTCAGAGAAATCAACATTTGAGCTTTCCAGGATAGTTCGGGTCCGTTTGTTGAAAACCCGGTAAGCCTTAGAGTTATGTGAGTATCCGATGAAGATAGACTCATCAGACTTAGGGTCAAACTTACCCAAATTATCCCGGTCATTAAGAACATAGCATTTACAACCAAAAACTCTAAAGAAGTCAATGTTTGGCTTACGCTGTTCGACCATCTCGTAAGCGGTTTTACCAGTCCGCTTTACGATCAGAGTCCGGTTTTGCGTGTAACATGCTGTGGAAACGGCTTCAGCCTAAAACTGTTGAGGAACTCCAGAGTGAGCCATCATGGATCTTGCTGCTTCGACCAACGTCCTGTTCTTCCTTTCTACGACCCCATTCTGTTGAGGTGTGCGAACTGCCGAGAAGTTGTGAGTGATCCCCACCTCTTCGAGAAAGGATTGCAGCTTTGCGTTGCGGAACTCAGTACCGTTGTCGCTACGTATTTTCCTCACCGACGACCCAAGAGAACTTGTGTGCGTTTGATGAAGGCTATGATTCGTTCAGCAGCTTCTGATTTGTCTCGAAGAAATTCAATCCAAGTGAACCTAGAGAATTCGTCTACGAGAACCAGCATATACTTCTTTCTGGCAAGACTTTCTACTCTCATAGGTCCACAAAGATCCATGTGTATCAGGTCGAGGGGACTTTGGCAATTCGTATCCATTCTCGGTGGATGAGAGCTTCTGGTCATCTTTCCTTGTTCGCACGCAGGACAAAGAGTGTCCTTGGAAAGGCGAAGCTCAGGTAGTCCCCTGACTAAACCCTTAGAAACCAGCTTGTTCATATCTTTGAAGTTCTGATGACATAGTCTGCGGTGCCATAACCAACTGTCCCCTTTTGATGCTTTTGTGAGCAGACAGATTGCATTCTTCGGTTTAGCTTCAAACAGGGGGTGTGTTTGAGGGATTGAACGGAAGACGGTTGTGTAGAGATTGCCATTTCGCCTGGCGGAGAGAATAGCGTTATTGTCTTCATCGTTCACGTCACTTCCGTACTGAAAGGTCTTCACCCAGTATCCGTTATCACAGAACTGGCTGGAGCTAAACATGTTGTACCCCAATCCCTCCACATAACGTACACCCTTTATGATGTACTTTCCATTGGTGATTTTTCCCGACCCTAATATCGGCAACGGCGTTCTATCGGCAGTCTTTATGTATCCCTCAAATTTCTCAACGTAGTCGAAGATGAAGGACCGCTGCCCAGTCATGTGTGTGTGAGCCCCCGAGTCAAAGTACCACATGACTGATCTGCAAAACAATTAGGTTTGTTTAGGGACCCATTGCCAAATGGGTTCCTTAGGGTCAGAAACAGTTGAGTTGGTCGATGCAGTCTCCCTTTTCGGATTTCTCCTTAGGCTCAGGGGACTGCACTGACGAGGAAGGTTTTCCCTTTCCTCTTTTTCTCCCTCTTCTCTTTCGAGATTTGATTTTAGGCACATCAGCATTAAAAGAATTATAAACACCATAGCGCAGAAAATTGTCAAACATAAAGCACATGTCATTACGCAAAGAGTCAAAAGCATGAGTTAAATGTTGATTACGTTTTACAGACATGTTTGAATTAATTCCTACGCTAGGTGGAGCATAGCCAAGACCCGCACGGTTAGGACTACGCTGCTTAGGGAAAGCTTGAAAAGAGTTGGGTCTTCCTCGGTGATCCTTCCTTGGTGGCTTCACTTCCTGTCCACCATCCTTCTTCCTCCCATCTGCATTAAGAGCATGGTGTGAGTTAGATGACGGTTTAATAGGAGAAGAGTTGCCACCCTTTCTAGAAGATGTTTTTGAAAATTTAGGTTTTGTGGAAGAGAAAGGTTGCTTTGGTTTTAACTGAGAGGTCTCACCCACTTCAAAGCTGCTTGAATTAAGGTCAAGACTTTTAATGGGTTTAGCTGAGTTACGAGCATCATTAGACTTTGAATGCTTTTTCTGGAGTCCTGTGGGTGCGTGAGGCTTAACTGACTTCCCCTTGTCAGTACCAACACATTTTTCACCCTTAGGGTTACTGTTCTCAGAAACAGGAGCTCGTGACTCAACAGACTTTTCAGGTTTTACAAAAACAGATTTTGGCCCTTTTGGAATAAAGCCTGAAGGATCATCACCTTCATCTAAGAACACCTTCAGATCGTATTCAACATTAGGATCATGGATAGTCTTTGGTTCAGTAATCCTATGGTGTGAGTTTAGGGGTTCATCATCATCTGACAGTAAGGTGTAATAGTCCTCTGGATCCGTAACAGATTTGGTTTGGGAATCAACTATCGGATGGTTTAGGAGTGGAGTAGTCCTATCATTAACTGAGTCTGAAAGGTTTTCAAAGTACATGACTTTTCTTTTCAAAATGGAATTTGACACACGTTGGTTGGTTAAGGCCACACGATAATTGATCTTTTCATCATGATCAAGTTCTCTTGTAATTTCTGAATGAACATTTAGGAGAACATATCGTGCCTTAAGATCCGCAACCTTGAGTTGAAAATTAGTAAAGGTTGAGGCTGCGGTCTCACACTCTGAAGACATTCTAATTCTCTCGGCATTTGCCTCGATCAAGTCTTTCTTCAAAGTGTGAACCAAGTTGTCTTTTTCAGAAATAAGCACTTTCAGATTCAGTATCTGATGTTGACATGCGTCCAGATCCATGGCTTTTAGTCTAAGTCCAAACACTTCCTTCTCTAGTTCGACTAGGTCGGGACCCTTAGTTGCGGAAACATCCTCTCGTGGGATAACTAAGGTCTCCTCTGAAAAATCCACCGTCCTAGTGTCATAACTAGTGTTTAGGTCTGAGTAGTTGATGGGAGGCATAGCTACCCTAGGGGTCCTAGCTTTGATGCCTTCCCATGTGGACTTGGTGTTTGTTGGATCACTGGCTGGAACAAAGATTGGTTTATTGGGAATAGGGCTAGTGGGTGGACTGCTAGAGGTGCTGTTCGTTGGACTGATGGTCGTGGTTATGGTCTCACCGTTTATAACTTCGGTATATGTGACAGTCTGCCTAACAAATTCCTCGGTCACATGTCCTCCCACTAGGGCAGGTTTGGGTTTGGAGGCGGCCATGTCTTCAAAATTGTATAGATTAGAAGGTGCCTTTTCTAAAACATGGTTTTCAGACAGTCCAAGTCCGGGTCTGGCTTTATAGAAAGGATTTTTGTTGGCATGCTGCGTAAGAATGCTCAGGGTCTGTTCAGATTGTCCTCTTTTAAAGTTGTTATCTTCAAGCTCTTGAGTTTTGGAAAACAGTCTAGTTCTTTCTTCTGAAAGCAACTGAAATTTTATTTGGAGCTCTCCATGGTCACTGTTAAGTTCCTCATGGGTTTTCTGAAGACAACTGAGTTTGTTGGACAAATTGGACTCTCTGACGCTAGACTCAAGAGTCTCACGATTGTACACTATGGTCAAGTCCTCAAGAGAGCTTTTGTATATGGCACTGTCGATTCTAAATTTCGTGACGAGAGATCGTTCCGATTGGAGACATCTCTCAAGTTCACAAATTCTAGATTCTAACATTGTCACATCATCAGTTAAGTCAGGAATAGTGGATACCTCAGAAGCGTCGAGGTCTCGATATGTGCTGGGGCCAACAGCTTCAGGTCCTTCGAAGTCTGCCATCAAACACGGACCCCCAACAAGATGATCTTCCTCGTCTGAGCTTTCTTCCTCACACACCCAGTTTTCTTCATCGACTAGTAGAGCAACTCCCTTCTCTTTCTTCCTCATCAATGCTGCCTTCTTCTCAAAGTATGCAGCATCCTTGTATCTGACAGGGCAGTTGTTTGCATAGTGACCCAGCTTGCCACATTTGAAGCAGGATGTAGTGGCACTAGCGGTCTTTTGAGGAGCTGGGGTAGGAGCACCACTATTCACCGGAGCTGGAGGAGCATTCAACCTTTGATCACCAATTTCAACTGGACCTTGTTGATGTCCTTCTCTCGGAGCTTGCCTAGAAGAACCACTCTGATGGTTGCCTTCTGGATAGTTTCTGTTCCCGTGATCAGTTTGTCCTTCAAATCCACGGTAGTTCCTTTCTTGTTCTTGTCCATATCCCTGACCACCTTGACCGCCTTCAAATCTTCCATATCTTCCCTCTTCACGTCTTCCATCTTGGCCACCTTCGTACCCGCTGCCGTATCCTTGACGATCAATGTATCCTGATTCAGGAGTGTAGTTTCTCTGGTTTTGGCGATAGTTGATATGAGAGACCTGTCCTCTCCAATCCCCCTGATCTCCAGGGCCTCCCTGATAGTCCAGGTAGGTGTTATCTCTGTAGCTTCCCCTCGCTTCCCTATACTGGCCTTGATCACCACGGTATCTTCCTGGATGCTGATTCTGATATCTGTCCCCTTGCTGGTATCCTCCTCTTCCTTGATTCCCAAACTGAACTCGTTCCTGCTGATAGTGTCCACCTCGGCCTTGCCCCATCCTTCCTCCACTGGGGTATCCAGATCCCCTAGGTCTGCTGTATCCACGTTTGGAGTTCAGCTTCTGCACGCTATTAGTGATGAGGGCAAGAGACTCATTCACATGGAAGAGTTCATTATCAGAGATGGAGATGATTAGCGGATCATCTGGATGTTGATAGCTTGGTCCATAGTTCGAGTTGAACTCTTGGTAGTTTGAACCATAGTTCCCGTTGAACTCCTGGTTGTAGTTCTCATGATAGTGCTGAGGTGGTGAGTGGTTGTACTGCTGAGGAGATGAGTTGTTGTACTACTGATGCTGGAAGGGAGCTGAGTTTGATCCTGCACATGGCACTGCCGCGAGTGCCAGAGGGTCAACAGCATTTTTGAACTTGCCGCCAGTGATGAATTCCTCATGCTGAACCATCATGCTAAAAAGGTCATGTAGACCCATAATCCCCAGATTTCGGCTCAGCTGTAAGTTGATCGCCAGATTTTGCCATGCCGGCGTTAGGTTCTTCAGGAACTTAACATTTACCTCATATTTAGACTTCTCTACCCCGAGTCTTCGTAGGTCATTCACGAAGGCGTTCAGTCGTTGATAAGACTCGCTGAGGGATTCGGTTTCCCTGGCTTTGAAGCCTTCATAAGCATTTAGGGCACTCTCCTTTTGACTCTCGAGGGCGGTGTCACCTCCCTGCATCTGCTGCTCTATTTCTAACCAAACGTCTCGTGCGTTTGTCAGACTATCCACTCTCGCGTACATATCATTAGGGAGAGCCATAATCAGAAGGGTCAGTGCACGCTTGTCAACGAGGTGCCGGGCTCTTTGTTCTGGATTGAACATCTCAACTGGCTTTTCGACTACATACGACGGAAGTTCGGGACACGTATCTGTTTTGGGAACAGCGGCAACCGTGACGGTTGGTCGGATTGGGCCTTCACGGATTGACTTCATGAGATTTCCATCGAGCATGTCTAGGAAGTGTATCATCCGGCGCTTCCATTGCTGGTACTCGCCCATCACCAGGACGGGAGGGCGAGTTTCGGAACCAATCCCCAGGATTTCCTTCGACATTTCTAAGAAAGGAATGAGACCTCCTTGAAAGATTCACTTGGCTTGAACACAGAAAAGGTTTTGAAAAAGCTGGTGTTTCGAGCGCCTCGGGACACAGAAAGCTTGGTAAAGTAAAAGGTTTTGAAAGCAAGCTTAGTGTCGAATTTGAGAAACAAAACTGCAAGAGTTTCGACTCAAAGAGGCGAAATCCGACTTGGAAACAGATGTTTTCCGATTCGGATTTGGCTCAAACAACAGGGTGCGGAAAAGCAGCTTTTCCGATTCGGAAAATGAGCTTTTCCGATTCGGAAAAGGTGGGTGCGGAAAAAGGAATTCGGAAAAGAGAAACTTCTCAAGAGCAAGACCCCGAGTCAGAGACTCGTTTTCCGATTCGGAAAACAGAGTTTTCCGATTCGGAAAAGGAGAGTTCTCCGATTCGGAGAATGAGCAATTTCCGACTCGGAAAATTTGAGCTGATATTTCAGCTCTCGTTTTCCGATGCGGAAAACCTGCACAGAAAGCTCCGAAAAATTTCAAGAAACCACTTAAAAACCTCATAAAAATCAGTGTTTAGACCCCCAAAATGTAGGAAAATGCTTAGAAAACAATGGGGAATCACTTAACACTTAATTTAAGCCCTTTAAAAACACCTTTTGGATTAAAAACCCAAAAGTTTTGAAAACACTCAAAACTCAAAAACCTTTAGAACTTTTCAAAAATCAAACCAAAGGCCAAGGAATCAACAAGTTTGGCTCTGATACCAATTGTTGTCCCAAAAACAATGAAATGAAGGAAGAAATGGATGGAAATCCTATCAATAAGATGAAATCAAATGAAGAACTTGGTATAACTCAACAATGGTGATATATTGCCCAATTTGGTAAAATATGGAATCCAACAATAAAACCCTAAACATCCTTTTCCTTTTATAGGGAAAAGGAAGTTCAACAAAGTGGCAATAAAGGCCCCCGAGGTTCTAAACCTCAAACAGGGGCTTAACAAAACATAATTGTTTACATAACAAGGAAACTAAACGAGAAAGCAGTTTTAAAGATAGATGATTCTGACTCTTCTCAACACCTGGGTTCTACAGGTTTGAACCCTAACACATAAAATATTGTTCCCTAAAAATTTCAAAGAAAAATGAGTTCGAGAAAACCCTTTTTGGGTCGTATAAACCACATGCAAAAATCGGACAGATTATGTCCAGAATCAAAACCCCATTTTTCATTCACCAAAACACATAAAATCACAAGATTTTTGGGGGTTTCTTTCTAACAAACCAAAAACTCATATTATACATCAAATGAATAGATGAAATATGTATCATCACCATCAATATACATGCATGAACTATCAATAAAGTCCAGCCCCAAAATGATGATCAAAAACATCAAACAAAAAGATTTTGCTTCCAAACTTGTGTTCTTATGGGGGATTCACGGATTTTCACCTTCATAGAATGTTTAAACACATTTCTAAGGTTCTATCTCATCCCCAAACATCAAGATGATTATCAAAACATAAAAAAGGGATTAAACCTCAAAGAAAATGGAAGAAAACTCAAGAATGAGCCAAAAATCGAAGCTATACAAACATGCAACACTCTTACCTTTGATAATCACTAATAATACTTCCAAAAACTTATTTTAATCTTCAAGAAACTTCAGATTTTAGATGATAATGTGGCTGGAAGTTGAGAGAATTTGAGAGAGTTTTTAGAGAGAGAAAAGCTAGAGAGAGAGAGGTGTTGGCGAAATGAAGAGGTGAAGAGGTAAATGATTATTAATCTTGGTAACTAAAAAAAATAAAGAGAGAGAGTTATGGGGGGGGGTGGCCGGCCATGTGGGCCCACCCAACCCAATTTCATTTTTTTTATCTAATTGTTTAAAAAGGTCTAAATTATACAGCTTAATTTCACGCAGTGTCGGTTTTTACCGCGTTTTCGGTAGAAACCGATTTTTCGAGGGAAATTTTGGATCATTTAAATTAGTTTACTTATTTTTAAATAAAATAACTTAATTTTTCTAAAAGTCAACTTTAATTTGGCATTATAGGATTATCGGGTGACTTCGGGCCGGTTCGGGCTTTTTCGGGCAGTTTTCGGGACTTTTAGGTTTTAACCTATATTTTTCACGCAAACTAACCTAGTATCATTTAAAAACTTAAATGACAAATTTTTAACCTCACGGAAATGCTACTGAGTGAATTAACGAGTAGCTAACCTGAAGGTCAAAACTGACAGTTGTCACATATGTGCAACTTAATATTTATAATTTTTAAAATGTTTTTATACAAGCAACTTAAAATATGATAATTTAAATAATATAGGCTTCAATTGAGTCGGTATGGCATTATATAAGATTTTTGGGCGATTACGGACTAAAACGAGCTTTTCCGGGCGATTTTTCGGGACTTCTAAGTTCTCTTCCAAAACTTTTCGCATAAACAAACCTAATTCTTTCTAAATAATTATAGAACTAGGTTTTCACTAAATTACACTCCAGTGAGTGCTTTACGAGTTGCTAACCTGAGAGCCGAATTCGGTCGGTTGTCACATTTACCCCCCGTTGGAAGAAATTTCGTCCCAAAATTTACTGTTTGCCACACACCGAGGGCTCTTCCACGAATAGGTTTGGGTATTTGTTTTTCATATAGGCTTCCCGCTCCCAGGTAAACTCAGGTCCATGTTTCAAATTCCAACGGACCTTGACGATCGGTATCTTGCTTCGCCTTAACAGCTTGATTTCTCGATCGAGGATTTCGATCGGCTCTTCTGTGATGTGCAATCGTTCATTGATTTGGACTCCCTCCAAGGGTAGGACCACTGCTTCCTCTGATAAGCATTTCTTCAGGTTTGACACATGGAAGGTGTCATGAATAACACTGAGCTCCTGCGGTAGGTTTAACCTATAAGCTACTGGTCTGATCCTTTCCAGAATCTCGAACGGTCCAATAAATGGAGGGCTCAGTTTTCCAGCTTTCCCAAAGCAGAACAATCCTTTCCATGGCGATACCTTCAGCAGTACCTTGTCACCAATCTGGAATTCGAGTGGTTTTCTGCGGTTATCAGCATAACTTTTCTGACGATCTCTGGCCGCCTTAAGCTTTTCTTGGATCTTCTTAATCTTATCAGTTGTATCCTGGACGATCTCTGATCTGATCAGTTGACTTTCTCCCACTTCCAACCAATTAAGCGGTGATCTGCACTTGCGTCCGTACAAAGCTTCATAAGGCGCGCACTGGATGCTAGAGTGGTGGCTGTCGTTGTATGAGAATTCGATCAAGGGTAAATGATCGTCCCAACTTCCTCCAAACTCTAACACACAAGCACGCAACATATCCTCTAATGTTTGAATGGTTCTCTCTGTTTGTCCGTCAGTCTGTGGATGGTAAGCAGTGCTCAAATCGACTCTAGTACCCAATGCCGTCTGTAATGACTGCCAAAATCGTGACGTGAAGCGACTATCTCTATCGGAGATGATTGAGATTCGTACCCCATGATGCATCACTATCTCGTTGACATACAGTTCCGCAAGTCGGTCAATGCTATAACTCTCTCGTATTGGTAGAAAGTGCGCAGATTTCGTGAGTCGATCCACAATTACCCATATTGAATGATGACCCTTCTTGGTTTTGGGTAATTTGGTCACAAAGTCCATTTATATCTGCTCCCATTTCCATTCTGGGATTTCTGGCTGTTGCAGGAGTCCGGATGGCTTCTGGTGTTCTGCCTTGATCCTAGCACAGGTCAAGCATTTACTCACATACAGAGCTATATCCTTTTTCATCCTAGGCCACCAGTAGTGTTCTTTCAGTCCCTTGTACATCTTGTCAGATCCTGGGCGTATCGAGTATTTCGCCAGATGAGCTTCATCCATGATCGTTGACCTTAACTGATCGACCTTTGGTATCCATATCTTGTCCTTAAAATAACGTATTCCGTCTGATTTCACCTCAAAATCCTTTTCTAACTGGTGTAGAGTCTCCTTCTTCAGGTTTTCTACCTTCAATGCTTCTTCTTGAGCTTCAAGTATTTGACTCTTCAAACTTGTTTGAAAAATCATTCCCATAGCTCGAGCTCTTGAAGGTTTCACTCTTTCCTTCCTGCTCAAAGCATCAGCCACTACATTCGCTTTTCCCGGATGGTACTTTATCTCACAGTCGTAGTCGTTGAGTAACTCGACCCATCTTCTCTGCCTCATGTTCAACATTTTCTGATCGAGGATGTGCTGTAGGCTCTTGTGATCCGTAAACATTGTGCACTTTGTACCATAAAGGTAATGCCTCCAGATCTTTAGTGCAAACACCACGGCTCCAAGTTCTAGATCATGAGTGGTGTAATTTTTCTCGTGAACCTTTAATTGCCTAGACGCATAAGCGATAACCTTCTCAATTTGCATTAGAACACATCCTAGGCCCTGATGCGAAACATCACAATACACCACGAAGTTATCCGTTCCTTCGGGAAATGCCAAAATGGGTGCATTGCACAATTTATGCTTAAGTAACTGAAACGCTTCCTCTTGTTTTTCTCCCCAAATAAACTTCTTGTCTTTCTGCATTAACATTGTCAAAGGTTGTGCAATCTTGGAGAAATTAGCGATGAATCGCCGATAATAGCCTGCCAAACCAAGAAATTATCGAATTTCTGTTGGTGTCTTCGGAGCTTCCCATTTCTTTATGGACTCAATCTTTGCTGGGTCGTCATGGATTCCTTCCTTGTTCACTACATGGCCCAGAAAATGTACTTCCCGAATCCAGAACTCACATTTGGAAAATTTTGCGCATAGAGTCTCGGTTTTGAGCAACTCCAGTATCAATCTAAAATGTTGCTCATGCTCCTCCTTGCTTCATGAGTAAATCAGGATGTCGTCTATGAAGACAATCACGAATTTATCCAGGTACGGTCGACATATCCTGTTCATCAAATCCATGAACACTGCTGGAGCGTTTGTCAAACCAAATGGCATGACCAAGAACTCGTAATGACCATACCGAGTTCTGAATGCTGTCTTGGCGATATCTTCTTCACGAACTCTCATCTGATGTTATCCAGATCGAAGGTCAATCTTGGAGAAGTAAGTTGCTCCTTGTAATTGGTCGAACAAATCATCAATGCGTGGAAGAGGGTAACGATTCTTGATAGTGATCTTGTTCAGCTCCCTATAGTCTATACACATCCGAAAGGATCCGTCCTTCTTTTTGACGAACAAGACTGGAGCTCCCCATGGTGAAGAGTTGGGCCGGATGAATCCTTTATCAAGTGACTCTTGAAGCTGATTTGACAGTTCCTGCATTTCTAGTAGCGCCAGACGATACGGTGACTTTGCTATAGGGGCCGCTCCTGGGACTAGATCGATATGGAACTCCACTTGCCTATGCGGGGGTAATCTGGGTAACTCCTCCGGGAGCACTTCGGGATAATCTCGTACAACTGGAAAGTCCTGAATTCGCTTCTCCTTTATCTCTTTATCCACAACATGCGCCATAATTGCCACGCATTCCTTTCGTAGATAGCTTCGCATTTTCATGTAGGACACTATCTTAATATCCCTTTTTGGCTTCTCTCTGTGTACTTCAAGTACACCTCCATCCGGTAGTGCTATCATGACAATCTTTTCGGCACAACATATTGTTTCCCGGTGGTTGGGCATCCAATCCATACCAATGATTATATCAAAACTCCCTATCTTGATCGGAATTAAATCTATACTAAAGTCCTTTCCTGCTAAGCTCAGAGTGCATTTCTTGACTACCTTTCGACTTTTATCTGAATGACCTTAAGTTGTCTCTTCTGACTGGTGCTCTGCTTTCTTTTATTACCATCTTTCCATTCGATGGACACTACGACTCCCTTATTTCTTCTATTTGCGACAAGGTCGGTAGTAACTTGAGTGCCTATGGTAGGTACGACTTCCTGGACTTGTTGGGCTATCAGTTGAGCAATGTCAGTTGATTAATTCTTACGTTTTACTCTCGAGGTATGTGTGTGTCTGTGTTTTTTTTGTGGAAACCACGGTCCTAAAGTATTTATAAAATGTTATGTTTGATCAAAAGTTGTCTTTGATAAATGTTCGAAAAATATTTGTATTTTATATATGACAATTTCTTTGTGATTAAATAACAATTTGTATCATAAAAACTTAATACATATCTGAAAGGGTCAAAATTTGATGCTGATGCATGCTTAAAATATTTTACTCACCCAAGCTAAGGTTTAAATGGGACAACCAAAAAGTACACTTTGAAATTCTTGCAAATTCATGAGAGTTACAATCGAAAGGATCAACTTTGCCAACAGTATTACCACAACTTGCCAACACAAGTCAACTCTGCTAGTACTCCTTCTTGCCGTCATAGCATTTTCTACAACATTGGTGGTACATTCCTCTAAGAGATGCACCAATTTTGTCAACTTAATTATGGCCCGATTCTATCTTGATGCCCTGCTTCGACTATTTTGTAGTCCGTCGACAAGTGTTCGCATTGTTCGAGCCTCTCTTTGTGTCATACTAGTAATATAACCGATCAATATCGCCGAAAGGATATGAAATGATCTTGCATTATCTTGATGAGTTATCGCCAGTCCACTCTGAGTGGTTGCTGCAACTCCCTTCTAAGTTGTCTCATATGAGGTGTTGGGAGGTTTGGGTTAGGCATAGAATAACTGGTGTACTTTGAGATAAGACAGTTGTTGGGGGTAATCGGAGGTGGATCGATTGAAATGTCCTCACTTGTTACTCCAATGTCGGAATCGAATGCTTAGATGGGTCCTTCTCCGAAGTCTAAGTAATAGGGTTCGACATAGTAATTGTAGTGTCCGCACAACTTCTTAACGCACATTTAAAACACAAGTGACATCCTAAGCGCTAATGCAGGAGTGTTCAACAGTGGCGTTACTTTTCTTAACGCATAAGTGCTATAGTAAATATCAACATCATGATATGCTTATGTGAACTCACACAGTTTATGTTTTTCATGAAATTTTGGAAGGTTCCGATTCTATCTACTAACGGTATGATTAGTTTATAAGTCCTACCCTACTTATATCATGGCTAGACATAGGTGATCAGGCTCTGTCTATCTATGATATATCAAAACAACACCTATCCTAATCATATTAGTAGTAGAATTCTCCTATATTTGAAATCTTTGATTAGAAAATTTAAATAATCTTTATAAAATTTTGGTTATAGTGCTTGATTTCATGAAAAACCGATGTTCTCTATAACCTAAGGTTCTGATACCAAATCTGTAACACCCCGCTAAAGCAGAAACACGAGGTGTGACAGCTAAGATTTCAATGCGATAGGAGATAAACAACATCAACCATTCATATCAAAACATTTAAAGTTTACAGATCGTATTACAATCAATTGAAGTTTAGAAATTACAGACATAACAAAATAAATAACGTCTTGGTTGATGCCAACAAACGCGCAAATTAAGCTTTTTCATTTACCTTCTGATTTCCTGAAAAGCATGTTAAAACAAGCGTCAACTACGAGAGTTGGTGAGTTCACAGGTTTTTCATATGCACAAAACAGTTTAGATGCGACAAATTTTTAGTGAATCTTTTCATTCACTCCATTTTCCATAAACATTTTTAGTGAACCTTTTTGTTCACTACCATTACAAGCCTTATCATTAGTGAACGTTTTTGCTCACTCCATTTCAAAGCTTTGTAACAAAACATGAGAAAATTCCCGGGTTAACGTTAATCACATGATATTTATTCGTTGAGTCACTACTAAGCCTAAAAATACGACATGCTACGCCCATGTTCTACCTCAGAGGTGGGACTAAATCCCACATGTGTAGAACTTTTATTCAATACAGTGCACCTATTTCTCGTCAGTATAAGGTGGGTATGTCAACCAAATAGCGCTATCCACTAGTATGATAGGCCCATTGTTATGAGTTAATAGTAGTAACCGGGGACTTAACTTTTTACACTCAACATATCATGTTTCTTACGTCAACAATTTACTCATATCAAAGGTTATATTACAATACTAGTTGGCTACCCGCGCAATGCGGCGGGATGTCAAAAATTATGGAAGCCAAGAATACAAAGTTTATGATTATTATAAACTTTAATATTTATAATGGTTGATTAACCAGTAGCAAGACCAGACTAAAAAAGTCGTGTTATGTCGAACAGTGATGGCAAAAAATCGGTTCTGGGCCGGTTATAATTGGTTACTGATCGGGCCGGTTATAACTGGGTACTGATCGGGCCAGTTAAAAATAGTGTGTGACCTTAACCGGTTAAGCCGTAACCAGTTACGGTTAAGGGGGTTTGAAGTTATAACTGGTTAAGCTAAACGATTAACTGGTTAACCTTGATTGGTTATAACCAGTTACGTAACAGGCAGCTAAGACTTCTCTTTTAATAAAATTTGTAATTATTTATACAAACTTCAAATAAAAAGGGTCACTCAAGTTGCTATAAAAATACGTTTTATTGTACTTTTAAATTTTAAACTAAGTACCTTAATTATAATATAAAAATACATCGTTTAAACGTTCGTATTTGAACCATCCCGTGGATTGTAGTGAAGCCATCCCCTTTAATTGTAGCAAGAATTGTTTGTGTTTTTTTGCATATTTTGCGTTTTGTAAGTTGATATGGAACCCAAACACAACTTATTTATAGGGTGTAAAGGGGGTTAAAAAAAAAAAAAAAAAAAAAAACGTCTAAAGTTGGTTACAGTTATAACCGGTTACATAATCAGTTACATGCCGGTTAGAACCAGTTATGCAAAAAACTACAAAAACCTTAACCAATGGTGATGATCGGTTGCTTGACCGGTTAAAGGGTGGGCCGGTTATATTCGGTTACCGACTGGGCTGGACACCAGTTAACCAACCGGGCCGGTTATAACCAGTTAAGGATGGCCATCTCTAAGATTGTCGAATACAGGGAAATCATTATACTTAGTTTAGAAAAATAAGTAATTGTAATGAAACAACCGAAAGAAATATGATATAACATGTATTCAAAAAAAATTCCAAACAAAAATACAACTTGAAAAGACTTGTCCAAAACAAAAAATGATGTTCTAAAAAATGTGCAACGCCTTCAAGTTTGTATACCCAAAATCCATATCCTCTTGTTGCCATCATTTTTATCTTCAGAGTCCAACTTAACGATTGCCTGAAAATTCAATCATATTAAAAACTGTTTCAACAACATTTACGAAGCATACAACAATGCTTTTGAAAAGCATATAAGGAGAAAAGCAAGTGCTAGTAAAAAAAACAGAATTCATATGACTACCAATGACAACAAAAAGTAGAAACCTTTTTTAGAAGAGAAAGAGAGTAGAAACTTAAAAAATCAATTCATTTAGATTTATCCGATAATGCAGCTGGAGGTACAATATAACCAATGAACTTTATATATCCCACCATAAACTTAACATATCCCGCGCAACGCAGCGGGAGGCACAATATTATCCAGTGTTTGCAAACTTGAACTTGCCACCATGTGATGCAATGCAAATCCCTCTACATCCCTATAAAAATTGTTTCTTGCTAACTAAAAATGATAGGAACATAACATAGTAGCTAATACGACAACTTGAGAAAAATGGTTTGCAAGTAATAAACCAAGCTACAGCATACCATTAAGCCCAAATAAGACAGAACAAACAACACGCCGAAACAGCAACCTGTTGTACTTCAAAAGCTCTCAGCCTTGAACACAATCCGAGACCAAAACTCCTGGTCATCTGTTGTTCGTGCCTGTCATGCCAAACAGATTCGGGTTTGCTGCAGCAAAATAGTGCAGCGAGACAAACCCATAAAAACATAAAATTCACAAACTACCAACCCAAATTAAGCTTATTATTGCTATCGCTTGGTCTTTGTTATGTTATTACCGTGTGATTCTTGGTTCTCATTATCTTCATCCAACAAGGTTAACTTGGTAAACGTTTGATAAATGGTTCCTACATTTAAAAAAAAGGCTTTTGATTAATCTTTCATAGCAATAGTTAATCTTCATAGATCCTTTAATCCTACCATGTAGCAATATTTTAAGAATCCGACTTACCCTCTTCTACCTTCCATTTCTTAAAAACCCTTCATGATTTTTTATGCAACTGAAAAACAAAAATCAAACCATTAGGCGAGTCTTTGCAAATACTTAAAGATATGCTTAACAATACAAACCAACAACAAAATTGCAATTCAAGAAAACAGCAACGCAAAAGAAACTAACATTGCAACATCAAGAAATAAAACCAAGCAACAAATTGACCTTAAAAAAGACTTTTAAAAACATATTGACTTGCACTAATAGTGATAAGGAAAAATAAATGTACATCAAATACATATAACTAACTTCTAGAATTTCATTTATCAACATACACTCTAAAATTATATTTTGTGTTGTAGCAATATAGAACTGCTAACTCTAATATATGGCAAAGGCACAAAAACTTGGTCCAAGAACAATATAGCTTAGCGATTAGCTCGAAAATTCCAAACTTTTAGTCCCGAGCCTACGAGTGTCCTAGATAATCATAGGTAACGTAAGTCCAAAAGTATTGGTTCAATACCCTAATTAACTCCAAATCCAACATTCTCATATAATGCCCACACTTAGTTTAGGTAGCCAACCATAGTATAAAATAATTTTTATTATTAATTTATAACACTCAATTGGATGCAAGGTCTTGAAACTGAAAATTCAACTTTTTGGAAATATTCAAATGCTGACAGATTGGTATGTTTGGCAAAAAGTCACTTTTAAGCTATACTCCAAAAAGGTTTAAGTTTCCAAATTTTTACCTACTGAAGTTGATTGTGTTAGCAACATTCCCACCAAATTTCATAATTTTTAGAGGTGTTTAGCTCATATAAATAATTTTTACAAAATCAGTGTGCACAGCTCACATTTGAAAATACATGTCTGTAGTGTTTGACTCATAGAGGGTTTGTTACCACTCCAAATCTTAAATTTCAAAAGGTATTTTCAAGTTAACATGCATACCTAACTAATGAAACAAGTTTCACTCAGATTTGATGATTTATGAGTGAGTTATGACCTCTTAAATCCATGCATGTGAATCTGCCATTTCTAGACAGCTTGCACCACGAATTTTTTTTCATTGGTTGCACACTCAAAAATCCACCAAATCACATGATTCCGGATTCTTTGGAAAGATACTTCAATAAAATTGAGTCTAGAATCAAGAATTATGCATTCTGAATAAGTTCTCAAAGAGATATGCATGCAACAAGTTAACATAAAAATTTGACCCGGAGCTGTTGCACCACAAAACGTTTTGACATAGATGAGGGGTCTATACTTAGTATTTTTAAATGATTCCAGTGGGGTTTGAATCCCAACTCACAAAATATTAGTCCCTAAAAAATGTAGATAAAAATAAGTTCATATGAACCCCTTTTGGGTCATCCAAACACACATGCAACAATCTGTCAGCTTCTGTCCAGATTCAAAACCTACTATTTTCACAAAAACACATAGAAATCTTCCTAATTTGGGGTTTCTTTTATGCTAAACTAAAATCCCCCATCATATAACATGTAATAAAAAAATATTCTGTACTAAAATCAAGATGATTCTTGCATGCAATCATCCATCATTTCCAGATTCATAGATGTATACATACACAAAATTTTGGGGGTTATTCACATGTGCATGTAACATTTCTTGAGTTTATAGTGAAAGGATCATTGGATGTAACTTTCTTATGGATGTTTTAACCATCATAAGTGTTCATCCTACCTTCTAAAATCACAAGAACATGTTTTTAACTTTTAACCAAGACAAAAGCAAGAAATCTTGCAAAAGAAAGCATAATATGCTTGAAACAAAACCAAAATGCAACAATAAAGCTTATTCTTGTTAAAGGACTATGTAATTTACCTTAATATTTGGTTTTCTTCTTCAAATAATGAAGAATAATGGCTGAAATTATCTGGAGTTGGATGAAGGTTTGAAGTGTGCTGAAGAAGATTTGAAGATGGAGAGAGAGATTTGAAGATGGATGTTTTTTTTTCTAAGTGTTTAAAATGATTTAATTTGAAAAAAAATGAGGGTTTTATATGGTGAATTAATGGGGTTGACCAGCCCTTTTTGGGCCCCCAAACCCGTTAAAAAAATTTTGTTGTCCCAAAAATCAAGAGAATGAGGAGAAATGGATTGAAATCATATTAAGATTGATGAACATTAATCTTGAAGGTACAACAATGGAGGTTTCATATATTTTGCAATAAAAGGCAATAATAAATTAACCACACAAACCCTAATCCATCTCTTACCTTATATAGGTTAGAGGCAAAATGAAAGATTGTCAAACAAGGCCCCCGAGGTTCCAAACCTCTAAACAAGAGTATTACAAATCAAAACTTGTTCAACATAAGTTATCTGTTTAACTAAATGAAAGCGGCAAAGATAGGTTTTCTGACTCTTCACAACAAATAGGTCCAACAATCTCCCCCTTTGTGAAGAAGTCAGAAAGGTGGTGGAAGCTCCAGCGCCGGCTCCCACTTCGACATCTGTAAGAATTCATCCCAGTCTCCAATGATCCTCGCTCTCATCTGCATCGCCGCTTCTACACGTCTGTACATCAGCCTCTCTTTGAGCTTTCTCTCGATCAAGTTCATGCCCTCCAGTATCTTTCCCTTCCCGTCTATGATTTTCCACCCAGGTATCTGATCAGCCAGAAGTCTACTTTGCATCCCATTGTAGACATAGAGAAGGGTCCCGTCGCAGAACTTAGCAAGCTCGCCAAAACGCATAAACCTGCATTCCTTCTTCTTCCTTGTCACATAGAGAACCCCATGCTCCGGTATTCTGGTTGGCATATAAGGAAGGTAAGCATCAATACCAGGCACGAACAGGTTTGGTCTGAGCAAGTTGACCTTCGGCTGACGGCTCTCGATCGCTAATTGGTAGTCCGTCACATGCGCAAGAGTGATCGCATGACGAACATACTTCTTCAGAATCTCGGTGCCGTCTCAGTAGTGTTCGGGTCGGAGAATTGGGCCCTGAAGGTACTTGATGACAGTTAGGAGATCTTCTAAGTGCACCCGATCCAGATCTGCCTCAGTGAATGACCAGTTCTGCAACTCTCCTCGAGGAATGTTAGTCCCGTACATACGGACGTCGTACTCAAGGAATAACTGATGTCCATGTTTGTAAGGACGCATCGCAGTTACCTTGATGAAACGACGTCGGATTCTTTAGCGTCCGTGGGTGGCCCAGTTGCACATCCTCTGGTGCACATAAGCAGTCCTTCTCCTCTTCGTCTTGATGTGTGAGATCCCGAAGAAGACCTTTCGGGACCATACGTGTAGCCTCTCCTGTTGGAAGATGCGGGTGAAGGACTCCTCAAGGAACGGCCTGAAGATGACCGAGTGGTTCCAGTTTAACTGGATGACTGTCGGAGCGGAGGAATCTGGAGTCGTCGTGTGGATGGTCCGAGGAGCTTCTGGAGTGGGAAACTCGAACGCTGAGAGGAAGTTGTTGTAGTCTGAATCCCGGACAATGTCGTCCCCCTTCTGAAAAATCCTGAGGCTCTGAGCAAGTGATCGAAGAATTTTCCGGCTTCCTCCGAAATCTGGACATCTGATAGATCTGTCGGTGCAGCTTCCGGGGGAACGACGTCAATCTCTGCTATGTCGGTCAGATGGGGAAATTGAACTACCTCACCTGCCGGGATCGGCTCGTAGTGCCAACTCCCCATATCAGGAATCTCCTCCGTGTCTGAATCAACATAGAGAGTGTCGGCGGCGGCAGATTCTGATGGAGCACTCGAGCGGGCAGCCGTTGAAGCTGGAGCGGATGTGGAGCCGGAACCGGAGGCTGAATGGAGGTCGGTGCGAAGCCTTTTGGAAGAAGCTTGCACCTCCCCCTCATGAGGACCCGGTGCCGAGTCATCAGGGTCATCATGCCTCCGTTTGGAAGGCTGAGCCTGAGACCGACACATGGCCTCCAGTTCCCGTATACGCTGCTGGAGAAGCTCGATCTGGGCGTCTCTCTCTCTGACCTGGGCGGAGAGGCGGTCGTTCTGGGTAGTGTAGGAAGTGATCATCATCGAGTGTTCCACCTCAGTAACGTACCCCGGAATGAATGGTAGATCGCCTGAGGTCGGAGGAGCAAGTCTGAGAACGTCTTCTGATTGACGAGGAATCGGTGCTTCGGTTGACGGGGCAGCCTCCGAGTGTTTGCCCTTCATCCTCCGTTTGAGCTCATAAAGCTCCACATCCCTGTCTTCTTGAAGCTTTCTTGACGCCTCAAGATCCGCCATCCTCTTTCTCTCGGTCTCGGCCAAGGCTTTCTCCAACGCCTTGACCCGTGCATCCCCAGCCCGGTTGGCTTCCTCCATAGCAAGTAATCTGGTGTGGACGACTTTTAGGATGTCGTCCGAATCCGTCGGACCTAAAAGTCCCGTTGGTACAGGGGTGGTTTTAGGGATTCCACCCGAATCCGTCAGGCCTAAAAGCCCCGATGTTGCGTGAGCGTCTTTAGAGACTTTGCTCGAGTCTGTCGGACCCGGTCCCGGTAGTGCTAAACCTGGTGCCATTTGGGCTCCAGTTGTCGAGAAGAGTCCTATTGAGGTGCTCTCTCGGCCTGACGTCACCGCTGGTATGATGTTGACGGTGTCAGGGCTTCCGGCGGATCCTCGAAGGGCGTCTCCTGACGCACCAACTCTCCCCGTTCCGACGGAGTCCCATGGGATCTCCGCGAGTGTCACAGTAGATCGTGGCCTAATGATAGAAGGGATCGTAAACGTCCCGGGAAGTGGCTCTACGACTCTATGTGCATCGAAAGAAGTCGAGAGGTGGGGCAGATCCTCTCTTATCTCAACACCGGCAGACTCCGAATGAGTGGCCGCTGGAAGTTGTGCTATGTCCCCGTGACTGACTGAAACGACCATCTGTTGAGAGATGGTCGAGTGGCTGGGTCGTTGAAGGAAGAGGTGGCTTCATCTATATCGATCACTTGGGCCTTTCCGCCCTTCGCCGGTTCTGACTCTTGGAACTCCGAATCAGATCCATAATCCCCATCTCAGAATCCGTGGCCTCGTCATCGGCCTCACGACGGTCAGAGGGAGTGTGATCAGAAGACTCATGACCGTCAGAGTCATCGCTGGAGAGATCGCCGGAGGGTTCGCCTGTTTGTGGAGTAACGGCCGCCGCATGTGGTGGTAAAGGCAAGTGTGCTTGTTCTTGTGGGGAAGCTTCCACTTCCTCACCAGTGTGATCGGGTTGTTGCGGCGGTGATGGCGATCGGCGTTCTTCCGATGACGAGTGTACCGAGGATTGCTGGAGAATCCCGGTGTACTGCTTTACTCGGTAGCCTCGCATGACGTCTTGCTCGGTAGACTCATCGACGTATGTTTGCGTTCGTGCTCGACGGGCTCGGTTCTGGACCATCATCTGGTAAGCTTCGGCTCGTGACATGTGCGGTGTGGCGGACGTTCTAACAACTCTACCCGCTTCTCCCCTAACGACCACACTCATCACTCCCGAGCCAGGAGCTCCCCCACTGGAGCTCTGGCCTGCCGTGCCAGTGGCACGGCTCCTAGGAAGGACGGGTCGCGCGTCCAGGGTAGGGCTCCTCGGTTCTGAGGAGTCCCTGGACACGTCTTCTAAACCTATGGACGCTCGGTAAAGTCTAACGCTCTCTGCCCTACGGTCCGCCATACTAAGCACATTGTCTGGGATAGGCATTTCTACCTGACCGGGTCGCAGATTCCTTCTGTTCATCCTGCCGATCTGTTGGCTTTCGAAGCGCTGGTGGCCGGATCTACGTCTGACGGCCGGATGGTGATCCATGTGATCACGGATGATCAAGCTTAATAACCGCATCCAAGGGATGGATGTGTGACGAGTCCTTGCAGGCCCTTCCCTGACGTCGGTGACTATGTCCGGCCAAAGTTGTTGAGCAAGGTCGATTCACCTTCCGTAGGCGATAGCATGAATGACGCGCCAGAATTGGGTGGAAGCACGGTCCACTCCATGCGTCTTGGATGATAGTGTGCGGTTCAGGATGTTGAAGAACGAGAACCAGATGGGAGGCAGCATCCCCTGAGTCACTTGGGAGATCCCGTTCGGTCTCTGATTTGGTCTGGTATGGACCTCGAGCGCGAGTATCTCGCTGAAGAGTTCGGGGCCGGAAACTAGTGGCTCGAACGGGGCCTCGGGAGTGGCGGCCGGCAGATGGAGAATTCGCCTTAGATCCTCCACAGTGATAGTCAGGTCAGTGTGGTCCACACGGCCGACGACGGTTTGTACGCCGTTTCTGTTCTCTACGTGAAAGGTCCTCCAGAACTGCTGAAGGTAAAGAACAAGAATGTCAGCAGTGGATGCGCCCTGAGGATCTCAAGTACCACGTCGTCTTGAACAGTGAAGTTAGTCAGGTCGACATATTCATTGTTCTGGTGGATCGCACGGATGTCACTCGGATCAATGAGAGCTCGGTCAGCGGCGTTGTTGACCGGGGAAGGAGGAACATTCGGTTGACGAGCCATTTCTGTCAAGTCACGATCATGAAACAAGTTAAGTGTTTTGAAAGATGCTACGTGAAAAAGACTATACCCTCGACTAGGCGCGAGTCGGAAAACTCGAAAACCCAAAAATGAGTATTTCGTATTTTCTGAGTCGAAAAACGAGCAAACAAGATACGAGGGGAGGTTTTCCGATTCGGAAAAGATGGTTTTCCGATTCGGAAAACACTCAACACTTGAAAAAAAAAACGCCAAATTTAAAGACAAGTTTTCCGATTCGGAAAACATGGTTTTCCGAATCGGAGAACTTCAACACTTAGAAAAATAAATCATGTATAACAATTGGGTTTTCCGATTCGGAAAACAAGATACTTAGAAAAATAAACGAACAGAGCTTGGCCTCACACGTGATTCGGAAAACCTCGGAAACCCATAAGGGTAATTCCATGTTTTCCGAATCGGAAAAGGTACATTTGAAAAACGAGGCACAATTTGGATTCGGAAAACCTGATAATCCGAATCGGATTTATCTGGTTTTCCGAATCGGAAAACACTTAAGCATACTCATCGTTGAAGAGTTCGGAAAACATGAATGTTCATGTATTCCGATTCGGAAAACATGAACATTCATGTTTTCCGATTCGGAAAACCGCGATGGTTCGTTTTCCAAACTCAAAAACCGCTCACAAAACATCGATTTAACGTTCTAAACTAGTAACATGCATCCTAAATCAGTTAAGAACAAGTTTAGAAGCCTTTTTGGATCGATTTAACGTCCCGAAATCCCATTCCAAGAAGTTTGGGTTTCGGGTAAGTTTTGAAAAGTTTAGGCTTCGATCCAGACCTTAAGATGAATGATTTAAACGTTATAACTACATAAATATTGATCGTAAACTTACCAGGAATCCAAAAACGTAAACGGTTTGACGATCGGAGCAAAAACGAGCGATTTCGGAATCGAGCGCGAAGTGGTTATCGGGTGAGATTTCAGAGAGAAAAGTGAAAAGTTTGAAAATTGTGAACAGTAAATCTTAAAAGTTAGTATTTATATTTTTACCAAGTTTGTACTGTGTTTGGTAAAAGAAATACTGTTTGGCTCTCCTGGTTGGTTCTCTTAACCCGACTTTCACCTATTGGCAAAAACCACCCCTGGACTTGAAGTTTCAAGAAACTTACAAACAAGTCCCTGAACTTGTAGTTTTAGAAAATTTCAAAACAGACCCTGGACTACAAGTTTCACAAAAGTGCAAAACGAGTCCCTGAACTTAAGAATCAGAAGATGGCAAAGTTAGTCCCCGAACTTGTAAGTTCAAGACATGTTCTCTACCGCCCCTGAACTTTCAAGTTCACAAAAATTTACAAGTTCAGCCCCCGATTTCCAAGAAAAGAGACTTACCTGGTACGTCTCAACTGGGTTTTGTGCGAGTTCTGATCTGAAGTAACCAGAAGTCGTCGTGGTGGTCCACACCTACAAAGTAAAGTAAAAACTGGTATCCAGGGTGTTGTGGATCCGAGAACGTTAGCATTCACACAACAACAATCAAATCAAGACTTAGTGCTCCCCTCAATACATGCAATCTCTCAAGAACTCCGAAAGACTCCCCCTACACACATGCATGCATAAAATAAACTCCCGACTCCCCTAGACCTCAGGCAGGGAGCTCCAGCATTCCTAACTTACTTAGGAGAAAGAAGTGACGTTTCTCGTCAAACGACTTTGTGAACAGATCAGCAAGCTGATAGTCACTCTCAACAAAGTAAAGTTCAACATTACCTTTCTCGACGTGGTCTTTGATGAAATGATATCGGATATCGATATGCTTCGTCCGAGAATGTTGAAACGGATTTGCCGTGATCTGAATCGCACTCTTGGAGTCGCAATAGATGGGAATACGTTGCATGGTGTATCCGAAGTCGGCAAGTTGGGTTTTCATCCACAGAACTTGTGAACAGCAGCAGGCGGCGGCAACATATTCTGCCTTCGCGGTGGATAAGGATACGCAATTCTGCTTCCGGGATGACCAACTCACCAGTTTGTCTCCGAGAAACTGGCAAGCACCAGATGTGCTTTTCCTGTTGAGCTTACAACCTGCATGGTCTAAGTCTGTATATGCAATTAGTTCAAACCCTGAATCCTTTGGGTACCAAAGGCCAAAATCCGGTGTGCCCTTCAGATACTTAAGGATTCTTTTGACTGCAGACAGGTGTGAATCCTGTGGACCACACTGAAAATGAGCGCAGACACCCGTGGAGAAGACAATGTCTGGTCTACTAGCCGTGAGATACAAGAGAGAACCAATGATTGCCCGATAAGTCTTCTGGTCAACCGGTTTACCAGAAGAATCAGCGTTTAGTTGAAAGTTTCTGGGCATTGGTGTTGCCGCAGAGTTTGAACCACCGAAATCAAAGCGTTTTAAAAGATCTTGAACATATTTGGCTTCACTTATAAAAATGCCATCAGGGCGTTGTGGAACTTGAAGTCCTAAAAAGAACGTCAGCTCACCCATCATGCTCATTTTAAATTGGGATTTCATGGTGTTTTCAAACTCTTGGCACATCTCAGGCTTCGTAGATGCAAAGATAATATCATCCACGTATATCTGAACTATAATTAAGTCACTACCTGATTTCTTGAGAAACAAAGTGGGATCGATTGTACCTTTCTTGTAGCCAACTCCTAGCAAGTAATCAGTGAGAATTTCGTACCATGCCCTAGGAGCTTGCTTGAGACCGTAAAGCGCCTTGTCCAACACGTACACGTGGTCTGGAAATCTGGGATCGATGAATCCTTCCGGTTGTTCAACGTACACCTCTTCTTGAAGAACTCCGTTCAAGAAGGCACACTTGACGTCCATTTGATATACCGTCATGTTCTTGTGTGCGGCATACGCAAGGAAGATCCGAATTGCCTCGATCCGAGCTATGGGCGCAAACGTCTCATCGTAATCGATACCCTCTTGCTGGCGATAAACTTTGGCAACCAATCGGGCTTTGTTCCGGATGATGAGGTCATTCTTGTCTTTCTTGTTCCGGAAAATCCACTTCAGGCCAATTATTGACTTTCCCCACGGTCTGGTTACCAAACGCCAAACTTTGTTTCTCTCGAATTCCGCAAGCTCTTCTTGCATCGCTAAAACCCAATCAGGATCGGTGAGAGCTTGGGAAACATCCGAGGGTTCGAATTCACTTAGGAACCCTCCGAATAGAATCAGATTTTCTATGTTCTTGGAAGATCTCGTCTGTACAGGTTGTGATGGACTCCCGATGATCTGGGAGGGGGATGATCTCGTGTCCACTTTCGAGTGTGTGGAAGAGTGACATAAGCTTGTTGGTTGTTGGTGGCGTCATTCTCATCTTGCACGGCAAAGACCTCTCGCTGGTTTCTACTCGATGATCCGGCTTCCAGATTATTCTGCGGTGCTGCCTCCAACCGGGGCTCACGCACTACCTGAGCATAAGTTCTCTGAGCTGAACTGGGTGAGGGTAGCGGAGCTTCTTCCGGTATAGGTGCAAGAACAGGGTGTGGAGTCTGTTCTCGGACGGGTTCCGGTGAGGCAGCGGATGAGGTTTCAGGGGGAGAGACCGCCGATTCTGGTGTCACTGAGTTTGTAGATGTGCTTGAAGAAGGCCCAGTGACGAAAGCATCGGATGTCACGGAAGTAGATGTTGAACCAGTATGAGCAGGAACTACAATCGAACCCGTGAGTGTGGGTAGATCATAATCTGCGAGGTCTAAGAAGTCTAAAGCAGAAAAGTTAGTCGAAGAATCTGTGCTCGGTGGTGCGGTGAACAGTTCAAGAAATGAGGCATTTACATTACTTGGACTTGCAACAGAATAAGTTTCGGTTTCGGAAAAATCAACATTTGAGCTTTCCAAGATGGTTCGGGTCCGTTTGTTGAAAACCCTATAAGCCTTTGAGTTATGTGAGTATCCTATGAAGATAGACTCATCAGACTTGGGTTCAAACATTCCCAAATCATCCCGGTCGTTTAAAACATAGCATTTACATCCAAAAACTCTGAAGTAATCGATCTTAGGCTTACGCTGTTCGACCATCTCGTAGGCGGTTTTACCAGTCCGCTTAACGATCAAGGTCCGATTCTGCGTGTAGCATGCTGTTGATACTGCTTCAGCCCAAAATGATTGTGGAACGCCGGAATGAGCCATCATGGATCTTGCTGCTTCGACCAACGTCCGGTTCTTCCTTTCCACTACCCCATTTTGTTGAGGAGTGCGCACGGCTGAGAAGTTGTGAGAGATTCCCACGTCTTCAAGAAAGGATTGCAACTTTGCATTGCGAAACTCGGTTCCGTTGTCACTTCTCAACTTCTTCACTCGGCGACCCAGGAGAACTTGAATCCGCTTGATGAAGGCAATGATTCGATCGGCAGCGTCAGACTTGGCTCGTAGGAATTCAGGCCAAGTGAACCTAGAGAACTCATCAATGAGAACTAACATGTATTTCTTTCGGGCTAGGCTCTCGGTTCTTGTAGGTCCGCACAGATCCATGTGAATCATGTCAAGGGGACTTTTGCTATTCGTGTCCATCCTTGGTGGATGAGAGCTTCTCGTCATCTTTCCTTGTTCGCAAGCAGGACACAATGTATCCTTGGAAAGTCGAGTCTCCGGAAGTCCCTTGACGAGATTTTTCGAAACTAGCTTGTTCATGTCTTTGAAATTCTGATGGCAGAGTCTTCGATGCCATAACCAACTGTCCTCCTTTGATGCCTTTGCGAGCAAACAGATTGCATTCCTCGGATCAGAAATTGCTTTAAACTGTGGGTGTGTCTAAGGGATTGAACGGAAGACGGTGGAGTACAGATTGCCATTCCTCCCTAAGGATGACGTTGTTGTCTTCATCATTCACGTCGCTTCCGTATTGAAATTGCTTCACCAGTATCCGTTGTCGCAGAACTGACTGGAGCTAAACATGTTGTATCCTAACCCCTCTACATACCTTACATCTTTGATGATGTATCTCCCATCCGTAATTTTCCCATAACCCACCATTGGCTTAGGTGTCTTGTCGGCTGTTTTAACATATCCCTCAAACCTTTCAACATAGTTGAAAAGGAAGGATCTCTGACCAGTCATGTGTCTATATGCGCCGGAATCGAAGTACCACACATGACTGACCTGCAAGACAGACTAAGCTTGTTTAGGGACCCATTGCCAAATGGGTTCCTTTGGGTTAGAGACAGATAAATCAGTCGGTGTAGTCCCTTTTTCGGATTTCTCCTTAGGCAGAGGGGACTTCACTGACGAAGAGGACTTAGCTTTCCCTCTTTTTCTTCCCCTTCTCTTTCGGGTTTTGACATTAGATTGAGGAGCATTGAAAGAGTTAGACACACCATAACGCAATAAATTATCAAACATAAAGCACATGTCATTGCGAAACGTATTAAAGGCATCGTTTAAGTTGCGATTACAATTAACAGACATGTTCGAATTCATTCCTACACTAGGTGGAGCATAGCCTAAACCCGCACGGCTAGGACTATGCTTCTTAGGGAAAGCAGAAAAAGAGTTGTTCCTTCCATGATGATCCTTTCTTGGTGGCTTCACATTCTGTTCACCATCTTTCTTCCTCGCATTTGCATGAAAAGCACGGTGTGAGTTAGAGGACGGCTTTGTGGGAATGGAGTTGCCACCTTTTCCAGATGATATTTTAGAAAATTTAGGTTTTGTGGAATTGAAAGGTTGATTGGATTGTAACTGAGAAGTCTCACCCACTTCAAAGGTACTTGAATGAAAGTCAAGACTTTTAATGGGCTTGACTGAGTTACGAGCATCGTTAGACTTTGAAGGCTTTTTCTGGAGTCCTTTGGGTGCGTGAGGCTTAACTGACTTACCATTGTCAGTACCAACACATTTTTCACCCTTAGGGTTACTTTTCTCAGAAATAGGAGCTCGTGACTCAGTAGGCTTATCAGATTTGACAACAACAGATTTTGGCTTCTTTGGAATAAAGCCTGAAGGATCATCACCTTCATCTAAAAACACCTTCATATCATATTCAATATTTGGATCATGGACAGTCTTGGGTTCAGCTATCCTGTGGTGTGAATTAGGGGGTTCATCATCATCCGAGACTATGGAGCAATGGTTCTCAAGATCTATGACAGGTTTGGGTTGGGATTGGCTACTGGATGGTTAAGGATTGGAGCAGTCTCATCATCAACTGATTCTGAACAGTAAAGGTTTTCAAGATTCATAACTTTCCTTTTCAAAATGGAGTTAGACACAAGTTGGTTGTTTAAAGATCGGCGATACATTATCCTTTCATCATGATCAAGTTCTTTTAAAAGTTCAAAATGGATATCTAGGAGAACGTATCGAGTTTGAAGATCCGCAACCTTGATTTGGAAATCAGTAAAAGCCGAGGTTGCGGTCTCACACTCTGAAGAAAGCCTAATTCTTTCGGCATTGGCCTCGAGCAAGTCTTTTTCCAGAGTGCGAACCAAGGTGTCTTTCTCCGAAACAATTACTTTCATATTCAAGATCTGATGTTGACATGCATCCAAATCCATGGCTTTTAACCTAAGGGCAAACACCTCATTTTCTAGTTTGACTAGGTCAGGACTCTTAGTTGCGGAAGTATCCTCTAGTGGGATAACTAAGGTCTCCTCTGAAAACTCCATTTCCCTAGTGTCATAGCTTGAGTTAAGTTCAGTATAGTTGATGGGGGGCATTGCTACTCTAGGGGTTCTGGCCTTAATGCCTTCCCATGTGGGTTCAGAGTTGGTCGGATCACTAGCCGGAACAAAGATTGGTCTATTAGGAGGGGGACTAGTGGGTGGACTACCAGAGGTACTGTTCGACGGACTAGTGGTTCTTGTGATGGTCTCACCGTTTATTACTTCGGTGTATGTGACAGTCTGTCTAACGAATTCCTCGGTCACATGTCCTCCTACTAGGGCAGGTTTGGGCTTGGAGGCTGCCATATCCTCAAAATTGTATAGATTAGAAGGTGCTTTATCTAAAACATGGTTTTCAGATAGACCTAGGCCGGGTTTGGCTTTATAAAAAGGATTCTTTTTGGCATGCTGAGTGAGGATACTTAAAGTCTGTTCAGACTGTCCTCTTTTGAAATTGTTGTCCTCAAGCTCTTGGATTTTAGAAAACAACCGAGTTCTTTCTTCCGAAAGTAACTAGAATTTAATGTTGAGCTCCCCATGATCACTGTTAAGTTCCTCATGGGCTTTTTGAAGACAACCAAGTTTGTTTGCTAAATTGGACTCTCTAATGCCAGACTCAAGTGTTTCACGATTATAAACTATGGTCAAATCCTCGAGAGAGCTTTTATAAATGGCACTATCGATTCTAAATTTCGTGACGAGAGTCCTCTCCGATTGGAGACATCTCTCTAATTCACAAATTTTAGATTCCAACATTGCCACAGTATCAGTTATATCTGGAATAGAGGATACCTCAGACGGATCAATGTCTTGATAAGTGCTTGGTCCAACGGCTTATGATCCCTCGAAGTCAGCCATCAAGCATAGACCCTTCACCAAATGATCATCCTCGTCTGAGCTCTCCTCTTCACAAACCCAGTTATCTTCATCAACCAACAAAGCAACCCCTTTTTCCTTCTTCCTCATCAACGCAGCCTTCTTCTCAAAGTACGCGGCATCTTTGTACTTGACGGAGCAATCTCTGGCGTAGTGTCCCAACTTACCGCACTTGTAGCAAGTGGTAGTGGGACTAGCGGCTTGTTGAGGAGCGGGGTTCTGGGTTATCGGAACCTGGGGATGATTTGACCGTTGAACTCCTTGGTCAGCTTGAATCTGTTGATCTTCCCTCTGAACTTGCCTGGAACTGTTTCCCCGGGAATCACCTCCGTTGAAGCTTCCTTTCCCGCGATCCATTCTCTCGTCTACTCTGCTGTCATTCCTATCCTTCTCAAACCCATAGCCTTGTTCTTGACCAAGCCTTCCACTCTCATATCTTCCTCCGTATCCGCCTTCGTACCCATGACGATCGATGTACCCAAACTCAGGAGTGTAATGCCTCAAGCTTCTTTGGTAGTTGATGTCGGAGACCTGACCTCTCCAATCTCCTTGATACCCTTGGCCTCCTTGATACTCTAGATACGTGTTGTCTCGTCTATGTTGATCTCTGAACCTGCCTTGGTCTTCCCTATACCTGCCATGATCTTCTCGGTATCTCCCTTGGTTGTTGCGATAACTTCCTTGATCGAAAGACTGCATCCTTTCCCCTTGTTGATAATTACCTCTGCCTTGGTTTCCGTACTGAGCTCTATCCGGCTGGTAATGACCTCCCCTTCCTTGCCCCATTCTGCCTCCACTTGGAAATCCAGATCCCCGTGATCTGTTAAATCCACGATTAACATTCAACTTTTGCACGTTGTAGGAAATGAGAGCAAGAGACTCATTCACATTGTAGAGTTCTTCATCAGAGATGGTAATGATCAAAGGATCATCGGGATGTTGTATGCTCGATCCAAGGTTCGGGTTGAACTCTTGGTAGAAATCCTCTTGATGATATTGGGGAGGGTTGTACTGCGAGGGTTGGATAGGGACAAAGCTTGGTCCTCCAAAGGGCACTGCAGCTAGTGCCAGAGGATCAACTGCTTTCTTGGCTCTTCCCCAGTGATAAATTCCTTGTGCTGGACCATCATGCTAAAGAGGTCGTGAAGACCCATGACTCCCAGGTTTCTACGGAGCTGAATGTTGATGGCCAGGTTTTGCCATTCCGGTGTGAGATTCTTCAGAAACTTCACATTGACTTCGTATTTCGTCTTCTCAACCCCGAGTCTTCTCAGATCATTGACGAAGGCATTCAGTCTTTGATAAGAATCTGTGAGGGATTCGTTTTCCCTGGCCTTGAAGCCTTCGTAGGCATTTAGAGCGCTTTCTTTCTGACTCTCCAGTGCGGTGTCACCTCCTTGCATTTGTTGCTCAATTTCCAACCAGATGTCTCGGGCGTTGGTCAGACTATCAACTCTCGCGTACATATCGTTTGGAAGCGCCATAATCAGAAGAGTGAGTGCTCGCTTGTCGATCAAGTGACGAGCTCTTTGTCTCGGGTTGTACATGTCAATAGGCTTCTCAACGACGGAAGCTGGTAGTTCGGGGCAGTTATCGGTTCGGGGGACTGCGGCCACGGTGACTGTTGGTCTGATAGGCCCTTCGTGGATCGATTTCATCAGATTCTCATCCAACAGATCGAGGAAGTGTATCATTCTGCATTTCCACTGCTGATACTCGCCCATCACCAGGACGGGAGGGCGAGATTCGGATCCAATTCCGATGATTTCTTTCGACATCTCTCATTCACTAACAGGATCTCATCGTATGACTCACTTGCCTTAAAGAAAGGTTTTTGAAAAACAGGTATTCTGAGCACCTCGGGACACAAATAGCTTCGAGATTTGAAAGATTTTGAAATGAGGCTAAGTGTCGAATTCGGGGAACAAATTTTCAAGAGTTCCGGCCCGAAGAAGCGAAATCCGATCTGGAAACTGACGTTTTCCGAATCGGATTTGGCTCAAAAATACAGGATGCGGAAAAGCACGTTTTCCGATTCGGAAAAGAGTATTTTCCGATTCGAAAAATGCTGAGTTCGGAAAAGGCAACTAGGATTCGGAAAATGAGATTTCAAGGAGCAAAACCCCAAATCAGAAGCCCGTTTTCCGATTCGGAAAACAATGTTTTCCGATTCGGAAAAGGGGTATTTTCCGATTCGGAGAAAGTACAATTTTCGATTCGGAAAATTTGAACTGAAATTTTAGTCCTCGTTTTCCGATTCGGAAAACCAGTACAGAAACTCCGAAAAATCACTCAAAATCCATCAAAAACACTTAAAAAATAAGTGTTAAGACCCCCAATTTGTAGGAAATCAGTTAGAAAACCGTGGGGAATCACTTAACACTTATATACACTCTTTTAAAACCTCTTCTTGGATTAAAAACCCAAAAAGTTTGAAAAAAATAAAACTTGAAAAACCTTGAAAAATTCTTTTACAACACAAAAACAAGCCAAGGAATCAACAAGGATCAGCTCTGATACCAATTGTTGTCCCAAAAATCAAGAGAATGAGGAGAAATGGATTGAAATCATATTAAGATTGATGAACATTAATCTTGAAGGTGCAACAATGGAGGTTTCATATATTTTGCAATAAAAGACAATAATCAATTAACCACACAAACCCTAATCCATCTCTTACCTTATATAGGTAAGAGGAAAAATGAAAGATTGTCAAACAAGGCCCCCGAGGTTCCAAACCTCTAAACAAGGGCATTACAAATCAAAACTTGTTCAACATAAGTTAACTGTTTAACTGAATGAAAGCGGTAAAGATTGGTTTTCTGACTCTTCACAACAAAGAGGTCCAACAAATTTATTTACTTAATAAATGCAAGCCCAAAAAATATAAGATGCAACGGTTTACGGTTCGTGCCGGTTTTTTGGTTCGCGAAGGTTTTTCCGATAAAGTGGTATGTGCAACTTAATATTTATAATTTTTAAAATGTTTTTATACAAGCAACTTACAATATGATAATTTAAATAATATAGGCTTCAATTGAGTCGGTATGGCATTATATAAGATTTTCGGGCGATTACGGACTAAAACGGGTTTTTCCGGGCGATTTTTCGGGACTTCTAAGTTCTCTTCCAAAAATTTTCGCATAAACAAACCTAATTCTTTCTAAATAAATATAGAACTAGGTTTTCACTAAATTACACTCCAGTGAGTGTTTACGACTTGCTAACCTGAGAGCCGAATTCGATCGGTTGTCACATTTGACCTAAGTGTCTGGCGACGCGAGACCGCCGTTTGGCGAATGCGAAATGGCCCCTGGACGCCTTCTTTCAAATACCAGCCTCCTCCTTCAGTTCAAAAACACGAAGCAGAGAGGAGGGGAACGATAGAGTAGAGAGTGAAAGTCTGAGTGGTGCCGATACGCTGTAGGGTTCGATCTTCGATCATCCGTCGTTGTACTGTCGGTATCATGTCTGTATCTACTATCGTTTTTTCTGTTTTAATTATGATTAGTGAGTAGTCTTTTAATAGTGGTACTTGTTATGGTCGATGAACCATTGTGGATGATGATTTCGTAATTTAATGTTTATTGGTCTATTTTTGGTTGATTGAATGTGTGTTGTGGTTCCGATTTGATTCATATTGTTGGGCTATTTGAATTCATTGATTGGGTGTATCTGTTTTAAGCTGAATAGATAGACTCCGATAGGATAATCAATCTCCCTTGACCTACCCTTCATCCCAGAGAGTTGTGTTAACTGGTTACTCAGACCGAGAGCGACCAGATAGGAGAATACCATGCAATAGAGATAGGATTGGGTTACCGGTGCTAGATTGTCTGACAAATAATCTATTTATTGCAACTAGGAGGATCAAGAGCTAGTTAATAGCCATAGTCATCATATGTTAGGGCATCCTAGACTTAAATCCCTACAATAACCAAAACAATCAAACCTTTGTTCTATTTAAATCATCCACTTGGGGATTCACTATACCATGATAAGTACTACTGTTTTCCTTCATATAGTTTTAATCGCTTTCTTAGTTCATAGTTAATTTAGTTGTCTTTTTAGTATTAAAACATTTTTTCATAAAAACCCCCTAAAAGCTTTAGGTTAATCAAACTGATTTAGATTAATAATCTACGATAACTAGACCGTTCCCAGTGGTAGATACGATACCTGGACTTTCCTACACTATATTACTCACGATCAGGTACGCTTGCCTGTATATGTGGTAAGACAGTGGCTAGGCATTAGAGGTTAAAACTTGTTTCGCTTTGTATATACAATAATTACCGCATCAAGTTTTTGGTGCCGTTGCCAGGGAACGGTAGTTGTTAGATTTTAGTCTTAGTTAGTTTTGTTAATCGATCCTTGTGAGGGATTCTTTCCCTTGCAAGTTTTTGGCTTTCTAGTTTAAATTAGTTATTTTTTTTTATCTTATCTCTTTGTTTCCCGCAAGTTGCCCGTAACCGTTTGTTGTGGTTTTAGTCACGGCAGACTTGTTAGAGCCATTTGAGGAGCCGGAGAGAGAATTCAGAAAATGAAACAAAAAGAAGTCAAAAGCAAACAAAGTTTGCCCGAGAGCTTTGATTTTTGAGATGGGGGACGAAGCACCTATGTGGACCGCCAGGAGAGCCGCTCCAACCGTACCCACCAATCCGATCACGAAGCCGGACCTAAAGAAGGAGATCCCAGGGAAGCTCCTTCACATGATCAAGGACCTTACCTTCGACGGGAGAAACGATAGCAATCCTATCGTACATATGGAGAACTTCGTGGATATATGCGATCTGTTCAAAACAGAGGAAGGCCGAGATGACGCAATTCGCCTTCGAGTCTTTCCTCTTACACTCACCGGAGAAGCTAGAGCTGGGTTGCGGTCATTACAGCCATGTTCGATCACTACTTGGGAAGGACTTCGTTCAAAGTTCCTCTCCGGATTCTTTCCACCATCCAAAATCGACAAGTTAAGAGCCGAGATCCGATCCTTTCAACAAGATAACGGGGAGACCATATCCGAGGCATGGGAACGTTTCAAACACCTTCTAAATTCGTGCCCGAGTCACGAGTTGAGCAAGAGTGAACAAGTCCAAACTTTCTATAGTGGGCTTGCTTATTCCTCACAAGCTACATTGGATTCATCTGCCGGAGGTGTCTTTATGTACAAAACGCCCACGGAAGGATACAAACTTCTCGAGGACATGCTCATACATAACATAGATTGGAGGACGGACAAGCGCTTGCAAATCCCGAGGATGGCCGGAATAATCTCAACCGACTTCGATCCATCCGATGAACTAGCCGCAATGAAAAACCAATAGGTAAAGTTTGAACGCAAAATCGAAGAACTAATTAAGTCTGTTCATGCTTTGCAGGATGGATGCGAGGAGTGCAATGGACCACACCTGACGAAGGATTGCCCGAATCGTCCAATGATGACACCCGAGGAGGTGAACTATCTCAACCGAGGCGATTACCAAGGGAGGTGGAACAACAATCGTAACTTCATTCCGAGACCTCCTGGTTTCTTTACACCAAATTAACAAAACCAAGGACCAGATGGAGAGCCACGTGTTTCTATCGAGGACCACTCCAATTCATGGATACACAAAAGAAGCTAAACGAAGAAGTAGGTTCATACTTACGTAACCACCAAAGTACTATCCAGAATTTGGAATTGCAGGTTGGTCGTGTTTCGCAAATGCTAACTGAAAGGACTCAAGGGGAGTTGCCAACGCAAACCCAAGTCAAACCGAAGGTGGAGAATGCGAAACCGATGCTCATGATGACCGGAGAACCATCAAAGAAGAAGTGGACGGACATCTACACGAAGAGGTATGTAGAGAGCGATAGTGAACCCGATTATGCCACGGATTACGACTCGGAAGGGTTCACCATTTCGTTCGAGCATCTTGGACTTAAAGGACCCGTTGCTTCAAGTGATGATGAGGAGGAAGATGGAAAGCAAGGTGGATACGCGGAGTTCGTGATACCAATGAAAGAGGATAAAGGCAAGGAGAAAGAGAAGGAAAAGGCACCAGAGGATGACCTCATCTACATTGCACCTATCAAGCATGATCCGGGGAGTTACAACTTACCTATTTCTTGTCATAAATTTGAAGGTCTTGCTTTGGTAGATTCAGGTGTCGCACTTAACATGATGCCTGTTGGTTATTGCAGGAAAATGGGAGTTAAAAAGATCATTCCAACAGACTATCAATACCGAGGAGTGAACGGATACATGACAAAGCCGTTAGGAATAGCGGAAGGAGTCCCGATTCACATTGGCAACTTTGTTTACTTTACGGACTTCGTCATAGCTAATCTTCCAAAGGATACGGAGATCCCGATAATCCTCGGGAGATCTTTCTTGCATACCGCTCAAGTGAATACCGATATGCGAAACCAAGTGACGAGCTTAGGATATGGAGAAAATCGGATTTACTTTGATCCCAACGGAGAGCCGGTCACACATCTCGACGAACCGTATGAAGATCCTTCTCTGGCCTACAAAAAGAGCACGAACCGCCTGTTACTCCCTCATGAACATGGGAAAAGGACGGAGGATTATCCGAACCCGATACGTCAAAAGGAACAAACACCCCATGGGCCGGGACCCTCCAAGAAGGAATATATAAAGAAGAGGGGCTCGTCATCCCGACGTGCCAAGAAATGAGCTGAAAAAGGGGTCGAGCTCTAGACCCATTAAAAAACGAAGCGCTTCTCGGGAGGCAACCCGAGCTTTTTCTTTCTTTATGCATTTTTATGTTTTCGTGTGTGTTCGTTAATCTCTTTGTTTGATATTGCTTAGGTAACCTTATGGAGGGGATAAGAACAAAAATCGAGCAAATCCGACGTGCGATAGAATTTTTGAAAAGTTGGAAACAAAAGGCAATTCGCGATCGCCAGTTTCCAAATTTGGCGACGCGAGGTTGGTCAGGCTGGGTACAGGTAAAAATTTTCGAATCTCGCGACGCGAGGGAGCCGTTTCGCGACGCGAAGCCTTTAAAAACTAGGGTTAATTTTTTGAAAACCACCTGTTTGGCGACGCGAAAGTACCAGTTTGGCAACGCCAAACCAGTGCAGACGGGTTTTTAACCCTCTTATCCTCACTTTTTCCAAATACACAACCCTAATTTCCTTTAGGCACCGCGAACCCCTCTCATGTTTTTGCGAAATCCGACCTTCTTGAGCTTCAATTTCTTCATTCACCATGAACAATGTATGTTTCCCAAATTTGATTTTATGAGATTAGCTTGATTTTGTAAGTGTAGATCTTGTTTTGGGCATCAATGGTGATTGTATGCTTTTATGGATTTGACATTGTTCTTGAGACACCATTGATTGTTAGAGCTTATTGATAGATGCATGCCCCATATTGTGATTGAAATTTTACTCTAGCATGCTATTTGATTGTTTAATCTAGTGATTGTGCTTTGATAATAAGTGTAGGGATTTTGATGACATCAAAATCCCCCATTCTTGTTTAGTTAGCTAGATTAGTTTGTAATTGAGGTTGGACTAAAAGTTCAAGTGTAGGGATGTTCCACGTCCCCTTTGATCTTGGTTTTTCATGTATACATTTGCTAGTTGAACTTATTAGTCGTCGAAGTTTTGTCTCGTTAAATTTGATATGATTGAACCTTGTCTTGCGTTTATTGAATAAAAATTCCTAAGACAATGGTATTTGGATTTTGTAGAGACAAAGAACCCGCTCGTCGACTTCCACCGCAACCAACTTCCGTGCACCGGATGGGAGTCACATTTCACCTATTTCATGAATGACCCAACTTTGAACAAACTAGGGTTAATTTTTGAAAACCACCTGTTTGGCGACGCGAAAGTACCAGTTTGGCAACGCCAAACCAGTGCAGACGGGTTTTTAACCCTCTTTTGCTCACTTTTTCCAAATACACAACCCTAATTTCCTTTAGGCACCGCGAACCCCTCTCATGTTTTTGCGAAATCCGACCTTCTTGAGCTTCAATTTCTTCATTCACCATGAACAAAGTATGTTTCCCAAATTTGATTTTGTGAGATTAGCTTGATTTTGTAAGTGTAGATCTTGTTTTGGGCATCAATGGTGTTTGTATGCTTTTATGGGTTTGACATTGTTCTTGAGACACCATTGATTGTTAGAGCTTATTGATAGATGCATGCCCCATATTGTGATTGAAATTTTACTCTAGCATGCTATTTGATTGTTTAATCTAGTGATTGTGCTTTGATAATAAGTGTGGGGATTTTGATGACATCAAAATCCCCCATTCTTGTTTAGTTAGCTAGATTAGTTTGTAATTGAGGTTGGACTAAGAGTTCAAGTGTAGGGATGTTCCACGTCCCCTTTGATCTTGCTTTTTCATGTATACATTTGCTAGTTGAACTTATTAGTCGTGGAAGTTTTGTCTCGTTAAATTTGATATGATTGAACCTTGTCTTGCGTTTATTGAATAAAAATTCCTAAGACAATGGTATTTGGATTTTGTAGAGACAAAGAAGCCGCTCATCGACTTCCACCGCAACCAACTTCCGTGCACCGGATGGGAGTCACATTTCACCTATTTCATGAATGACCCAACTTTGAACGCTCCGAAACGGGAGGAATACCGGGATATCGTTAACCGGCTTCTCACCCGTCAAGGTCTGATACCGAGGAGAGCCGATTGGAACCTCCTTAGATCTGTGGGGGTTGAGAACGAAATCAAGGCGACTTTCGAAAAGCACGCCTACGATGAAGATGGCACCGAGTACTATATTTGCCATGCATGGGAATGCGTCTTCGACATTTCCGAGACCCTCTACCGCGAGCTTATCGTTGAGTTCGTGGCCACGTTCCGTTTCGATGCAATCAAGGCCCTTGAGGAGTTATATCAGTCGTGCATAACTTTCCGACTCGGGGGAGTTTGGAGATCACTATTTTTGGTCGACTTTGCTGTTGCTTTGGGGATATATACCCAAGAGGAGGTTGATGCTCCCGGATTCGTAGAGTACATGCGGGCGACTTCAAATAGGCCGGATGGTTTTAATCCTCGGTTGGCTTGGGCGATTCTAGGTGATGGTGACTATGGTGGTAATCTCAAGGTGAAGGGCTTCCTTACTTCTTCAGACCGACTTCTGCACCGCAGGCTTATTCACGCGGTGAATGCTCGTTCCTCGAGTGAGGAAAAAGTTTCTGTGTACGATCTTTGGCTTCTTGAGCAGCTTTCTACGGAGGACAAGTATCCGAATGCTCCGTATCTCATTGCCGTACAACTCGCTAAGGCGAGTGGTTATTGCGAGGGTAGTCGATTGGATGGTGGTCAGTACGTGACGCTCTTGGCCAAGCACTTTGGTATTTTAACCGATGGTGCCATTGCCTCGATGACTGTTCTTGGTGAGATGGGGTTGATTGACATGGACCAACTCCAGGGCATGGGTGTGGCATTGGTTGATCATCTACTTAGCGGAGATCGGAACACATGGATTCGCGATCCTCAAGCAATCGGGACGAGGAGTCAAGCAAGGAGAGCACCGAGAAGCACGCATGAGACCGGTGGAACAAGTGGGACGAGTGCAGGGGAACAACCGGCGGAATGGACGGCATATTCGGGTTACCAAGACTTGAGTAACCGACTCTCGGAGATGTCGTTATCTTATGGCCGCCATCATCAGCATATGGAGTATAACACCACGGAGGCTCTTCACCAAGCCAACTGGCAAAGTGGAGTGATGAACCAGATGGCCTCCCATTTCGGTATTCAACCGAATACCGCGTATGCTCCATCACCTTTTTGGCCATACTCCGAGGACGCACCGCCCGATTACCCGACATTCGAGGATTGGCAAAACCAACCTCGTGGCCCTTATTGATCTCTCTCTTTTTTATCCGTTATTCGATATGGTTGTTTAAGACAATTTTATTTTGCTTTGTGTGTTTGGTTTGTTTGAACAATTTTTATTTTTGTTTGGTTTATGTAGGATGTTAAGTACTGTTTCATTGCTTTAGTTTGGTTTATTTTATTTTGTTCCTTTTTACTTTTTTTTCTTTTTCGTAATAGATACAGCGACCTATGATCTTGAATCGAGCACGATATTTGGAACACTCTCTCAGATCAGAACAGATTTCGTCACATAACCCGGGAAGTTTCTCTTTTTCCCAATTACTCCTTAATTGTTTTGATTGTTGCATTGAGGACACTGCAAATTTTTAGTGTGGGGAGGGGGTTATGTAGACTTATCTGTTTAAATGGGTTCACTTTTTGCTTTATGAATTGTCGTTTTTCAATTTTTTGAAAGCTTTGAGATTTGACCCCAATTTTTTTGAAATCTGAGATTGTTTTTGAGACTGAGTTGCTTGCACAGGAGAACACTGAATAGGATTAGTTGAGTAAAAGGATGCCTTGGAATACTGATTACCATGAGTGCCTCACCCAATTCCTTTGAGAGATTGAGCCTTAATTGTTATTTATTTCGTGAGGAATACCGACTTTGACCCAAGGTAGAACTTGTCATTTGAATGCTTGTCGAGACCACATAAGGAGAAGTATTTATCACCATTGCACTGATAGAGGCCTTCGTTTCTAACCCTTTTAGCCTTCGTCAGATAACCTCAACATAAGGTTATTTGATTTGCCTAGCCTTTGATCGAAAAGTACTCATCATTAGTACTTCATCCCTTGTAACCATTTTGAGCCTTAGCCTTTTCATTTCTTTACCCACTATACACTTTATCCTTTAGCCTATTCATTTTTATCTATCTTTTGGCCGTAGCTCAAAGTTGGAAGCTTTGCATGTTTTTGATCCGTTTTATGAATCTGACAAATAGAGAAAGGGATTATGAAAAAAAAAGAGAAAAAGAGTAAAAAGCAACATAGTTGCTACTCAAGAAAAAACTTAGAGAGCTTGAAAAGAAAAAAAAAATCAAAAGAGTCGATGTGCTGAAAAAGAAAAGAAAAATATCGAAGCCACAAATAAGCAATATGCTTAGGCCGATATACAAGTAATAGTAATAGAAATCCCGAGCTCTAAAATTCTCAAAAGTCAGATGATTAATTTAGGTCTTGAACTGATTGGTTTTCAGGTTTTTGCTGCAGCCCTTAGTCACTTATATATCCTTTATCCTACCTTTAACCCTTAGCCTAAAGTTACAACCCTAAAATCCTCTTGACGGTTGACAACTTCTTAGTGGTGGAGATTAGATTTGGTGACAAGCTTATGCATGCGGGAATTAGTCGAGTATTGGTGTGATTACTTACATATACACTTTTACCCCTGAGAGATACACTTTACATGATTATTCATACTATGTGAGGGTAAAAGGTTGATCTTGGTATCCGATTGCTTGACGTGTCTTGTTTGTGTGTTCGATTGTGTGAGTATACTTTGTTCTCTTGGATGATCTTAGGTGGAGATAATTTTGGAGTTATCTTTCTTATCTTTCAGTCTTTTGATTGAGGACAATCAAAGCTTAAGTGTGGGGATTTTGATAACACCAAAAGTATACATGTTTTGGTTGAGCTTAATTGTATGACTTTACCCCATTTCTCACCCATTTCTGGTCATTTCTCTCATAGATTGAGCTTATTATTGCTTTTGTAGGATTTGGAGGCCGTGGAACGGAAAAGTACGAAAAAAGGCGAAAAAACGTGAAAAATGCACAATCTTAATCCAGTGGCTTCTTAGCGATCGCGAAACTCCAGATCTGGCGTCGCCAAGTTCGACAAAGATGAAGACCAGGGTTTGACCTAAGTGTCTGGCGCCGCGAGACCGCTGTCTGGCGAACGCGAAATGGCCCCTGGACGCCTTCTTTTAAATACCAGCCTCCTCCTTCAGTTCAAAAACACGAAGTAGAGAGGAGGTGAACGATAGAGTAGAGAGTGAAAGTCTGAGTGGTGCCGATACGCTGCGGGGTTCGATCTTCGATCATCCGTCGTTGTACTGTCGGTATCATGTCTGTGTCTACTATCGTTTTTTTCTGTTTTAATTATGATTAGTGAGTAGTCTTTTAATAGTGGTACTTGTTATGATCGATGAACCATTGTGGATGATGATTTCGTAATTTAATGTTTATTGGTCTGTTTTTGGTTGATTGAATGTGTGTTGTGGTTCCGATTTGATTCATATTGTTGGGCTATTTGAATTCGTTGATTGGGTGTATCTGTTTTAACCTGAATAGATAGACTCCGATAGGATAATCAATCTCCCTTGACCTACCCTTCATCCCGGAGAGTTGTGTTAAGTGGTTACTCAGACCGAGAGCGACCAGATAGTAGAATACCATGCAATAGAGATAGGATTGGGTTACCGGTGATAGATTGTCTGACAAATAATCTATGTATTGGAACTAGGTGGATCAAGACCTAGTTAATAGCCATAGTCATCATATGTTAGGGCGTCCTAGACTTAAATCCCTACAATAACCAAAACAATCAAAGCTTTGTTCTATTTAAATCATCCACTTGGGGATTCACTATACCATGATAAGTACTACTGTTTTCCTTCATATAGTTTTAATCCAACTTTTAATCGCTTTCTTAGTTCATAGTTAATTTAGTTGTCTTTTTAGTATTAAAACCTTTTTTCATAAAAACCCCCCAAAAGCTTTAGGTTAATCAATCTGATTTAGATTAATAATCTACGATAAGTTGACCGTTCTCAGTGGTAGATACGATACCTGGACTTTCCTACACTATATTACTCACGATCAGGTACGCTTGCCTGTATATGTGGTAAGACAGTGGTTAGGCATTAGAGGTTAAAACTTGTTTCGCTTTTTATATAAAATAATTACCGCATCATATCCCATGTTGAGATATTTCCCACAGTTCTTATAGAAACCCATCTAGTTTTCTATATCCTTCATGACCTCATGGCAGTACTTAACTCTTAAATCAGCCGTGAACTCAGGTGAAGTAGGGAATGAGAGAATGGACATCACGTCCAACTCGTCAGCCATAAATTTAAAATATTCAGCAAAATCCTTTTCAGGAGAATTGCACTTGGGTCGTCAAATGGGTTTCTCAATCACATATCGCTTACCCTGTGCACTCAAGACATTGTCAAGATGCATTTTCCAATCTGGAAAATTTTGGCATGTAAGCTTCCACTTGCCCACAATGAGGCGAAGTGATTCCTCAGGTGAATAAAACGGAATAGCAGTATAAGACATTTAATAAATTATTACCCTTAGACAAAATAGATTTATTAGCCTATAATCCATATTTCACATATGCCGGCAAGCGGTTTGATCACACAAGCCAACCTATGCTAGTTCTGGTAGGTAACTACTTGTACCAATCGCATTTTAAAACGGAAAATACGACTTCTAGAACGTCGGGACATCGGATATAGAATTCCGTGCATATTTAGTCCCTCTAGTGCGCTATGGTCCGGTACCACCTGGTGAATTTCAAAAAACTAAAAAAGATCGCACCATTTGGGACTGGATGTACTTTGGCCTGTACCACCTGATTATCGCAGAGTGTTTTCACCCCATCTAACTTGGGGTTTGAACGCGGGCATTCAAGGTTTGCTCTCTTCCGACGCCCACGTACCTTACGCCGGAGGTGTCCCCAAATGGGTCGCACTTACTGATCTAAGATTTTAAACTAAGGGTTTTAAATAGCCAGTTTCCTTTTCAAAAACATTTAGGAAAAACTGATCCAAATACAAACTGTATTTGTATCTTTTAGATAAAACGGTTTTATTCATTTATGCCAGTTTATATTCTATCACAACCATGCAATTCAAAAACAACCACGCAGTTTAAAATACAAACAACTTTGTCATAGCTTTTGCCCTTATAACTAATGTCGGTTTCATGAGCCAACACAAAACCGACGGTCTCAAACCTATGTGACCACAACACATGAGGCATGAACTTCCGGTACTCCCACTGGCTCCAAGATCCATGGTTGTCTCCATTCTTCGTCTTCGGTAATTAAAAATCTAACTATTACACAATCGGGTTGTAAATGGCACGCAGGCCTCCCGCCTAATCTAATTACAACACAATCGGGTTGTAAATGGCATGCAGGCCTCATGTCTAATCAAAAACAAATAAAATAAATAAACACAACCACGGGTCTTAGGGCTTGGCTATGACAATCTCAAATGATTTAAATAAGTAAATTAAAACTAACTGTTTTGATAAAACTGGATTTAATAAAGTCCAAACTGGATTTAATAATAATTTTAAAAATACAAATATTAATATTATTCTGAAAAATAAAATTATTGCGGATAATAATAATTAATTAAATCATTTCCAATTCGAAGCCTATCGTTATTCGAATTACCATTGTGGCTTACCCATGTTACACAACTGGTAACAATTAACACAATCGCGTTCGACCGTTGATGTGATAGTAGCAAACGGCGGCAACAGCAGCAATACCGCCACCGCTGTCCCTAGCGTGCGACGACGACAGCAGCCACAACCACCATCACCGCCGGTGGCCGCGGCCTCAACCCATGGTCGACTCCCACCACCGATCAGAAAAACGGCCATCGATCGGCGGTTGGAGGTCGCCGGTGACAGCAGCAGCGCAAGCGCCACCACCGTCGCTTTGCCGGCGATCGAACAAAACAGCAAACGCCACCGCCTGCTGTAGATAGCAACCGTGCCACCGTCGCTGGTGGGTCTTGACGACGACCGCAAATGCCACCGCCGGCCGCCAATAGCAACCGCGCCACCGCTGTTGGTGGGTCTCGGTGACGACGATAAACGCCACCGCCGCTAGTGGCATCGGGCGACACTAGCGGCTTCGGTCACTGCCGCCTCGCGGCGTCGTCAACCAAACGATACCACCGCCACCGTTAAAACCGGCAACGATGGCAACACCACAGTGCCGCCATCGCCACCGCTAACCACTGTCGCCATCCGCCACAACAGCAGCAGCAATCGGCCGCCACTGCCGTGGCTTGGTCGATCGGCGATTACCACCACCATCGCCTTTACGGCTTTGGTGGTCGGCGATCCGGCTTCGTTCGGTGGTCGGATGGCAAACTTCCGCCTCTCCGCCGATAATTGCCACAAACGCATGGGTTTGCGATAAAAATCCAAATTTTGAAAACAAAGCATGTAAATTTCAGATTTTTAGAAATAACCACAATAAAACGAAATCCTTTTATCAAAACACAATACAAAACAGATCCGTACGATTTTGGAAGTGGCTCTGATACAACTGTTGGGAATTAACGGCTGAAAAATAAAATTAATCGCAGCGGAAAAACAAATAGTTAATTCCAAACCGTAGATCCATCCAGATCAAATACAGATACAATTATAAAGGGGGTTTTAGCTATACCTCTTTGATGATACCAAAAACAATTCGGGAAGGCTAGTGAGGGATATACCGCTACTGCACCACCGTGAAACCGACTGCTAGACCGTCAATGGATTACCCTGAAACACGAACCAACAAGGGTTCTGCGTGCTTCGTGTGTGTATCGAACTCACAAACCGAAAGCATCGGTTTGTGTGTGTAGGTCGACGCAAGAGAGAGAGGTGCGAGAGATGAGAGGGTTTTTCTAAGGCTTCTTTTGTAAGAAGTAATTTATGATCAAAACCCTTAGGTTTACCATCTATATATAGAACTATATATGGTAATTACCCAAGCCCGACAGCTTTTCTTAACTAAACTAAACCCAAAACAATATAAATATACTACTTTATAATGCATTTGACCCCCAAACTCTTAATTACAATTATTCAAACATATGGTACTACCGTTTGATACATAATCTTTTAAAAACCCTTAAATTTTCAACATCTTATTCTAACTCCCGGTTAAAACTATTCAAACACAGCTCCTTCCCCAAGATGACCCTTCACTTCCTCTTACGGTCTGACCCATTCCCTCACCCAAATTGACGATTCAAACCCTCACAAATTCCAGACCTCTTAAGCTCTCTAAAATGCAGCTCTCGGATTGAAAGACCCAATTTCAATGGATTTCTTCTTTCGGTACGTCTACATTCTTAATCGATCTATTCTTTGGTTGAGCGACCTAATTTCATTCTATTTTGCTTTAAACGATTTCTTCTGCTAGGTTTTGCAATCGTTAGGTGCTTCTTGATTTTGAAAACAGTTTCCGCTAGGTTTTTGAAATTGATTAAGAGTGTAATCGGTTTTGATATTAGGTACTGAAATTGTTGTAGTCGAAGGCTGTAGTGCTTCACACCAATAAGCACATATGCAGGTAAGTGTTCATTTTTGAAATCGTTGATTTTGGAATTCGTTTTTCTGCTACGTTTTCTTAATGGATTTTTAAATCGTTGTAGTCCAAGGCTGTGAAGGTTTTTCAATGATTTTCGCTTTGTTGCACATACACCACAACCATAACAGATTTGAGATTTCATCAAGTTCTAATCCAATTTTAGCTTGATTTCTTACTAACTTTCAATTTGTTGTTAGAGAACACAACCATAACATATACTATTTTTGTTGAAATCAGGTTTAATCCAAATCTAGCTTTATTTTTCACTGAACTTTGACTTGTTGCACACACTGATTAGAGACCACATCCATAACAGATTTCATCTTTGTTAACGTCAGGTTTCATTATGAAATCGTTGTAGTCAAAGGCTGTGAAGGTTTCTCTTGAAGTTGTAGAGGAGGAAAGATCTAAAGAAGAATCTGAGTAGTCATCGGAGGAAAACTTTAGGATATCAGTATTCTACTCTTTTGCCTTTATGGATATAGTATTCATATACACAATCCTTCTTTTTCTCTTTTTCTCACAATCCTTCTTTTTCTCTTTTTCCTATGTAGAGGAAGAAAGGAACCCAAGGTGTTATTGAGATCAAGAACCCTAATATGGCTAGGTTGAAGGCCTTGAAAGTAAGAGACACTTATGTTATATATGTTTTTCTTTTGCAATTATTGTGATTGAATATGTTTATTGCAGATGGAGAAAACTATCGAACTATCATGGCATGGAAGGTTTGTAAATGCTTTCCTCATTTCATTTTTGTTTCCTTTTGTCTTTTTGTTTTTAATATTTGACATTTTTAACTTTCCATCATACTTACCTTTTATTCATTTGTGGAACATTGGTGAGAGTAAATATGCTCTGTCAACACACACTATCATGATTAAACTTAGGTCTAATGGTGAGTTTCATTGTTTGTATTAATTTATTCTACAACGAGAAACACCCATTGTTAGGGTTCTATTTAGTAATGTCGTATTAATTTACTAAATTTAGGAGACTATTTAGTAATGTCGTATTAATTTACTAAATTTAGGAGACTGTTTAGTAATGTCGTATTAATTTACTAAATTTAGGAGACTATTTAGTAATGTCGTATCTTATTATTTTGGTCTCTTTACGTTCTCTTCGAAATTGTTAGGGTTCAACTTACACCGGAGAAATTGACTAAGTGATTCATTAGAAGTTACCTTTAGATGCTCTTGCAAACTTATTTCTATTGAAAATTGAGAGTATACCTTTAGCTTCCTATCTATCAACACGTTGGTTGAATTGCTATCATAATTTAGTAGGTGCAATGGTCTATACAAATAATGTTTTAAGAGAAGTTGGTATGAAGCCTTGAGAAAAACTTAGGTATTTCTTTTCAACTTTTACATTGAAAACAATATGTAAGAGCCTGGCGTTGTTCTTCATGCTTTTAGTGAAATTAAGTCTGATCTAGGGATCTTGGGTTGTGGTACGGAAGCCTTCGATGCACATTTCTTTTACTTTCTATAAACATGTTGTTTCTGTAAATATCTTCTAAGGATTGCGTCATTATTTGTTATACTATCACAATTTCACTTTTAATCTTTTAGAAACAGAGGGATCATGATATATGAAGTTGCAAGAGCAAGGGAAAACGGAAGAACCAAGGAAGGATTTAGGTGAGTGTTCTGATATCAAGGGTGGATTGGTGTCTTCGAAGGCCTTCTATTTTCTATAAACTATTCCTTCACCCAACAGAATTTCTACATTGACTATTACTCAAAGCCTACAATACCCTTTAAGACAAGGGAAAATTTGTGTGACAAAACTAATGGGATTAGTATTCTTTTTACGATGACAATAGACATATTAGTTATGTTATCTTGGTATTTTTTTAGAGAAATAAGAATGTTGCAAATCTTGTGTAGTATACTTAGTTTTTAAAGCTTTAGCTAGCATTTCACCTTTGTATCCAGTATGGAACATCCTAAAATGAATACTGTTGTAGTTTTAATCAGACAGAGGTGTTGAATTTGGTATCCAGCTGGTAGAGTTGCTTTATTAAGCATTATCTATAAGTATATTTATGTTAAAAACATTGATTTAGGAAGTGTTTTACTTAATTTGTTTGTTGTGTTTATTTCTGTCTATTATTATTGAATTTAAGCTTCCATTGTATTTGCAGAAGAACCTTTGGCTCCTATTGAAGCTGCTAAGAAACAAGAAGAGAGTCAATAATCTTTTAGATATATATATATTTTTTGTTTTTTTTTCTCTGTTGTGTTTTTTATACACTTTTTTATACACTTGAGTTGCATATTCTTAGGTTGTATTTCTCTTATTCTAAATATTTGCAACCTCCTATGATTATGTTTTGGTTTAGTATGTTTGATTGTGTGAATGTGTTTAAATTCTACTATTCATGTGTATGTTAGTTAGATCATATATTTACGTTTAAGAAAATTATGACTTTTTTGGATTGGTTTGGAGTACGGGTTCGAGTAAACACAACGGCTGACATTTTTTTATCGTTAACGGGTTCCCCAACATAAGTTGAGTACCCAATGGAGATCATGACAGGGATCAGACTGGTTTCCTCATCGGTTTTGGAGATGAGGACACCATTCGGCCCGAACATGTCTTGTTGCATTATGATGTATATCACATTGTGCTTTTGTTCCTTTAATGAATGTGAATGGTAGTCTAAAGATTTGTAGCTTTGGGCTTGCAAGAACATCCCAAAGTTTTCATGACGGAATATGTTATGATGAGGTGCGGAGGTGGAGTTCTTGTTTTTTAAATCCCACCGCATCGCGCGGGTACACAACTAGTAATTAATAAACTATTAATTATATAAGGAAACCTTTATAATTAATTAACTATGAATCTAAATAATAAATGAATATTTATTATTTATCTTTCTCTCCTTAATAATTAATTTAGACCTAATTAATTATTCTCACACAAAATCACTGGCATATCCTAATGATCTCTAATCGGGTGTGTAGCAGTGTGACCCACTAGTGTCTTATAACATTGGACATGGTAAACTCTGTTACTTTCTTGCACATAATCCTTTCACTCATGTCATGTTCTCAAGTCAAAAAGACCTTCACATGGTCTCTATCTTGGGCAAAGCAACTTTAGAACCTCTGCTCCCCTAATTCGTCCCTCTTGGATTGACAATGTTCCTACCAACAGAGTAATCACACAGCCTCAACACGGATTCTCGTACATAGATGAGAATGGTACTCAGAAATTCTTCTGTCCAGCAGATGCCCACAAGTACTCAAACATCACATTATCCAAAATCTTTGAAATAATGATGAAGGAAGTGGATGAAGGTCGCTACACCAGATATGAACTTGAAGGGCTTCTCGAAGCTATCAGAGTGCAAGTCAACCTCAGAAAGCTCGTGATCAAGTTCTATGACTTACTGCGCAATGACTCTCTTAACCCGATCAATGACTTTCCAGATGCCCATAATTGAATGCTCGTTGTCTCTTGTATTAATTTTTTTTACAATTCGGCGGAGATTGTTAGCTCCTGCCTTGCAAGGTAATGAAGTATGAAAAATGACATCAAAGTTTTGGCTAGAAGTTTATTAAGAGGTTCATCAGAGGTAGCACATCTTTACAAGTCCAGAGTCATAGAGCCTCTGGAATTGATGACAGAGGCTCTGCAACTTCAACCTCTATGAAAGTTGACTTTATACTTTCTTCAAGGATCTTTCCGGTCACATGCTTGGCATGTGCAGTTGGTTACTCACCGACCTTTATTCAAGGGCTAGGATTGGTACATGTGGAAAGGCGTCACTTAGTCGGTTAGGGACTAGTATAAATATGTAGTTCCTCCTCTGTATATTGTACTGAATTAAAAAGAGTTTTCACTGTTCTATTGTAATTATTGTCAAGTTTGTATTAATTGTTCTTACTGAATCAAACACCTTTGGAAGCAATCTTCTTCTTAATATGAATGAATACTTAAATGTACATTATTTATCTGCTCTTTAATTGATTCCGCTGCATTTTATACTTGTTAAACTAGAGCTAAATTAATTCTTTCAATACTAGTGTCTGGGATTAATCGATCCAACAACTTCAGATAAGATCAACCAGGTGCGAGAACGACTAAAGACGGCTAGAGATCGGCAAAAGAATTATGCCGATAAGCGTAGAAAGGACATAGAGTTCGAAGTCGGAGATCACGTTATGCTTAAGGTATCTCCTGGAAGGGAGTGATTCGTTTCAGCAAAAGAGGGAAGTTGAGTCCATGCTATGTCGGACCTTTCAAGATTTTAGAGAGAATAGGACCAGTAGCGTATAGGTTGGAGTTACTGGAGGAGTTGACAGGCGTACACAACATGTTCCATGTGTCAAACTTAAGGAAGTGTTTGGCGGTATCAGAGATGGCGATACCGCTTCAATCGAAGTCGATCATAAGCTAAGCTTTGTAGAGGAGCCTGTCACTATCTTATACCACAGGATCCGCAATTTAAAGAATAAAGATATTAACTTGGTAAAAGTCCAGTGGAGGTTTCATAAGGGACAAGAGGTTACGTGTGAGACAGAGTCCGAGATGCGAGCGAAGTACCCTTACCTGTTTAGCAATCGAATTCAGGGACGAACTTCTTTTAGGGGGCAGTGATGTAATGACCAATGAATTTAATTCGGTGAGTTAAGTTAAACTAAGATTTTGTACCGAGTTTGTGAGAGTTTTAAGGAAGGAGCGATAAATTGTGTCAAACCCTCAAAGTATTAATGATGATGGGTTTTTCCAAATGAGGTAAGAGCTTGGCCCTTAATTTAGCTATTTAAGTAGAAATTTTAGGGTTTTATCCATTTTTGGCAAAGAATTAAGGTGTAAGTGTGTGTTTTGCATAAAGGAGAGGAAGAGGAGGTGATTTGGGCAAGATTTTCATCAAGCAAGTAAGTTTTCCTTAATTTCTATTTGTTAATTGATGTAGATCGCTCCCTAGTTTGATCAGGCTTAATTAAGGAATCCAAATAGGCTTTTAAAAGATAAAATTTGAAGTTTTTGAATGTTTTTGGGCTACTGTGTTCGTTTTCCCAACCCTCGGGTTGCAAAATCCTGACTCGGACTTTCCCTAGTCAGACTCGGTGTATTTTGTTTTCCCGACTAGGGATTCGGTAGTCCGACTTGGGATTCTCATGATTCCCGACTCGGGGTTTTCAGAAAACCGACTCGGGATCTTTAAGATCCCTGACTCGGGGCAGTGTGAAGCCCGAGTCTAGATAGTAGCTTTCTCGACTTGGGATAGTCTAGGAGTCCGACTCGGGATTTCATAATTCCCGACTCGGAGTTGTTAGCAGTCAGACTCAGGCTAGCAACTTTCCCAACTCGTGATATTTGATTCCCAGGTCGGATTTTGGGGGATTTCGACTTTAGGATGAGTTTTTGGAGAGGAATTTCCAAAGCAGAACCATCGTGCTAGGTCTACCTAGAGGTGTCATAGTCAGTGGGATTCATTTAGCGCGAATCATTAATGCCTTAGAGCATTTACAAATTCGCTAGGCGAAGTAGCTGGGAGTATAATGAGATAGACTCATGTGAGTTCCCTTACCCAATATTTTGTGAACTAAACTGAAATGAAATGTTTGCAAATGTTAATTGTGAATTCATACTTGAACTATGATTGCTATACTGATGATCATCTTTATTCATGCTTTAAGATTATATGAAATGTTTTGGAGTTGCACTGTGAGCAACGCATACCAAGGGACCGTACATCCCTTAGGAGTGGAGTGGTGTGGGGGACGAACTCTGTTCGTCACTCACTAATTGAGCATCTAGGGGAGCCTGCCACTCGGGTTACTACTAAGGCCTAGGAGGTCTGGAGTAGCTCGGTTAGTCACGAGGTGACATATTCTTTGCTCATAGTGCTACTCAAGTAAATTGTGGTAATAGAGAGAAAATTACACTTTTAGTTTTTACGCTTGTTATTCACAAACAAATCTTGTCATTTTTTTAAAATTATTACATTTCTATCACTATGGTTGCCACTTGGTTATATTTTTGGTCTCTCAAGGGGCAGAAGGTTAACTTGTGTTTCCAAGAAACCAATAATGTTAGTGGCTAATGCGAGATAGTTCATATGATTTGGTGGAATAATAGTTATTGTTCGAGTTTGATGTAACCAATTGGTTGTTCGGGAGGATTTTACACAATTTGAGACCCAAGGTGTTTTTTTGTTGAGGAAGAAAGGAAAAATCGGAACTTTCTTGCTATCAATGATAATTCGAACACGATTAACATGAAATGTGAAGTTGGGAACGTAAAGGCACCGTAGCAGGTCAGCACTAAACTAGAGCTTTGGGGTCAAATATGTTGCCTCAATTAACAATACACTCGACGTGATCTAGATTGTTTGCGGTTATTAGTTACAAGAGGAGAGAATTGGGTCCCTCTTTAATGCTAGAGGTTTGTACATTTTCAACGATTTCATTATCTATATTGGCCTTATTGATTTTAGGCTCAAATGTATTAGCTTAACCTAGATAAATGGTTCGAAGCTTAGTAAATTACAGAAGTTTTTGGTTTCCATAAATGTATTTGACAATTGGCCTAATGCAAAGGTAACAATCATGAAGAGAATTTACTCAAATCACTTCTCCGTCATGCTTGACACTAGGAGTCTTGACTTTGGACTAATTTCATGAAGAGAATTTACTCAAATCACTTCTCCGTCATGCTTGACACTAGGAGTCTTGACTTTGGACTAATTTCATTTCGATTTTTCAACTTTTGGCTCCAAGACCACAATTTGGCTAATATGGTTAGGGGTTGTTGGGAAACCAACTCTAGGGTGTGGATCCTTTTCTTGAAAATTGAGGTGTTATCTAAAAAGCTTAGAACTGTTAAAAGGGAGATTAAAAATTGGAGAGCTAAGGATACGAATGACACAATATATGCAGTCTGATGCACTTAAAAATGTTATATACGATATTGATGGTAAGGATGATATTGCGGGGCTGGATATGGAGGATATCAATAGAAGAGCTGAGGCTTTCATTAACTTGAGCAAGATCAAATATGGGAGACCACTTCATATCAAACAAAAGGCAAAATATAGATCGTGACGAAAACGCCAAGTTTTTTCATGGGGTTCTTAGAAACAAAACCCAATGAGGATTCATGGCCTTAACGTCAATGGTGCCTAAACCATTGATTTGGGGAAATTCAAAATGGAGGTTCGCGTTTTCTTTAAAGCCAAGATTTGGGAGGAGGTAAAACATGCCGTGTGGAGAGAGGTGAAGCAAACTTTTAACCATAACATCAATTTCGAAGCCCCTACGTAAATAGAGGAGGTGAAGCATGTCGTGTAGAGCTACTGTAATGAGAAAGCGCTGGGCAGACAATTGTCAGGATCGAATTCGTAACAAGAATTATAAACTACTCAGAAAACTAAATTAAAGAAGTTGCGAAAAACACCTAAATTAGAAAAACAAAACAATGGATTGAAAACTTTTAACTGTATTGATCAGAAATTGCTTAAAAACTACAAACCAAAGCCTCAATCTGCAAGAACAACCTCTCAAAGACGAGCAACATTTCTCTATTGCTAGAAAATTCTTGAGGCCTAAATTTCTATCTCTCAAAACAATGTTGAATCACTTGTAATCTAAAACTAAACATCTATCATCTATTTATACAGATTACAAGACAGAAACAAGGAAAACAAATCTTCTAAAGGAACTCCAAGATCTTCGGGATCTTTGCCTTATCGCTCCAAACAGAATTGTTTCCTTATCGCAATCTAAGAAGCAGCAGTAATCAAAACAAGCTTTAACTGAAACCGATAAAACCAACTAGAAGTAGTAACTAGCAGCAATAACAGTAGCAGCAAAAACTTTTTAGCATCAGTAACCATTACTGCTTCTAAGTCTTCATCAGCAACAATAACTTGTATCAGCAGCAGTAACTACACTTTGTCTCCTCATTCAACTCTGTTACTACTGCTGCAGCATTATCTTGAACAATCACCAGTAACCAGACTTCACTTTTCTGTTCAGCTCCGTTACTACTGCAGCAGTATTAACTCAACAACATTTTCTTCATTTTAAACCCAACAAACTCCCCCTAACTTAGCTTTTTAACCTTGAACTACTAAGTTTATTAGTTGTTGCTGAATTTTCAATGCCAAATCAATACCCATCTAAGAATCATCATGATTAGTTAGCTTAACTCTCTCCATAACCCGTAACCTCTAAATATCATGTACCTCAGCTCCATCTACAAAGTAATACTCTTTATCTAACCCATTGAGGGTTAGTGAGTATACACCACATTTCTAGAATAGCCTCCATTCATTCACAGTTTCATAAGGTTGGTTCGTCAAGTTAGCAACCTTAGCAGGCTCAAACAACCAACATAAACACTCTAATGCACTTCTGATCTTGAGTATTATGTCAGCTTAATTCTCTCAAGCTTCCAAAATACTATCATACATATGCATCCCTTTCTCATACATCTCCCTCAGATTTTCTCTAGTGCAAACTGTAGGAATATCGGCCAATACATCTCCTAAACTGCATTTGCCATCATCCCATTCAACCCTGTAGTAGAGTTTTTCATTCAGATCTCTAACTCCGCATGCTGTCAGTTTTCTGATCTTCTCATTATTTTAACTCTCTTCTTCTTCAGGATTGAAGTCAACTTCATAGTGCATCATCCTCTGGTTGATTCTTTCCAAAAACATCTTATCAAGCTCAGTAAGCACAAACTTCTTCTTCTTTATTTTGAGTATGCTATTGCACAACATATGCTCAAAGTCATATCTCTTATCAACCAAAAAGTATCTTTGTCTTCCACTCTTGAAGGAGATTGACACTACCCTTTTTTTCTTGCTGGTATGCCAACTTTCAGCTTCTCCTCCTCCAATTGCTTCAAAAGCATGAACTGTAATTTTCTTCTTTTGAGCATTTCTGGTGTTCTCAAAATCAAACATAATTTTGAGATCTTCTACCAAAAGATTGGTATCTATGCATCCCTGATCTTCTTTGGCACATCCACTTTCATACATCTTCTTCAAATCATTCTGAGATAGCTTGGTAAACAACACATGAGGATTTCTGAATGCCTCAAGTTTGTCACCTTTTCTTTCAACATTCAAGATCATCATTTTTATGTCTTCAACATATCTCCAATCTATAATATCTAAAGCATCACTATCAATATCCAACCTCTGTCTCTTCATAGACTTCTTATGAGCAATGGACTTCTTTATTTTTGCTTCTACAAATCTCTGTTTCTCTTCTGTTGCACCTTCTATCTCAACTTCAGCCTTTTCCATATTTTGATCATGTGATTCACCATGCTTTTTCTCAACAGATTCATTGTCTTGAACATTCTCTAACTCTTCTTTCTTCTCTTTCTCTTTTTCTCCTTCTTTCTTCTCTTCCTCAACAACCTGCTTCTCTTCAAGCACTGGTACATCATGCTTTCTTTTACTTCTTCTTTGAACTAGAGTCACCTCCTCTTTTTCTTCTTCTTCCAATTCTTTCTTCTGTAATGCTTCTCTTTCTTACTTGTACCTCTCTTCCAGCTTCTGATCATCCCAATCAGCATCCATGCTTTCTTTCCCACCAACTGAATTAACAAGAAACCTGATCTTAATCTTTCTTTCTTCAGTCTTTGACATCTGCCTTGTCCTCATAACCACCTTCTTTGATTGGACCTTCTTTGGCTTAGACTTAGACTTTGGTTTTGGTTTTGATTTAGGAGCATTCTCCTCTTCTTCTTGAAGCTTTCTTGCGGTGTTGTTCCAGATTCAAGTTCTAATCAACATGCAACAAGTAGAGAATGATTTAGAAAGCCATATGTCATTGATTCTTGGATGAATGGATTACACAAACTAATACACCAAGAACACACACACTTAAGAACAAAACTCTCTCAATTCACTCTCAATTACACGTTTATGAATTCATGCATGTTCACACTTGTAAATGACTTCACAATGGGTATTTATACCCAAACATCTAAACCCTCACACTATTGAAGAATTACACTTTCTACCCTAACAATACAAAACTATTACAAACAACATATAAAGGAAGTAAACAATAGAAGTAAACGTTGACTTTATTAACCACTTTGACTTTGCCTTTGTCTTCACTTTGAGCACCAACTTGTGATCTCGGATACAATCCGATTTTGCATCCAACAATCTCCCCCTTTGGATTCGAGATCACAAAAAGAATTAGGCAAACGTCTTCAAGAAAGCATCAACACTTTAAGCACCAACGATAAGCTTCCTTGAACGATAAGCTTCCGTAATAATCTTCACGAATCATCCAAATCTTCATGAAGCTTTAACAAACTTTGAATAAGAAGCTTTAACGAACGAATCATCTCTCAAAGTATCGTCAAAATCATTTCTAAACCATCTCCCTCTTTTTGATGAAATATGAAATAATCATCAAAACTATAGAAATGTATGATCAGATAAATCATCTCGTAAAGAATACAAACATGTGAACAAGCCACCAAGAATATCAAAAACCATCTCACATAACCATCTCCTCCTGGTACTCCAGAATTCCCCTTTTTCCTCCAAAGAAATACCGTCAATTCCATAAAGTAATCCGAATCTTTTCAAATTCAGAGATAAGTGGGAAAATCCTGAAACAACACATGAATCAGTTGGAATGCCTGTGAGAAGCACAAAGCAACTCAGTACAACAAATGCACTATATAAAGAGCTTTAGTGATGATCACTCCCCAGGGCTTCCGTTCAATCATCGCAAATACAAAAAGTATCACTATGAACGTTCCGATAAAGAAACAAATTCCTTGTGTGTATTTGTGATGAAAGAAAGTAGCATCAAGTGCTTTCATAAGGCTCAAAATGTGAAAACATTTCACGACTCAATGTGTAGAAATGAAGTTCGAAGGCAGGGCAGCTTCCTTCGGTTTCCAATATCGATTTTCCAAATGAAAACCTGATAGATTATGTGCTGCGTCCCCGTGATGAAATGAAACATCTCCTTGTTAAGAAGGAAATGAGTAGCTAGTGGGGTAAAAACGAGAGTCGGCATTGGGCTTTGCCTTATTTCAATATCGGTCACCAAAGAATGTGAACCAATAGATTTTGTGGTTGCCCGTCTTAGAAGTGGTTGGTGCAGAGTATTATGTTTCTTTTAACTCTGTTCTCACACCCTCCAATTCTTTTAAACATCCTCACTTCTAACCAATCACTCATATAACATTTTTCCGCTCAATCACTATGAGAATAACTCGACCACCTGAGTTATCTCCCCCACTCTTTGATGGAGACCCCTCACCCATTTTTCAAGGATAACTTCTTGTGTAGGATTGCCGGTTCTGGAAATCCATAGAAGTTCTGTTAAGCTCACACATCCCATGAAATAAGTTTCCTAAACATGAAAGTACAATGATTCATCGAGTGAATCAATGAGCCAATATGAAGCATGCTCGAACAAATATATATGAATAATATAGGAGCATAATAATTTTTTCAAACAAATATATGAAATGAAGAAAATGAATGATATAAACTTGTTTGAGAAAACTGATTCATTATATGTGATGAGATATGTTTTTGAAAAACTGTGATTCACACAAAAAAATGATGTTATCTATACGAACGAGATATAGATATAACATTGAAGAACGTATCCAATCAAATAAACGATGAAGTACAAATAGGAAATATCAAGCGAGCGTATTACCACCGAATAATATGAGCATATAGAGACGTGGTAATAACAAGACAAAAGAAGCTAAACCGGTGTGTATGAATACTTGAAAAGTATATGAAAAGATAATACGCAAGTATTAATCTTTGGAAACACACGGTTCGAAAATATCCGTCAACTCATCATGATATGAAAACATGGAAAATCACACTTCTAATTCGAAAAAAAACGTTTGAGAATCGAGAAGTGAGTTTGAACATTTAAAAACATTTTTCATACCTGAAAGTTGTTCATCTTTCAAATATGGAAGCATTAAAGCTTATTTGAACTCTCCCCCTAAAAATGATATATCGTTTAAGAACTCCCCCTCAAATGGATAATCTGCAAAACAAAGAAGAAATTGGTATTCATTGAAAATGAATCCTTAGATGTTAGTCAGATAGTATCCAATCCAGAATAATTAAGCAACTCCCCCTTAAATTAAGATGCAAAACAGATTTAAGTTGGACTAAGCATGCCAAGCTTGCTAACCAAAAAGTTAAAACGCTTTTCATCTAAAGGTTTAGTGAAAAGGTCAGCAAGTTGGTAATCTGTTTGAACAAAGAACATTTCGATATTACCTTTCTCCACATTATCTTTGATAAAATGATAACGAATGTCGATGTGTTTGGTCTTGGAATGCTGAACCGGATTTGACGTTATCACAATGGCGCTTTCCGAATCACAGTAGATAGGGACTCTCTTTAACTTGTAGCCATAGTCTAGTAGTTGTGTCTTCATCCAAAGCACTTGCGAACAACAACTTGCGGCGGCCACATATTCTGCTTCGGCCGTAGAAGTGGAGACGCAATTTTGCTTTTTCGAAGTCCAACTAACAAGTTTATCACCTAAAAACTGACATGATCCAGAAGTGTTTTTCCTATACAGTTTACAACCACCATAATCTGAATCTGTAAAAGATATTAGCTCAAAACTAGAATCTTTCGGATACCAAAGGCCCAACTCGGGTGTGCCTTTGAGATACCGTAAGATCCTTTTAACTGCCGCAAGGTGTGACTCTTTAGGATTAGCTTGAAACCTAGCACAAAAACAAGTGGCGAACATAATATCCGGTCTAGTCGCAGTGAGGTACAAAAGAGAACCAATCATGCTTCTGTAAATCTTTTGATCAACGGATTTACCTGCTAAATGAGGACCCAAAAGATTTCCAGTTGGCATTGGTGTTTTAATTGGAGAACAATCAGTCATGTTAAACTTTTTCAACATATCTTTAATATATTTTGACTGATTTATAAAGATGCCATCAGGGTTTTGTTTGACATGAATTCCTAAAAAGAAATTCAATTCACCCATCATGCTCATTTCAAACTCGGTCTCCGTGATTTTAGAAAACTTTGTACACAACTCTGGATTAGTAGAACCGAAAATAATGTCGTCAACATAAATTTGAACTAAAAGCAAGTCATCACCTTCTTTCTTCAGAAAAAGAGTAGTATCGATCGTACCTCATTTGAATCCTTTGGATAAGAGATGATTAGTCAGAGTTTCATACCATGCTCTTGGAGCTTGTTTTAAACCATACAATGCTTTGTCCAAGATGCATACATGATCGGGAAAATCTGGATCGACGAACCCTTCAGGTTGCTCTATATAGACCTCTTCATGCAAGACTCCATTCAAGAACGTAGATTTGACATCCATTTGAAATACCTTGATGTTCTTATGAGCTGCATAGGCCAAAACGATTCGAATTGCCTCGATCCTTGCTACCGGTGCAAAAGTCTCATCGTAGTCAATACCTTCTTGTAGAGAATAACCTTTAGCAACCAATCGCGCTTTGTTTCTGACAATCAATCCGGATTCATCTTTCTTATTTCTGAAGATCCACTTGGTTTTAATGATTGATTTATCTTGCGGTCTCGGAACCAAGCGATACACTTTGTTTCTTTTGAACTGTAGAAGCTCTTCTTGCATTGCTAAAAGCCAATCAGAATCGTCTAAGGCTTGAGAGACATTCATTGGTTCAATTTTGCTCAAGAAACTTTTGTATAGGCAGTAATTTGCAGATGCAGATCGCGTTTTAACACCATCATTGACATCACCAATCACATTGTAGAGTGGATGTGCTCTTGTCCATTTCAACTAAGCAAGAAGAATTGCAAGATCATCTAGATTGTTCTGACTATCATTTTCATCAATGATTGCAGGAATCTCTGATTGATCATCGGGGGTTAACTCTGATTGCTCAACACTTGGAACTGGAATTGCCTGATCAGAGTTAGAAGTAGAACAAATATTCTCCGATGGTCCGGAATCATTCACACTTGAAGGTTCTGGGACATCGTGAATATCAACTCTTGGATTTCTTGAAAGAACGAGATCTTCATTATCTGCACAAATATCCAGAAAAGCATCCATAAACAGTAAATCGAGTTCTGAACTATTTGGATCAGTAATAGAATCAGAAGTCGTAGTAGAAGCTTGACTATGAATTTCGAGTCCTGAACTGCTATGTTCAGAAGTCATCGACACGGTTTCATCAAAGGTGATATAAACAGTTTCTATAACCATCTTGGTTCTTTTGTTGTAGACCCGGAAAGTCTTCGACGTTAGCGAATAACCAAGAAAGTATCCCTCGTCGGCTTTCTTGTCAAACTTACCAAGATTGTCACGGTTATTGAGAATGTAACACCTACAACGAAAAACATGAAAAAATTTGACATTAGGAACTCGACGGTTGATTATATGATAAGGAGTTTTCTTGAAGCGCTTAGTGATGATGGTCCGATTCTGTGTAAAACAGGCTGTTGAAACAGCTTCGGCCCAAAAGGTAAGAGGTAATCCGGAGTAAGCTAGCATCGTTCATGCCGCTTCAACTAAGGTTCGGTTTCTTCTTTCTACAACCCCATTTTGTTGTGGAGTATAAGCACCTGAAAAATTATGAGAAATACCAACAAATGTTAGATAAGCATCTAAAGTAGCATTTTTAAATTCAGTGCCATTATCACTCCTAATCTTTCGAACTGGAAGTTGCAAAAGAACTTGGATCCTCTTAATGAACTTTATGATCAACTCGGGAGCTTCAGATTTCATTCTCATAAATTCTAGCCACGTGTACCGTGAGTATTCATCAACCATAACCAGAATGTACTTCTTTCCACTAATTGATTGAATTCTCATCGGTCCGCATAAGTCCATGTGGAGATCATTTCGAGTGGTGATTGACATGAAAATTTTGTCTTTGACTTGTGAGAACTTCTCTTCATCTTTCCCATTTGACAAGCCGGACATAAAGAATCTCTATCAAATGTCAACTTTGGAAGTCCTTTCACCAAACCACCATTAGCTAGTTTGCTAATATCTGAGAAATTCTGATGAGAAAATCTTCTATGCCATAGCCAACTTTCGCCTTTTGTTTCCTTTGAAAACAAACAAACTGGTTTCGACGAATCTATCACCGGAAAGTCAACCACATAGAGATTGTAAAACCGTCTCCCTTCAAAAATCTCAACACCATCACTATTAATGATAAGACAGTCAATGATGGAAAATAGAACAATGTTATAACCATCACAAAACTGACTTGCACTAAAAAGATTATGACTTAACCCCTCAACATAAAGTACCTTCTTTATGGATACCTTACCATTTGTAAGAATGCCGTAACCTTTGATGACCCCTGTCGTGTTATTGCCAAAACTAACTGTTCCTCCTGGTCGTTCCCCATAATTGTGCAACAACTCCTTGTAGCCAGTCATATGTCTTGAACAACCGGAATCGACATACCACATATGCCTGGCCTGTAGAAACATGTTAGTTCATCTTGGGAACCCATATCCAAATGGGTCCTTTCTTGTTAGTCTCATACATCTTTAAGAAATCAAAAGATGAACCTAAAATCTTACAGTTTATACCAGACTTTGAAATTTGTGCATTCAATAAATCTTTAGGAATCCATTTGCACACAAATTTCACATCTACTGATTTATCTTTTGCTTTTGAAAGATTTTTCTTTTTAGCACTAAACACTTTAGCACGATGATCAAACGAATAAGCACGAGATTTATCATGAGAAACACCACTAGATCTCTTCTTTTTAACATCCCTAGAGTTCAAAGAAAAAGAATTATCACCACAATGAGTACAATGCAAACGTTGCATAGCAAAAAACATCAAAGCAGACTCAAATGAGTTTTGACACTTATTGAATCTAACATTCAGATTACATTTATTTGCATTGTCAAAAGACGACTTTTTAACAAAACTCTCATTTGTAGCAAAATGCTTTTTCTTCTTTGACTCTTTCTTCTTCCACCCTAGGCCATGGCGTTTAAAACTTTTTAAATCTGTAGAATCATAAGAACTTGAGTTAATAGGTGTCTTAGGAACTGAACATACATCAGATGAATCTTTTGAAGATGTTTCAAGTGTAGCACAAGAAGTACTTCCTACCTCAAAAGTACTTGCATCAAAATTAATTGAACAAGTTTTAGACTTTGACAAAGTACATGAGGATTTCTTATCTTTGGAAATTCCACTATCACTTGAAACATTTACAGCATTTAGTTTATCTTGTATACCAGGCTTTGGTTTTTCAAAAACAACACCAAATTCCACATCTGGTAGTTTGAGTTCTGATTTAAGGATATCACCTTCAACCATACTATCTAAACTTTTGTACACAAGATAACCATCTTTGTCAATAACAGCATATGTAATTAAATCAGTGACTTCAGTCTTACTACTTTGATCAAAACAAGGTGGAGTTTCTTGAGACTCAAACATGGGGTTAGAAATAAAATTTATCTTTTCTTCCTCAACACCCGCTTCAATGTCATCGTCATTATCAGAATCAAAACATGGTTTGGTCTCATCAGAATCAGAATCAGACTCATAATCAGAAACGCTTTTATTTTCTGAAAGATTATTAACTTGAATAAACTCAGAAAGATTTGCACAATCCATTTCTTTTTCAAATTCACTAGTCTTACCTTCAGATATAGGAGTAGATTCAGTAGTCGTTGACTCATTTTCAATATCTTTACTAAGCTTTTCAGATTCAGTTGAGAAAGACTTTACATCTTGAGAATACAAAGAGACACACTGAGTATGAGAAAACTCGGGTTTTCTTGTTTTATAACATTGATTTAAATCATCATATTGAAAATCACATGTGAAATCAAAGTTATTCATTCTCTTTGGCTTTGAATCTGAAAAACTATCACTTGAGTCATCAACAACTTTTTCTTTACCTTTATCCGAAGAATCAGATAATGAACTACCAGATTTTACAAAGGTCTCATTTAATTTTGGAAAACTTAAGTTATCAAACTGATAAAGACCTTTAGGGGCTCTCTTTAAAACATCATTTTCAGGTAAACCTAACCCCATTTTTGGATTGTAAAACCTAGTATCTTTTAGATTATTTGTCAAAAGCTTAAGCGGTTGTTGAGTCTGACCTCTTTTGATATTAAGATCCTCCAATTGTTTTATCTTGGCATAAGCCTCAGATCTATCTTGAAAACAAACTTCATATTTGATCATATATTCAGCTTTTTCAGACTCCAAATTTACCAAAGCACTCTTCATCTAAGAAATTTGAGATTCTAGTTTGGCTTTCTCTTTCCTAATCTCAGCCTTTTCAAGCTCACGATCATCAGCTAAACATTTATATAACTCACATTCATTACTGAATTCAATGACTCGAGCTCTTTCGAACATAATCTTTTCCTTCAAGTCATCAAATTCAGTTTTTAAAATTAAAAACTGTTCTTCTAAAGAGCATTCATCATTATCAGACATATCCGAGTCAGAAGGTGTTTGACTTACCTCATTTGATGCTTCGGTCTCTTTGTGAAGGTTGATGGTTTCTTCCACACTCGCCATGAGATTGTAGTGTACTTGTGTGAAATGAGCAGAGTCCTCATCATCAGAAGTATCATCATACCAACATTCCTCTTCTGCCATCAAGACTTTACCTTCACTCTTGCGTTTAGCAAGTTGAGCCTTCTTTGAGTAGCAGTCAAAATCCCTGACTTTCGGCGCTCTACAATCCTTGACAAAATGGCCTGGTTTGCCACAGTTGAAACATACATTTCCTTTCTCATCTGTCATGCCTTTTTCATAACTCTTCCTCTCCGGCCTTTTCTCATATTCCTTTGGCTTGTACTTGTCTCTTTTGTAGCTCTCGAACTTGGGTTTAGAATAGAACTTCTTCTTCCCATATCTTTTGTGGATAGAACTAGACAAAAGAGCTAGCTTGTCGGCAACTCGCTTCAAATCAACATCGGATTCAGAACTTTCATCTTCAAGGGTTTCTGAATCAGAATCAGACAACTCGGTGACTAAAGCCTTTGAATGGCTTTTCTTCTTTGAACTAGCACTAGGGAGCACACTCTTCTTCTTTTCAGTCAACAGAGCCAAAGAATCAGAAATACTCTTCTGCTTCGTCACAATATCTTTGACTTTCACTTCATGTTGACTAAGAATGGAATACAAGTCATGCAAGTCTTCTTCCGCCAAGTTCTTGTTCATCTGAAGATTAATCGAGTAGTGATCCCATTCCGGATTGAGATTCTTTAGAAACTTGAAGTTTATCTCAGAAGTAGACTTATGCATTCCATTTCTCCTCAAATCATTCAGAATGATGTTGAACCGACTGTAAGAATCAGCAAGTGTTTCTCCCTCTAAAGCCTTAAACCCTTCATAAGCTCCGATTGCTTGGTTTAGCTTAGCTTGGATTGATCTTTCCGTCCCTTGAAACTATTTTTCCAACTCATCCCACAACTCTTTTGTTGTATTTCTACTATCAACACGATTAAACAAATCGTTCGGAATCGCCATCGTGGGTAAAGTAAGAGCTTTTTCATCAAGTTCAGCTCTAATCTTTTCAACCTCATTGAAATGCCGAAAGAGTTTGAACACACGTCTTGGTTCAATTGCGGGAGTAGTGGCAGTCTCGGGTGTACCCGGAACATCAACGTACGGCCTAATCGGACCTTCTTGGATGCTCACCATGAGTGTCTTGTCGATGTTGTTAAGAAACTGAATCATCCTCACTCGCCATTGAGGATATTCGCCAATCTGAAGTACTGGAGGCTTCGACTTTGAACCCATACTCAATAGATCTCTAGACATCTTCACATAACTTGAAAATGATCGAAAATTCACTGAAACTGGTAGATTTCTTTCGAACTTCTTGAGGTATGCAAATCTGATGATCTGTAACTAATCTGAACACTTCTTTTGATCAAGGAAAAGGTTAGTGACAAAAGTCAAAAAGTCAACCGGTGAATAGTGAAATCCCGATAAAAAATATTTTTCAAAAATTTGAAAGTTGATTTTGACCGCGAAATTGAAATCTTAGTCCAAAAATACAACCTCTCGGAAATCACCAAAATCTCGGAAAAACCGGCATTTTTCCGGAAAAAATGACCTTAAAAATGACTGAAGTTTTCCACCGTAAAATCAGATAAGAAGTCTATGAAAGTTAACGTGAAAAAGTGCCCGAAAAACACTATATTCCGATTAATCAGATAAGAAGTCCACCGTAAAATCAGATAAGAAGTCCAAGAACACTTCCTTTTTTTTTTTGCTTAAACTATTCCGATTCGGAAAACACTATATTCCGATTCGGATTTTTCAATTTTCCGAATCGGAAAATGTAGTTTTCCGAATCGGAAAAACAAAGTTGATAGAGTTCCGAGAAAAATTTCGAGTTGGTATTTGGTCAAATTCCGAATCGGAAAATGATGTTTTCCGAATCGGAATTTGATTAATACCAAGTCGGAAAATGAGTAAAACTAACTTCGAACACAATTTCCGAATCCAAAAAAATTTTCCGATTCGGAAAACTTCAAAATTCCGATTCGGAAAATTTGTATATTCCGATTAGGAATTTATGAATATTTCGATTCGGAATATATGAACACAATTCGGAAAAACGAGGAAAAACCGAGCAGAAGGTAAAAAAACTCAAAAATTACTGCTCAAATCACCAAATTTTGACTCTAAATCACTTCCTAACACAGTAAAAACATCATTTTAACCACAAACAATCAAATTCATATCCAAATCATGATCAAATGAAGAACATCAAAACTCAAAATACCCCAACTGCGAAAAACATAAAAAAACTCAAGAAATCATACCGAATTTCAGCGAATTTCCAGCTCTGATACCACTAGTTGTTCCAGATTCAAGTTCTAATCAACATGCAACAAGTAGAGAATGATTTAGAAAGCCATATGTCATTGATTCTTGGATGAATGGATTACACAAACTAATACACCAAGAACACACACACTTAAGAACAAAACTCTCTCAATTCACTCACAATTACACGTTTATGAATTCATGCATGTTCACACTTGTAAATGACTTCACAATGGGTATTTATACCCAAACATCTAAACCCTCACACTATTGAAGAATTACACTTTCTACCATAACAATACAAAACTATTACAAACAACATATAAAGGAAGTAAACAATAGAAGTAAACTTTGACTTTATTAACCACTTTGACTTTGCCTTTGTCTTCACTTTGAGCACCAACTTGTGATCTCGGATACAATCCGATTTTGCATCCAACATGCGGCTTCTCTATCAGCTTCCTCTTGAGCAACTACCCTTTTAATTTCCTCCAATTCCTCAGGAGTCATCATAGAATGAATTGCCTTTATTGACAACTCTTCTTCCATCTCCGTTGGAATTTTTTTAGCAATCTTCTTCTTGGGATCCTCAACTGCAATACCTTTCCCTTTGTCTTTCTCATTCAGTTTCTTCTTCTTGGGACTGCATTTATCCTTCTTCTCATTGATTACTACTCCTTTGGTCTGAGGAATGACCTTAGGAGTAGCTTGAGCCAATTCCACAAGAGTTTCAACAGCTACTCATTCTTCCTCATTTACTGCTACTTCAGCTTCAGATACCTTAGCATTCTCTTCTTTAGAAGCAGAATCTCTTCTTTTGGTCTCTGCTGCTTTCACAAATTCTTTCTTGTTGGATGCAAAATTGGATTGTATCCGAGATCACAAGTTGGTGCTCAAAGTGAAGACAAAGGCAAAGTCAAAGTGGTCAAAGAAGTCAAAGCTTGCTTTATATGTTGCTTTATATGTACTTTGTAATAGTTTTGCTTACTTAGGGTAGATTGTGTAATTGTTCAATAGTGTGAGGGTTGTAAGTGTTTGGGTATAAATACCCAAAGTGTAAGTGTGACATGTATAGATGCTTCATTGTCAAAGGAGACTGAATTGAGTTAGTTGAGAGCTTAAGTGTGTGTGTTCTTGGTGTAATTAGTGTGTGTAACAAATTCATCAAGAATCAATGACATTTGGCTATCCAATTCATTCTCTACTTGTTGCATGATGATTAGAACTTGAATCTGGAACTACAAGTGGTATCAGAGCTGGTAATTCATTGAAATTGGTATCATTTCTTGAGCTTTTTGTGTTTTTTTTTCGAAAATGTATTTTGAGGTTTGATGTTCTTCTTTTGATCATTGTTTGCATGTGAATTTGATTGTATATCGTTAAAATGACGTTTTTATTGTGTTTGTGAGTGATTTTGAGTCAAAATTTGGTGATTTGAGCAGTAATTTTTGAGTTTTTTACCTTCTGCTCGGTTTTTCTCTGGTTTTCCGAATTGGTATTCATATATTCTGAATCGGAATATTCATAAATTCCGAATTGGAATATTCAAAAATTCCGAATCGGAATTTTTGAAGTTTTCCGAATCAGAAAATTTTTTGGATTCGGAAATTGTGTTCGAAGGTAGTTTTACTCATTTTCCGACTTGGTATTACTCAAATCCCGACTCGGAAAACTACATTTTCCGAATCGGAATTTGACCAAATACCAACTCGAAATTTATCTCGGAACTCTGTCAAAGTTGTTTTTCCGATTCAGAAAACATCATTTTCCGATTTGGAAAATTGAAAAAATCCGATTCGGAATATAGGGTTTTCCGAATCAGAATTCATTAAGAGTTAAGCCAAAAAAAAAAGTGAAAAAGTTCAGTTATTTTCAAGGTCATTTTTTCCCGAAAAATGCCGGTTTTTCCGAGATTTTGGTGATTTCCGAGAGGTTGCATGTAACACCCCGCTAAAGCGGAACCGCAAGGTGATACAGCTAAGATTTCATCGCGATAGGATATAAATCACACCAATCATTCATACCAAAATTTAAAAGAGTTTACACAATATTTCAAGTATTACAATCCATCCTTCATTTAGGTTTACAAATTTAAACAAAATATGAATTGACATGACTGGTGTTATGCAAAAGTTCCCTTAATGAACATATCAAACCTTCGGAATTCCTGAAAAGCATGTTAAACAAGTGTCAACTACAAGAGTTGGTGAGTTCACAGGTTTTTATAGATGTAAAGCAGTTATGTACAATATTCATCCCAAAAGACGTTTATTCGCAATACGGTTGTAAACAGTTTGGTGAATCAGTTCATTCACCCCAAAACAAATAACAGTTTAGTAAACGACAGTGAGTAGATTTCCCAAACGATGTGTTAATTACATGATATATATCAGTGAGTTACTACAATCCTTCATTTCGTGACATTGCTACGCCCCTATTCAGCCTTGCCGGGGGAAAACTAATTCCAGCCGGGGTGAATATTTTTCAATACAGTGCACCTATTACTCGTCAGTTCTAGGTGGGTATGTCAATCCAAATAGCGCTATCCACTTGTATCATAGGCCCAATTTGTAAGGGTTAATAGTAGTGCAGGGGACATTTCATTTATTGCTCACTATATCATGATTCAACAAATCAAAAATTTATTTCATAAAACATTTCATTTCATTTCATTTCGATGCTCGAGTTCATTTCATTTCAATTCATTTGATACTCGAAGCATGGTTTCATTTCAATTCACTTCAATAAACTCAAAACATTTCATTTCAATAATTCATTTTATTAACATACTCACATTTCGATTTACATCATTTTATAAAACATTTCATATAAACGAATCATTTCATTTTGTCACAATAAGTCATTTCATTTCGATAATTCAATTCATTTCGCAACAAGTTCACAACCAAACACATTTAATCATATACATGCTTTTCACCCCAAAAATTTCGTAAAAGCGGTAAAAATGGGGCTGTGAATACTCACCTCTAGCGTTTAGTGCGGATTTGTTAAGGTTGGTGCGTGGTCTAGTGCCCGTCTCCGAACTACGGTTGCCCTATCAAACACGTAATTTTCAACGTAAGTCCTAAGTCCAACGGTCCTTAAAAATCGTACCGAAATCCATATAATGCCATTATGTAAATTTTATAGTCCAAATTTAATAAAAATTCCTTTTGTCACAATTTTAAGGTTCTCCAAACATTTTGGGGTTCAAAACTTATAAAATTGGATTTTTCTAAAATTTCAGAATCTGTCAAAATTTTTGAGTTGTAAAAATTGCTATTTTGAACTTAGGTCCTCTAACTATTGAGTCTTAAAATTTTTATCCCCTGAATTATGGGATGTTAGGCACAATTCCACCAAATTTCATAATTTTTAGAGAATTTTTACTAATTTTAAACATTTTTACAATTTTAGTGGTAAGGGCTGGAATTCCAGAATACCTTTAGATAGAGTTTAGTTCATAAATAATTCCATACACCACTTTATCACGAATTTCCAAAGAGATTTCCTAGATAAAACATATACCAAACTTTTGAGATAAGATTCATGCCATAAGGATGGTTTTTGAGAGATTTATGACCTCTTCAAGTGGTGCATGTGTAATCTGCCATAAGAGGACAGCCTACACCACCAACTTAAACTCATTGGTTGAAGTCTCAAAACTCCTCTAAATGACATGAGCTTGGACTTTTTAGAAAGCTAACTCAAAGTACTTGAGTTTAGGATCAAGAAAATTGTGCTTTAGATGAATAATCAAGGAGTTATGCTAGTTTGAAGTTGACCAAAGTTTCTGACCAAACACTGTTGCACACAAAAATGTTTTTGGATGGTTTGAACTCAAATCTTGGTGTTTTTATGCAAAATCAGTGGGGTATGAACCCTAACACCTTAAATTTCATCCCATAAAAATTTCATAAAGAAATGACTACAACAAGACCCTTTTTGAGTCGTACAAAGTACATGCAATTATTTTGACAGAATCTGTCCAACATTTAACATTCAAAATGATACCAAAACACATAAAATCATACCATTTCGGGGTTTTTCTTGCTATTTCACCCATAACTCAGATTATTCAAATGTAATACAACTAATATATGCTTTCATACCATCCAAACCCATGCATGAACTATTGATGAAGTTTAGCACAAGTTTGGTGGTCAAAAACATCATTTAACAAGGATTTTACATCCAAATGGTGTTCTTATGGGGAAGTCATTGACTCTCACCTTCATAGATTGTTTTTCCAACATTTCTAAGGTGGAATCTCTTTCCCAAACACCATAAGGATTTAGAATCCATAGAAGGAGGTTAAACCTCAAGAAAAACACGAAAATAGAGCTTGAAAGGAGTGAAAAACGAATCTAAACTTAACCTAACCTTCTTACCTTTGAGATTTTGATTACAATAACTTGAATGTGGTTTTTAATCTTCAAGAAATCTGATTTTTGAAGATGAGTTTAGGGCTGGACTTGAGAGAGAAATGAGAGGATTTTAGAGAGAGGAAGAGTTTAGAGAGAGAGGGATTTTTGAAAAATGGGTGAAGTGATGATGATGAATTGATTTTGTAGGGAAAAGAGGAGAGGAGAGAGAGATAGGGGGGGGGTGGCCGGCCCCTAGTGGGTCCCACCTCCTCCTCTCTTTTCTTTTATTTTTTTTTTTACACACTTTCTTACACTGTCAGTTCGATTCGGTACCGGGTTTTCGGCGTTTTTTGGCAAAAACCGACTTTTCGAAGGTGGTTTTAGATTATTTAGGTCGGTTTACTCATATTTTAAACAGAATAACTTAAATTTTCAAGATTCATTTTAAATTTGGCATTTTAGGATTATCGGGTGATTTCGGGCCGGTTCGGGCTTTTTCGGGCAGTTTCCGGAACTTTTAGGTTTTAGCCTAACTTTTTCACGCAAACTAACCTAGATTATCCAGGCAACTTAAATTCTACCTTTTAGCCTACAGGAACGCTACTGAGTGAATTTAACGAGTAGCTAACCTGAGTGTCAAAATTTGACGGATGTCACAGTTACCCCCGGTTGAAAGAAATTTCGTCCCGAAATTTAATTCTTGCTATTACAGCCGGGGTTTTCTGTGAAGAGATGCGGGTACTTGCTTTTCATGAAGGCCTCCCGCTCCCAAGTAAACTCTGGTCCGTGCCTAGAGTTCCATTTCACTTTGACTATCGGTATCCTGCTGTGTCGGAGTTGCTTGATTTCTCGATCAAGAATTTCGATTGGTTCCTCGGAAACACGCAGTTGCTCATCGATTTGAATCTCATTCAAAGGCAGAACTACGGTCTCCTCCGACAGACATTTCTTTAGGTTGGACACGTGAAACGTGTCATGAATTGAGCTCAGCTCTATGGGTAAGTCCAACCTATAGGCAACAGGTCCGATTCTCTCTATGACCCTGAATGGTCCAACAAAACGAGGGTTCAGTTTCCCTTTCTTTCCAAACCTTATTATCCCTTTCCATGGTGATACTTTTAGTAACACTTTGTCACCAACTTGAAATTCCAACGGCTTTCGCCGATTATCGGCATAGCTTTTCTGGCGATCCCTGGCCGTTTTCAGCTTTTCTTGAACCATTTTGATTTTGTCGGTGGTCTCCTGCACGACATCAGGCCCAAACAATCGATTCTCTCCCACTTCCAACCAATTAAGTGGGGACCTACACTTGCGTCCATACAGTGCCTCGTATGGCGCACACTGAATGCTGGCGTGATAGCTATTGTTGTAGGAGAACTCGACTAAAGGTAGATGATCGTCCCAACTTCCTCCAAATTCCAACACACAGGCACGTAACATATCCTCTAATGTTTGGATGGTTCGCTCAGTCTGTCCATCGGTCTGAGGATGGTAAGCCGTGCTCAAATCCACACGAGTGCCCAAAGCTGCTTGAAGCGATTGCCAAAATCGCGAGGTAAATCTGCTATCTCTATCAGAGATGATCGATATCGGGACTCCATGTCGCATGACAATTTCACCGACATACAGCTGCGCAAGCTTATCGATGCTATAAGTTTCCTTTATCGGCAAGAAATGCGCTGATTTCGTGAGTCTGTCAACGATTACCCAAATCGTATCATGACCCTTTTTAGTCTTGGGTAGTTTTGTCACGAAATCCATCGATATCTGCTCCCATTTCCATTCCGGGATTTCCGGTTGTTGAAGAAGTCCGGACGGTTTTTGGTGCTCTGCTTTAACTTTTGCGCAAGTTAAGCATTTACTTACGTAGATGGCGATATCTCTCTTCATACCGGGCCACCAGTAATGCTCCTTCAGTCCCTTGTACATTTTATCAGACCCTGGATGAATCGAATACCTCGACTGATGAGCTTCATCCATGATCATCTTTTTCAATTGCTCCACCCTCGGAATCCAAATTCTTCCCTTGAAGTAACACACTCCATCCTCTTTCTCCTCAAATTCCTTTTCTACGCCGTGAAGAGTTTCCTTGTTTAAGTTGTCAGCCTTCAAGGCTTCCTTTTGTGCTTCCACTACTTGAGTTTTTAGGCTGGTCTGCACTACCAATCCCATTGCTCGTGACCTTATGGGCTTTACCCGCTCCTTCCGGCTTAACGCATCAGCAACAACATTCGCTTTCCCTGGGTGATACTTAATCTCGCAATCGTAGTCGCTGAGCAATTCCACCCATCTCCTTTGTCTCATATTCAACATCTTTTGATCAAGTATGTGCTGGAGGCTCTTATGATCCGTAAAAATGGTGCATTTGGTGCCATAGAGATAATGTCTCCATATCTTAAGGGCAAACACCACTGCTCCAAGCTCCAAATCATGAGTGGTGTAGTTCTTCTCGTGAACTTTCAGCTGTCTGGATGCGTAAGCGATGACTTTCTCGTTTTGCATTAGAACACATCCCAAGCCTTGATGTGAAGCATCGCAATATACCACGAAGTTATCTGTCCCTTCGGGTAATGTTAAAATGGGTGCGTTGCACAATTTATGCTTCAACACCTGGAACGCTTCCTCTTGCTTCTCTCCCCAAATAAACTTCTTGTCTTTCTGCGTTAGGGCTGTCAGCGGCTGCGCGATCTTGGAAAAGTTTGCAATGAACCTTCGGTAATAACCTGCCAGACCAAGAAATTGTCGAATTTCTGTCGGTGTTTTCGGGGCTTCCCATTTCTTTATAGCCTCGATCTTAGCTGGGTCAACATGTATACCATCTCTATTCACTACATGTCCTAGAAAGTGAACTTCCCGAATCCAAAATTCGCACTTTGAGAATTTGGCGTATAGCTGCTCGGCCTTTAACAGTTCCAATATCAGCCTCAAATGATGCTCGTGGTCCTCCTTGCTCCTAGAGTAGATTAGGATGTCATCAATGAAGACAATCACGAACTTATCTAAGTATGGCCGACATACTCGATTCATCAAATCCATGAATACTGCCGGAGCGTTCGTCAAACCAAAAGGCATGACTAAGAACTCGTAGTGACCATAGCGGGTTCTAAACGCTGTCTTTGCGATGTCTTCCTCACGAACTCGCATTTGATGGTAACCAGATCGAAGATCGATTTTGGAGAAGTACGTTGCTCCTTGCAGTTGATCGAACAGGTCGTCGATGCGCGGAAGAGGGTAGCGATTTTTAATAGTGATCTTGTTCAGCTCTCTGTAATCGATGCACATACGAAAAGATCCGTCCTTCTTTTTTACGAACAACACAGGGGCTCCCCACGGTGATGAGCTGGGTCGGATGAATCCTTTGTTCAAAAGCTCCTGAAGTTGATTTGACAGCTCTTGCATCTCGGACGGTGCTAGTCGATAAGGCGACTTTGCTATGGGACCTGCTCCAGGAACTAGGTCAATGTGAAACTCCACTTGTCGCTGTGGAGGCAATCCAGGTAATTCTTCCGGAAATACCTCTGGAAATTCTCGCACAACTGGAATATCCTGAATTCGCTTTTCCTTCGCCTCTGTATCTATGACGTGCGCCATGAATGCTATGCATTCCTTCCGTAGATGACCTCGCATCTTCATAAACGACACAATCTTGATGTCTCTCTTTGGCCTATCTCCATACACTTCGAGTAATCCTCCATCAGGTGATGGTAATGCGACTATCTTTTCAGCACAACATATTGTTGCTCGATGCTTGGACATCCAGTCCATACCGACAATTATGTCAAAGCTCCCTATCTTGATTGGGATCAAGTCTATGCTAAAATCCTTTCCAGCTAAACCTAGAGTGCATTTTCTGATTATTTTGTTAGCCCTAACTAGTTCTCCGTTGGAGTATTCAATTACGTGGTCCTCTTTCAGATTCTGTGACTTTTTATTTATCTTAGGCCTGAATTCTAACGACACAAAGCTCATATCTGCTCCGGAATCGAAAAGCACAGTGGCAGGATAGTTGTTGAGAAGAAACGTACCTGTAACCACGTCTGGGTTTTGCCTTGCTTCCTCCGTCCCAATAACAAACGCTCTCCCGCGAGCTAGTCCTCCGCGGTTTCCTTGGTTTCCTGGATTCGCCGGCTGCGCCTGATTTGCGTAAGGCCTTGGATTCAACTTGGGACAAGCATTCCGGTAGTGATTGTAGCTCCCACACTCAAAACAGGCTCTCTTTCTACAATCCTTGTCGGTATGGCCTCCCCTGCCACACCTGGAACAGATAACACATCTCCCAGCATGATGATTCCCACATTTGCCACATCTCTGAGGCATCCCCTTTTCTTTCTCTGCTACTTGCATCTGCATTCCGTAGCTCCTAGTCATTCTTCTATCCTTTCCCGTCTTTCCTCTGAATTGCAGTTTGGGTGCTTCCTCCATCTTCCTCTTTCCCTTTGCCTTGTCACTCGAGAAAGTTCCCGATCGGATAGCGTTGTTGGTAAGGCGGTTTGCTAAGTTAACTGCCTCTTGTAGGCTCTTTGGATCAGCTGCCGTCACGTTACCTCTGATTTCGGGGGACAAACCCCAAACATACCTATCGACTCGGTTTTGTTCAGGTGTCACCAAGTGGGGCACTAACTTGGCTAACTCGTGAAATCGGGTAGTGTATGAGGTGATGTCGTTTCCCTTCATCTCGTGGCGCCATAATTCAGCTTCCAACTTTTGAAGTTCGCTCCTTGGACAGAATTCCTCCTTCAGCATCTTCTTGAAATCCTCCCAGGTGATCTGACCGGTTGCGTCACGGCCACGGACTTGTACCTGGGTGTTCCACCATGTCAAAGCTCGCCCTTGGAGTAGACAAGCGGCATACTCGACCTTATTCCTTTCCAGGCACTTGCTTATGTGAAGGACTGATTCCATACTTTCAATCCATGTTAATAATCCAACAGCTCCCTCTGTTCCATGGAACTCTTTAGGGTTGCAGCTTCGGAAGGATTTGTATGTACAATCTCGTTCCCTTGACCCTTGATTGTTGTTTTGATTGGTGTTCAGCCCAGCAGCCACCTGGCTAACTATGCCGGGTAACGAAGCCATCACTTGCTCCGATACGAGCCTCGACAAGTCCGGGTTCTCTCTTCTCGAGGCATGTTTCTAAAGCAACAGCATGCCCACAAGTTTAAATGACACTTTCCATTTTCTAAGTGTAATCGCAATTCTACTTATTTTTCGCAATTTAAATGCCATACTAATTCACGCTATCATTTTAACCTAACGTTTTTAGACATTTCAAACAACCACAATAAGCATGTCAATTGCATATTCATTTTCTAACACATAAGCGGAGCATAGATAAGATCATAAAGCTTCCATTTAATAAAACAAATTCCAAATCATAAATTCACCAAGCATGTTCAAAATACGATCACATCCATACAGTCATCCATAATAATTCATAAATTGTTCAAATCTAGGCATACTGCCCCAAAAATAAGAGTTTTATCAAAAGATCAATCACCAAACCCACCCCCTAGGCCCTCACCCTCCAAACAGTCCACAGAAGTAGGAGTACCACCACGGTCACCACCAAATACACCACCGTATACAGGTGGTGGAGTGATGCCATGGTGTGGCTGAGGAGAGCCACCACTCGAGTGAGCTGCTGGCTATCAGCTCCGGCCACATCGATCAGGGAATCGATCATATGATCATGGTGGTCGATCATATGCTCATGGATACCCTGACCTCTAGCAAGACGTGTGACCTCCTGACGCTCGGTCTGAGTCATTCCTCTCATGCACAGGACAGGGGTACGAGCCATGTGTGGTGGTCGAGGAACTGGTGATGGTCGGGCAACAGGCGGTGGTCGGGCGGCAGGCTGCGGTGGAGGTACTCGAATGATCGGCGACGACGGTCGATAAGGCGGCGGGGATCCTGATGACGAGGACGACGAGGACGACGATGACCCACCTTGGCCCCTGACCCGTGATGGTCCCGCCCCATCCCCGGTGGGAATGCGGAAGGTCATTCGGGTAGGCAGTGGCACGCTCTTCCGAGCGGTGGTGCGAATCCGGAGTCCAGTCCGGACAGCAGGGACAGGTCGAGAGTCAGCGTCATCGTCGCTATAGGGATCCCGCTCTGGCACGGCGGTCCGAGATCGGGAGTTACCGTTCTCGCTACCTGGGTGCTCAGGGGACCCGTGAGATCGGTACTCGGATGGGTCTGACTCGTGAGACATGATACTGCGATAAAAGAATTAAGTTAATTTACGGGAAAATAAAATTTTTCAGAAATAAGTAATTTTGTACATATCATATGCAAACTCACACACAATTTCACATTTTTCAGGAATTTTCGGAAAGTTTTAAATTTTTAAACCCTAATAGTATGATCAATTTATAAGTCTTATCCTATTTATATCGTGGCTAGGCGTAGGTGATCAGGCTCCGCATATCTATGATATATCAGAATAACACCTATACTAATCATACTAGTATCTAATTCTCCTATTCTTTGAAATCTTAAAAGTTTTAACTTATTTTGGAAAAACGGGTTATAGTACTTGGTTTTTATGAAAAACCAATGTTCTCTATAACCTATGGCTCTGATACCAAATCTGTAACACCCCGCTAAAGCGGAACCGCAAGGTGATACAGCTAAGATTTCATCGCGATAGGATATAAATCACACCAATCATTCACACCAAAATTTAAAAGAGTTTACACAATATTTCAAGTATTACAATCCATCCTTCATTTAGGTTTACAAATTTAAACAAAATATGAATTGACATGACTGGTGTTATGCAAAAGTTCCCTTAATGAACATATCAAACCTTCGGAATTCCTGAAAAGCATGTTAATCAAGTGTCAACTACAAGAGTTGGTGAGTTCACAGGTTTTTATAGATGTAAAGCAGTTATGTACAATATTCATCCCAAAAGACGTTTATTCGCAATACGGTTGTAAACAGTTTGGTGAATCAGTTCATTCACCCCAAAACAAATAACAGTTTAGTAAACGACAGTGAGTAGATTTCCCAAACGATGTGTTAATTACATGATATATATCAGTGAGTTACTACAATCCTTCATTTCGTGACATTGCTACGCCCCTATTCAGCCTTGCCGGGGGAAAACTAATTCCAGCCGGGGTGAATATTTTTCAATACAGTGCACCTATTACTCGTCAGTTCTAGGTGGGTATGTCAATCCAAATAGCGCTATCCACTTGTATCATAGGCCCAATTTGTAAGGGTTAATAGTAGTGCAGGGGACATTTCATTTATTGCTCACTATATCATGATTCAACAAATCAAAAATTTATTTCATAAAACATTTCATTTCATTTCATTTCGATGCTCGAGTTCATTTCATTTCAATTCATTTGATACTCGAAGCATGGTTTCATTTCAATTCACTTCAATAAACTCAAAACATTTCATTTCAATAATTCATTTTATTAACATACTCACATTTCGATTTACATCATTTTATAAAACATTTCATATAAACGAATCATTTCATTTTGTCACAATAAGTCATTTCATTTCGATAATTCAATTCATTTCGCAACAAGTTCACAACCAAACACATTTAATCATATACATGCTTTTCACCCCAAAAATTTCGTAAAAGCGGTAAAAATGGGGCTGTGAATACTCACCTCTAGCGTTTAGTGCGGATTTGTTAAGGTTGGTGCGTGGTCTAGTGCCCGTCTCCGAACTACGGTTGCCCTATCAAACACGTAATTTTCAACGTAAGTCCTAAGTCCAACGGTCCTTAAAAATCGTACCGAAATCCATATAATGCCATTATGTAAATTTTATAGTCCAAATTTAATAAAAATTCCTTTTGTCACAATTTTAAGGTTCTCCAAACATTTTGGGGTTCAAAACTTATAAAATTGGATTTTTCTAAAATTTCAGAATCTGTCAAAATTTTTGAGTTGTAAAAATTGCTATTTTGAACTTAGGTCCTCTAACTATTGAGTCTTAAAATTTTTATCCCCTGAATTATGGGATGTTAGGCACAATTCCACCAAATTTCATAATTTTTAGAGAATTTTTACTAATTTTAAACATTTTTACAATTTTAGTGGTAAGGGCTGGAATTCCAGAATACCTTTAGATAGAGTTTAGTTCATAAATAATTCCATACACCACTTTATCACGAATTTCCAAAGAGATTTCCTAGATAAAACATATACCAAACTTTTGAGATAAGATTCATGCCATAAGGATGGTTTTTGAGAGATTTATGACCTCTTCAAGTGGTGCATGTGTAATCTGCCATAAGAGGACAGCCTACACCACCAACTTAAACTCATTGGTTGAAGTCTCAAAACTCCTCTAAATGACATGAGCTTGGACTTTTTAGAAAGCTAACTCAAAGTACTTGAGTTTAGGATCAAGAAAATTGTGCTTTAGATGAATAATCAAGGAGTTATGCTAGTTTGAAGTTGACCAAAGTTTCTGACCAAACACTGTTGCACACAAAAATGTTTTTGGATGGTTTGAACTCAAATCTTGGTGTTTTTATGCAAAATCAGTGGGGTATGAACCCTAACACCTTAAATTTCATCCCATAAAAATTTCATAAAGAAATGACTACAACAAGACCCTTTTTGAGTCGTACAAAGTACATGCAATTATTTTGACAGAATCTGTCCAACATTTAACATTCAAAATGATACCAAAACACATAAAATCATACCATTTCGGGGTTTTTCTTGCTATTTCACCCATAACTCAGATTATTCAAATGTAATACAACTAATATATGCTTTCATACCATCCAAACCCATGCATGAACTATTGATGAAGTTTAGCACAAGTTTGGTGGTCAAAAACATCATTTAACAAGGATTTTACATCCAAATGGTGTTCTTATGGGGAAGTCATTGACTCTCACCTTCATAGATTGTTTTTCCAACATTTCTAAGGTGGAATCTCTTTCCCAAACACCATAAGGATTTAGAATCCATAGAAGGAGGTTAAACCTCAAGAAAAACACGAAAATAGAGCTTGAAAGGAGTGAAAAACGAATCTAAACTTAACCTAACCTTCTTACCTTTGAGATTTTGATTACAATAACTTGAATGTGGTTTTTAATCTTCAAGAAATCTGATTTTTGAAGATGAGTTTAGGGCTGGACTTGAGAGAGAAATGAGAGGATTTTAGAGAGAGGAAGAGTTTAGAGAGAGAGGGATTTTTGAAAAATGGGTGAAGTGATGATGATGAATTGATTTTGTAGGGAAAAGAGGAGAGGAGAGAGAGATAGGGGGGGGGGGTGGCCGGCCCCCTAGTGGGTCCCACCTCCTCCTCTCTTTTCTTTTATTTTTTTTTTTACACACTTTCTTACACTGTCAGTTCGATTCGGTACCGGGTTTTCGGCGTTTTTTGGCAAAAACCGACTTTTCGAAGGTGGTTTTAGATTATTTAGGTCGGTTTACTCATATTTTAAACAGAATAACTTAAATTTTCAAGATTCATTTTAAATTTGGCATTTTAGGATTATCGGGTGATTTCGGGCCGGTTCGGGCTTTTTCGGGCAGTTTCCGGAACTTTTAGGTTTTAGCCTAACTTTTTCACGCAAACTAACCTAGATTATCCAGGCAACTTAAATTCTACCTTTTAGCCTACAGGAACGCTACTGAGTGAATTTAACGAGTAGCTAACCTGAGTGTCAAAATTTGACGGATGTCACATTGCATTTTTGGACTAAGATTTCAATTTCGCGGTAAAAATCAACATTCAAATTTTTGAAAAAATATTTTTTCTCGGGATTTCACTATTCATCGGTTGACTTTTTGACTTTTGTCATTAACCTTTTCATTGATCAAAAGAAGTGTTCAGATTAGCTACAGATTCTCAGATTTGCATACTTTCGCAAGTTCAGAAGAAATCTATCAGTTTCAGTGAATTTTCGATCATTTTCAAGTTCTGTGAAGATGTCTAGAGATCTATTGAGTATGGGTTCAAAGTCGAAGCCTCTGGTTCTTCAGATTGGCGAGTATCCTCAATGGCGTGTCAGGATGATTTAGCACTCATGGTGAGCATCCAAGAAGGTCCGATTAAGCCGTACATTGATACACCAGGTACACCCGAGACTTCCACTACTCCCGCTATTGAACCAAGACGAGTGTTCAAACTCTTTCGGCATTACAATGAGCTTGAAAAGATTAGAGCTGAACTTGATGACAAAGCTCTTACTTCTCTCACGATGGCGATTCCAAATGATTTGTTTAATCGTGTTGATAGTAGAAATACGGCAAAAGAGTTATGGGATGAGTTGGAAAAACAGTTTCAAGGGACGGAAAGATCAATCCAAGCTAAGCTAAACCAAGCAATCGGAGCTTACGAAGGCTTCACGGCTTTAGAGGGAGAAACACTTGCTAATTTTTACAGTCGATTCAACATCATTCCGAATGATCTGCGAAGAAATGGAATGAACAAGTCTACTTCCAAGATAAACTTGAAGTTCTTGAAAAATCTCAATCCAGAATGGGATCACTACTCGGTTAATCTTCAGATTAACAAGAACTTGGCGGAAGAAGACTTACATGATCTATATTTCATTCTTAGTCAACATGAAGTGAAAGTCAAAGATATTGTGACAAAGCAGAAGAGCATTACTGATTCTTAGGCTCTTCTAACTGAAAAGAACAAGAGTGTGCTCTCTAGTGCTAGTTCAAAGAAGAAAAGTCATTCAACGGCATTAGTCACCGAGTTGTCTGATTCTGATTCCGAAACTGTTGAGGATGATAGTTCTGAATCTGATGTTGATTTGAAGCGAGTTGCTGATAAGCTTGCTCTTTTGTCTAGTTCCATCCACAAAGGATATGGGAAGAAGAAGTTCTATTCTAAACCCAAGTTCGATAACTACAAAAGAGACAAGTACAACCCAAAGGAATACGAGAGAAGGCCGGAGAGGAAGACTTATGAGAAAGCCATGACAGATGAGAAAGGAAATGTATGTTTCAATTATGGCAAACCAGGCCATTTTGTCAAAGATTGTAGAGCGCCAAAAGTTGGGATTTTGACTACTACTCTAAGAAGGCTCAACTTGCTAAACGCAAGAGTGAAGGTAAAGTCTTGAAGGCGGAAGAAGAATGTTGGTATGATGATACTTCTGATGATGAGGACTCTGCTCATTTCACACAAGTTCACTACAATCTCATGGCGAGTGTGGAAGAAACCATCAACCTTCACAAAGAGACCGAAGCATCAAATGAGGTAAGTCAAACTTCTTCTGACTCGGATCTGTCTGATAATGATGAATGCTCTTTAGAAGAACAGTTTTTAATTTTAAAAGCTGAATTTGATGACTTGAAGGAAAAGATTAAGTTCGAAAGACCTCGAGTCATTGAATTCAGTAATGAGTGTGAGTTATATAAATGTTTAGATGATGATCGTAAGCTTGAAAAGGCTGAGATTAGGAAGGAGAAAGCCAAACTAGAATCTCAAATTTCTGAGATGAAGAGTGCTTTAGTAAATTTGGAGTCTGAAAAAGGTGAATATATGATCAAATATGAAGTTTGTTTTCAAGATAGATCTGAGGCTTATGCCAAGATAAAACAATTGGAGGATCTTAATTATAAAAGAGGTCAGACTCAACAGACACTTAAGCTTTTGATAAATAATCAAAAAGATACTAAATTTTACAATCCAAAAATGGGGTTAGGTTTACCTGTAATTGATGTTTTAAAGAAAGCCCCTAAAGGTCTTTATCAGTTTGATAAATTGAATTTGCCAAAATTAAATGAGACCTTTGTGAAATCTGTTAGTTCGTTGTCTGATTCTTCGGATAAAGGTAAACAGAAAGTAGTTGATGACTCAAGTGATAGCTTTTCAGATTCAAAAACAACAAGAAAGAATCACTTTGATTTCCCATGTGATTTTCAATATGATGATTTAAATCAAAGTTATAAAACAAGAAAACCTGTGTATTCACATACTCAGTATGTTTCTTTGTATTCTAATGAATCTGAAAACTTTCCTAAAGAAATATAGGGTGAGTCAAAGACTACTGAATCTGCACCTAAATCTGATGAAAAGCCAAGTGAACTAGAAAAGGAAACGGATTGTGAAAATCTTTCTGATTTTGTACAAGTTAATAGTTTTTCAGAAAATAAAAGTGCTTCTGATTATGAGTCTGAATCTGATTCTGATGAGACCAAACCATGCTTTGATTCTGATAATGATGATGATATTGAAGAGGGTGTTGAGGAAGAAAAGATAAATTTTATTTCTAACCCCATGTTTGAGTCTCAAGATACTCCATATTGTTCTGATCAAGGTATTAAGCCTGAAGTGACTGATTTAATAATACATGCTGTTATTGACAAAGATGGTTATCTTGTGTACAAAAGTTTAGATAGTATGGTTGAAGGAGATATCCTTAAATCAGAACTCAAACTACTAGATGTGGAATTTGGTGTTGTTTTTGAAAAACCAAAGTCAAGTACACAAGATAAACCAAATGTTGTCAATGTTTCAAGTGATAGTGGAATTTCCAAAGATGAAAAATCCTCGTGTACTTTGTCAAAGTCTGAAACTTGTTCAATTAATTTTGATGCCAGTACTTTTGAGGTAGGAAGTACTTCGTGTGCTACACTTGAAACATCTTCTAAAACTTCATCTGATGTATGTTCAGTTCCTAACACACCTATTAACTCAAAATAAAAGTTATATTCATTTTAGGGGGAGAGTTCAAATAAGCTTTCATGCTTACATATTTGAAAGATGAACAACTTTCAGGTATGAAAAATGTTTTTAAATGTTCAAACTCACTTCTCGATTCTCAAACGATTTTTTTTTCGAATTAGAAGTGTGATTTTCCATGTTTTTAGATCATGATGAGTTGACGGATATTTTCTAACCGTGTGTTTCCAAAGATTAATACTTGCGTATTATCTTTTCATATATTTTTCAAGTATTCATACACACCGGTTTAGTTTCTTTTGACTTAGTTATTACCACGTCTCTATATGATCATATTTTTTCGGTGGTAATACACTTGCTTGATATTTCCTCATTGTACTTGATTGTTTCTTTGATTGGATACGTTTTTCATTATTATATCTATATCTCGTTCGTATAGATAATATCCATTTTGTTGTGAACCACAGTTTTTCAAGAATATATCTCACATCATAAGATGAATTAGTTTTCTCAAACATGTTTATATCATTCATGTTCTTCATTTCATATACTTGTTTGAAGAAATTCTTATGCTCCTACATTGTTCATATATATTTGTTCGAGCATGCTTCATATTGTCTCATTGATTCACCCGATGAATCATTGTACTTTCATGTTTAGGAAACTTATTTCATGGTATGTGTGAGCTTAACAGAACTTCTCTGGATTTCCAGAACCGGCAATCCTACCCAAGAAGTTATCCTTGAGAAATGAGTGAGGGGTCTCCATCATAGAGTGGGGGAGATAACTGTAACGCCCCATTTCCAAAAGTTAATAATTTAACTTCATTAGTTAAGGCTAAGTTAAAAGTTTGGGATGGTTTTGCAAATTTCAGGTAGGGGGACTTGGATGTTATTGTAGGAAGTCGAGGGTGTCGTATGTATGTGTATATAAGTGGGTTTTCAAGCCCAAACCCTTCTCACTTGATCATTTGTCGATTTTGGAGAGAAAGGGAGAGCAATTGGTGAAATTGGTGAGTTCTTAAGTGAAGTTGCAAGGAGGAGATTGTTCAATCGGGTTAACAAAGTAGAAATCATTGTTGTCGGTGTTCGTGATCAAGGTAATCACTTGTTTATGGTTTATGTGTATGTCAATTTGTGGGTGTTATTCAAAGTAAGGGTTTAGTTGGATTATGATGAATTGATGATCTTTGGATCATCAATTGGATGTCATTTGTTGATTAGTTGAGTTTAGATTGTTAGCATATGTTTGGATTTGGTTTGGCATTGTTTAATTTGAGTATTTTGGACCCAAATTGTTGAATATGGGGTTTTGGGTTCGAATTTCGTTCAAAATCGCGTTGAAGAAGATGGTGCAGTCAGGTTGGCGCTAATCTCCGCGCTGATCTGATTAGCGCCAAGATCAGCACCAAACCTGCTGATGGGTTTCTGACCTAGTGTCGGCGGTACGTCGCGCGCTGATGTGATTAGCGCCATGTTTAGCACGGAGCAATTTCGCCCTGGCGCTAATCTGATTAGCGCCAAGATCAGCGCCAAACCTGCTCTTATGTTTTTGAGTTGTTTTGTGCGGCGATCTTTCGAGGTTTTCTTTTATGGAAATCTCTTAGGGTTATTAATAGATGATAATTGGTAGAATATGAGAGCCATTGAGATAGATATGCTATGTCTACGGCTCGAAGGTTGGGTACGATTTTAGAGTCATGTCAAAAGGTTGTTTATATGTACGTTATATGTATGTTCTAGGTGCGTGAACTCTTAAGTGTGATATATATCAAGGGTGTAGCTCTCAGACTCCATTGTCAGGTGAGTACATTAACCTGCGTTCAAGTTTGATATGCATGTGATCATGATGTATATGTTGTTGATATGTAAACTGGCATGTAATACTCACGATAGTACCGATGGTGGTATTCACTACCCCTAGGGAAGTTGGGTTCAGAGGCCTGGTACCAGTGTTAGTCATGATGCTCTTGGTGTTTACACCTTGAGTAATGGGTCACGATGCATGTCCAGTTTTATAATTATGCTTATGGTTATGTTTATGCATTCATAGGGCCTAGGTTTGTGCTCACTAAGCTTTATGCTTAACCCGTTGTGGTTCATGTGGTTCAGTGTCAGGTACCAAGTTGAAAGACAAGGAAAGGCTCACGTTTGATGGCTCGGATCCGTAATCAGTTCAGCTATGTTTGGGACACGATACATGAACAACTTGTTTTGTTATTATAAATTGGTTTTTATCGAAAGGGATTTGAGTTGTAAACTAATTATGGATTGGGCTATTTTGAAACTTAGTACATTTTGGACCCGTTAGTTTTGGAATTTGTCATATTTTTAAATTATAAATGCTTCCGCTAATCTTTGGTTACTATTTTCTGTTAATTGTCATTAAATTTATATCTTCTGGGAAGGAGGTGTTACAATTGGTATCAGAGCCTTGGTTTGAGGGATTCGGGTGTTCACGGATAGTGAATACTTGAACTCAAACCCAAGAGTTGGTGTTTTTCAAAACAAAGTAACCAAAGAGAAAGAAAGTTTTTGTTTTAAAGAAAGAGGTTAGAGCTGATCTGAGATCGGGAGCATCAAGACGGGGGGTGAGCACTCAAAACTCTATTGAGCAAATGTTATGTATGACATATTGATTATGTATGAACACCATTAGGTGTTAAGTGTGATTGATATGAATGCAATTGTTATGTATTTCAGTTTATAATACCCTGATGAGTAATACAATGATGTTATGAGTTGTTATGATGTTCATGTCAAATGTTAGTTATACATGTAAGGTATGCTTATGAACGATATGATAATACATGAAGTCTTATATTACAAGTATGTTGATTACATGTGTATGTAGGCTAGTAAAGTGGCTAGAAATGCGTACGACACTATAGTTCGAAGTAGCCACTACTAAGTGTGCTAGTAGTAGTACATGTTATGTGTTATGTGTTATGTGATTGAGCCACGTTTGGGAAATGACTCTATCATGATGACGAAAAGGCTAAATGTGTAGGGTGTAATTATAATGGATTAAGGGCCCATATCATTACAATTACATTGTACCATTCGGGCTTGACCGAGTCGTGAGAACAATTTATGAACCAAACGAGGTTGGGTTTGGAGGGATCATGAGCATGTTGATTTTATAGCTAAGTAAGAGGAGTTAGCATGGTTATGGACCAAAGGTGTCCTCGTTATGATGAGAATTGGTATGACTGTATAAATAGATTAGATTTGTTCAATCAGTAGACTTAATTGGCTAATCAGTAAATCAGGATGCTTAGTGGTGAAGTGAGGATCAATTTTGTATCGTTTGATGGGAATCTCGTGGAGAACTCTTAGGAATGTTCTTGTTTGACTGTTGTCTAGGGGTTGAAGCAAGATTCTCACATTGTCGATGCAAGTTAGGTTTTGACGGAACCATGAGGAACCTTGAGATACTGGTAGGGATTTTAGGACGGAATTATCCCCTAATGTGTACGATGTATTATCTAGTGTCCAAGAAGTCATGTTATTGAATCAGTATGGTTAAGTTGGATAGTGGAAAGAAAGTGTAACACCCCAAATTTCCCAAACAGTATATAACATGCATAATAGCAATTCCCTGTGATCTAACGCAACGGAATTAATTATCAAACTCAAAACTTGGCATTCAAGCCCAAAAACTAAAATCCATCAGTGACAACTCAAAGGTATTGACAGTGGAACAACCCTACACAACTGAGATAAGCTATATCTAATGACCAAATGTCAGATATCCAAAGTTGACCTCTCATCAAACACTGAGCCTTCTCATTTCCCTTCAAGGATGCTTCTCTACGAACTTCCCCTGAAAATGTTTAAAAAGGTTTTGAAAGCGAGGGTTAGACCGAAAGGTCTAGTGAATTCCTTCAAAACAGTTTAAACAACAGTTTCGGCCCGCTGGCCATAAATCAAGTTAAAACCCACTGAATGTGTGCGGACAAAGAAATGAATACAGTCGAGGCCCAGTCCAGGTCACCTGAAAATAACTCCCAAGGGACGTAGTCCCGAGGTACCCCCAAGTGGCGGATCAGACAAAATGGTAAACTCCCAAGGAACGCGAGGTTCCAAGGTACCTAGTGTCCATAGTGCATCACATCAGTCAAATAATCAAATCATTACCATTTAAGCATGCATTAAATGTAATTATCAACTCATATCGTTAATCACGTAAAACAGTGGATAATCTTCATCAAAGCATTTTGCAAACCGAATGTATATAATTGAAAACAGTAAAACAATCCATTCATTTCAGGCAAGGGAACTCACCTACCGCTGACTCCCGTCAAGTAACCTAGGCCGTCTTACGCGCACCCTACATAGATATAGTACCTCAACGTGGAAAACCCGACGTGGAAAACCCCAACGTGGAAAACCTCGACGTGGAAAACCCAACTTGGAAAACTTCGTCGTGGAAAACTTCGACGTGGAAATCTTCGACGTCGAAAACTGACGTGGAAAACCGACATGGAAAACCGACGTGGAAAACTCAGTGTGGAAAACTTCGACGTGGAAAACCCAACGTGGAAAACCGATGTGGAAAACCGACGTGGAAAACCCAACGTGGAAAACCCGACGTGGAAAACCCGACGTGGAAAACCCGACGTGGAAAACTCGACGTGGAAAACCGATGTGGAAAACCGACGTGGAAAACCTGTTGGGTTTTTCGGTTCGGATAAAACAAATATAAACATATAAACGCAGCGGATAAAAACTAAAACCCGAACATAGATCCAACCGTAATTTAACAGATACAATTATGAGGGTGTTTTCTCGCGTTTACCTTTAGTGATACGAACTTTTCTCCGGAAGCTAGTGAGGGATACACTGCTACTGCACCACCGTGAGACTGGCTGCTAGACCGCCTAGGATTGATCGGAAAAACCTCCCGGTGTGTGTGTGTGTGTCGCCGCCGACAAGAGAGAGAGAGAACGGTTTTGGGATTCTTGGCGAGAAAGTAATTATGAAATCAGACTTATTTTTCTATTACCCTAACCCTATATTTATATAGGTAATTATAGTAATCTTATTAGAATCCAAGTCCATAAATAACTCTCCATAATAATTACCTTAATTAACTCAAGCTTATCAATTTAGTAATTATATGTATCTGATCTTCCAAAGACCAAGAACATTTCTTTAGTCCGTCTCATATATTTGAGAATGTTCTTGACAGCCACCCAATGCGCTTCACCTGGGTTCTGCTGGTATCTGCTCGTAACACTTATCGAGTAAGCAACATCAGGCCTTATACATAACATGGCATACATAATTGATCCTATTGCTGAAGCATATGGGATCAATTTCATCTTGTCCTGATCTTCACTAGAAACAGGACACTGTGCTTTACTTAGCACTATGCCGTGCTGCATTGGGATAAATCCTTTCTTGGATTCGTCCATTCTGAATCGTTTCAGGATTTTCTCAATGTATGTACTTTGACTAAGCCCGATAAGCCGTCTAGATCTATTCCTATAGATCTTTATACCAAGTATATAGGCGGTTTCTCCAAGGTCTTTCATTTGGAAACACTTGCTTAACCAAGTCTTTACACTCTGTAAAGTTGGTACGTCATTTCCAATGAGTATAATATAATCTACATATAAGACCAAGAAGGTTACTATGCTCCCACTGAACTTTGTGTAAACACATGGCTCAAACTCACTCTTAGCAAAACCAAATTCTTTGATTCGCTCATCAAAGTGTAAGTTCCAACTTCTAGATGCCTGTTTTAATCCATATATGGATTTTAACATTTTGCACACTTTATTAGGATTCTTTGGATCTATGAAACCTTCCGGTTGTTCCATATAGACGTCCTCTGTTAACTTCCCGTTTAGGAAGGCCGTCTTAACATCCATCTGCCAAATCTCGTAATTGAAGTACGCTGAAATGGCCATCAAAATCCTAATAGACTTTAACATTGCTACTGGTAAAAAAGTTTCTTCATAGTCGATACCATGAGTTTGCGTGAAACCTTTTGCAACCAGTCTAGCTTTAAAGGTGTGCACATTTCCGTCCATATCAGTTTTCTTCTTAAAAACCCATTTACGTCCAACAGCCCTACATTATTGGGGTAAATCTGTCAACTCCCATACTTGGTTGTCGTACATGGACTGCATCTCAGCCTTCATGGCCTCTTGCCATTGTTCAGACTCACTGCCTAATACAGCTTCTCCATAGGAGGTTGCTTCGTTCAAGTCTCCACCACCCTGAGAGACTAAGAACCCAAGATACCTATCTGGTTCTTGCCTTTTCCTAGTGAATCTGCGAAGGTCCTGTGTTTGCACCTCCTCAACCGATTCCGGTTGGGTCTCAACATGTTCTTGTAGATCTACATCATTCCTGGTATCCTCAGTACTGAGGAACTTATCTTCCAGAAAATCACCACCCCGAGCTACAAAGACTTTGTTCTCGGTAGGATTGTAGAAATAGTATCCCACAGTTGTCTTAGGATATCCTACGAAGAACCACTTATCTGATTTGGGCTTGAGTTTTTCAGAGGTTGGTCTCTTGACATATACCTCACAACCCCAAATCTTCAGAAAAGACAATTTTGGCTTCTTGCCTATCCAAATTTCACATGGTGTCTTTTCTACCGATTTAGTCGGCACTTTGTTCAGTATGTGAGCCGCTGTTTCAAGCGCATGTCCCCAAAATAACACTGGTAGCGAGGAACGACACATCATTGATCGTACCATATCTAGTAAGGTACGGTTTCTCCTTTCTGACACACCATTCATCTGAGGTGTATACTGAGGTGTGAGTTGTGAAACAATCCCACACTCTATCAAATGATTGTTGAATTCCTGACTCAGATATTCCCCACCTCGATCTGACCTTAGAAACTTGATCTTCCTGTCAAGTTGATTCTGTACTTCATTCTGAAATTCCTTAAATCTTTCAAAGGCTTCAGATTTATGTCTCATAAGTAGACATAACCATATCTACTGAAGTCGTCAGTAAAAGTGATGAAGTACCGGTATCCTCCTCTAGCTTCATGACTGAAGGGACCACACACATCTGTGTGTATAATTTCCAACAAATCATTTGCCCTTTCATTATCCTTATTGAAGGGTTGCTTTGTCATCTTGCCAGATAAACAAGATTCACAATTGTTAAAGGATCCAAAATCGAAAGTCCCGAGAAATCCCCATTTCTGGAGTTTCTCGTTTCTTGTTTATGTGACCTAGACGACAATGCCAGAGGTAAGTCTGATCCTCAATATCCTTGGATCGTTTACTTATATGATAGACTTCTCTATTTTCTTGTAGATTTAACACGTATAGACCATTAGAAGGAGTTGCTTTGAAATAAAAGATTTCATTTTTAAAGCTAGAAATAAGTTTATAATCATATTTATAATAAAAACCTTGGTCTACAAGTAAATCGAAAGAAATAACGTTTTTGATCATCTTAGGAACATAGTAACAATTTTCAAGTTCCAATACTAGACCCGAGGGTAAACTAAGACTATAAGACCCTACAGCCTCAGCTACAAGCATCGTGCCTTCGCCGACTCTTAGGTTCGAACGGTCCTTCCTCAGTGTCTCCTCTTCTTTTGAATCCCTGTAAATGATTACAAATGTGATTACCACTGCCTGTATCAAGTAACCATGATTCATAAGAAGTGATCAAACAGTCTATCATAAAGATACCTGGTGCATCGGGCAAACCGATGTCTAGCTGGTCGATGTCCATCGAGTGAGCACAAATATCCTTGCTACCGCATTCTGGGCAACTCAGATCTCCCAGCTCGTCAATCCAATCTGTGTCCATGAGTTCAGCAGGTGCTGTGGGTTTCGGCTCCAAACTGGCCAAAATATCCTCATGAAGCTTTGCCACGTCTCTCTTTGGTTCTCCAATGTATGCACTAAATGTGTTACGTATCTCATCCGTGAGAGAGAACCACATGAGATGCAGAAGTTCCTCCTGGACAACCTTGTATCCCATGCATGACAAACTTTTAAAGAGCTTCCTCATCTCTAGGAGATGCTCTTTAACAGATTGACCCTTTTCCAGTTTCAGAGAGTAGATCTCTTTCATGATCAGATACGTCCCACTCTTCTTATAGAAACCCACCTGGTTCTCTATATTCTTCACGACCTCATGGCAATACCTAACCCTCAAATCAGCAGTAAACTCGGGTGAGGTAGAAAAGGACAGAATCGACATCACATCAGATTCGTCAGCCATGAATTTAAAGTATTCAGCAAAGTCCTTTTCAGGAGCATTGCAACCGGGTCGTGAAATGGGTTTCTCTATCACGTACCGCTTACCCTGTGCATCCAAGACGTTGTCAAGGTGCATTTTCCAGACTGGAAAATTTTGGCTTGTAAGCTTCCATTTCCCCATTATCAGGCGGAGAGATTCCTCAGGTGAATAAACGATAATAGTAGACATCTACAGAAAAATATAAAATTCCGATTTAGTTATCTGATTGTACTTCTAATAAATTATTACCTTGGAACAATAAATTTATTAGACTAGAACCCATATTTCACATGAATTGACGAGCAGTTTGATCATACAAGTCAACCCATGCTATTTCTGGTAGGTACCGACTTGTACCAATCGCATCTTTAATTGAAGACACGACTTCTAGATCGTCGGGACATCGGATACTTAAATCCGGGCATATTTAGTCCCTCTAGTGTGTTTTGGCCCGGTACCACCCGGTGAATTGTAACAATTACCAAAATAGATCGCACCATTTTGAACTGGATGTACTCTGGTCGGTACCACCCGATATCGCAGAGTCTTTTCACCCCCTTCAGTTTGGGGTTTGAACGTGGGTACCCAAGATTTGATCTTCGAGCCCCAACGTACCTTACGCCAAAGGTGTCCACAAATGGATCACACTAACTGATCTAAGATTTTCCTAAGGATTTAGCCAGTTTTTATTTTTAAAAGAACTGGTTCGAAAAACAAACTGTAATCGAACTCTTTTATTCTGATTTCATATAAAATTGTTTTTATCTAAATAATTTTAATTAATTATTATCAACCACGCAGATAAAAACAAAACAGTGCCATAGCATTTGCCCACATCTAATATCAGTCTCATGAGCCAACACGAGAACTGACGGTCCAAAATCCTATGTGACTAAACAACCACAAAGCATGAAATCTTGGTGCTCCCACTGGCTCCAACATCTCCGGTCGTGTCTCCGTGAAGCTCCGTCTTCAGCTTTAGCGGAACTAATTCTAACTATTACATAATAGGGTTGCAAATGGCACGCAGGCCTCCCTTACCAAAATAATTATATAAAGCAATAAAATAACACAATAATAACACAACCATAGGTCAATGGGCTCGGCTATGACAACTAAGCAGTTTAAAGAATTAAACTAAGACAAAAAACTGTTTTTGATAAGACTGGTTTTTGCAATAATCCAAACTGGATTATATTAAAGTTTTTAAAATTATTATAATTAATTAAAACTTATCTTAATTCGAAAAACAAAGTTCCCAATTCGAATTTGATGATTATCCCGAACCCAATTAATATATAATGATAATCCCAATCCCGAAAAACAAAACTGATCCGTTAAACATTGGTGATTATCGGGTTTTGACCATCACGATTTTACCGGAACCAAAACTACGACCGACTATCGCCGCCGTCGACAACCGCCGTGAGTGGCCGGCAGTCGATTGCCCGGAACCGGCGCACGAAGGCAACACCAAAACGAACGCCACCGCCGCCACCCCGTGACACCATCGCCGCGAACGACAATGACGTAAAACGCTACCACCGCCGCTCCAATCGTCGCCGGTGTGCGACGCTGACGCAAACGCCACCGCCGACGCCCAACCAAATCACCATCGCCGCCCCTCCGGTGATCGACTATGGCACCAAGACACCGCCATCGTCACCGGCGACCACGTACGACGGCAACAGCGCCGATAACGCCACCGCCGCCGCTGTAATCAACAATAAACCGCAGCCACCACCGCGGCTGCCCTAGCCGACCGGTGGTGCGGCTTTGCGGCATTCGGACGACCACCACCACCATCACCGATCGCGGCTTTGGTGGTTGGTGGTGTCGGGATTGAGATCGACCACCACCACCGATTCAGTGGTGGGTGGTTTGCGGTTTTGGCGAGGAACGGCCACCACCACCGTTGCCGATCAAGGCTGTTGGATTTTTGTGGGTATCCTCGGATCAAACTGACTCGAGGATTATCTCAGATCTATCAAACCTCGCTGGTTTGATATAACTCATAGGTTTGAAACAAACTGTTAAAACCCACGTGATCAGAAACTCGCTGTTTCCGATCTAATCATGCGGAAGCGATAAAAGCTAAAAACCCATTAAAGCCTATTGATCTTTTAATCGTTTGTAGCTCTAAACCTAAAGGATTAGGTTAGATTAATTTACCTGGATTGCTTGAAACTTAGTCCACCCGTAATCAACCAACGAACGTTCCTCTAGCAGAACCGTGAAACCCGAACAACAAAAACGACCCGGGGGGGGTTTGTGTGCGCCGGTTTTGGGAGAGGGGAGGAGAGAGACAGAAAACTGATTTTCTCAACTGAAAGGCTTAATGTTTCTTAACCCATAGACCTTTATTTATATGGATAAATACAACAGTTTGAATGAGATTCAGCTTCCATATTATAATTATCTCAAATTCATTCCTTTTATAAATTGGAAAAGAATTTGCCTATGATAATTATGATTTATATATATTTATCTAATATATAAAATCTTTATTAATTAACTATTATATATTTATTTGTCTAATAAATATACAATATTCTAATTAATTAATAATCCTCCAACTTTGGTAATTCTGACTGTAATTACCCAACAGATTTATAATACACTATTATAAACCCTAACTCTCCATTTCGGGATTTCATCTAACTTGTTCGACTTATAGGTCCTCACAGGTGTGACCCTCAAGTGTCTTGTAACATTGGATGTGTAATCACTTTGGTTTGTCAACTCTGCACATAATTCCTAACAGACTCCCACTTGTGCAAGTTGGCAATACCACCTTTGATTTCACTGACCTAAGGAGGCCCCTAGACAGGCACTTAGGCTGACCAGGTTACAAGAACTCTTATACCCAGATTTGGTGATATAAACATTCCGTGAGGAATTGGTATCTATGAAACTACTGTTCATTGATTGGGTATATCTTGGCTTTTCCCTTTGCATCGCGATATTTCATCTATGAGTATGAGCTTGGAAAGTGTCAACTCTAAATACTCAAGATTCTGTTCTCTTGATTATCTGACTTTCACTGATAGGTAAACGACAAAGAACTAATCAGTTCGTTTGGGCATGGCCATGCACTTCATCAGTATACTTAGTCAGTCAAGATGGGCCCGGAAATATCTCTCTTCTGAGAAGAGCTGCAAATCCCATCTTGCATATCTGCCTTTGACACCACGACTTCCGCTGAATCTAGTTACACCCTTTATAGCCACCCTGTTACGGCGTAGCGGTTGAGTGCACTAAGAATCCAGTAGTCCTCATGATATCAAATCAGATACCTCAGGTGATAGGGACAACCACTGTGAGATTTACTTATGACTTTTATTCCAAGAAGTAATCTCAACCGCGGATCACCTCCGATATTTGCTACTCTATCAAATATCTGTGCAACTTTTAGTCTACAACACTTGTAGCTGTTATTCGGCAACTGATCATAACTACCTAAAAGTTCACAATGACTTTAACGCCTTATCATGCTCCCACAATGATAAGTTGTCACGGACAGATTTTGAATGAAAAATCGGAGACTGATTTCATTCCTGGATATATTAAAAACATGCAAAAAAAAATGTGAAAGTGATAAAGAAATCAATCTTGTATAGTCCACATTACACGCTGTAATAATAACAAGATTGAATGTCTTTTCTTTAATAACTTTCATAATGTCTATTTAACGTTTGTTAAATACTGATCTAAAATGAAGTATCACCTACCTTCAGTTTTAAACCCTTTGATTAAAGTTTACCATTTTAATCAAAGTGATAACCAAAATACAAGTCTGTTTACTTGTATCTGCTAATTATTGTTTTGCAAACACCTCTTAAAACAATAATTAGACTTTTATCATATTCCATGAACTTGGAGACCTGGACTAACTTCCAGTTCCTGAATATGTAAGACTGCAACTTTCCTTAGTTGCTGTGTAGATGAATGATTTCTACCTGAAATCCGATTCCATTTGCAATCCTTGCAAATTTACTGGAATGCTATATATTTTAATCCAACACTTCAATTATTGATTTTTAAGTCAGTCACGACCTTTGTTTCATGGGTCTTGAAACTTTTATCCTTTTAACTAAAAGGGTAAATTATATCTTATGAATTCTTATCCTATCTGGATGAATTCAGAGATATATCAATAATTATATCTTTTATTCTTTTATCTCAGACTAGATAGAGAATAAATTGGGCTCCCACTTACTTGCATAAAAACTAACTATTATTCAAAATTTACTATTGACTTAGTCAAAACTTTGATTAGTCAATCCTATTTTCAAGTAATGAGCTTTGAGAATTTCCTTTTATGAAACTCAACTGGATTTGGTCAAATCCTAATTCCAAACCTTGGAATCCTTCTAGTTTCATAAATACTGTTATTGACGCCATCTGAGTTAATATCCTAAATTCTCCTTTTTAAAACATTTGAATAAAACTTGATCAAACTTGATTACTTAATCCTGAGAATTTCCTCTTACAAAACTTAACTGGATTTGTTCAAATCCTAATTCCAGAACTTGGAATCTTTCTAGTTTTATAAATACTGTTATTAACTCTATCTGAGTTAATATTCTAAATTCTCTCCTTTTGATCACTAAACTTTTATTCATAAATGTTTTATTCTCAAAACACATTCCTATAGAATCTCGTGTGTTTTGATAGTTTTTATACAAATTACTTCAATTTTATTAAAGTAATTATAACAGGCATCAACAACTAGGATCATACAAACACTAAGCACAATCAGATATTTCAATTGTCAAGACAATAACTTTTGAAAAATAAAACCATCGAATTATAAAATATAATTATCCAAACATTGTTTAAAACATAAACCCCCAAAATAACTGTTTTAAAACTATAAATTCAAAAATGTCTCGACTTAAATTATCTCGTGCTTTGATCCTTAGCAATCCTCTGGGCATTTCACTTCTGACCTCCTGCAATAATCATTTGCTCTAGGTATCAGTATACTTGTAAGCTAACAAGTAGGAAGTGACAAGTCAAAGCAATCATAAATTTTCTGAGGTTTACATACCTGCTTCATGACGCTTAGGGCAGTTTTGCCTCCAATGACCGATCTCATTGCATATAAAGCAGCGATTCTCGGTCCTAGCTTTGTTTGGCTTAACCTTCTTGCCCTTGCCCTTGCCTTTGCCTTTCTTGGGTGCACTCTGGATGGCCTGAACTGGTCCTTTTCCCTTGCTGGTGCTAGCATGCCCATTTTTCTTTTTAACCCCTCCGTCTTTTACCATCAAGACATCCTTTGTCTTGTTCTTGTTCCCCATATTTAATTCAGCTGTCTTGAGCATGGAGCGCAATTCTGCTATTGTTTTCTCCATGTTGTTCATGTTGTAGTTGACTACAAAGGGCCTGTAGTCTTCCGACAGTGAATTGAGTATGGTGTCAGTTGCTAGCTGCAACGGAACAGGATGACCCAGCCTCTCCAGATGATCTAAGTGCCGTTTCATTTTCATGACATGGTCACTTACTGATGTTCCTTTTACCATCTTGCACTCATTGAATGCTTTGGTGGCATCGTAGCGTTCTGTACGAGCCTGAGTCTGAAACATGTCCCTCAGCTGGCGGATCATGTCGTAAGCATTTGTGTTTATGAGCCCTGCTTGCAGATCTGGGCTCATAGTTGCTAACATCAGACAGGCAACATCAAGGAGATCATCTGAGTGCTTTTTGTGGGCATTTCTGGCAGCAGCCAGAGCGTTTGCCGGAGGTGCCTCCCCAAGTGGCTCTTCAAGCACATACCACTTTCTTTCATGTCTGAGCACAATCATCAGATTGCGCTCCCAGTCAAGAAAGTTAGAGCCGGTCAACTTATCCTTCTCTAGGATAGATCGGAGGGAAAGATTGTTAGTGCTGGTAACAGTGCTTGCCATCTACACAAAATAAAACTTTTGGTCTTAGCAACTGTAAATAGACTAATTTCCAATAAAATATCAATAAACCCTTAAATGATCAATTTATTGGACTAGGATCCTTATTTCATACGTCCTGATGTGCGTAATGTTCTTGCTCCACCAGACCCGTATTTATTTCGGTAGGTAAGGACTTTTACCAATCATATCTAACTGACATGACTCCTAGATCTTTTCGGGACCATGGCAACTACCTGTGCATGTTTTTGGTCCCTCTTAGTGCTTTTTGGCCCGGTACCACCCGGTGAACATTATAGAACCAAAACAGATCTCACCATTTTGGGGACCTGATTACTATACTCTGGCCGGTACCACCCGGAGATAATTCGCAGAGTTATGTAACCCCTTCAGCTTCAGTTTGAACACAGACGTTGAATGTGTGATCACTTACAACGCCTATGTACTTTACGCCGAAGGTGCCCCTAGATGGGTTGCACTACTGATCTATGATTTTCGGGGTTTTGAAAAATTTTATTTCCAGGATTTTGAAAAACTGATTGTTTATAAAGGCTACTTATGTTTTAAACTAACTGTTTGAAACATACATGTAATTTTAAAACTAACTGTTCTAAAAATTACTCGCTAATTAAAACTAACTGTTTTAATAGCATACCTAGTTGATTAAAACTAACTGTTTTTGTCAACTTTGCCTTTTTATGAAATAATCATCCACTGATTGTTATAAAGAGCAATTGATATTCTAAACTTACTGTTTTAGAAGTTATTTTAAACCAACTGTTTAAAATATCGGCTAATTGAAATCAACTGAGTTAAAGTGTACTGGTTGATTGAAACTACCTGTTTCAATAACCTTTTCTGTCTTGACAAAAGCTAACTGTTCTGTCAAGTTTGCTCTTTTATAACAATACACTAGGTTTTATTAAAAAGCTTCACTTTAAAGGTTTTCGATTGAAAAGTTAATAAAACCTAATTCCTTCTTGTTTTTAAAATTTTTTTTTTAAAAACATATCTAATAAACTAACAGTTATTAGCATCAACTACGCAGTTAATCATGCACACAGATAATTATAACAACTACGCAATTGTAAAACAGATAATTATAGGATTTGCCAATTTTGTTCCTAGGGACCAATAATGACCTAGTTTTTCTACAACTTCAAAACTTTGCGTAGCTCCCACTGGCTTCGCCATACTTGTCAGTATTCCGGTAAGATGAAGAATAGCTCCCACTGGCCTTGTCATCCCAAAAGAAAGAAAAAATCTATCCTAGGGTCATTATTACATAAGTGGTTGTAAATGGCACGCAGGCCTCCCCGCAAATATGTCAAGGGTCTATGTTGGCAAAATACTATAATAGATAGATATAAACTCAAACTGAGATGTATATATCGAGCTCAAGCAATTACGTAAATATATATGCAAAAGCAGTCTTATAATTACGAGTAATAAACTGGATCCGTTAGAATTATCTTGTTTCAATTATCGCAAAACTTGGCTTTATAACTGATTCGGAAAAACAAACTGTTTTTATGAACCCAAAAACTTTTAGATGAAAAATGGTTTTTACTTAAAACTAAGGTTTATAAACAATAAATCTTATTTTACAAAACTAAAACCATTTTATCTAAAATTAATCCTCTTACCCAAAAATTATATCAAACAGGTTTTATCGACCCAATTATAAAAACTGGCTTATTTGAAAAATCAGATAAAATTTTAATTTTCATAAAAGATTAATTAAAACTGGTTTGAATAAATTTTATCAGATAGAAAATAATTTTTGATAAGAAAACTTTAAAACCAAGATAACTTCCTATGGGCCATAACTTGGTCCAAAAACTGGGCTTTTGGGCCCAAAAACGGAAAAACCCTAGGTACAATTCGTGGTCAAGAACCGTCGTCTACCATCATCGTCTTGGTGGCTCGGCTGTAGTTGGTTGATTTTCCGGTACCGCCACCACGACGCAGTGGTGCGGTTGTGGCCACCATCGATCACCGCAAAAGGCTGTCACCACCATGCTGGTGGTGTTGCCGTGGTCTATCCACAATCCGGTTACGGCCGATCGTGGTGCGGTTTTTGATCGAATGCGGTATCGTCGATTACCACCACCACTAGGCGTGGCCGTGAGGCAGCCAGTGGTGGTTGGTCTGGCGGTGACCAACGCCACCGCCTTGGCTTGGCCTTAGGGCAGCCGGCGGTTGGTTGGTTGTTTTCTCTCGTTACTAACAACGCTACGCACCACCACCACCAATAGTGGTTTCTGGTGGTCGAGAATACCGCCGCCACCATCACGGTGGTTTTGGCCAGGCGTCTGCCGCCACCGCTAACTGCGGTTTGGCCGGCGATTGTGAGGACCGACGTCGACGGTTGAGGACACCACCATCGACCACCGCTGTTTTGGCCACCGTGGCTTGGTTTGGTTGCGATTTTCCGATCTACTACCACCAAACTGGTGGTGTTATCCACGACCACGCGCCGCTACCACCATCCGCTGCTTATGGCGTACACGGCGGCGACGATCGACGCATCGGCGCCGTCGCCCCACCGGTTCGATAACGATGGCAAACGCCACCACCATCGATCGCCATCGTCGTCATGTTTGGCGATTAAACAACGGACCACCACCGCCACTGATCGCCGCCACTGGTTGTGAACACCGCTGTCCACCACCGCTTTTGGCGGTTTTTCTGGTGGTTACGGTGCGGTTACCACCGACTGGTGGCGCCGCCATTGCCGTGAACAAATACAGCCACCACCATCTGCCGCCTACCACCAATCAGGTGGTGCGGCTTGGTGGATTTCAGCGATGGGTAACGCCACCACCACCAACCGGGTGGTGTGGCTTGGTGTTCGCGTGATACGATCATCGAAGCCGGTGATCGGCCTGGCGGTCTGGTCGGCTAGCTGCCACCGTTCCACCGTCGATCATCGGTTTGGTGTTATGAACATCACCGATCGTTGATTAGGGTTTATATGATCAAGACGATAACGAAACAATCAAATTTAAAAAAAAAACAGATTTATCAAAAATTGATACACAAGCAACCAATTTCAACGGATCACAAAAACTGATAAACAACTAAAAACGATTTGTTAACAATGGCTCTGATACCACTGTTGGGTTTTTGTGGGTATCCTCGGATCAAACTGACTCGAGGATTATCTCAGATCTATCAAACCTCGCTGGTTTGATATAACTCATAGGTTTGAAACAAACTGTTAAAACCCACGTGATCAGAAACTCGCTGTTTCCGATCTAATCATGCGGAAGCGATAAAAGCTAAAAACCCATTAAAGCCTATTGATCTTTTAATCGTTTGTAGCTCTAAACCTAAAGGATTAGGTTAGATTAATTTACCTGGATTGCTTGAAACTTAGTCCACCCGTAATCAACCAACGAACGTTCCTCTAGCAGAACCGTGAAACCCGAACAACAAAAACGACCCGGGGGGGGGGGTTTGTGTGCGCCGGTTTTGGGAGAGAGGAGGAGAGAGACAGAAAACTGATTTTCTCAACTGAAAGGCTTAATGTTTCTTAACCCATAGACCTTTATTTATATGGATAAATACAACAGTTTGAATGAGATTCAGCTTCCATATTATAATTATCTCAAATTCATTCCTTTTATAAATTGGAAAAGAATTTGCCTATGGTAATTATGATTTATATATATTTATCTAATATATAAAATCTTTATTAATTAACTATTATATATTTATTTGTCTAATAAATATACAATATTCTAATTAATTAATAATCCTCCAACTTTGGTAATTCTGACTGTAATTACCCAACAGATTTATAATACACTATTATAAACCCTAACTCTCCATTTCGGGATTTCATCTAACTTGTTCGACTTATAGGTCCTCACAGGTGTGACCCTCAAGTGTCTTGTAACATTGGATGTGTAATCACTTTGGTTTGTCAACTCTGCACATAATTCCTAACAAAGGCATCGATGGTGTGGTGGTTTGTGATGAACATAGCCACCACCACCGTCGCCGATCGTGGCTTCGGTGGTGGTTTGCGATGAGGCCGAAAACTGCCAGCACCACCGTTGCCGCTAGCGGCTTCGGTGGTGGTTCACGGCTCGGGTGAAAAACGACCACAACCACCATATGGGTGGTTCGGTGGTTTCCGGTGGTCTATTCGGGATTCGTCCGGCAATCGGCCCGACGGTTCGGTCGGTTTATCACCGCCGTTCCACCGCCGATTGCCATGAGTCTCGGGATTAATTCAAAAATCAAAATTTTAACAAAAAACTAGATTTTTTTACCAAAAACCAAGTTTTATCAAAAGCTAATACAAATCTGATAAATATACGGAAGTGGCTCTGATACCACTGTTGGATTTTTCGGTTCGGATAAAACAAATATAAACATATAAACGCAGCGGATAAAAACTAAAACCCGAACATAGATCCAACCGTAATTTAACAGATACAATTATGAGGGTGTTTTCTCGCGTTTACCTTTTGTGATACGAACTTTTCTCCGGAAGCTAGTGAGGGATACACTGCTACAGTGCTACTGCACCACCGTGAGACTGGCTGCTAGACCGCCTAGGATTGATCGGAAAATCCTCCCGGTGTGTGTGTGTGTGTGTGTGTCGCCGCCGACAAGAGAGAGAGAGAGAGAGTGGTTTTGGGATTCTTGGCGAGAAAGTAATTATGAAATCAGACTTATTATTCTATTACCCTAACTCTATATTTATATAGGTAATTATGGTAATCTTATTAGAATCCCACTCCATAAATAACTCTCCATAATAATTACCTTAATTGACTCAAGCTTATCAATTAAGTAATTATATTTATCTAATAAATAATAAATAAACAATTTATTATTTATTCTTTTCTCTCTATTAAATAATTAAACTTAATTAATTATTTCCACACAATAAATCCAATAGGTCTCGGGTTGGGTGTGTAGCAGTGTGACCCACTAGTGTCTTATAACATTGGACATGGTGATCCTAATTACTGTCTTGCACATAATCCCTTCAAAACCACAAGGTCAAAATAACGATTTAACTTAGCCGAATTCCCGACTCGGAAATCATAGATTTCCATTCGGGAAAGGCATTAGGAACCAACACCTCCGACGTGGAAAACCGACGTGGAAAACCGATGTGGAAAACCGACGTGGAAAACCGATGTGGAAAACATGAATCCCGATGTGGAAAACATGAATCCCGACGTGGAAAACATACCTTAGTCGAAAAAGATGATGGTGCTGATGATCTCTTCACACCCAAAACCCACACTTTACACTCTAAGGATGCTTTCCAAAATGGTTAAAATTTAAGGTTTTAAGGCTATATATAGCATGGGCTTTGGGCTAAGCCCCTCACCTCTGATAACGTTACGAAAGTCCAACTTAACGAGAAAGTTAACTTAATCATTAACTTTAACAAAACCCCAACCCATTAAAACATTGAAAAATCTACCAAGTCAATCCTCTTTTCACAAATTTTTTTAAAACTTGAGAAAATAACCAAGTATTTTCCATTAAACTTGTAAATTTGAATTTACGGTTATTACATCTCTCCCACCTTAAAAGAATTCCGTCCCGGAATTCATTTGGTAACAGGTGAGGATACTTTGCTCTCATTTCTGGTTTCTGCCTCCCAATTGCACTCTTATCCCTTATGTAACTTCTATCATCCGACCTGAGCTAACGGAAGACCTACACTTAGTTCTTTACCTCTTACGCTTGCCGTAGTAGAATTTTCTAGTCAATCTCGATCAATTCACATATTTCATTCCCTCTCATTTAACCGGAGAAGGTAACAGTTCTCCCACCATATTATTACGATCAACATAACTTTGAACATCAACTTCTAAATCATAGGTACACAAAACCATCTTTCTTAAACTCTCCCTAGCAGATAATTCATTTGTCAAATATCTCTCTGTAGTGTAGTCCCACATTCATTGGATCAACAACCCAAGATTCTCATCTTATCTTACTCACTTATGTCGACACAATACCTTACTCCTTACGTTATCCCGACGACTTACTCTTTCATCAATACTTACCACCCAACACCAATCAATAATGCCTTTTTCACAATCCACGATTTATGCCTAACTAAGCATTTCCATGGTATATCTTGCCTTCAACAACCCACTCGACCGATTCAATTTAGACGTTTTAGTCCGAAGATAACATACATTCTCCACTTCCTAATAAGACCGATAACTTTAATAGTATCCCTTTATGTGCAATGGGTACTTTGACACTTCCAAATAAACTTCACTCCACAACAAAACATTCCCCCGAAGAAAAATATAACATCCCAATAGTTGCCCAAGGAATTTAAAGTATACCCATTCAATTACTTATTGAGACCAAGGATCACAAAAGTTCTTCCTTTTTGTAGTCATTAACCAACACTTTAATCTTCCATAAAACAGCCATGCCATAACACCAACTTAACTTCAACATGTATTTATACATGCCACTATTGGGAATTTCTCGAGTCTTTTAAGTAAGAGTTCACGTCTACGTGCATCCCGCAATCGCATCACAAGACAATCCTTACTAGCAATTGAAACACAATACCACCATTTATCAAGTAATCACTATAATCCAACATCTCTCCCAACGAACACATACAGAACTTACCTGAGTACACAACCAATAATGCCTTGCCCCACTTAATTTAACTCTTTAATACACAGATGACAAACACTTTCTACTGGCATGAAAATGCCATCAGGAGATTCACATATCTACTAACCAGAAACTTTGCACTACCGAAAGAATGTCACACCACTAGTGCCCAATAATAATAACCTTCCTACTAATTTCCCCGGTATTCCCAAAGAACACCCCAACACTCCTTCTAAGATTCACTTCACAACATCATCACCAAATACTTTTAGTTAACCTAAGATATACAATACTCCCGCCCAATGGCTCGTCTCTACCACAAAACAATGCATAATTCTTTCTCTATGCCGTTTACCACACGTATGGGTAAAATAATATTATGTCCCGACTTTAACTTTCACGAATTTAGACGAACCACAAAACCACGATCATCTCAGTTACCTGAAAGGGTTCTCATTCTTACAATTTTCCACTAGGTCAAGAAGAGTACGCACCTAAAGTTGCTCGAACTTATTCTTAATCGTCTGAATACTGGATGACAACTCAGTAATACACATTCTCATACAGTATAATGTTAGATCTTAGGAGCCCTTTAGTCTGAGCACCTCATTCGATCACCTTATTTGTTCCAATCGCGAAAACATAAGACATGCTCCATGGAGTTGTCTCACCAGGACTTAAGCTCTAAGTTGCACCTCTAACTTCTTTTTTCGAAATGAACTATGACACAGGGAGATCACATGTTACCAAAGACAATTCATAAATGTGGCTCTGCATAATTCTCTCTTACTTGCCAAACTTCCCACATCTAATCTACTTCCTTAAATTCAATAAAGTATATTCACGTGCTTACTAAACAAGAGGATTCTTTACCAACCAAGGAATACTGCATTTCTACAACTCCACCCTTTTGACTTCAACAATAAGTCAAAACGAATAGGATACGTTATTCTTATCCCCTGACACTAGCCGAACATCTTACACATATACCCCGTGCTTGAGGATTTCGGATAAATTATCAGAAATTCTAAAAGTAAAGTTTACGCTCACTCTCATCTTATAACTACAATATAACCACCATATTACCTCAAAACAAGCTCTCATATAGCCGCCAACTTGCATGTCTAATCCAATATAATACATGCCATGACGTCAGGTAACAGTTAAAAATCTTTATGTTTATTTCTTACTCATACTGGTATTGTCTTATTGATACTAGTCACAACCCATACATTCCAAGAAAAGTCACCTCAAATATAATGAACCACCAATCGTCTTCAACCACAATTACTTAATCAGGTCTTCCTCCCTCACGGTTCTTCGTACCCTCTTAATGACATTTAGATCGCGAGGATAATAAGGTATATCCCCTTTTCAGACGAAAATATCCAGTGTGCACTTACTGAGTTGCACAAAATGCTTTGCTCCAAAGGAACATCAAATTTCGAGAAAAGATCACCCATCCCAGCTTAGTAGTCTTTTACTTTCGTAATGTTTACTTAACACACTCAGTTACCGAATCCAGCACAAATTCTGTCCTAACTGCCCCTTTACGACTTTAAATGAACTTTGTAATAAAACCACAAAATCACCACTCTTGCTATAGTTTTCTAGCATCAATCTCAGTAGTTTGTCGTATACCCCATCATCCTTGCATAGTGATGTTTTCTTAACATTCACAGGTTCCAAGGAAGCCCTCTATTTTCACACATCCCAAGTGTAACCTTGTGATAACTCATTCTAACCCATTAAACACAAGACCTAATTGGTGCATGTTCTAACACTGGCATGCTTCAAACTCTGGCTCAATGTCGTTCACACCCTGCCTAATCATTTCACCACTTTTCTTTGAACGAGAACACCAAGGCCGGAAATTGACCCTCCGTTGCATTTTCTCATCCCTAAATTATGATCCAATACCTAGCGAGTTTATAGCCTTCATGCACGATGACACAATAATAAAACTTCGTTTTACACCCCCAACAGTAATATACGTTTTAAGTATAACTTTATTCTCATGGATCACAAGGATCAATCACACACACAAATTTCCAAAACATATTACTGTCTAGTCAGACAGAATTGTGCCAAAGTGAACAATACATTTTAAAAGAATTCCTCATATACGCCCCTTTAAAACACAAAGTAAATCGCTTACCACAAGGGAAATCAAACGACTCTTAAACTGGCTGGTTAGACAATTTCGTATCAGACCCAACTTTAGTAAAACAAAATTCGACTTCTTGTTTCCATAGATGTGATAAGCTTCATCAAATAAGAAGTGAAATATTAACACTTTTCGTTTGCAAAACTTTATCCTATAACAAACTTAAGTTTATTTATTTATTTATCAAAACACACTAGCACTTGCCTGAACATCTTTAAAACCAGGACCCACGAATATACTTGAGTAATAGATTTTACGACTCATTTAAAATATAAAACACAACGCATGAAAGCACTTCTATGTTGAAGGCTACTCGCTCTAACTAGGTCAGTCCCTTGCATCCACCGAAATCTTACACTCAATGTTTTAACGATACTTCAACGGTTCAAGCCCTTCACACTTTTCGCAAGTTCAGGGTTTTCACTAATGAACACACCCAAATAACATTCTTGGACAATTTTTTAGACGAATCACTTAGCTTACGACCTACATAGATCAACGATCTTCATCATACTCCAGTATACCCCTAATTCATAACATTTATCGACGCGGTTCTTTCTTAACCAACCTTTTGACTATGTAAGTGCAAGAAATAATGGATCAAACAAACAAATTCTTCATTCCATGATTGAATTGATAGAATATGCTCAAGATCGACTTTCTCTCTCTAGAATCTCTCTCTAGATCTCACTTATGAATATTACAAATAAGCTCCTTACTAATTATCACTAACACACTCCTATTTATACCAAAGACCAAGTAGTCAAACACTCTAATTACAAGACTTTGACTCCTCTAATTAAACCTTTGACTTTGACATTTCCATTTAATGCTTTTACTTTGACTTTGATGCTTGACTTTCTTCTTTGACCTCCATGTTTTGACATTGTTTGACTTGAACATTATTTCCTCATCTTGAGATGTCGGATACAATAATATTTGCTCTAACAGACTAACTGTCAACTCTCAAGGAAATACTTTCCCCCAGAACTCAATCATGAGCTGACGTACTCAATATCTCCATGTAATTATCATACGAACTCCTCATAACGAGGACTTGCTACGATTAGATATCTCAAGAATTAGGCATCCTTCCCAAATAAGTTCAAAAGTTTCTAATCACTACGAACAGTCCACATTATATAACATACGCTCAAAAGATATAACATTCAACGTTATCTTCCGCAATACATAAAACCGTTAGGATTAGCGGAAGGTTAGATCTCACTAATTGTCATTACACCATTAGTTACCTTCACATAAGTAATCAAGTATCTTCGACCCACATGAGTAAATACCCACACAATCAGTTACATTGTAAACACATTTTTATTCCAAACATGAAATAACTACACCTGGAGCTATCTCCCACATCATACCATAAATAGTGTGACTAACGCAATGCTAGCTGTTACTAACCTCTGCATCTAAGTCACTCACCTCAACAAAAGTGAGCAAGCATGCTCACGTACCTGTAAATTCCTATTAACACTCGCCAGGTGCTAATTTGAATTTACCTTATATGAGATACTCGATACCATCGTTGAGTACTTTAACAAGCACGACTCTCTTATGGTCTTCCTATATCTCACATGTGCCCCAATCCTATAGTTTAAGACTAGGCCCAATCCTGGTCACCTAATTCACTTAAACTAGTGCTCTGATACCAATTTGTAACACCCCAAATTTCCCAAATAGTATATAACATGCATAACAACAATTCCTAGTGATCTAACGCAGCGGAATTAATTATCAAACTCAAAACTTGGCATTCAAGCCCAAAAACTAAAATCCATCAGTGACAGCTCAAAGGTATTGACAGTGGAACAACCCTCCACAGCTGAGATAAGCTATATCTAATTACCAAATGTCAGATATCCAAAGTTGACCTCTCATCTAACACCGAGCCTTCTCATTTCCATTCAAGGATGCTTCTCTACGAACTTCCCCTGAAAATGTTTAAAAAGGTTTTGAAAGCGAGGGTTAGACCGAAAGGTCTAGTGAATTCTCTCAAAATAGTTTAAGCAACGGTTCCGGCCCACTAGCCATAAATCAAGTTAAAACCCACTGAATGTGTGTGAACAAAGAAATGAATACAGTCCAGGCCCAGTCCAGGTCACCTGACAATAACTCCCAATGGACGTACTCTCGAGGTACCCCAAGTGGCGGATCAGACCAAATGGTAAACTCCCAAGGAACGCGAGGTTCCAAGGTACCCAGTGTCCATAGTGCATCACATCAGTCAAATCATCAAATCATTACCATTTAAGCATGCATTAAATGTAATTATCAATTCATATCGTTAATCACGTAAAACAATGTATAATCTTCATCAAAGCATTTTGCAAACCGAATGGATATAATTGAAAACAGTAAAACAATCCATTCATTTCAGGCAAGGGAACTCACCTGCCGCTGACTCCCGTCAAGTATCCTAGGCTGTCTTACGCGCACCCTACATAGATATAGTACCTCAACGTGGAAAACCCGACTTGGAAAACCCCAATGTGGAAAACCTCGACGTGGAAAACCCAACGTGGAAAACTTCGTCGTGGAAAACTTCGACGTCGAAAACTGACGTGGAAAACCGACGTGGAAAACTCAGCGTGGAAAACTTCGACGTGGAAAACCCAACGTGGAAAACCGACGTGGAAAACTGACGTGGAAAACCCGACGTGGAAAACTCGACGTGGAAAATCGACGTGGAAAACCGACGTGGAAAACCACAAGGTCAAAATAACGATTTAACTTAGCCGAATTCCCGACTCAGAAATCATAGATTTCCATTCGGGAAAGGCATTAGGAACCAAAACCTCCGACGTGGAAAATCGACGTGGAAAATCGACGTGGAAAACCGACGTGGAAAACCGACGTGGAAAACCGATGTGGAAAACATGAATCCCGATGTGGAAAACATGAATCCCAATGTGGAAAACATACCTTAGTCGAAAAAGATGATGGTGCTGATGATCTCTTCACACACCCAAAACACACACTTTAAACTCTAAGGATGATTTCCAAAATGGCTAAAATTTCAGGTTTTAAGGCTATATATAGCATGAGCTTTGGGCTAAGCCCATTCCCAATGAGGAATAAAGCTAACCCATAAAACTTTCTAAGATTGACACATTTCACGCCTTACCTCTGATAACATTACGAAAGTCCAGCTTAACAAGAAAGTTAACTTAATCATTAACTTTAACAAAACCCCAACCCATTAAAACTTTGAAAAATCTACCAAGTCAATCCTCTTTTCACAAATTTTTTTAAAACTTGAGAAAATAACCAAGTATTTTCCATTAAACTTGTAAATTTGAATTCACGGTTATTACAGAAAGCCTTTATGGCTTTTCTTAGCGGTGAGTTGAAACTGAAGAAAAGAATCCCTCTTTGGAGGTGCTGCTTCTTGGGTTAGAGTGGTGACCATGAGAAGTCAAGGTAGCAGATTATGCAGTAGAGAGAATTCAGAAGCTTCCGATTTAAAGGAAGTGGTTGCAGCAGAGATAAGGGAAGTTTTTCATAAATTACTTCCCAGTCTTTTAGAACAAGTAGGAGTATAGTATGGGACTCATTCTCTGTTAGTTAGAAAATGTTAAGTACCTCAGATAGAGGTAGATGAGTTGAGTATGACATTGTGGCGATGAAATGAATTACTAAATTAATGAATGAGACTAGTGACAAGCTTTTAGAGGAACCGCTCACTTGTTCGAAATTATTGTCCGAGATATGTTAAGAATGAAGGATTAAAGACGATTTGATATGTCGGGATACTAGAATCAGAGATGAGAGAATGTGTGGTGTTAGTACGGTGAATTTAATTCCATCAGATGCATGAGAATTTTGGGCTAGAGAGCCTACATTAGAGAAGCAAGATAGGAGAAAGAAAGCAAACCTTTAACTGGTGAATTGTTGGAATGTAAGTGGCTGACCATGACTGAGTGAATAGCCTTCGTGTTGAAAGTGAATTGTATGTATTGTACTTTTGTCTAAAATGAAATGTATAGTCTTTTCTCATTGAACTTACTAATTTTTTTTAGAAAAAAATGGTATTTAGAAAATATGTTTTTGGAAAACATATATTGTCGCTTGAAGAGATTTTTTTATTATTTGGTGAATGATAAAGATGTTTCACCTCTTTTAAGGTCGAATGATTTTTATATTAATTGTGGAAAAATATGGCAACATTTATTTACCCAAGTTTATGACTAAAACTAGTTGGGCATGTTGCTACCCTACCCATGAGTAGGAGGGTTATTTAACTCACTTAGTATAAGGGATTTTATTGAGTATTTTGCAAGTGATAAAAGTTTTATATAAACACACATCATTTATATTGGCATCAATTGGCAGTGCATGATGGTGTCATGTCACGTGGTGTGCATGGATGATTCTCGAAATCATCATATGAGTGGCTATGTATTTATGACAATATTATGCTATGCATATTAAAGTTGTTTTGTGATTTAGTGCATATCGAAATTTTCCAAATGTACGAAAATAATTTAAATCACTGTGTCATTAAATATGAAGGCTATGGATTCACTAGGTCATGGTGAGGATCCAATGAAGCGTAGAAGAAAGTTCTGAAAGTTAGATGCCATAGTATAGCCGTGACAGTCGATTTTAGACCCCGTTGTTATAATAGAGAAAGGCTTGTAATTGAAGTCTCAAGATTGAGATGTTAGCAATGTTGTAACAAAGTAATTTATGCTTTTATCGGGTGGTCTACGAGATTCAGGAAGAATGAGGTTCATTTGGGAAACCTAGTTCATGAAATATGTCATTAAGGCATCATCATGGTTAACGGCGGATATCGGAGTTAACGTCTGATTTTATGGATCCTTATTGGGAGACGAGGATTTAGAGGCCTGGTACCAGTGTCAGTCATGATGCTCTTGGTGTTTACACCTTGAGTAATGGGTCACGATGCATGTCCAGTGTTATAATTATGCTTATGGTTATGTTTATGCATTCATAGAGCCTAGGTTTGTGCTCACTAAGCTTTATGCTTAACCCGTTGTGGTTCATGTGGTTCAGTGTCAGGTACCAAGTCGAAAGACAAGGAAAGGCTCACGTTTGATGGCTCGGATCCGTAATCAGTTCAACTATGTTTGGGACACGATACATGAACAACTTGTTTTGTTATTATAAATTGGTTTTTATCGAAAGGGATTTGAGTTGTAAACTAATTATGGATTGGGCTATTTTGAAACTTAGTACATTTTGGACCCGTTATTTTTGGAATTTGTCATGTTTTTAAATTATAAATGCTTCCGCTAATCTTTGGTTACTATTTTCTGTTAATTGTCATTAAATTTATATCTTCTGGGAAGGAGGTGTTACAATAACTTAGGTGGTCAAGTTATTCTCATAGTGATTGAGTGGAAAAATGTAATATGAGAGCTTCGTTAGACGTGAGGATGCTAAAAGAATTGAAGGGTGTGAGAACAGAGTTAAAAGAAACATAAAACTCTGCACCAACCTTTTCTAAGCCGGGCAACCACATAATCTATTGGTTCACGCTCTTTGGTGACCGATATTGAAATAAGGCAAAGCCCAATGCCGACTCTCGTTTTTACCCCACTAGCTACTCATTTCCTTCTTAACAAGGAGATGTTTCATTTCATCACGGGGACGCAGCAGATAATCTATCAGGTTTTCATTTCGAAAATCGATATTGAAACAGAAGGAAGTTCTCCTGCCTTCGAACTTCATTTCTACACATCGAGTCGTGAAATGTTTTCACATTTTGAGCCTTATGAAAGCACTTGATGCTATTTTCTTTCATCACAAATACACACAAGGAATTTGTTTCTTTGTCAGAATGTTCATAGTAATACTTCTAGTATTTGCGATGATTGAACGGAAGCCCTGGGGAGTGATCATCACTAAAGCTCTTTATATGGTGCATTTGTTGTACTGAGTTGCTTTGTGCTTCTCACAGGCATTCCAACTGATTCATTTGTTGTTTCAGGATTTTCCCACTTACATCTGAATTTGAAAAAACTCGGATTACTTTATGGAATTGACAGTATTTCTTTGGAGGAAAAAGGGGAATTCTGGAGTAACAAGGTGGAGATGGTTATGTGAGATGGTTTTTGATATCTATGGTGGTTCTTTCACATGTTTGTATCTTTACGAGCCGAGTTGATCTGATCATACATTTTGATAGTTTTGATGATTATTCCATATTTCATCAAAAAGGGGGAGATGAATCCGAAATGTACAGTTGAGAAATGCTTTTTGAAGATACTTTGAGGAGATGGTTCTAAAATGTCAAGTCAAGGAGAAGATTACGAGATATGTCAAGAGATGTTTGCGAGAGATGTTTGAAGTTTAATGATTATTTGAAGATATCTCGATTCGTCAAAGCTTCTCATTCAAAGTTTGTTAAAGCTTCATGAAGATTTGGATGATTCTTGAAGATTATTATCGAAGCTTATTGTTCAAGGATGCTTATCGTTGTTGTTCAAGGTATTGTTGATTTCTTGAAGACGTTTGCCTAATTCTTTTTGTGATCTCGAATCCAAAGGGGGAGATTGTTGGATGCAAAATTGGATTGTATCCGAGATCACAAGTTGGTGCTCAAAGTGAAGACAAACGCAAAGTCAAAGTGGTCAAAGAAGTCAAAGCATGCTTTATATGTTTACTTGCTTTATATGTACTTTGTAATAGTTTTGCTTACTTAGGGTAGATTGTGTAATTGTTCAATAGTGTGAGGGTTGTAAGTGTTTGGGTATAAATACCCAAAGTGTAAGTGTGACATTCATAGACGCTTCATTGTCAAAGGAGATTGAATTGAGTTAGTTGAGAGCTTAAGTGTGTGTGTTCTTGGTGTAATTAGTGTGTGTAACAAATTCATCAAGAATCAATGACATTTGGCTATCCAATTCATTCTCTACTTGTTGCATGATGATTAGAACTTGATTCTGGAACTACAATTCTTGACAAACTCCCCCTAACATGAGCTTTCTTCCCCTTTGTGAATGCAGCAAGGGTAGAATATCTTCTTTGCAAGGCTGAGATTTGCATTTGTTGAGCTGCAATCTTAGCACCCTGAAACTGAGACTTCTTGTGAACCTCTGCAATGAGCTTATGTTGAGTGATGACAATCTTTTCCAATAACTCCACTCTCTCCTCATAAGCTGCATGCTTTTGTTCATGAATGCTAAAGTTTGCATGACGTGCCTTCAAATCTCTTGCAATGGCAGCCAAAGCGTCTGTCAATTCATTGTGTATAAATCTACCCTCACCAGGTTTAGAAGTTGAACCCTTCTGTGCTGGATCTTTGGGAAGTTTAGTAGAAGTTTTCAGCCTAGCTGAAACACTTTCTACTCCCTTGGTTTCTTGGCACCTGGGACCTCTAGATGATTTCTCATCTTGAGTTGCTGTGGAGGGGGTATTACTTATGTTCACATTGTCCTATTGCACACCTTGTGCACCACCAGTAGTGTGAGCCACACCATCCACATGCCCTTGCATCTCCATAGAGGGAACCTCCTGAACATTGGAGTTGGGGGACACTCCTTGGGTTTCCCTTTGGATAGTCTTAAGCAGAGAGTGCTCCACAAGAGGGCTTGTGGGCTTGGGTTTCTGGGATCCAGAGGAGGAAGGAGCTCCTTTTGTCCCTCTATGATAGATTTTGAGTGCGGGTGAGGGGGTTTCATGAATAGGAGTCAAAGGATCATTTTTAGTGATAGGTGTAGATAGGTCATTTGTGGGTGTGCTTGATTGTGTGGGCTGCAAGGCTGATGGCTCACCTGTGGGGGGGATCACACGCATCATTGTAGAGAACAATGGTGTGATTGTGGCAATACCTCCTATTTTCATGTTTGAATACATCTTGAAAGAGGGGTCATTTCGTTTATAGATTTGACCAAAGGCAGGTACATCCGTCAATTCCAAGTTAATCACTTCCTGTACAAATCTTAGATACATATAAAAAGCAGTTGTGGTTGATTTTGGATCAAGATTTGATACAAGATTTTCAAAAATCATGTTTGAAAAATTAAACTTTCTGGATGTGGCCAAGCAAACCAAAGCAGAAGCTATGGTGCAGCTAAACTCACCCCATCCAGAAGTTTTCCTTGAAAAGTAGTGAAGTAAGATATGTACAAGAAACTTCCGTTGATGACCGAACATGTTCTTTTATAATTTTAAAGAGGTCATGGAGCCTTCATATCCCATTTGAGCCAAAACACGAAAAATATCACTTGTAGAGATAGAAGTCTCACCTCCTTCATCATCCAATCTCAGACACCATTGAATTGTCGGTTCAGTACAGACAGGGGTCGTATGCACATAGTGGTGTGGATGATCTTTGACTCATTCACCGTCTCTACACGTGCATTCATCTAGAACTCCCTTTAATGGTCAATATAGATCTTCGGATCAAGTAAAATCGCGTCTGCGAGTGTAGACGATTGTAGAAAATCCACAATGTCGTTGAAACCCTTTGATTTCTTACCCTTGGTGAGAAATCCGACCTTGTTGTGCTCCTCATGAAACCGCAGATTATCCATGATATGAAACAAATGATTAAAACAAACAGATTAGAACAAAATGACAAGAAATTGCCTTAGAATGGCAAAGGGTTTTTGGTTAGGGTTTCAAAAATAGCCGTTGTGAAAAAGGCGATGATGAAGATGCTATTTATACATTCTGAAGAGTAGTTAAATGCAGCAGTAATGAAATCAGCATCAATAACTATTGTGAAGTTGTAACCACAAAACCCTAGATAAAAGCAACATTAATCGAGCATCAGTAATGAAACTAGCAACAGTAATGACACTAGCAGCAGTAATGATACTAGCAACAATAACAATACTAGCAGTATTAACGACACTAGAAGTAGTAACTATAAAAAAGCAACAACAATGTTAGTAAGCAGTAGTAAGCCTAGCAACAACAACCAAAGCAGCAACAGTAACTTTCTTCATCCTTGTAAGTCATCATTAGCAGCAGTATCTCCCGATTAGCAACAGTAATGTGATTCAGCATCAATAACCTTGCGTAGCAGCAGTAATGACACTTTGCGACATTAACTTCACTTAGCGATAGTAACATCACTAGCAGCAGTAACTCTACTTAGCGATAGTAACATCACTAGCAGCAGTAACTCTACTTAGCAACATTAACTCCACTTTGGATAAACTAAAACACTTCACAAACCGTTAGATGCATCGTGAGGTATAAAAACTAAATATGATACAAGAAATCTACACACAAGAAAGATGAAGAAACTTTATTCAGAGTTAATCATGCCAACACTAGTTATCAAAAACTTAAATCTCCCCACGTCAAAGGCTGTTGTGAACAGATCTGCATATTGATAATCAGTGTGGACTTTCAACACTTGAATAAGTTTCTTTTCATTTGAGTCCCGAATAAAGTGATACTTGATATCTTTGTTTTTGGTTTTGGAATGCTTGACTGGATTGTTAACAATACTAATAGCACTGTTATTATCAATATAAACAAGAGTATTAAGAAAGGTAATACCATAGTCCAACATCTGAATATGAATCCAAAGAACCTGTGAGCAACATTGTGCAGCTGCTACATATTATGCTTCTGCTGTTGATGTGGAAAATGTGGTTTGTTTCTTAAACTACCATGACACCAATCTTGCACCCAAAAACGGACATCCTCCTGAAGTATATTTCCTATCCAAGCTTGCACCACCGTAATCACTATCAGTGTAGGCCAACAATTTAAAAAGAGATTCATATGGATACCAAAGGCCTAATTTAGGTTGTCCCTATAGATATCTGAAGATCCTTTTAACAGCTTGAAGATGGTAATCTTTTGGCCTGACTTGAAATCTTGCACATACACACACTGCAAACGTGATATTGTTGGGTTTTTGTGTACCCTCGTACCTAACTGACACGAGTTAACTGTGGATCCCAAACCAAACTGGAAAGAGATTCACGGTACAAAACTATGAAAATCAAATTGTTCCCAAGGTTTAAACAATCAAACCTAACTGGTTTGATTAAGCGGAAGCGATTATGTGATAAAAACCCGAATATCACAAATCTTTTGTTTATCTAATGTACACATAATAATAAGGTTAGAAATATTACCTTGGAAGCTTGAGATAGATCCACCCGTAATGAAACCAGACGAACTCCTTCTAGCCAAATAAAAGCCCTGAACTCACAAACAAACTGTTGCGTGAATAATTGATCGAATGAACTCGAAACCGAACTGGTTTCGGGTTATGAAAACCGTCGACCAAAAGGAGGGAAAGAGAGAATTGGGAGAATTTTTGTAGGTTTCTTTTGGGTTAAGAAATGAATTGAATTAATTGAATTTGGCTTAACCTATTATTATATATATAGTGATAGAAACCATATTATAATAATACCTAATACAAAACATATTTATCTATTTAGGAAATTAAATATCTCTTTTTCTTTTCCACCAAGAAAAGAATATTCCATATAATTTCCAAATAATTTCCAGATAAATATCTAACTGATTAATTAATCCTGATATATATTTATATAACTAATAAATATATAATCCCTATTAATTAATTCTTTCAACAAGAAACCTTTAAGTTTGGAGTTTCTTACAGAAAACACCCAACTGATTTATAATTAACTATTATAAATCAAACCTCTCGAAACTGGGGTTATTTTACTTGTTCGTTTTACAGGTCCTCACAGGTGTGACCCTCAAGTGTCTTATAACGTTGGATGCGCGATCACTGGTTTGTCAACTTCTGCACATAATTACTAACAGACTCCCACTTGTGCAAGTTGGCAATACCGGCTTAATGACACGGACCTAAGGAGGCCCCTAGACGGACACTAAGGCTAACCAGGTTACAAGAACTCTTTTACCCAGGTAGGTGATATAAACATCTCTTTTAAGGAAACAACATTTATGAAACAACTGTCCATAAGTACGGTATAACTAGGCTTTTCCTTTTGCATCACGATATTTCATCTATGAGTATGGGCATGGATAAAGTCAGCTCTGAATACTCAAGGTTATGTTTCTTGACTATCTGACCTCTAACTGATAGGTAAACGACAAAGAACAAATCAGTTCGTTTGGGTAGTGCCATACACTTCATCAGTTCTTTCAGCCAGTCAAGGGGCCTAGAAGTATCTCTCTTCGTAGAAGAGGTACAAATCCCATCTCGCATATCTGCATTTGACACCACGGATTTCCCTGAATCTAGTTACGCCCCGTATGACCACCCTGTTACGGCGTGATGTTAGGATGCACTAAGTACCCAGTAGTTACCGTAATACCAAACCAAATACCTCAGGTGCTATGGACAACCTACTGTGAGATATACTTCTGACAGGATCCATGAAGTAATCTCAACCAGCGGATCACATCCGATATTCGCTACTCTATCAAATATCCGTGCAGTTTTTGGTCTACATCGTTTGTAGATGTTATTCAACAATCTGATCATAACTACCCAAAAACTCAAGATGACTTTGAAGCCCTATCAGGTTCCCAACTTGATAAGTTGTCACGGATAAATTTAGAATAAAACTGAAACCAGTTTTATTCCCGGATCAAAACATGCAAAAGTATAAAAGAAACAGAGAAACTAATTTTGTATAGTCCATATTCCATTATGTAATAATAACAAAACTAATAGCATTTCAAAGTTACTTTTATGTTGTCTATTCAATGTGTACTTATACTGGTTTAAATGAGGTAACATCTCTCTTCAGTTTAAACCCTTTGATTAGTCGCTTACCATACTAATCAAAGAAACAACCAAAGACAACACAAGTTTAGTATTAAAAAAATACTTTCAACTTGGTTCTGCTAGTTTTGTTTTCGCAAACACCTTAAACAAAAACTAGACTTGTCTTTACCATATTCCCTGAGCTTGGAGATACTGGAATAACTCCAAGTTTCCTTGAATATGTAAAGTCAACTCCGTAACTTTCCTAGTTGCTGTGTAGATAAATGATTTCTTCCTGAAATCTAACAAAATTTCCATTTACCAAACTGGTAAATCCAGGAAATTTATTCCAGTGTTTTACAACACTTGATGGTCTAAAAGATATTTAAATATCTATACTAATTATTTCAACACATGTAATTATTGATTTTCTTAAAGTCAAAACTTTGACTTTATGTTGTTTTAAAACGTTGAAACTCTTGATCTATCCTTTTGTAACTAAAAGTAGATCATGAATTCTTTTCCTATCTGGATTATGAATTCCTTGAAATAGAAATCAATAATATATCTTTTATTATTTATCAGGAGCTTAGATAGAGAATAAATTGCGCTACCACTAACCTATATGAAAACTAACCATTACTTAAAATCAATGCTTCATTGACTTAGTCAAAACTTGACTACCTAGTCAATTCTATTTTAAGTAATAAGTCTAAGACTTTAGACTTTCTTACTAGAATTTAACGTTTATAAAACTCAACTAGATTTTATGAAATCGTAATTCCAAGACTTGGAATTTCTAGTTTTATAAATACTGATGTTATCATAAAAGACATCCGAGATATGTCACACCCCGCTAAAGTGGAAACACGGAGTGTTACAGCGCAAAGTAGCACAACACAAAGCATAGACAATAAACAACCATAGCATATCAAAATCATTAAGTTTTACTATTCATACATCGTACTAATCTCTTAAGATTATTACAACAAAAAGCAAACTACAACGGAAAGGAAATTTGATCTTGATATACATGATGATGAAACACACGTGCATCCTATTCTTCTTACTTCGGTTCGCCTGAAAAGCATGAAAGTTTAAAAAGGTCAACTATCGTCATAGTTGGTGAGGTCACGGGTTTTAATACCACACATAGTTACAATAAAATAATACTGGAGATTATTTAAGTTCATACGGGAAGACGCATCTTACCCAATACACATGGATTTCACAAAATCCACAACAAGTTCACACGGCATATGATATTTGTAACGCAATACTTATACAAAAGAATAATGAGCCACTACTAATAACCTAGTGACGTTCCATCATCGCAACGTCATGCATTATCGCAAACATGATAAATCGTTCCATACAAAGAGATAATTCTACATCACTCGCCATTAGTGCTCCTGTTGCAAGTGGGGAGACGAGAGGTGGGGTGTCAACCCGATAGCGTTACCAATGATTACCCGGTTCACCGCAGTTAAATAAATTACTAGTGTACACACGTACGAGGACTTTTAAGCGATAATTCACCCATTCAATCTAAGTTAAGCATGCATACCATAGCCACAAAAATCGTTCCATAATAAAGTGTTCCAAAATAAATCGTTCTACAATAATCGTTTCATAAAATCATTTCAAAAATATTTTGTTCATCCGGTAGAAGTTAAATCATGCTTTTCACCCCGAAACATAAAACGTAAAAAGGGGCCGTGAATAACTCACCGAGTTCACAAGTTCGACATTTCCACCCTGACAAATTCCCACCGATTTCCGACCCAAGTACAATAAGGTATCTTAATGAGTTCCTGTGTTAATTTAGTCTTTCGCTTTATTTAGAACGCATGCGCGTGATTTCCTTAGAGTATTTAACGATTTGCCAAAGATACGGACTTTTTATGATTATGACCCGAGTGTGAACATGTTGGTGTATGGTCATGCATGTGTATATCAATAGGGTTATACTCAAAATATCCTTCTAATATTTTTTTAAGAAGTCCAAGTATTAATTTTGTGAAAAGGATTTGGAAAAAGTAGAAAAATACATAAAATGACACTTAACTATTTTACTTGAATATGGAAGATTCAAGGGCTGTTTTGGGACATGCATTTGAGTGCTTTAAAAAATTCCAAAAATCATGAAATTTTAATATGTTTTTGTACTATGAGTCTACTCTTTACTGACCAAATTTCATAATTTAGAAAATATTTCGACCTCCAACAGTGGGTTTATTTTAGTCTCGACAGCAATATGAGCTGTTGTGCAATATTTTTGTACGGATTGTTTGGGGGTCCAAAACTTCGAGTTTTTGCAAACGGCCAGCGGGGTTTGAATGTTATCTCAAAGAACTTGATTTTAAAAAAAAGAATCATGCTATTTGGACTTTTTATGAAGGAGATATGACCTTCCAAAGCTGAGGTCATAATCTGTCCAGAAGCTGATGGACGACTTTTAAACTAGTTAGTGTGTATTTAAAGTTATTCTCTTTGTTTTATCCTTATTATGTTGGTTTCTCTTTTCCAAGATAAAATATCAGTTGTTTTTGAAGGATTTTTAGTTTATATAACATCTCTTACACATGCAAGACTCATGTCACCAAATCAAACATTCAAATAGTAATCACAAGCCATCAACTCACTAATTGCTTAGATTGTGATGATCCAAGCAAAGAAAGGGAATTTGGCCATGTGATATCATCTTTACCATAGTCAAGGTGGTAGATGATCACAAGAAATAAAATAGTAGTCACAAGTGTGACAACTGACATTTTGACCTTCAGGTTAGCTACTCGTTAATTCACTCAGTAGCGTTTCCGTAGGTTAAAAATTTGTCATTTAAGTTTTTAAATGATACTAGGATAGTTTGCGTGAAAAATATAGGTTAAAACCTAAAAGTCCCGAAAACTGCCCGAAAAAGCCCGAACCGGTCCGAAGTCACCCGATAATCCTATAATGCCAAATTAAAGTTGACTTTTAGAAAAATTAAGTTATTTTATTTAAAAATAAGTAAACTAATTTAAATGATCCAAAAATTTCCCTCGAAAAATCGGTTTCTACCGAAAACGCGCTTAAAACCGATACTGCGTTAAATTATGCAGTGTAACTTAACCCTTTAACTATTTTTTTTCAAATTTTTTTTTTTGAAAAGAGTTGGGTGGGCCCCCTAGGCCGGCCACCCCCCTCCCTCTTTAATCTCACTCTCTTTTCTTTTATTTTCCAAGAATCCTCATCATTCACATTTCAAATCTTCTCTCTCTCTATCTAACATTTTTCTCTCTCTAAACTCTCTCATTTCTCTCAAATTTCCAGCCACACATTCATCTAAAATCCGAAGTTCTTGAAGGTTAAGACAAGTTTTTGAAGTATTATTAGTGATTATCAAAGGTAAGAGTGTTGCATGTTAGTATAGCTTCGATTTTTGACTCATTCTTGAGTTTTTCTTCCATTTTCTTGGGGTTTAATCCCTCCTTTATGCTTTGATAATCCTCTTGATGTTTGGGGATGAGACATAACCTTAGAAATGTGTTTAAATATTCTATGAAGGTGAATATCCATGAATCCCCCGTAAGAACACAAGTTTGATTGCAAAAATCTTGTTGTTGATGTTTTTTATCATCATTTTGGGGCTGGACTTTATTGATAGTTCATGCATGTTTATTGATGATGATAATACATATTTCATCTATTTATTTGTTAAATGATATGAGTTTATGGTTTAATAGCAAGAAACCCCAAGAAATCTTGTGATTTTATGTGTTTTGATGGATGAAAATGGGGTTTTGATTCTGGACAGAATCTGTCTGATTTTGCATGTGTGTTTAGACGTCTCAAAAGTATAGTAAACTGAGGTATTTTTCTACAAAAATTTGATAGATTAAAATTTGATGAGTTAGGAAGAAAATCCCTTTTGAATCACTTAAAAATTCGGAGTAAAACCCCTCCAACCATTTAAAAACGTTTTGATGCTCATCAGCTTTTGGTCAGAAAACTTGTATCATCTTCATGCATGCATATCTCTTTGACAACTTATCCAAAATGCACGATTTTTGATTTCAAACTCAAGTTCTCTGAGATAGCTTTCTAAAGAATCCAAAATCATGTGATTTGGTGGACTTTTGAGGGTTCAACCAATGAAAACAAGTTAGTCGTGTAGGCTGTCCCATGGTGGCAGATTGCACATGCACGACTTTAAGAGGCCATATCTCCCTCAAAAATCACCCAAATGATGTGAAATTTGTCTCATTAGCTTGGTATATGTGTTATCTAGAAAATCCCTTTTGAAATTTGTGATTTGGTGGAGAAATGAATTCTTTATGAAGCAAACATCCCTGACATGTAAATCTGAAAAATAAAAGGTGTCCACTGTTTTTGCCAAAATTCTTAAAATATGTAAAACACTTCCAAAAATTATGAAACATTGTGGGATTGTTGTTAATATCCCAAATTCCAGTAGGTAAAAATTTTGAAACCTAACTCCCTTTGGAACTAGGTTTATTGGTGACACCTTTGCATTGGAACAAATTTGCCAGAAGTGGAATATTTCAAAAATGTTATTTTACAAACATTCATAATTCCCATGTGTTTGGATCATAATCTTATGTAACAAAAAGTCATTTTATATTAAAATGAACTTATTAAAATATAATAAAGGCATTATATGGATATCGGAATTGATTTATTATTTACGGACCGAAAAATATAGAACTTACGACAACTACGTTTGTATTAGGGCATTGGTAGAATCGGAGCCGGGACTTAACCTCGCACTAACGATTGTCTAAACGCTAAAACCACTCAAGGTGAGTATTCACAGCCCCCGTTTTTACCGTTTTTTACGTGTTTTGGGGTGAAAAGCATGTTGATGATAAAAGTTTTGAGAATTGTGTACACGTATGCTTTTTAGCGAATGTTATGTAAATTGTTTACACGTATGCTTTTTAGCAAAGTGATGTAAATTGTGTACACGTATGCTTTCTAGCAAATGTTATGTAAATTGTGTACACGTATGCTTTTTAGCAAAGTGATGTAAATTGTGAACACGTATGCTTTCTAGCAAATGTTATGTAAATTGTGTACAAGTTTTGCTTTCTAGCAAGTGAATATGCATTGTGATGATATGTACCAGTAAATTTTGCCCCTTAGAATATACACTACCATTAACTCATTAGGAGCCTATTACTTAGTGGATAGCGCTATTTGGTACCAAGACCCACCCGAAGGACTGACGAGTGAAGGGTGCACTATTTCAGAATTAACGGCTACCCATGTGGGGCAGATCCCCAACGCTGAGGTACTCGTTGGAAGACGATCTACCCATGTGGAAGAAAATTCCACCGCTGAGGTAGCTCGCATGAACGCTCTGCCCATGTGGTCCGCTACCACCTCTGAGGTATTCGTTGGGGTTAACGGATTGGTAGTGGCTCGAAAATTTACATATCTTATGCATAAATGTGTATTTTGGCGTGAGCGAACGTCCATGTATACACATGGTTTTGATTGTTTAAAGTGGTTCGAAAGTTTTCGATAATAAGACTGCATGTGAAACTTTTTTGTGCATATAAAAACCTGTGAACTCACCAACTCTCGTAGTTGACGTCTCTTTTTAACATGCTTTTCAGGAAATCAGAAGGTGACCGATAAAGCTTAGCTTTGTTGTTTTTGAATTCACCAATCAAGACTTTATTATTATTATTTTGTTATGTTTGTAAAACACTTTGAATCATGGTTGGATTGTAAACTTTGTAAACGTTATTAAACTTTATTTATGAATGATTGGTGTTATTTATCTCTTATCGCTATGAAATCTATGCTGTTGCACCTCGCGTTTCCGCTTTAGCGGGGTGTTACAACAAGCAATTAACTTATTGCTTAGATTGTGATGATCCAAGCAAAGAAAGGGTATTTGGTCATGTGCTATCATCTTTACCATATTCATGGTGATGGATGATCATAAAAAAGAAATAATTTAAACATGAAATGAAAGTATTTCCACCATCTATAAAGAATACATGAACAATATTTTGTCAAGAACTAAAGTGATCATCTATACAACCCAACTTTTTGGTTGATCCTAGATGATTTCCCTTGCATAAAAGGCAAGGTACTTTCATCTCACAACATTAGGAGATGATGATAGAGTGGAGAAAAGAAGATCATGATCCTACCTTGATGTGCTCTTGAAGACTTATGAATGTCCTCAAGAGAAAGCTAGAGAGTATTTGAGAGAGTTTTTAGTGAGAGAGAGTTTAGAGAGAGAAGTGAAAATGGAAAAATGAAAGGAAGTGAAGGTGAGGTTGCTATTTATATTAAGTTAAAGAGAGAGAGGGTAGTGGTGAGTGGTGGTCGTGGATGGCCAAGAGAGGGAGGGAGAGAGGGTGTGAAGTAAGTGTTGAGTGAGAAGTGAGATTAGTGTGTGTAAGTTGAAAAGAGTTGTATTGGTTAAAAGAGATTTGGTTGTCTTTTACATTTAAATAAATTAAGCTTTCTATAAGCTCCAATAAATCAATAATATGGCAGATTTTTAAATTAATAGGGGTGATTTTATAAAATTTTGACAGTGTTGGTATAATAGAGCTGCTAAAATTGGAAACCGTTACCGAAAACGTGCGTTTTTGCGATTTTTACGTAATGAAAAGCAATTTTCGAATTATTGTTAAGGAACTCACTATAATTTAATACTTTTAATATTTTAGGGCATTTTATGATTTACTTTAACAATCTAGTGGTCGGAATCGAAATCTGTCATCAACAGTCAGTCGGTTTTGCGAACCGAATACAGTGTGAACTTAAAATTATCAAGGGCACTATATTTGGCCACATAATAGTATGTATAGTTGTAAAGCATGATTTACTGATAAAATAACAGTACGGAACTCCGTTCTGTGATGAGAAGTCAGTTAAAATTTTACTGACCCGAGGTGAGAATTGGAGGGTGTTAGGACCAAATTGTCCTAATTAGTGAAAGTTTTATAAAGAAAGCTTTGAGAAAGATTATTATTAATTAGCTAGTTAGTGTAGCTATTGGGCTTGGGCTTTTGTGTAATGGACCCATATATAAGGTCTAGGGTTTGGAAAAGAAAGGGTGTGGAAATCATTCAATGAGAGTCATTTAGTGTGTTTGTGTGTGTGTTCTTGTAAGCCTTTGAGAGCTCTCAATAATAAAAACAAGAACTTTTTCATTCATCTTCTTGATTTGTCTATCAAATCCTCTTCTTGTTTGATTATATGGGACCAACAAATGGTATCAGAGCCAAACAAATCATTAGATTTGTTTGTTCCTATGAAATCATTCAAAGAGGATTTTTTGGGTTTTGAAGCTTTGTTCTTGAAAATGTTCGAATATGAGTTTTTGGGGTTTGGATCTTGGGTAACTTGGTCACAAAATCCGTTGAGATTTGCTCCCACTTCAATTCTGGGATTTCTGGCTGTTGCAGAAGACCGGATGGCTTCTGGTGTTCTCCCTTGACTCATGCACAAGTCATGCATTTATTTACATAGATGGCTAGATCCATTTTCATCCCAGGCCATCAATAATGCTCCTTTAATCCTTTGTACATCTTGTCAGCTCCTGGGTGTATCAAGTACTTCGTCTGATGAGCTTCATCCATGATCGTTGATCTCAATTGATCGACCTTTGGTATCCATACTATGTCCTTAAAAACACGCACTCCGTCTGATCTCACCTCAAAATCTTTTTCCAGTTGATGCAGGGTCTCGTTCTTCCGATATTCTGCTTTTAAATCTTCCTCTTGAGCCTCGAGTATTTGACTTCTCAAACTCGTTTGCACTATCATACCCATAGCTCGGGCTCTTGACGACTTCACCCTTTCCTTCCTGCTCAAAGCGTCTGCTACCACATTCGCCTTTCCTAGGTGGTACTTTATCTCACAGTCATAGTCATTGAGCAATTCGACCCATCTTCGTTGCCTCATGTTCAATATTTTCTGATCGAGGATATGCTGAAGGCTCTTGTGATCTGTAAAGATCGTGCATTTTGTACCATATAGGTAATGCCTCCAGATCTTTAATGCAAACACCACGGCTCCAAGTTCTAGATCATGAGTGGTGTCATTTTTCTCATGAATCTCTAACTGCCTAGACGCATAAGTGATGACCTTCTCATTTTGCATTAAAACGCATCCCAGGCCCTGATGCGAAGCATCGCAGTACACCACGGAGTTATCCGTTCCTTCGGGTAATGCCAATATTGGTGCATTGCACAACTTATGCTTAAGTAGCTTAAACGTTTCCTCCTGTTTTTCTCCCCAGATAAACTTCTTATCTTTCTGCGTTAGCGTTGTCAAAGGTTGTGCGATCTTGGAGAAATTAGCGATGAATCGTCGATAATAGCCTGCCAAACCAAGAAATTGTCGAATTCCTGTTGGTGTCTTCGTAGCCTCCCATTTCTTTATGGCCTTAATCTTAGCTGGGTCGACATGGATTCCTTCCTTGTTCACTACATGGCCAAGAAAATGTACTTCCCGAATCCAGAACTCACATTTGGAGAATTTTGCATAGAGTTTCTCGGTTTTGAGCAACTCTAGTATCAATCTCAAATGTTGCTCATGCTCCTCGTTGCTTCTTGAGTAAATCAGGACGTCGTCTATGAAAACTATCACGAATTTATCCAGGTATGGTCGACATACCATGTTCATCAGATCCATGAATACTACTGGAGCATTTGTTAAACCAAATGGCATGACCAAGAACTCGTAATGACCATACCGAGTTCTGAACGCTATCTTAGCGATATCATCTTCACAAACTCACATTTGATGATAGCTCGGTCGAAGTTCGATCTTGGAAAAGTAAGCAGCTCCTTGCAATTGGTCGAATCGATCATCAATGCGAGGGAGAGGATAACGGTTCTTGATGGTTAGCTTGTTCAACTCTCTATAATCTATGCACATTCGAAAGGATTCGTCTTTTTTTCTTGACGAATAAAACTGGGGCTCCCCATGGTGAAGAGCTGGGCCGAATAAATCCTTTATCGAGTAGCTCCTAAAGCTGATTTGACAACTCTTGCATTTCTGAAGGTGCTAGGCGATACGGTGACTTTGCTACAGGGGCCACTCCTGGAACTAAATCGATATGGAACTCTACTTGCCTATGTGGGGGTAAACTGGGTAACTCCTCTGGGAACACTTCGGGATAATCTCGTACAACTGGAAAGTCCTGAATTTGCATTTCTTTTTTCTCCTTATCCACAATGTGTGCTAAATATGCAACGCATTCCTTCCGCAACACTAGTACAAAAATGGTTATTTGTGACGATTAAAAACCGTTACTGTAGGTAAACAGTGACGGTTTTCGTGAACATAAAAAACGTTGTCTATTTTGCCGTCACTTTTGATATACCTTTTGTTACGTTTAAAAAATGTTACCAAATCATATCAAAAAACTGTTACTATTGACTAAAACCGTTGCCTTTGATATGTAAAAAAAAATATATTTCCTAAAACCGTCGCCATCAGATAACATACAGTGACATTTATTTATCGAAACCGTAAAAATAGAATGACATTCTATGACTTTTCTTTTTAAAAATCGTCACTGTAAAATCACATAAGGCGACGCTTATTTTTCAAAACGTCACTAAAGCAAGAGATATCGTAATGTTTATTTTTTAAAACTATCATTGTTGATTGACATTTGTTTTTTAAAACCGTCAATACAGATGACATACAGTAACGTTTATATTTTAATATCGTTACTGTAGCATGACATATAGTGACATTTATATTTCAAAATCGTCACCACAACATAACGTATGGAGACGTTTATTTTTCAAACCGTCAATATAGCATGACATACGATGACGTTTATTTTTTCAAAAGCGTCACCGTAGCTTGAATTATGGTGACGTTTATTTTTTAAAACGGTGACGATAGTATGACATATGGCGACATTTGTATTTCAAATTATTACGATGTCGATGTGGTTTGCCCCATATCTCAAACAACCAGGACCGACTCTGATACCACTTGTAACCCCCCGCCTTTCTCGACACAATATTGTCCGCGTTGCCCCACTAGCTCATGACTTTGTTTCTAATGACTTGGTGAGAACTTCCCAGGAGGGTCACCCATCCTGGTACTACTCCCATCCAAGCACGCTTAACTGCAACGTTCCAAGAATATGTCGTGCATGTGGCGACAAATCGCATTGTTGTTAGGAATTGCAAAATATTAATTATGAACCCAACATCACTCATGTCCACGGCAATATGGGATTTGCCCAAGGTGTTACAACATTATTCTGAAAATCGTCATGTTAACATTTTATTCTAAAATGTATTATAATTTTCATTTTTCTTTTCAACAAATTATAAAATTATAATCGTCTCGACAAAACCGTCATTTTAGAATGACATACAGTGACGCTTATTTTTCCAAAACCATAATTATAGCATGATGTACAATGACACTTGTTTTATAAAACGTCATTGTAACATGACATAAGGGGACATTTGTCCTAAAAACCATTACTGTATCTTCACATAAGACAACATTTATATTTCATAACCATCACCGTAGGATGGTCTATAGTGACGTTTATTTTTTAAAATAATCACTGTATCACCAAGTAAAATGATGTTTATAATAAAAAACCGTTGTCATCGTAACATGACATGGTGACATTTCTTATACAAAACCATAGCCGTAGCATGACACATAATGATGTTTATTATTTAGAAGTGTCACCGTAACATAACGTACAATGACATTTATTTTCAGAACCATTACTGTAGTATTACAAATGCTAATCAAAACCGTTACCATAGAATGACATACAGTGACGTAAAATTTTCAAAATTGTCACCGTAGCATAACATATGGTGACATAAATGTAGTTGAAACCGTTACCTTTGAATGTCATTCGGTGACGTAAGTTTTACAAAATCGTTACTATAAACTATTTTTGGTAACATAAAATTTAAAAACCGTTACCATAGAAACTCGTGATTTACGGAAACGGTTTTCAAATAAACGTTGCGATATATACTATAGTTTTGGCAATGGTTATTTTAAAACCGTTACAACATAAAACAACAGTTTAGACAAAACCATTACTAAATGGTCATTTATGACAATGTTTTTTAAAAACCGTCACAAGATAAAATGACGGTTTTCAAAACCATTAATGTAGGGGACTTTTTAGTAACACTTTTGTCTAAATCATCACTTTTAAGTTTCTAGGTGTTTGGTAGTGGTAACGATTTTTTATAAAAATCGTTACTATAACTACTCTTTAAATGTTTATGTGACTTTTTGTAATGGTTTTTTAATAAACCGTTACAAACCAGATTTTGAAAACCGTCACAAAAAGTCATTTTTGTACTAGTGCAAATGGCTTCGTATTTTCATGCATGTCACTAAATTAGTTCTTGGTGTGCCTCTTTAGCTCCAATCGCGAATGGCCTTCCTTGAGCTTCACACCCTTAATTTCTTGATTGGCTTACATTTCTTTGTTCCTCCTCTTGGTGATAATCGAGCCTTTATTTAACATGGGACACCTATCACTAAAGTGGTTTGGGGTTTCGTACCCTTAGCACCCTTTCCGGTCCTTCTGACCTTCCTTTCCTTTCTATAGTATCGAGTAGTGTAACCCACTAGGTTGTCCTTGGTACCCAAAATACAAGCTCCTAGGTGATTGCAGTTGTAGCTAGTACATTTTGGATGAGAGTCCATATACTGTCTTGACTCGTGGGTCTTTACTCCAAAATTTCTGACTACTTTTCAACTTTTATCTGAATGACCTTTAGTTTTCTCTTCTGACTGGTGCTCTACTTTCTTTTATTACCATCCTTCCATTCGATGGACACTACGATTCCTCTATTTCTTCTATTTGCGACAAGGTCGGTAGTAACTTGAGTGACTATGGTAGGTACGACTTCCTGGACTTGTTGGGCTATCAGTTGAGCAATGTTGATCGATTAATTCTTTACGGTTCACTTTCTAACCATGTGTGTTTCTTCTGGAAAATACGGTTCTAAATCATTTGTAAAATGTATGTTTAATTAAAAATTTGTATTTTATTTATGACAATTTCTTTAAAATAAAATCGATAAGAACGTCTTTGTGATTAAATAAAAATTAGTTTCATAAAAACTTAATACATATCTGAAAGGGTCAAAATTTGATGCTAATGCATCCTTAAAATATTTTACTCCCCAAGCTAAGATTAAAATGGGACAACCAAAAAAAAAGTACACTTTGATTTAATTTTTTTTTTTTAAAATAACGAGAGTTACAATCGAAAAGATCACTTTGCCAACAGTATTACCACAACTTGACAGCACAAGTCAACTCTCCTAGTCGTCCTTCTTGCCGTCATAACATTTTCTACAACATTGGTGGTACATTCCTCCAAGAGATGCACCAATTTTGTGAACTTAATTATGGCCCGATTCTATCTTGATGTCCTGCTTCGACTATTTTGCAGTCCGTCGGCGAGTGTTCGCATTGTTCGAGCCTCTCTTTTGTGTCATACTAGTAATATAAACAATCAATATCCCCGAAATGATATGAAATGATCTTGTATAATCTTGATGAGTTATTGCCAGTCCACTCCGAATGGTTGCTGCAACTTTCTTCTGAGTTGTCTCATATGAGGTGTTGGGAGGTTCGGGTTAGGCGTAAGAATAACTGGTGTTCTTTGAGATAAGATAGTTGTTGGGGGTAATCGGAGGTGGATCGATTGAAATATCCTCACTTGTTACTCTAGTGTCAGAATCATAATGCTTAGACGGGTCTTTCTCCGAAATCTAAGTAATAGTGTTCGACATAGTGATTGTAGTGTCCACATAACTTATTAACGCGCATTCAAAATACAAGTGACATCCTAAGCGCTAACACAGGAGTGTTCAACAATGGCGTTACTTTTCTTAAACGCGTAAGTGCTATAGTAAATATCAACATCATGATATGCTTATGTGAACTCACACAATTTATGATTTCAGGAATTTTGGAAGGTTCCAATTCTATCTACTAACAGTATGATTAGTTTATAAATCCTACTCTACTTATATCATGGCTAGACATAGGTGATCAGGCTCTGCCTATCTATGATATATCAAAATAGTGCCTATCCTAATCATCTTAGTAGTTGAATTCTCCTATATTTTGAAATCTTTGACTAGAAAATTAAAATAATTTTTTTTCTAAAATGTTGGTTATAGTGCTTGGTTTTATGAAAAACCGATGTTCTCTATAACCTAAGGCTCTGATACCAAATCTGTAACACCCCGCTAAAGCGGAAACGCAAGGTGCGACAGCTAAGATTTCATGGCAGTAGGAGATAAATAACATCAACCATTTAATTTAAAAAGTTCAGAGTTTACAGCACCACAGATTACATATCCAACGATTGTTTAGTTTTTAACAAACAAAATAACAGAAGAAAAGGCTTGATCGATGATGATGTCACCTGCAAGATTAGACAATTTCTACTACCTTCTACTTTCTTGAAAACCATGTTAAAATCAAGTGTCAACTACAAGAGTTGGTGAGTTCACAAGTTTCATATGCACCAAATAGTTTCATATGCAGAAATCATTACCGTAAATCCATTGTTCAAAAATTTAATCGTTAAAAGATACAGTTATGCACACGATATAATATCAAGCCACTAATAAACCTAACACCTTGCCCCAACGATCTACCTCAGAGGTGGTAGCGAACCACATGGATAGAGCGTTCTCGCGAACTACCTCAGAGATGGGACTAAAACCCCACATGTGTAGAACGCCGAACTACCTCAGTGTTGGGACTAAATCCCACATGTGTAGAACGTACATATGTCTAAGTGCACCCTATACTCGTCAGTAAAAAGAGGGCGGGTCCACTTTACTCAAATAGCGCTATCCACTTCGATCATTGGCTCTCAACGAGTTAATAGTAGAGTATTCAACGGGGACTTTTACTCAATATATCATCAATTGCATAATTATTTGCTCAAAAGCGAAATTCATAAAACAGTTTATCAACAAACATGCTTTTCACCCCAACACATAAAAATGGTAAAATAGGGGCCGTGAATACTCACCTCAAGGATTGCGTACTTAACAAATAGCGATACTCCGCTCCAAGCTTAGTGAAGTCCTAAACAAATATTCGAAATTGTAAGTCCTAATTGTCTACGCTTAAAATCCATCTAATGTCCTTATTGTTTTCTTATATAATGCCATTACATAAATATTTTGAACATACTTTAGTATAATTGTAGTTTATTACATAAATAAGCTATATAAGTGAGAAAAAGTCTTGAAAGCCCAAAGCTTACACTTTTGGAAAAATTGACATGCTGACAGATTTGAGATGCTCACAAAAAGGTCACTTTTATCCTTTAGACAAGAGGAAAAAAATTCCCAAAATTTTATCCACTGAAGATGGATGGGTAAACAACATACACACAAAATTTCATCAATTTTTGAAGTGTTTATCACGTATAAATGAATTTTACAAAAAGGATGCGCACAGCATTATCTCAGAATTACGTGCCAGAAATGTTGGGTTCATAGAGGGTTCATTATATCCCCAAATCTAGAATTTGCAATGGGGTTTTAAAGCTAATATAAAACTCTAACTAAAGAACTAAAAAATTACTTAAAATGGATGTGTTTTGAGAGAGATATGCTTGTTCAAACTCACATGTATGGATCTGTCCTTTTCGGATAGATTGCATCATGATTTCGTTTTCCATAGTAGCATGCTCAAAATCCACCAAATTTAGTGTTTCCGGGTTCTATGGAAGGCTAACACTTTGAACTTGAGTTTAGAATCAAAAAGTGCACATTTTTGACAATTTTTCAAGGAGATATGCATGCTACAAGTCGACCTTATAATCTGACTTGAAGCTGTTGTGCAATAAAAAGTTTTGTAATGGTTAAGTATTCTAAACTCCGAATTTTTGAGTGATTCCAGTTGGGTTTGGACCCTAACTCATCAAAAGTCAATCCATAAAAAGTTTAGACAAAAATAGACTAATTTAAACCCATTTTGGGTCGTCCAAAGAGAGTACATGAAATCTGTCAGTTTCTGAGTTTTTATTAAAACAATAATTTTCTAACAATGAACCTTCAACCTTTCAAGAATAAAGATTTCATGGCTATGTGGTTAAACCCATCATCAAATAACTTAGACAACTAGAGTAAACATCAAAATCAACAATGGATGATGCATGCATAAACTTTCAATCTCAAATTCACATGTGAATAGAAGTACACATTTTGGGGATTTTCCATCCTTAATCTTGTGTTCATGTTAAAAGTTCATGGGTTTATACCATTTTGTGGATATTTCACACATCCTTGGTATTCAACCTCACTTATAGAACATCAATAATGTATCATCTATTTGAATAGCATAAAAGTATAGAAAATCTTCAAGAGAAGTTACTAAAAGTTCTTGAAATTAGATGAAATTGCTAGAAGAGGTTCTTACCCTTTGATGGATGATGTTGAATGCTTAAACTCTAATCTTCTAGCCTTCAAAATATGAGTTTTTAAACTTGAATTTGGCTGGAGTTTTGTTGAAGATATGAAGATATGGAGGTTTCAGAGAAAAGAGTTAGAGAGATTGAAAAAGGATGTTTTTTTTAACAAATGGATGATGAATGATGATGATGATGGTGGTGGTGGGTGGTTGGTGTGGTGGTGGTGGTGGGTGGTGGTGGTGGTGGTGGTGGTGGTGGTGGTGGTGGTGTGTGGTTGGTGGTGGTGGTGGTGGTGGTGGTGGGGTGGTGGTGGTGTGGTGGTGGTGGTGGTGGTGGTGGTGGTGGGTGGTGGTGGTGTGGTGGTGGTGGTGGGGGTGGTGGTGGTGGTGGTGGTGGTGTGGTGGTGGTGGTGGTGGTGGTGGTGGTGGTGGTGTGTGGTGGTGGTGGTGGTGGTGGTGGTGGTGGTTGGTGGTGGTGGTGGTGGTGGTGGTGGTGGTGGTGGTGGTGGTGGTGGTGGTGGGGGTGGTGGTGGTGGTGGTGGTGGTGGTGGTGTGGTGGTGGTGGTGGTGGTGGTGGTGGTGGTGGTGGTGGTGGTGGTGGTGGTGGTGGTGGTGGTGGTGGTGGTGGTGGTGGTGGTGGTGGTGGTGGTGTGGTGGTGGTGGTGGTGGTGGGTGGTGGTGGTGGTGGTGTGGGGATGATGATGATATAACTATCAATCTCAAATTCAACATGTGTTTAATCAAAATCAAATTCACAATGGATGATGCATGCATAAACTTTCAATCTCAAATTCACATGTGAATAGAAGTACACATTTTGGGGATTTTCCATCCTTAATCTTGTGTTCATGTTAAAAGTTCATGGGTTTATACCATTTTGTGGATATTTCACAAATGGATGAAAAAGGATGTTTTTTTTTAACAAATGGATGATGATGATGATGATGATGATGATGATGATGATGATGATGATGATGATGATGATGATGATCATGATGATGATGATCATCATCATCATCATCATGATGATGATGATGATGATGATGATGATGATGATCATGATGATGATGATGATCATGAAAAAATTCTAAGTATAGATTTAACAGTAGGAAATAGAACTCATAAAGGTGCATGTCCCATTTACTGTTTTGAGGGATCTTTTTCTGTACTATGATGGAAATGAGAGATCAAGCATCGAGAGGTCAGTAGGCCTGAAGGAAGTTCCTAATCTAGGAACACAAGGAGTGTATCTCCTTGTAGAAGTGCCTGCAGATCGTCTGGCAGGAGGCTTTGGCAGTGCTAAAGAAGGTTGGAGCAGGATATCAGGAATTTTAGTTGTCCTTCTGATTCGTGCAATAAGTCCATTGATGACTTCTTCTACTTCAGCCCTGTAGTTGTTGTTGGCTTTGGGAAGTAGGCTTTTTATTTCGTTCCACTCTGACAAGTTGTATCTGTCTAACTTGTCAAGAGTGTGTTGCATATCCTTTACTCCAGAACGTTTGACGGTGATCCAGGTTTTACCAGAGGCTCCTATTTTTCCACGAGTTCTGTTAAGAGTGACCCCTGAGATAGTAGCACCATGCTTCCTGAGATAAAGCCGGTCTCTGCACCAGTCAATCTCTGAGTTCACTTCTTCAGTCTGTTCCTCAGTCCTCCTGTTGAAGACTTTCAAGGCAGCCTTCTGTGCGAGTACAGGATCCGCACTTATTTCGTCGTCTTCAGCGAAGAAGTCAAAAGCAAGCTTGCAAGCAGCTTGAGCAGAGAGGAAGGCTTCCCTTTCCTTTTTATTATGCTCCTCCTGAGCTTTTATTGCTTCATTGTACTCCTCCTGTGATAGATAGGCAAACTCGGAGTCCCAAGAGGTACGAAGAGGAATTTTTACTCTTGTACTCTCGAGTTGCTCTATGACAACGTCTAAACGCCCATCCCTGTTCAAATTAGCAGAGGAGTAAGGGTAGTTTTCACCATCAGAACGAGGAGAGTTAGAGGGAGGAGATCTTGGTGAGGAAGGAGGAGTTGAGAAATCATTAGAGATGAATTCATCATTTGATGACAGAATAATGGTTTCAGAGGGACCAGGTTGTTCTTGGATTCTGGAGGAAGAATCATCAGAATGGAATGGGTTAACAGGATTTGCAGGGAGGCTTCATGGTTTAGAGGGGCAACGGTGAAGGTCATTTTGCTAACTTCAGCCCTGGTTCGTGCTGAGATACTATTTTCCATAAGGTAAATCATCTCACCAGTGACAGAGCCAAAGTTGACATCCTGAGTTTGGGGTTCAGGTTCAGGTTGGGTTTCAGGTTCAGGGGTTGGTTTAGGTTTAGGGGATGGAAGCTTGGGTGGTTGGTAGACAACAAGTTGTAGGTTGTTGGGTGAGTTATCAGACGAGCTGTCTGTTATGGTGATGGTTTCAGGGTTTGGTTTGGATTTATTAAATAGAGAGGAGATGGGGAGATTATCAGAACTAGTAGGGGAGGTTGGATGAGTTGTAGACGTACCAGGAGCCTCAGGGTTCTCCCCTGAGATTGTGTAGGTCCTGGAGTGGGCGTAACCTTTTCCACCACAAAAAGGCTGATGTCGTCATCATCATCGTCGTCGTCGTCATATTTTTTTCCCTCCTCGGCTCCTCCTTAACATTTATATTCCAGTTGCTGGAGGGGGAATAGACGGAGTGATCACCAAGCTGGCGTTGTTGATGCGGAGGTGGTGGCTGTCTCTCCCCCTGAACAGGTACCTTTGCCAAGGCAGCTGTTGTGAGACAACTCTGAAGGAGAGAGGCCATGTTCGCCTGCAGCATGGCGTTGGTGATGGTGGAGCCAACAAGGGATTGAAGCATATCCCTGTAATCGGCTGTAAACGTTGGTGGTGGCGGAGCAGCAGTGGAGAGAGAGTGCACCGCTGAGTAGAGTTCAGAAACCTTCTCCTGAAGAGCGCGCAGCCCTGCTTCCTGTGCATCCAACCTTTGCACAACCTCATTTTGGAAGGAGGTGAGAGAGTTGGAGCCTGAGTTGATAGCGGTGGTGATGGCAGGCAGGGCGGTGGCCTTCATGTCCTGAATGGACTTTTGAAGGGTGGAGGAGGAAGTGGCCAGCTGCGATACCTTGTCATGGAGATTGTCCAGACAAGGTATGTTGATGTATACACCGGTGGGGGAGGAGTAGCAGCAGTGGCAGCGGCCGCGGCAGCGACGGCCTTGGCTTCGGCAGCAGTAGCAGCAGCCTTAGCAGAGGCATGCTCCACTTCCATGGCCTAGGGACGTGCTTTATGAGCATCCTCGTAAAGCTGTAACGCAGCCTTGGCGTCCTGCAGCGCCCGTTCAGCGGACTGGCGTCTAAGCTCAGCCACGCTTAATTGACGCTCAGAGTTTGTGAGCACAAACTCGTCGAAGGGATCATCCTATTGAAGTTGAGGATGACCCTGAGACTGCTCAGCAAATGAACCTGCAATATAAGTAGCTAAATGAGCACTAGAAGACTCAAAAGCTTTCATAGAAGAAGGAATCGTAATAAAGTGCTTAAGTTTATTACCTGAGGCTTAAACGGCATCCGAATGATTGCCATCCAAATTCTCTGAGTGTTCAAGATGAACAACCTCAGGTTCATTTTGAGTAGGAGGAGCAGGAGTATCTGCGGGTGAAGAAGATGTAGTTATAGGAGATGGTGTATTAAAAAGTTGAGGGAGGGTAAGGTAATATTTCTTACCAGCAGCAGCTCCCTTGCCCTTTTTCTTTAACGCCATGGTCTTGGCGCGTTTGGGTTGTGGTGGTGGTGAGGATCCAGATGGAGGGGGACGCTTTTGAAGTGTCGAAGTGGTTGCAGCTGGGGTAGTCAGTAAGGGATTAGCTACGGACATAGCATGCAAAGAATGGGAAGAAGATGGTTTGGAAGAGATGAAAGAAAACATACCTTCGACTAGAGGGGAGGCAGGTGTTTCTTCAGTCTCCTGCTGTGGTTCATTAGGAAGAACCAAGACAACAGAGAGTGGGACGTCGTCACGATGAGGGAGCACCTGATCAAGGAACTTAGGCCCTATGGCGTAGTTGTTGAACGTCCCTTCAGTGGGGTAATCTGCCTTCATGTGTAGGGCCAGGATGGCAGAGAAGAAGCGGGTGAAGGGGACGTTGACCACTCGCTTGGGAGCCTTGATTTTGTTCACCATATCGTCCTAGATGTGGCGAACGTAGTTGAATTTCCGCCTCTTGAGAGCGGAAAACACCATGTTCTGAATGGTGGTGGGGAATTGCTCGGTGCTGCCTGTCTTGCTTGTCAGACAGAGACCGAATGTGTTCATATATAGTAGAACGTAGCATTCAGTCCTGTCTTTAGGACAGTGGCAGAGGACTTGGAGATGACGCCATCCTTTTCAGGCCATCTGTAGCCTATGTTGTCCAGGAAGGCAATGATATCATCCTTGGACGGAGGTGGAGGATATTTCTTCTTTCCCGGGATTTGGAGGACGTTGCGGACAGTCCCAATCCCGAAGGTGACGATCTCATCGTTGATCTGGAATTTGATCACCTCCTGTAGCTTGCCATTAGAGTTCCTCTCCTGAGCCACGGTGGCAGTGGACCACAATTGTAGAAGCAGTGGTTTGTTGGGCTTGGGATTGATTGTGAAAGCAGTCTTCAGTGGACTGGTTAGGAGAAAATCCTTGGCCGGCTGAAGGTATTGTTTGCCTTCAAGAAGTTCAAAGAGGCCTACCAAATTGTTTGGCTTGAACTGAAGGTCATGTTGAGGCGTGACCACAGGGATGCTTCCTGAGGTAGTCAGAAGGGTGGTGGCTTCAGCATTTAGTTGAGCTTCCAGAGAAGCACTTGAGGTAGCAGCCATTCTGTAAACACCAAAAGATTTAACATATGTGGATGATTAAAGAATCCAAAATATGTATCTTTTCTTCACTTTTCAATGAACAACAAAAAAAATGTTCATAAAAGTGGTGAAATCCTTTTTACTTAGGAATAGATTAGATACCAAAAAATCACAAAAAGAATGTGTTTTGATAGTAAAGAGAACTTCTATTTTGATGAAATATATCAAAATAGTAGTTGGATGGTTTTTCTTAAAAGAAACAAGAAAAAGCATATAAACAGTTTTAACAAAAATCATTGAAGATTTTCGGTAAACCTAAGATCAAACGAAGTGATCTTAGGGTTTTGGAAAAACGTTTATCACAATAAGTTGTATTAGAGGAAGAAGATAAACTTAAAATGTTGAAAGAACATAAATTTAAACACTTACGACGATTCTTGGTGAAGAATGTAGTGTGTGTTCTTGGTGTTCTTGGTGAAACAGATGAGATAGAGATTTTTTCTTGCTTATAAATTCTTTTGGATATTTAGAGAGTGTAAAGAGTGAAAAAAGTACGAGTGAGGTTTTTATACCTCGTGGGTAGAGAGAGAAAATGGATGAGAGGGAAAAGAGCAGCTAATTTCAAACGTAATAATGAAAAAAGAGGTTCTATGTGCGTTCACGCGCCTGACACACGTAGTGGGGAACAGGAAACGTCCCATTACGTGTCTGGCAAGATGAAAGGTTTGTTTTATTCTAAAAACCACCCTTTTAGGGGATAATTCCAATTTGGTGAAAGATGAAATCTCTTGGAATTAGAGTACTTATCAGATAAGTACTGTTTTAAGAAATCCTCTTATCACATTTAATGCAATAAGGTTTCAAAGTCAGGAATACTTACCTGAGAATCATCAGTATTCGGATATTTGAACATAGATTTTGTAAGTACTGAATAGAGTTATCTCCTGATAAACGTATTCGTCAGGAGTTGTTAGATATATGTCCTGACAACGTTATGTCCTGACAAACTTCATTCGTCATGATTTAACATCCCAGTTCACTAATGAGCATATTAAAGCGTGTTACATCCAGTGGTTTGGTAAAAAGATCAGCAAGCTGATATTCAGTAGGAACAAAATGGAGTTCAATATCACCATTCATCACGTGATCCCTGATGAAGTGATATCTCACTTCAATTTGCTTTGTCTTGGAGTGTAAGACAAGATTATTTGCAATGGCGATTGCTGAAGTGTTGTCACAGTATATGAGAATTTTGGAAAGTTGTATGTCATAGTCCTGAAGTTGATTTCTCAGCCACATGACCTAGGCACAACAAATTCCAGCTGAAACATATTCAGCTTCAGCAGTTGATGTGGACACAGAATTATGTTTCTTGCTAGTCCAACTCACCAACTTTCCGCCTAGCAGGTGACACCCACCAGTGGTACTTTTCCTGTCGATCTAACATACAGCAAAGTCACTATCAGAATAAGCCGTTAGATCGAACCCTGAGTCTTTGGAGTACCAAAGACCCAGATTAGGAGTTCCCTTCAGATATCAGAAAATCCACTTTACAGCAGTCAGATGGGATTCTTTGGGTTCAACCTGATAACGAGCACATAAACATGTAGAATACATGATATCAGGACGACTCACTGTAAGATACAGCAGTGAGCCGATCATTCCTATATAAAGAGTCACATCAACAGGTTTCCCTTTGGAATCCTTGTCAAGTGATAGAGGAGGTGCCATTGGAGTCTTCATCGGTATACATGATGTGAGATCAAATTTCTTCAGCATATCGAGTACATATTTTCCTTGGTTGATAAAGATTCCCTTTTCAGATTGCTTGATCTGAAGTCCTAAAAAGTATGTTAGCTCACCCATTTTATATTCTGTTTTCATGAGTACCTCAAACTTTTCGCTGAGTTTGGGATTGGTTGATCCAAAGATAATGTCATCGACATATATCTGAACAAGAAGGATATGCTTGGGATATTTCTTAAGAAATAGAGTGCTATCGATCTTACCACGTTCGAAACCTTTAGAGAGAGAAAAGGTCGACAGGGTATCATACCAGGCACGAGGAGCCTGTTTTAACCCATAGAGAGCCTTGTTTAATTTATACACGTGATCAGGGAACTTAGGGTCAACAAAACCAGGAGGCTGAGCCACATAGACTTCTTCATTTAGTTTTTCATTCAAAAAGGCATTTTTAATGTCCATTTGAAAAACTTTGAAGTGCATATGTGCTGTAAAGGCCAAGAATAGTCGAATTGCTTCGAGCCTAGCCACAGGAGCAAAAGTTTCATCGTAATCAATGCCATTTTTCCTGCCTGTATCCCTGAGCAACAAGACGAGCCTTGTTTCGAATAATAGTACCAACTTCATCAAGTTTATTTCTGAAGATCCATTTGGATCCAATGCTGGTACGTTTTCGAGGCCTAGGGACGAGAAGCGAGACATTCTTTTTGATGAACTCTGCTAGCTCTTCCTACATGGCTGAGACCCAGGCAGGATCACACAAGGCATCATCTATTTCTTTAGGTTCATTTTCAGAGATGAAATTAATATAAAGACAGATGTTACCAGATTGACGTCGAGTTTTAACACCAGAGGAAGGATTTCCATGGACCTGATCAATTGGATGATCCTTAGTCCATCGAAGAGCAGGTGGTTGATACACCTGTCCTGAAGTGGAAGCTTCGTTTAACGATGGATCAGGAAGAAGATCTGTAATAGCAGGAGCAGGTTCACTAACAGTGGTTTGAGATAAGTCTTCACTGCTAGTGGGTTGATCAGGTTCAGGTGAGATTTAAGTAATGGGGGTGGCATTTATTACAGGAGGTATGGTTATTTGAGAGGGTGGAGGAGGAGTTTCTTCAAAATCGTCAGGAAGGTCTTGAGGAGATGGATCAGCAAAGGGAATATCAGGGACTTGAAAGAAAGAGTCAGCCCACAGATTTATTTCAGAATTGTCTTAAGGGTGAGGAAAGGTAGGACCTGATTCATCAAATCGAACATGAATCGTTTCTTCTATTCTTTGTCTTCGTTTGTTGAACACACGGTATGTTTTGGAGATAGAGGAGTATCCAAGGAAGATTCCATCATCCGACTTGGAATCGAACTTTCCAACGTTATCTTTGTTGTTCAGAATGTAGCATACACAACTAAAGATATGGAGATGTTCGATTGAAGGTTTTCTGTTACGAAAATGTTCGTAAGCGGTCCTCCTGAAGTGCTTGATTATTAGGGATCTGTTCTGGGTATACCAAGCAGTATTAACGGCTTCAGCCCAGAATTGAGTGGCAAGGTTGGCTTCACTCAACATCGATCGTGCAGCTTCAATCAGGGTTTTATTTCGTTGTTCAGCAACACCGTTTTGCTGAGGTGTTCTTACAAAGGAGAAGTTCTGGGAGATACCTTTCTTATGAAAAAAGCTTTCCAGGGTACTTTTCTTGAACTCAGTACCATGATCACTACTGATGGATCGAACAGAAAGGTTGTTGAGCTTTTCCATCTTCCTGACGAACAGGATGATTTCTTCAGGAGCATCACTCTTGGATCGAAGAAAGAATACCCATGTATATATGGAATATTCATCAACAATTACCAGAGTGTATTTCTTTCCAGCAATGGATTGGACATTAACAGGTCCAAAAAGATCCATGTGGAGAAGTTGAAGAGGAGAACTGATGGAGGAAATCTGCTTGGACTTGAAGCTAGCCCTGGTCTGTTTTCCTTTTTCACATGCTGAACAAAGAGATACCTTTGTATAGCGAAAGTCAGGAAGACCAGTAACAAGATTGTTGATGCAAAGTTGATTCAACGTCTTCAAGTTGAGATGAGAGAGACGCTTGTGCCAGAGCCAATTTGTACCAGTAGAAGCACGTGATACAAAACATAAGTTGTCAGTGGAAGTATTCATGTTAATGATGTAGATATCAGCTTGTCTAACACCAGTGAGAATAACTTCCTTGCATCTGTTCTTGACTTTGCACTTTTTCTTCGAAAAGGAGACTTTGTGATTCTTGTCACATACTTGACTGATGCTAAGAAGATTACGCATCAGGCCTTTAACATAAGCAACTCTTTTAAATGTAGTTACTCCGTTGGTCAGGGTGCCATACCCTCGGGTTTGGCCTCTACCGTTTCCACCAAAGGTCACTGAAGGACCTCTTTCATCACGATAGTCAGAGAGGACAGATTTTGAACCAGTCATATGTCATGAGCATCCAGTGTCCAGGTACTAGATGCCCTTATCCTGTAAGATTTAGAGTTTAAGTTTTTCTTGGTACCCATAGGACAATGGATCCAGAGTTATCAGTAGGTATGGTGGAGTCAGTGACAGCCTTAACTGAATTGTCAGTTTTCATGGCTGGAGTCTTGACTGAAGAAACAGTCTTGACAACCTTCTTTCCTTTAACTGTTTTACCAGTCTTAGGATTTTTCTTTACCTTGGCTGATTTTTCAGCTTTGGTAACATCAGGACACTTACTCGCAATATGGTCATTTAATCCACAGTGATAACATTTGCGATACTGAAAGCGTTTAGTGGGGTCCAGGAAGTCTTTGAACTTCAGATGAGCAAGACCAGTACCAAGTATACCTTTAGCATTAGACAGAGGAGGAATAGATTTCTTCTCCTTAGTCTTTTGCTTTAGGTCAATCTTCTGTCTAGGAGTACGATTTTGAGAAAAGGATTTTGTTCCTGAGACTGAAGGTCCACCGCCTAGAACTTTGTTATTCTTAGGCTTAGGGTTCTTGGCCTTTGAAGGTGGAACAGTTTTGGATTTTTCATCAACTGCTTTCTTTTTGCTGTTCGGAGCACCTTCAGTGTGTGTGTTAGAGGAAGATGAAGGGATGTTTTCAGGGGCATTAGGATCAGGGATAAAAGAAACAAACATTCCAAATTTAAGCATGGAACGATTAGGCCTTGGACATCTACGAGTGAATCCAAGACCCTTTTTGTTTTTGACATTTCTCCCAGAGGCGTCACTCCATCCTTTGATGGTGACTTTTTCAGCATTAAGTTCAGCCAAGGCTCTTTCTTTAGCAGCAAGAGCCTTTTCTCTTTTAATACAGAGAGTTTGATTTACAGAGACCTGATCCTTGTAGTTTTCTTCCAGAATGGTAAGCTGCTTTATCTTTTTTTGACACTCTTTGAGTTGATCACGAAAATCAATGTTCATTTTCTCAGCAGAGTCTTACCATTCAAGGCTTTGTAAATATCAAGGGTTAGTAAGTCTAATTGAGTTAGACTTTCGAGAGGAACAATAGGAGTAGGTACCTGACTGGGAGATTCAGTCGCAGAGGTGGAAGCTTCAGGAGCTTGTGAAGGAGCCTCTTCAGGGACCTCTTCTATCATAGCCATAAGAGCTAAGTTAGGTTCCTCAAGAATGGCCATCAGTGCCACTTGAGCAGTATCTTCCTCATCTGATGACTCGTCAGAGGAGACATCAGCCCAATCGCAATCTTCAGCAATGAGACCTTTACCTTTGCGTCGAGACTTCATTTTCTTGTATTTTTCTTTCAGCCTTTGGTATTTGGGCTTTTTGGAGGAAGATTTGGCAGAAGAAGACGCAAACTGATTTTTCTTGTACCTGCAATCATTAGCAAAGTGTCCTTTGCCCTGACAATTCTAGCAGGTAGCAGTAGTCTTATCAACAATTTCTGTTTTAGGCTTGTCAGTCAGAGTAAGAGGTTTCCTTCTTTGGAAGTTTCCCTTTTTGGCAAACTTTTTAAAGGAACGAGTTAATAAAGCAAGAGATTCATTAAAATCAGGATCTGATTCTGAAAGGCCAGAATCAGAAGATTCTAGTTCAGTGATGGTGACAGAAGAAGGGGTAGCAATAGCAGGAACTAAGTCAGAGACCAAGGCAAGAGTAATGCTCTTGGAATCTTTAGTATCTCTTATGAGATTCTTTTTTAGTTTCTTCTGTTGCTCACGGTTTAGAAGAATACCGTACAACTCACTTAGTGTGACTGTCTTTATGTCTTTGGACATAGTTAAGCAGGTGGTGTATATTTCCCATTGTTCAGGAAGAGCTTCTGTTGTTCCAGATTCAAGCTCTAATCAACATGCAAATAGGTAGAGAATGATTTGAAAGCCATATGTCATTGATTCTTGGAGAATTGAATACACACACTAAACACACCAAGAACACACACACTTAAGAACTTGGCTTCTCTCAATCACTCTCAATTCACAATGATACGTATGCATGTCACACATTCTACATGACATCACAAGGGTATTTATACCCAAACAATCAAACCCTCAAGGTTTACAAGAATTACACAAACTACCCTAACTATTACAAAGTATTACAAAGTAACTATAAAGCAACTAAAACATTAATCAAACTTTGACCTTGAGTCTTGACTTTGACTTTGCCTTTAACATCACTTTAAGCACCAACTTGTGATCTCGGATACAATCCGATTTTGCACCCAACAATCTCCCCCTTTGGATTCGAGATCACAAAAAGAATTAGGCAAACGTCTTCAAGAAAGCATCAACACTTTAAGCATCAACGATAAGCTTCCTTGAACGATAAGCTTCCGTAATAATCTTCACGAATCATCCAAATCTTCATGAAGCTTTAACAATCTCTAAACGAGAAGCTTTAACGAATCGAGATATCTTCAATTAATCATCAAACTCCAAACATCTCTCGCAAACATCTCTTGTCATATCTCGTAATCTTCTCTTTGATTTGACATTTCGGAACCATCTCCTCAAATTATCTTCAAAAAGAACATTTCTAAACCATCTCCCCCTTTTTGATGAAATATGAAATAATCATCAAAACTCTAGAAATGTATGATCAGATAAATCGTCATGTAAAGATACAAACATGTGAACAAACCACCAAGGAAATCAAAAACCATCTCACATAACCATCTCCTCCTTGTTACTCCAGAATTCCCTTTTTTTACTCCAAAGAAATACCGTCAATTCCATAAAGTAATCCGAATCTTTTCAAATTCAGATTTAAGTGGGAAAATCCTGAAATAACACATGAATCAGTTGGAATGCCTGTGAGAAGCACAAAGCAACTCAGTGCAACAAATGCACTATATAAGGAGCTTTAGTGATGATCACTCCCAGGGCTTCCGTTCAATCATCGCAAACACTAAAAGTATTCCTATGAACGTTCCGACAAAGAAACAAATTCCTTGTGTGTATTTGTGATGAAAGAAAATAGCATCAAGTGCTTTCATAAGGCTCAAAATGTGAAAACATTTCACGACTCGATGTGTAGAAATGAAGTTCGAAGGCAGGGCAGCTTCCTTCTGTTTCAATATCGATTTTCCAAATGAAAACCTGATAGATTATGTGCTGCGTCCCCGTGATGAAATGAAACATCTCCTTGTTAAGAAGGAAATGAGTAGCTAGTGGGGTAAAAACGAGAGTCGGCATTGGGCTTTGCCTTATTTCAATATCGGTCACCAAAGAGCGTAAACCAATAGATGATGTGGTTGCCCGGCTTAGAAAAGGTTGGTGCAGAGTTTTATGTTTCTTTTAACTCTGTTCTCACACCCTCCAATTCTTTTAAGCATCCTCACTTCTAACCAATCTCTCTTTTTACATTTTTCCGCTCAATCACTATGAGAATAACTCGACCACCTGAGTTATCTCCCCCACTCTTTGATGTAGACCCCTCACTCATTTCTCAAGGATAACTTCTTGGGTAGGATTGCCGGCTCTGGAAATCCATAGAAGTTCTGTTAAGCTCACACATCCCATGAAATAAGTTTCCTAAACATGATAGTACAATGATTCATCGGGCGAATCAATGAGCCAATATGAAACATGCTCGAACAAATAGATAGTAACAATATATGAAATGAAGAACATGAATAATATAAACTTGTTTGAGAAAACTGATTCATCGTATGATGTGAGATATGTTCGTGAAAAGCTTTGGTGTACACAAAATGAATGAATGTTATCTATACGATCAAGATATAGATATAGCAATGAAGAACGTTTCTGATCAAATAAACGATGAAGTACAAATAGGAAGATATCGAGCGAGCGTATTACCACCGAATAATATGAGCATATAGAGACGTGGTAATAACAAGACAAAAGAAGCGAAACCGGTGTGTATGAATACTTGAAAAGTATATGAAAAGATAATACGCAAGTATTAATCTTTGGAAACACACGGTTAGAAAATATCCGTCAACTCATCATGATATGAAAACATTTAAAATCACACTTCTAATTCGAAAAATCTGAGAATCTAGAAGTGAGTTTGAACATTTAAAAATAATTTTCATATCTGAAAGTTGTTCATCTTTCAAATATGTAAGCATTAAAGCATATTATAACACTCCCCCTAAAAACAATATCTCTTTTATATACTCCCCCTCAAATGGATAATCAAACATTGACTTAAAATTCTCCATCAAAGTAAGAATAATACCTTGAGAACCATTGAAGACCGGGTATTGAACTGATTTATTCAAGAGCCACTTGCACATTGAGGAACGGGTCCTAAACTGATTTATTTAGGAACCACTTGTTCATTGAAGAACGGGTTCTGAACTGTTGTATTCAGAAGCCACACGATTGCAGAAACTCCCCCTTGAATAATGCATTAAAGATATGGGGACCTGCAAAAACAAAATCATACAGATTTTGGTATCCACTTAAAAGTGGATCCTCTTTTGTTAAAAGAAGTTGGTTTATAGTTTGGAATACTGTAAGTACCATACCAACTTTCTGACGATTCTTTTCGAACAAAATTATTTGTTCCACATTTAGAACAACATATTTTCTTTTGAGAGAATCTGATCAAATGATTTACAGAATAAATTGGGTCAGATTTAACAAAAGATTTAGCTTTAAAAACATTGTTCTTTTGAACATTTTGTTTGGGAACAAATAACTTTGGTTTATGTACCTTTGGTGTAGATCCTTTAACTTTCCAAACAAACTTACCTTTCTTAGAATGATTCTTACCCGAACCGTCAATCTGAGAATCATAGAAAAGATTAGAAGTACGAATCTGATTCTTTGGAGTGAAACAATTTGTTGAAGAAACATCTGCATGAAGAGAACTTGGAGCAGTTTTGAATGAACACATAGAATCAGCATAATCAACATATGGTGATTGTACTATAACATCGGGACTCTTTGGTTCATTCAAATTAACTTTAAAAACAATATCTTCAAGATCTTTCACCATTGCAGATAAAAGATTCTTTTCTTCAACTGTTTCATCAAGTTTCTTTTTCAGATTAGAACTTATAATCTGTTCTTTCATGATATCAGAAGACAATTCAGATAATCTTAATGTAAGCTTCCTTACTTCTGTCTCAAAAACCCTCTTTTCCTCTTCAAAATCATTTTTCTCAAAGGTTGGTTTCTTTAGTTCAGCAATCAATTGCTCAAAACCTTTTATCTCATTCTTTAAAAGTTGTTCTTTTCTTTTAAAAGCACTTCTTTCATCCGAAAGTTGTACTTCTAAATTAGCAATCTTTTTCCTAAACAGAACACTCTTTTCTTCAAAAGATTTTCTTTCTTTTTCAAAACCTTTACTCTCTTCCTCAAACTCAAACTCAACACATCTATCTTTTTCAACACGAACATTCTTTTTCTTCAAACCTTTCTTCTTACTTTCAAAAACATTCTTCTTTTTCTCAAAATCTTTTCTTTCATTCACAATCTGTCTCTCTAAATCAGAAATCTTCTTCGAAAGTTTATCACTTTTCAACTCAAAAGATTTTCTCTCTTTCTCAAAAACCTTTCTTTCTTCTTCAAAAACCTTTCTTTCATCTTGTAACATCTTTTCAATCTTAACCAACTCACTATCCACAATATTCTTCTTGTTGGTACAAGAATCGGTACAAGATTCAAGAGAATCAAAAACATTCATTCCATCATAAGAGTTGGAATCATCATCATCATAACAACAATTAACATAACATGTTGATTCAGAAAACTCTTTGAAAATCTTGTTTTCTTTTTGCTCATCAAATACTGATATCTTCAAAGAAAGTTCACCAATCTTAGCTTCAAAAGCTTGTCTTTCTTTCTCAAAGTTACTTCTCTCGATGATCACGATTTTCTCAAAATCATTTACTTGGTTTGAAAGTTCTATCACTCTCGAATGAGAAGATATAAGTTTGTTTTCAAAGACTTTCTTATCTCTTCTAACTCATGAACTTTCTTTTGCAAACATTCATTTTCTTTCCTCAAAGAAGTTACAAGTTTTAGGTTTTGAGCATTTCCAAAAGAATGTTTTAACAATTCATCATGCTCATTTTGTAAATCAATTTTCAAACTTGTAGTTAAACTTCTTTCATTAGAAAGTGACTCTTCAAGATCAGTAACTTTAATAAGAAGATCAGCCTTTTCAGCATTTGATATAGATAAAGTTTTCTGAAGCTCAGTTATCTGTTTTGACAATTCTGAATTCTCCGATTCTTGCCCTTTTTCACTCTGTATTAACTTCTCTAAATCCACAATCTTCATTTCTAACAAAGATTTGTCAGAACTCAACTTTAAATTTTCCTGGTTTAGCTCAAAGACACGATGACTGTATGTCATATAATTCTTCCATAATGTATGATAGTCAACAGGCTCTGTCATCTCGACTAATCAACAATAGAACTTGAAAATGATCGTTAATTCACTGAAACTGGTAGATTTCTTCTGAACTGTTGGAGGTATGCAAAACGGAACACTTCTTTTGATCAAAGATAAGGTTAGTGACAAAAGTCAAAAAGTCAACAGAAAAGTCAACCGGTGAATAGTGAAATCCCGAGAAAAAATATTTTTCAAAAATTTGAAAGTTGATTTTGACCGCGAAATTGAAATCTTAGTCCAAAAATACAACCTCCCGGAAATCACCAAAATCTCGGAAAAACCGGCATTTTTCGGGAAAAAATGACCTTCTTAAAAATGACTGAACTTTTTCACCGTAGAATCAGATAAGAAGTCAAAAAATGACCTTTTTTTTTTTTTTTTTTTTTTTTTTTTTTTTTTTTTTTTTTTTTTTTTTTTTTTTTTTTTTTTTTTTTTTGCTTAAACTAATCCGATTCGGAAAACACTATATTCCGATTCGGATTTTTCAATTTTCCGAATCGGAAAAGGTAGTTTTCCGAATCGGAAAAGATAAACTTGAAAGAGTTCCGAGAAAAATTCGAGTTGGTATTTGGACAATTTCCGAATCGGAAAATGATGTTTTCCGAGTCGGAATTTGACTAATACCAAGTCGGAAAATGAGTAAAACTACCTTCGAACAAAATTTCCGAATCCAAAAATTTTCCGATTCGGAAAACTTCAAAATTCCGATTCGGAAAACTTGTATTTTCCGATTCGGAATTTATGAATATTCCAATTCGGAAAATATGAACACCAGTTCGGAAAAACGAGGAAAAACCGAGCAGAAGGTAAAAAAAACTCAAAAATTACTGCTCAAATCACCAAATTTTGACTCAAAATCACTCACATACACAGTAAAAACATCATTTTAACCACAATCAATCAATTTTACACACAAACAATGATCAAAAGATGAAAATCAAACCTCAAAACTCCATTTTTGAAAAAACATAAAAAAGCTCAAGAAATCATACCAATTTCAACGAATTTCCAGCTCTGATACCACTTGTTGTTCCAGATTCAAGCTCTAATCAACATGCAAATAGGTAGAGAATGATTTGAAAGCCATATGTCATTGATTCTTGGAGAATTGAATACACACACTAAACACACCAAGAACACACACACTTAAGAACTTGGCTTCTCTCAATCACTCTCAATTCACAATGATACGTATGCATGTCACACATTCTACATGACATCACAAGGGTATTTATACCCAAACAATCAAACCCTCAAGGTTTACAAGAATTACACAAACTACCCTAACTATTACAAAGTATTACAAAGTAACTATAAAGCAACTAAAACATTAATCAAACTTTGACCTTGAGTCTTGACTTTGACTTTGCCTTTAACATCACTTTAAGCACCAACTTGTGATCTCGGATACAATCCGATTTTGCACCCAACAGCTTCCATGAGCTTGGTAATTACCTCAGAGTTAGGATAGACAGTACCTATAGTCTTTAGATCAATCAGGAGACAGTTGAATCTCTGATGTATCTGGGAAAGAGTTTCATCCTTCTGATGAATGAATCTTTCATACTGACGAACCAAGAAGATCTTTCTTGATTCCATGAGAACTGCAGTACCTTCGTATTGAACATAAAGTGTGTTCCATATTTCCTTAGCAGAACGAAGATGACATACAGAATGGAATATGTCATCAGGGAGTGACATGGCAATGAGAGACCTAGCCTTAGTGTCAATATTGACAAGGCGTCTTTCTTCATCATTCCAGTCAGTCACAGGCTTCACCAGTTCCCTTGCGGGTGTAGCAGGTTGGCCGTTGGCAGCAGGGACAGCATGGACAGTTTGTGTGGGCACATGTCGTCCATTTTCCAAGAAGTAGGGAATTTGGGGATCAGAACCGGATAGAAAAAGTTCCATCTTGGTTTTCCAAAGAGCAAAGTTGTCTTTGTTAAACCTTGGAGGTTTTCCAGAAGAGCCGGTATCAAAGTAGTTATCCTTAGCTTGAAGAGCCATGGATTAGAGAGAAAGAGGATCACAAGATTTTTCTTAAAAAGAAGAGAGCTTGAATCTGCTCTGATACCACTTGTTGGTCCCAAGGGGTGACCTTCAAGTAAGGATAGTGTATGGGATTATAGAAAGGGGGTTGAATATAATCACACCAAATTTCACTTTTAAATTCTATGTTGTATTAACACTTTGAATTTACAGATTGTTGCGGAAATAGAAAAGACACAAGTCTAAACTAAAAAATCTAAGTTTCTTTCACTATGCACTAGAGTGAGAAGACTAGAAAAGAAAAGAGATAGATGGAGAAAGAAAGAAAGGATTTGGGTTATAAGATAGGTGTAGAAGAGGTATGGAGAACCTTTCTTCAAGTCCTATTTATACCCAATGCATTAAATGAATGCAGACTCAATTTTGTGTACGTGTCACACTTCAAGTGGTCATAAGTACTATTTACTATAAACAATGTCTTTTGCATGGTATACAAAAGAGAGCTTATATAAACAGTTGCCTTGAGGTCTGATAAGTACGGAGGGAATAGAAAAGAGACTGTCCTTATGTGCTTTTTGTGTTAGTAAAGACGGATAATCCTTTTGTGCGTTAGATTAAGACATTACACTAATCCTTCAGGATCAGGATACTGATCAGTGAGGAATGCCCTGATACTGATGTTGATCAGGGGTCACTGTATCCTGATGAGTCTTCAGGATGTCATACGAAATTGAGCAGCCCGCTATCACTGAGTTCCGTCTTCAGATCACGAGCACGCTGTTTCTCTCATCAGCTAATTTTTTGACTTCGCTGATGGTTCTTGAGTATGATCTTAATGTCTTCAAGAGGTCTTCACTTTGATGATCAGGATCAGTAGACTCCAGAACAGACTCGTTCATCTCCTGATCCTGATCCTGATCCTGATGATTATGAATACAAGTTACAACATTTTTAACATGGAATAATACTGAACAATCTCAGTGATATTTCCTCAAGCTATAACTATAAGCAAAGACCTATTCACTAAGTAAAGTAACAGGATCATTATCATTTCTTAATCAGGTCTTAGAAGAGCTGGATCAACAATTACTGATTGAGTTTTTCAAGTTTTTGTTGCATTAATCCTTAGTCACTTAAATATATCATTTATCCTACCGTAACCCTTAGCCTAACGTTACAACCCTAAAGTCTTCTTGACGGTTGACAACTTCTTAGTGGTGGAGATTTGATTTGGTGACAAGTTTATGCATGCGGGAATCAGTTGAGTAAGTGGTGTGATCACTATACATACACTTTTACCCTTTGAGAGATACACTTCATATTGTTAGTAACTATGTGCAGAAGTTGAAAAACTAGTGATTACACATCCAATGTTACAAGACACATGAGGGTCACACCTGTGAGGACCTATAAATCGAATAAGTTAAATAAACCCAGAAATGGAGAGATTGGATTTATAATAGTTAATTATAAATCAGTTGGGTAATTTCAGCCAGAATTCCCAAAGTTAAAGGGTTATTAATTAGTATATAAATTATATATTTATTAGATAAAATAAATATGTAATAGATAAATAAATTAATTAATAAATATTATCCAAATTTAAAAGGGATAATTCTTTTCTTTAGGAGGAAGAAAAGAGAGTTGGACAATAATAAGGAAGCTTAATATATGGAAACTGTTCCATATAAATAAGCCTTATTGGCTTTAGATTATTATTGAGAATCAATTCGATTACCAGTTTACTGAAAACTCTCTCTCTCCCTCTCTCCCAAAAACCGGCGCACCCTCTCTCTCTCTCTAACCAGTTTGGTTTTTTTTCTGGTTGATTCGGGATTTCGTTCTGCTAGAGGAACGTTCGTTTGGTCGATCACCGGTGGATCAATTTCAAGCATTCCAGGTAATTTTTCTTAACCTTATCAAACTGATAAAACGAAAGATCTGTGGAAATTTAGGGTTTTATTTCCAAATCGCTTCCGCACTTAAAGGAATCTGTATGTATTCGGTTTTATAAATCTTTGATGAAGATTGGTCATTAGGTTTATATGTTTTCTCAAATCAGGTTAGGTTTGAGACTTACAAAGATCCTCGTGTCAGTTTGATGCGAGGGATCCCACAAAAATCCAAGAGTGGTATCAGAGTCACAGTTCTCATTCGTTTTATGTATCAATCTATAGATCCGTTAAATTAAAATTGTTTCTTGCGAACCAGTCTTTGTTTATAAAAATTTGATTTTTATCTAAGATACAAATTTTGTTTTATTGTTTAATCGTACAAAAAGAAAAACCGATCTCACCGGCGGCAAACCGAGACCACCGAAGCATCACCACCAGATCGGTGGTGGCTGTAGTCGTCGGCAACCAATGCTGCATCACCAGATCGGTGATGACAGCCGGGCCTCGATCGAAAGATTGTGGCACACCGTCGTCGCCGGCCGAAAGCAACGGTGAAGATGGTCGCATGGTGGCCATGCCACACCCACACGGCAGTTGGCCGTGATTGGTTCATCGACAGCGAAATCGCCGGCCGCACCACACCGGTGGTTGCGGCGGCGGCTGCTGTTTGCTATGATCGCCGGCCGCACCGCACCTAGCGGTGGCGGCACTCGGCTACCGTCGTTCGACCGACCGCACCACAGAGTGATGGTGGCGGCATCGGTTGTGGAAATCACCAATCACAGCGGTGATTGAAACCGGAAAACAAACAACCGCCAGAGATGGTGGCGACGTCGCCGTTGCTGCTGTCGTCGGTTGGCGGGGGCAAACCCACCACATATTGGTGGTGGTGCTCACGATCGCCGCTGTCAATTAGGCGGTGGCGGTGATGTTTGTTTTGTTCACTGATGGTAACCACAGCTGCACCCCAGATGGTGGTGGTGGCAATGGCTATGTTTTCGATCACTGACTGCAACCACCAAAAGCCACCTTGGTGGCGGTGGTGTGCGGTGACCGCCGCTGGCTGCCCTCACGGCCGTGCCTAGCGGCAGTGGTGACTGATTTTGGTGATGGTGGTGGCGAGCCGTGGCGGCCTCTGGCTGCCTCACGGTCGTGCCAAGCGGCAGTGGTGGCTGTTTTTGGTGTTTAAGATCACCACCACCAGAAGCCATCACGATGGCAGTGGTGGGACGGTGACGGTGGCTCGCGCCGCGAGCGGCGGCGGTGGTTACGAATGTCGCGCCGCGAGCGGTGTTGACGAGCACTGGGTCGTGCCGCGAACTGTAGTGACGGGAATGATTAGCGGCCGTTTGCTACTAATGTTACCGAGCAGTGATTGGTAAGAGATGCGGACCAATTACTCTAAACCAAACAATAGCCTAAGTTTTTCGACCCAGGTTGTTTTTCGATCAAATCACTAAACCCTATCAGACCCAAAATTGCCATTTTTGGTATTGGGCCCAAAGCCCAGTTTTTGGACCAGGTTTATGGCCCAGAAGGGATTTGTTATTTTTGGTCTATTTTGAGAAAATTTTTGGTTAAATTACGAACCAATTATTTTGACCCGTTTGATCAATCTGGCTTGATACGTTTTTGGGATAAAGTTAATATTTTAAAGAAAAGCAAGTTTTATAAAATTGATTTATAGTTTATAAATCTTAATATTTTATAAACGTTTTCACAACAAAATATTAAATTTAGATTTATAAAACAGTTTGTTTTTATCAGTTGAAACCGGGTTTTTGAGACGAAATTTTTAACGGATCTAGGCTTGTTTATAGCTTTATCATGTTGCGTGATTTATGCTCCTTTTTAAATGCGTGGCTGCTTGTATATATATATATATATATATATTTGTTTGTGTATATATCTATTATAGGGCTTGCCAACTTAGGTCCTTTGGATATTTTCTAGGGAGGCCTGCGTGCCGTTTGCAACCCAATTTTGTAATAATGACCATAGGATAATTATTTTATTTTATTTTGGACTTCCATCGAAAATGCCGAAGGCCAGTGGGAGCTACACGAGAAAAGCTAGGCCTTTCTTTTTCTGGAGTTCTGACAAAGACACTGAAGCAAGTGGGAGATACGCAAGGTCTTAGAAGTCCTTTAGTTAAATAGGTCATTATTGGTCCTTAGTTATAAAGTTGGCAAACCTATAATTAGTCTTTTTAAATTGCGTGGTTGTTATTATTAACTGTATGGTTGATTATTTACTCGTGATAATTGATAGTTATATATTTATCAAACATGTTTTAAATAAGAGAGTTTTAAAACAGTTTTAAATAATCACAAGAATGAATAGGTTTTAAAATAAAAAAATCACCAATTTTTTTAAACCTTTTAAAACGGTAGATTTTAGTTAAAACCTGTAAATTGTAAACAGATTGTTTAAAGGCAAGTTGACAATAACAGTTAGTTTCAGTTAACTAGCATGCTATTAAAACATCTAGTTTTATTTAAGCAAGAAAGTCGTTTAAAACAGTCAGTTTTAAAACAACGTATGTTTAAAACAGTTAGTTTGAACATCAGTTCCCTTTAAGACAATCAGTTTTTCCAAAATTACAATCTTTCAAGACACTGGACATAGAAAAAATGTTTTTCAAAATTAATTAAAAACCCCGAAAATCATAGATCAGTAGTGCAACCCATCTAGGGGAACCTCCGGCGTAAGGTACGCGGGCGTTATAAGTGAGCACACCTTAAACGTCCACGTTCAAACCGAAGCTGAGAGGGGATTACATGACTCTGCGTAATATTTCCGGGTGGTCCCGGCCAGGGTAAAGTGTCCAAGTCCCAAGATGGTGAGATCTATTTTGGTTCTGTTAAGTTCACCGGGAGGTACCGGGCCAAAAAGCACTTAGAGGGACTAAAACATGTATGGATAATTACCGTTGTCCCGAAAAGATCTAGGAGTCATGTCAGTTAGATATGATTGGTAAAAGTCCTTACCTACCGAAATAATACGTGGGCCTGATGGAGCAAGAACACATCGCGCATCAGGACGTATGAAATAAGGATCCTAGTCCAATAAATTGATCATTTTAAGGGTTTATTGATATTCATTGGAAATTAGTCTATTCACAGTTGCTAAAAACCAAAGTTTTTCAAGTGTGTATGTTTGTCCCTAATAACAATGAGAACAAGATGGAATGAAATCAAGAAGAAAAGATTGAACACACTAAGATCTCTTGATGAATGCTTTAATGGAAAAATGTCATATTTCAATAAGTTGCACCAAAATGATATATGAAAAGCATTGCTATTAAATCCTAAACCTCTCATTCTATTTATAGCCTCATAGAATGAGAGGGAATTACACAAAAGGTCCCGAAGATTAAAACTTCTCAAAAAGGGGAAAACTAATATATTAAAGTTCAACTGAAAGGAAATTACAATACTGAAATAGAAAGATAGGCTTCTGACTCTCCACAACAAAGAAGGGTCTAACAATCTTCCCCTTTGGGAAGAAGTCTGAAGGGTGGCGGTAAACTCAGAGCTAGCTCCCAATTCGACGTCTGTAGGAACTCCTCCCATTCTCCAATAATCCTAGCTCACATCCTCATTGCGGCTTCGACTAGTCGGTACATCAACCTCTCCTTCAGTTTCTTCTCAATCAAGTTCATTGCCTCCAAGACCTTATCCTTCCCGTCAATATGCTTCGACGATGGGATCTGATCTGTCAAAAGTCTACTCGTGAGCCCGTTGTACACATAGAGCAGGGTACCGTCGTAGAACTAAGCAAGCTCGCTGAATCGCATGAACTTGCGCTCCTTCTTATGTGTCACGTAGACGACCCCATGCTCTGGTATTCTGGATGGCATGTAGAGGTAGTAGGATCCAATCGCGGGCACGTGCAGGTTCGGACGAAGCAAGTTGACTTTGGGTTGGCAGCTCTCGATTGCCAACTGATAGTCCGTCACACGCGCCAGTGTGATTGCATGACGGACGTATCTCTTCAAAACTTCGAGGCCGTCGGGATAGTACTCGGGGCGGAGGATTGGGCCTTGTAGATACTTGATGAGCACGAGGAGGTCTTCGAGGTGTATCCGATCCAGATCAGCTTTAGTAAACGTCCAATTCTGCAACTCTCTAGCGGGCTGCCGGTTCCATACATTCGGACGTCGAATTCGAGGAATAACTGGTGTCCGTGTTTGTAAGGGCGAACCGTAGTTACCTTCGTGAATCGACGTCTTATCCGTTGTCGTCCGTGTGTCGTCCAGTTGCAAACCCTCTGGTGGACGTAAGCAGTTCTTCTTCTAAGCTTCTTTAGGTGTGAGATCCCAAAGTACACCTTTCGGGACCATACATGTAGCTTCTCTTGCTGAAAGATCCTGGAAAAAGATTATTCGAGGAACGGCTGGAAGATGACCGAGTGGTTCCAGTTGAGCTGGATAACTGTCGGAGCTGGAGAATCAGGAGTAGTTGTCGTGATCGTCTGTGGAGCGTCGGAAGTGGGAAAGTCGATCGTGGAGAGAAAGTTGTCGTAGTCGGTGTTTCGGAGGATGTCATCCCCTTTCAGATAAATCCGTAGGCTGTGAGCGAGCGACCGAAGAATATTCCGGGCTTCTTCCGGAATCTGGAGATCTGTGTGGTCTGTTGGTGCTACTACAGGGGGAATTACATCAACATCTGCTGTCTCAACTAGATAAGGGAAGTGTATCACCTCTTCTAGTGGGATCGACTCGTAATGCCATGACTCCATGTCAAGAGTCTCCGTATCTGATTCTTCAAAGGGAACTGTGGCAGACTCTGACGGAGCGCTCGGTGCAGCTGTGGTGGAAGCTGGAGCTGAGGAGGAACCGGAACCGGAGGCTGGAGGGAAGTCGATGCCAAGCCTTTTGGTAGCTTGCACCTCCCCCTCATGAGGACCCGGAGCCGAGTCGTCAGGGTCATCGTGCCTCCTTTTGGAAGGCTGAGCCGGAGACCGACATGCAGCCTCTAGTTCCCAAATGCGCCGCTGGAGCATCTCGATCTGTGCATCTCTCTCTCTGAGCTGGGCGGATAGACGGACGTTCTGGGTGGTGTATGAAGAGATCATCATATCATGTTCCGCCTCCGTGACATACCCAGGGATGTAGGGTAAGTTTCCCGAGGATGGAGGAGCGAGACGGAGGACATCTTCGGATTGGCGGGGAGTCGGAGTTTCGGTTATCGGGGCATCCTCCACGTGCTTGCCCTTCAACTTCCACTTGATCTCAAAGAGCTCCCGATCCTGGTCTTCTTGATGCTTCCTGGATGCCTCTAGATCTTCTCTTCTTTTACGCTCTGTCTCGGCCAAGACTTTCTTCAATGCCTCGACCCTCAAATCCCTGGCCGCATTGGCCTCCTCGAAGCTCTATACTCGTGATTGGACGACTTTAAGGATGTCGTCCGAATCCGTCGGACCTGGAAGTCCCGGTGTTACTTGGGTGGTTTTAGGGATTCCACCCGAATCCGTCAGACCTAAAAGTCTCGGCGTTGCGTGAGCATCTTTAGAGACTTTGCTCTAGTCTGTCGGACCCGTTCCCGATGTTACAACTCCCAGTGCTTCTTGAGCGCCGGTTGACGAGAAGATACCTATAGAGGTGCTCTCTCGGCTTGATTGCACCGCTGTCGTTATGTTGACCATGCTAGGACTTCTGGCATGGATCCTCGAAGGGCGTCTCCGGACGCGCCAACTACCTCCGTTCTGGCAGAGTCCTGTGGGATCTCTGCTTGTGTAACCCTCGAGCGTGTCCTAAAAATCGAAGGAATGTCAACGATCCCGGTGATTGGCTCTAGGACTCGAGAGGTGGGGAAGGGCCTCTCTTTGCTCAACACCGACCGACTCCAAATGAATGGCCAGTGGAAGTTGTGCTATTTCCCCGTGTGAAACTGAAACGACCATCTGTTGGGAGATGGTCGAGTGGCTAGTAGAGGTGTACGAATGCGCTAGTTGGCTGCTAGCGTCTTGACCAGACAACATAAGCTGCCCGGTCTCGGTGTGGGTCGCCTCTCTGTTGGTTTGACTCGGGCTGAGGGGGACTGCCGGTTCTAAGTTCCTAGGCGGCTCTTCATCTCCGACCGCTTCCTGAATTTGAGCCCAAGGCTCGTCTAGTTGGACCTCTGCATCTTCGGTCACTTTTTCAAGACCCTCTCTTTCTCCCTCATCTTCACTATCCACATCCCATCCTGAAGCCACTTCAGCTTCGCCTTCCTCGTCAAGGCGGACAGTTCGATCATCAGATGCTAGATCCCCAGCCAAAACGGGATCGTCGGACATTCTGTCGTCGTTGAACGAGGAAGTTACCTCGTCATCATCTCTCTCTTGGTCCTTCTCGCCCTTCACTGGTACGGACTCCGTGAGCTCTTCTTCGGAGCCGTAATCTACCTTTTCTGATTCGATTGCCTCGTCGTCGTCCTCAGGGCGGTCAGACGGAGTGTGATCAGAAGAATCATGACCGTCAGAGTCGTCGCCGGAAGGATCGCCTGAAGGTTCACCCGGTTGGTGAGGAGCCGCGTCCGCATGAGGTGGCGAGGGGAAGTGTGCTTGTTCTTGTAGGGAAGCTTCCACTTCCTCATCCACTTGACCTGTGTGCTGCGGTGGCGACGGCATTAAATGATCATCTGATGACGAGTTCACGGGGGATTGCTGGAGTATCCCGGTATATTGCTTGACTCGGTAGCCCAGCATGATGTCACGATCGGTGGTGATGTGTGTGGATTCCTCAACATATGTTCTAGTGCGGGCCCGACGAGCTCGGTTCTCGATGGCCCTTTGGTAAGCTTCGGCTCCTGCAATGTGTGGAGTGGCGGACGTCGGGACTATACTACCCGCTTCACCCTTGATGTCTACGCTCATCACGCCCGAGCCAGAAGCTCCCCCAATGGAGCTTTGGCCCGCCATGCCGGTGGCATGGCTACTAGGAGGGACGGGTCGTGCGTCTGGGGTAGGGCTCCTCGGTTCTGAGGAGTCCGTGGACGCGGCTTCTAAGCCTATAGACACACGGTACAAGCCTACACTCGTTGCCCTATGGTCCGCCATGTCCAACACATTCTCCGGAATCGGCATCTCCACTTGGCCAAGCTTCAGAGTTCTCTTGTTCATCTTGCCGATCTGCTTGCTCTGGAAGCGAGGGTGGCCAGATCTGCGTCGGACCGTCGGATGGCGATCCATATGATCTCGGATGATAATGCTGAAAAATCTCATCCACGGGATGGATGATTGACGGGTCCGCGCAGGGCCATCCACGACGTCGTTGACGATATCCAGCCAGAGTTGTTGCGCGACGTCGATTCGCCTTCCGTAGGCGACAAAGTGGATGACATGCCACATGTGGGTGGATGCCCGGTCCACACCGTGAGTCTTCGATGAAAGGGTTCGGTTCAGTACGTTGAAGAGCGTGAACCAGAGAGGGGGCAGCATCCCCTGAGTGACGTGAGAGATCCCGTTGAGTCTCTGAGTTGGGTGGCAAAGACCCCGAGAGCGAGAATCTCGCTGAAGAGCTCGGGTCCGGATACTAAAGGGTCGAACGGGGCCTCGGGAGTGGCGGCAGGTAAGTGAAGGATTCGCCTGAGGTCCTCCAAACTGATCATCATCTCGGTGTGATCGACGCTTCCCACGAGGGTCAATACGTCGTCTCTAGTCTCCACACGTGATGTCTTCCAGAATTGCTGAAGGTACAGCAGGGGCACATCGACAGTGGTCTGCATTGCGAACGCCAGAGGGTGCACTTTGAGGATTTCCAGCACGACTTCGTCTTGAACAACGAAATTAGTCAGATCGACTTATTCGTTGTTCTGAATGATCGGGCGAAGATCTTCCCGAGAGATTAGCGCGCGATCAGCAGCATTGTTGATCGGCGAGGGTGGTGAGTTTTGTTGACGAGCCATTTCTATCAAGACAAAACGAAAAGGCAGTGTTAGTATATGCCCTGAAAATTGCTAAGTGTTGAAAACTGGTGAGATTTGGACTTGCTGAAATCCGATTCGGATTATGTCATTTTCCGAATCGGAAAATGAGATAATCCGATTCGGAAAAGAGCATTTTCCGAATCTCACAAGATTTTCAAACCCTTAAGGAAAATTGACTATACCCTCGACTAAGCGCGAGTCGGAAAACCTCGAAAACCTAAAAAGGGTGTTTCGTATTTTCCGAGTCGGAAAAAGAGCAAACACACGAGGGGAGGTTTTCCGATTTGTAAAACATGATTTTCTGATTCGGAGAACCTCAGCACTTAGATGATTATAAAAACGAACAAAAAGTCTTGTCCTCATACTCGAGTCGGAAAACCTCGAGAACCCAAAAGGGTGTTTCATGTTTTCCGAATCGGAAAAGAAGTATACTTGGAAGAAAATGAGGATCAAGACTCGATTTGGAAAACCTGATAATCCGAATCGGATTTATGTGGTTTTCCGAATCGGAAAACCTGATAATCCGAATCGGATTTATCTGGTTTTCCAAATCGGAAAACACACAAGACTGTTCATCGTGTTTGGATTCGGAAAACCGAGTCCGTTCCGTTTCTCGATCAAAAACCGTCTCCAAAACACAGATTTGAAGCCCAAAACTAGTTACATTCAATCTAAATCAGTAAAAACTAAGTTTAGGAGCATATTTGGATCGATTTAACGTCCCGAAAACCCATTCCAAGAAGTTTGGGTTTCGGGTAAGTTTAAAAACTTTAGGCTTCGATCCAGTCCATTAAATGATAAGATTAGACGTTATAACTACGTAAGGGTTGCTCAAAAACTTACCAGGATTGCAGATATGTAATCAGATTCGAGAACGGAGCAAAAACGAGCGACTTCGAGATCGGTTGCGAGAGGTGGTTACCGGGTAAGTTCAGAGAGAAAATATGAAAAATTTTGAAAGTGTGAAAAAGAAAACTCAGAATCCGGTATTTATATTTTTACCGAATTACACTGTGTTTGGCTCTCCTTTTGGCTCTCTTAACCCGACTTTGCACAAATGGCAAAAGTAACCCTTGGACTTGAAGTTTCAAGAAACTTACAAACAAGTCCCTGAACTTGTAGTTTAATAAATTTTCAAAACAGACCCTGGACTATAAGTTTCACAAAATTGCAAAACTAGTCCCTGAACATGTAATTCAGAAAATGGTAGAAATAGTCTTCGAACTTGTAAGTTCAAAACATGTACTCTACCACCCCCTAAACTTTCAAGTTCGCAAAATTTACAAGTTCAGCTACCGATACTCGAACAAGAGACTTACCTGGTACGTCTCAACTGGTTTTGTGTGAGTTCTGATCTGAGTTAACCAGAAATCATTGTGGGTATCCACACCTACAAAAATAAGTAGAAAATAGTATCCCAGGTATTGTGGATCCGAGAACGTCAGCAAAACAAGCAAATAAAGACACGACACTCCCCCTTGATTCATGCAAACCTTTAAAGACTCCTCCCTACACACATGCATACATTAAATGGATTCCGACTCCCCCTAGACCTCAGGCGGGGAGGTCTAGCATTCCCAACAAAGTATAGTTCAATATTACCTTTCTCGACGTGATCTTTGATAAAATGATATCGGATGTCGATATTTTTCGTCCGAGAATGTTGAACCGGATTCGTCGTGATTTGAATCGCACTTTTGGAGTCACAGTAGATGGGAATCCTCTGCATCGTGTATCCAAAGTCAGCAAGTTGGGTCTTCATCCACAGAACTTGCGAGCAACAGCAGGCGACGGCTACATATTCTGCCTCCGCAGTGGATAAGGAGACACAATTCTGTTTCCGGGATGACCAACTCACCAGCTTGTCTCTAAGAAATTGACAAGCACCGGAAGTGCTTTTTCTGTTAAGCTTGCAACCTGCATGATCTGAGTCTATGTAGGCTATTAGTTCAAAACCTAAATCCTTTGGGTAGCAAAGGCCAAAGTCCGGTGTGCCTTTCAGATACCTAAGGATTCTTTTAACAGCAGACAAGTGAGATTCACGAGGATCACACTGGAATCGAGCACAGACACCCGTGGAGAATACAATGTCACGTCTACTAGCCGTGAGATATAAAAGAGAACCAATGATTGCCCGATAGGTCTTCTGGTCAACCGGAGTACCAGAAGAATCAGCGGTTAGTTGAAAATTCTTGGGCATTGGTGTTGCAGCGGAGTTTGAACCACCGAAATCAAAACGTTTTAATAAATCCTGAACATATTTGGGTTGATTTATAAAAATTCCATCAGGGCGTTGTCGAACTTGAAGTCCTAGAAAGAACGTCAACTTGCCCATCAAGCTCATTTTAAATTGGGATTTCATGGTGTTTTCAAACTCCTTGCACATCTCAGGCTTTGTAGATGCAAAGATAATGTCATCCACGTATATCTATGTAACGCCCCGTTTCCCAAAGTTAAGAATTTAACTGGGTTGGTTAAGGATAAGATGTTTTTGGTTAGTCTATGTAATTTTCAAGTAGGAGGACTAGAATGTAAAATGTAGGAAGTGGAGGATGTTGTGTGTAGGTGTATGTATATAAGGGTTAGTATGATCAAACCCTTCTCTTTTGATCATTTGTCAAAGCTTGAGAGAAAAGAAAGGGTTTGGGAGACTTCAAAGGGAATGGGTGCTTGGGAAGAAAATCGTGTGTTCATGGTGCGATCGATCGTTGATTTATCATTAGAACTAAGTTCCTAACTCTAGGTAATCATCAATTTCCCTTTGTTGTTGTTGAATTTCAAGTATTGGTTAGTTTTCAAGGGTTAGGGTTTATATGTGTTTTGTGGATGAAATTGGTGATCTTTGGGTCACCAATTGAGTGTTATGATGTTAGATCGTATTAGAATGATTGTGGTAGTCTTGTAGAGTCTGGAAATACGAAACCATGGCTTTTTGAATCGGTCGAATCGGACTTCGGATGTGAAAGTTATGCCAAAAAGAAGAATTTGCGTTTTTGGCTTCGTAAGCTGATTTTTACGCCTAGCGACCGCTAAGGGAAAAGCCTAGCGACCGCTAGCCTCCCTGAAAGCCTTCTAGAGACCATTAGGTGATCGTGAGCTCGGTCAAAAAGTTTGGGAATGGCAGCTAGCGACCGCTAGCCCCTGTTTTGTGTGGAAAACTGTTTTGGCCATAACTTTTGCATCTTAGCTCCGATTTTGCTTCCGAAAGAACCGTTGGATTCGTAATTGAATTACCTACCGTTTTAGACCTTTAAATCTAGGAATGTTGTTACAAATCTTAGAGTGGATAGTCCCAACCTTTGAGTTGGTAGTTTTTGGGAGTCATTGGTGTAGTTATGCTATGCTCACGGCTTTAGGGTTTGGGTACGGCTTAAGGTTCAAGTGTTATGTGCTTATTTGAATGTTATGTGATTTTTTAGGTGCTTAAACACCTACATGTGCTTTTTGGAAAGTGTGTGATGTCAGACTCTACGATAAGGTGAGTACATTAACCTGCGTTCAATATTGTTATGCTTGTGATAATGATGTATATGTGGTTAATGTATGAACTGGCATGTAATTTTCACGATAGTACCTATGGTGGTATTACTACCCCTAGGGAAGTTGGGTTCAGAGGCCTGGTACGAGTGTCAGTATGATGCTCCTGGTGGATACACCTGGAGTAAGGTTCATGATACATGTCCAGTTATTCAGTTATATGTTTATGATTATGTACATGCATGCATAGAACCTAGGTTTGTGCTCACTAAGCTTTATGCTTAACCCGTTGTGGTTCATGTGGTTCAGTGGCAGGTACCAAGTCGAAAGACAAGGAAAGGCTCACGTTTGATGGCTCGGATCCGTAATCAGTTCAGCTGTGTATGGGACACGATATACGAAAAACTGTATTTGTTATTACAAATTGTTTTTTTTTTATCAAAGACATTTTGTGTTGTAAAGTAATTATGAATTGAGTTGTTTTGAAAGTTAGTACATTTTGGACCTAAGTTTGCGAATTTTGTCATGTTTTAAATTATTAAAGCTTCCGCAACATTTTGGTTACTTATTTCCGTTAATTGTCGTTAAATTTATATCTTTTGGAAATGAGGTGTTACAATTGGTATCAGAGCCTTGGTTTGAGGGATTCGAGTGTTCACGGGTAGTGAATACTTGAACTCAAACTCAAGAGTTCGTGTTTTCAAAACAAGTAACCAAAAAAAAATGTTTTAAGAAAAGGATTTAGAGCTGAACTGAGATCCGGAGCATCAGGACGGGGGTGAGCACCCTAAACTCTATTGAGCAAGTTTTAAGTATGACATGTTGATTATGTATGAACACCATTAGGTGTTAAGTATGATTAATATGAATGTGTTGATTATGTAATTTAGCTTATGATGCCCTGATGGGTAATATGATGATATGAGTCGATATGATGTTTATGTAAATTTTGGTTACGCATGTAAGATGTGCTTATGAATGATATGATGATACATGAAGTTTTATGAAATGAGTATGTTGATGACATGTGTATGTAATCTAGTAGAGAATTTTATGAATGCTTATGACACTTCAGTGTAGAGTTAGCTGCTATCAAGGGTACAAGTAGTGGTTCATGTTTTATGTGTTATGTGTATGAACCAAGTCTGGGAAAGGACTCTATCATGATGATGAAAAGGCTAAATGTGTAGGATGTAATTATAATGGTATAAGGGCCCATACCATTGCAATTACATTGTACCATTTAGGCTTGACCAAGTCGTGAGAACAGTTTATGAACCAAACGAGGTTGGGTTTGGAGGGATCATGAGTATGTTGATTTTATAGCTAAGTAAGAGGAGTTAGCTTGGTTATGGACCGAAGGTGTCCACAAAATGTAATTAAACACCAATCGTTATCGTTACCAACCCCGTTGCAAGCGGGGTACGAAAGGTGGGGTTCCCAACCCGATAGCGCTACCATTGATTACTCGGTCCACCGCAGTGAATTAGACTTAGTAGTGTGTACGAGGACTTGCGATAAGAAAAACACCCACTTAATCTAGATAAGTATGCATACCATAGCCACAAAAATCGTTCCAAAAACATATCGTTCCACAAAATCGTTCCACAAAATCGTTCCACAAAATCGTTCCACAAATCGTTTCACAAATCGTTTTAAAAGTTTAATCAACCGGTAGTTTTATCATGCTTTTCACCCAAAAAAAAATGTAAAAACGTAAAAAGGGGCCGTGAATAACTCACCGAGTTGTTAGCTCAAGAGTCCCGAGTTAACGAGGTTCCACCGAATTCCGACCTAGTGATATAAAGTATTTTAATAAGTTCCTTGACCCATTTAAGTTCCTTAAGTTAATAGTAAAAACATACGCGTGAACGAAACTTTAGTTTTTATAACGATTGTCGAAAAAATACGTACTTTGGTGATTATAACCGAAGTGTGAAAGTTGGTATATGGTCATGCATGTGTGTTTTATGTTGATTTACCCCATTTATCCTTCCAAAAACCTTTTAATGTCCATGGATTTCTTTTTATGAAAGTGTTTTAGAAGAAAGAAGATTTTACATAAAATAACACTTTTCAGTTTTTCCCATTCTTGACAGATTCGGAGGCTGTTTTGGGACATGCATTTGGGTATGATGCACAACTCCAAAAATTACGAAATTTTAATATGTTTTAGCCATATGAGTTTAATAATTACTGACCAAATTTCATAATTTTTGGAAAAGGTTACGGTCCTCAACCAGAAGGTTTATTAAAGTAGTGACAACAACTAGAGCTGTTGCGCAACCTTTTTGTACGGACTGTTTGAGGGTCCGAAACTTGGAATTTTGCCAAACAGCCAGTGGGGTTTGAAAGATAACTCAATGAACTTGAATTTAAAAAAAAGAATCATGTCATTTGGACATTTTATGAAGGAGTTATGGCCTCTCGAAATTGGGTCCGAATCTGTCCAGAATTTGTTGGACGAATTTTAAACTAGTTGTTGAATAACAAAATGTTTCTATTGTTTAGTAAATTTTATGATGATTTCTCTTTACCAAAGTTCAAGACCAGATATGTTTGAAGGAATATCACTTCATAAAACACATTTCACACATGCATTCACATATTTACCAAATTAAACAACAAGAAGGTGTTCATAAGCCATCAACTCACTTATTGCTTGAATCTTTAGAGGATTCAAGCAAAGAAAGGGTATTTGGCTATATGAATTCATCTAAACCACATGCAAGATGGTAGATGATCATGAGAAAACAAAAATAAGAATATGATTAATGAAGCAATGTGGGTTTATAACCTCACTTATTGCTTTATTCACAATGAATATATGCATAAACTAACAACATGCAATGAGGGATTTACCACTCTTATTGCATTTATACGAAATAATAAGAAGAACATAAAAGAAATGCTTGGAAATGTAAGTTATTACAACAATTTATATGAACAAGAATATAGATGATGAACAAGAATTATGAAGATCATCCATTCATCTCAACTTTTGGGTGATCCTAGATGATTTCCTTATGCATAGAATGCAAGTACTTTCATCTCACACCATTGAGTGATGATGATTTGAAGAAAACATGATGGAGATCATGTAATTACCATTGATTTTTCTTGAAGATCTTCAAGAACTTGAAGGTGTATGGAGAAAGCTAGAGAGGAAAAGTCTAGTGAGAGAAAGTTTAGTGAGAGAAGTAGAAGTGAGAAATGAGAGAAATTGAGGAGGATGTAGGTGGTATTTATACCAAGTAGAGGAAGTGGTTTGGGAGTAAAATGGTGGGTGGTGGACGGTTCTGGTGGAAGAAATGAGGGAGAGAGATGGGTGTGAGGTGAAGGTTGTGATGTATGGTGTGTGTAAGTTGGTTAAGATTATATTGGTTGCATTTCCATTCTTTGTTCCCCACTTTAATTCAAAACCATGTGAGAAAAGAAATGGTTTTCTTAATACAATAATATGGCTGATTTCATGAAACAATTAATTTGATTTAGTTGAATTTTGTAGTATTGGTTGTAAAAAGCTGCTAAAATTGGAAACCGTTACCGAAAACGCGCGTTTTTGCGATTTTTGCGTAACGAAAGCAGTTTTTCGTATTTTTATTAAGGAACTTATTAGAAATTAATATTTTTAATATTTTGGGTCAATAAAAATTTAATTCGACAGTCTAGAGGTCGGAATCGGGACCTGCTGATAACAGTCAGTCGGTTTTGCGTACCGACTAAAGTGGCGACTCAATAAACGTCAAAGGCACTTATCTAGCCTTTACACAATAAATGTTGTCATACAATATTGTTTTTGACAAAATGATAGTACCAAAATACTGTTTTGCTCCGGTAAATCAGTTAAGGTCTTACTGGCCCGAGGTGGGAAGTGGAGGGTTGTCACACTTAGGAGGTACTGCTTCATGGGTTAGAGTGGTAACCATGAGAAGTCAAGGTAGTAGACTATGTTGTAGAGAGAATTTAGAAGCTTCCGATTTAAAGGAAGTGGTTGCAGCAGAGATTAGGGCAGTATTTCATAAGTTACATCCCAGCCTTTTAGAGCAAGTAGAGAGTATAGTATGGGACTCTTTCTCTGTTTAGTTAGAAATGTTAAGTACCTCAGATAGAGGTAGATGAGTCGATTAATGACGATGTGGCGATGATGTGAATTACAAAAGTAATGAATGAGACTAACAACTAGCTTCCAGAGCAATCGCTCACTTGTTCGGAACTATTGTCCGAAATGTGATGTGAGTGAAGGAATTTAGACGATCGGAAATTTTGGGCTAGAGAGCCTGAGTTATAGGAGCAAGATAGAAGAAAGAAAGCAAACCATTAATTGGTGGTGAATTATTGGACTGTAAGTGGTTGACCATGACCGAGTGAATAACCTTCATGATGAAAGTTCAATCTATGTATTGTATTTTTATTTAAACGATATGCATCATCTTTTCTCATTGGATTTATTAAACCTTTTTGGAGGAAGTTGGTAAAAAAAAAATATGTTTTTGGAAAACCTTTGTTATCGCTTGAAGAGGTTTTTACTTGCTGATTGTTAAAGTTGTTTTCACTTTTATTGTGACTAAATATTTTTTCCTTGTGCAAGGGTGTAATGCTGAGAAGCGTTTATAACTTGATAAATTTTGAAATTTGTGAATTGTGAAATGTTTCACCTTTTTCAATGTCGAATGATTTTTATATTAACTGTGGAATTATGGCAATACTCATATACCCAAGTTTATGACTAAAACTAATTGGACATGTTGCTACCCTACCCATGAGTAGGAGAGTTATTTTACTAAAGTGGTATAAGGGATTTTATTGAGTATTTTGCAAATGATAAAAGTTTTATTAAACACACATTATTTGCATTAGCGTATATTGACCATGCTTAATGATGTCATGTCACGTAGTGTATACGGATGATTTCTGAAATCATCGTGGGAGTGGCCTTATATGCATAGAGGATTTGGGGTATGCATATCTTAGTTGTTACATGACATGGTGCATATCGAAATTTTCTAACATACAAAAATAATTTAAATCATTGTGTCGTTGTACATGAAGGCTATGAACTCACTAGTTCATGGTGAGGACTGAATGAAGCGTAGAGGCAAGTTCAGAGAATTAAATGTAAGGTATGACCGTCATGGTCGATTTTAGATCCCGTTGTTATGTTAGAGAGCAGCGGTTGATATTTGAAGTCTTAGATCATTGACTTTCGTAATGTTGTAATAGAGTAATTTATGCTCTTAAGTGGTGTCTAGTGGGTACGAGGTGAAGGTTGTGATGTATGGTGTGTGTAAGTTGGTTAAGATTAACCAAAGGAGTGATAGCCTAGTGGTAAGGCTTGGGCACTACATAGTGGTGAACCTGAGTTCGAGCCCTAGGGGACGCATTCTGGAGGTACGGGGGTTTCGACCCCGGGCTGCATGCTTTAGCGGTCGGGCTTCGGCCCAAAATTGCCGAGAATTAGTCTGGGCCCAATGTGGTCTTGGATACCTCTTCCAAAAAAAGTTGGTTAAGATTATATTGGTTGCATTTCCATTCTTTGTTCCCCACTTTAATTCAAAACCATGTGAGAAAAGAAATGATTTTCTTAATACAATAATATGGCTGATTTCATGAAACAATTAATTTGATTTAGTTGAATTTTGTAGTATTGGGTGTAAAAAGCTGCTAAAATTGGAAACCGTTACCGAAAACGCGCGTTTTTGCGATTTTTGCTTAACGAAAGCAGTTTTCGTATTTTTATTAAGGAACTTATTAGAAATTAATATTTTTAATATTTTGGGTCAATAAAAATTTAATTCGACAGTCTAGAGGTCGGAATCGGGACCTGCTGATAACAGTCAGTCGGTTTTGCGTACCGACTAAAGTGGCGACTCAATAAACGTCAAAGGCTCTTATCTAGCCTTTACACAATAAATGTTGTCATACAATATTGTTTTTGACAAAATGATAGTACCAAAATACTGTTTTGCTCCGGTAAATCAGTTAAGGTCTTACTGGCCCGAGGTGGGAAGTGGAGGGTTGTCACAGTCTCCCCCGGTTAGAAGAATTTCGTCCCGAAATTCATTCGTTGTTACTTCCACACCTAATCAAGTAACGACTTGAGGGTACTTCTTCCTCGTGAAGTCCTCACGTTCTCACGTGTATTCTGGTCCACGTCTGGACCTCCAATGTACCTTAACAATCGGTAACTTGCTCCTTTTGAGCTTCTTGACCTCCTTGTCAAGAATTTCTATAGGTTCCTTGACGAAGCGGAGGGTTTTGTCCATGAAGACTTTTTCTAGAGGGATAACTTGGGATACATCGGTTATACACTTTTTGAGATTCGACACGTGAAAAGTGTTATGAATATCACTCATTTCCTCAGGTAGCCTAAGCTTGTAAGCAACTGGGCCGACTCTTTCGATAATTTCGAAAGGTCTAACGTACCTAGGGCTTAACTTGCCTCTTTTGCCGAATTGTACTAGCTCTTTTCAATGGGAAACCTTTAAAAGTACCCTATCTCCCACTTGGAATTCCAACGGTTTTCTACGGTTGTCAGCATAACCTTTCTGACGATCCCTAGCAGCCTTAAGTCTGTCCCTAATCAAGCCAATTTTGTCAGTTGTTTCCTGGATTAACTCGGGTCCCGTCAGCTGGCTATCTCCAATTTCTACCCAGCTGAGTGGAGACCGACACTTTCGGCCATACAAGGCTTCATAGGGGGCACACTGGATGCTAGTGTGGTAACTATTGTTGTAGGAAAATTCTACCAGTGGCAAGTGATCGTCCCAGTTCTTTCCAAAGTCTACGACACATGCGCGCAACATATCTTCCAAGGTTTGGATGATCCTTTCACTTGACTATCGGTCTGAGGATGACATGCCGAACTCTAGTCCAATTGGGAACCTGAAGCTTTTTGCAGCGATTGCCAAATCGCGACGTAAAATGGCTTTCTTAGTTAGAGATAATGAAGATTGGCACTCCATGGCGTGTTACTATTTTCTTGATATAAATTCGTGCAAGCCTATCCATCTTATAGTCCTCTCGGATAGGGAGAAAATGAGCTGACTTTGTCAGACGGTCAACTATTATCCAGATTGTATCGTGGCCCTTAACAGTTTTGAGTAACTTGGTGACTAAGTTTCTAGAAATTCGCTCCTACTTGCATTGCGGTAATTCTGGTTGTTGCAGGAAACCTGACGGTTTCTGATTTCCAGCCTTGACTTTGGAACAAGTCAAACATTGTTCCTCATAGGACGCTATATCCTTATACATCTTGTCCGCTCCTGGATGAATGGAATACTATGACTCGTGTGCTTCCCTCAGGATTAATTCCCTTAGGTTGCCTGTCTTAGGTATCCAAACTCTTCCCTTAAAGTACCGTACGCCGTCGGTCTTAAGGTCAAACCATCCCTCTAGGTTATGGAGAGTTTCATCCTTTAGTCTATCCTCTCGTAAAGCCTCTTCCTGAGCCTTTAGGATATCCTCTTTCAAACTGGTTTGTACAAGCATTTCCAAGGCTCGTACTCGTAAGGGTTTTGTCCTTTCCTTACGACTCAAAGCATTGGCTACTACATTAGCCTTACCCGGATGATATTTGATTTCACAGTCATAACCGCTAAGTAATCCTACCCATCTTCATCGCGTCATGTTCAGCATCTTTTGGTCTAAAATGTGTTGTAGACCCTTAAGGTCCGTGAACACTATGCACTTGGTTCCATTCAGATAGTGTCTCCAAATCTTAAGTGCAAAGACTACCGTTCCTAGTTCTCAGTCATGAGTAGTGTAGTTCTGCTCATGGTTCTTAAGTTGTCTAGATGCGTAGGCTATGACCTTATCCCTTTGCATCAGTACACATTCTAGTCCCTGGCGTGAGGCGTCACAATGTACAACGAAGTTCTTTGTCCCTTGAGGTAAGGTCAGAACTGGTGCATTGCACATCTTTTGCTTCAGGAGTTGAAAGGCGTCCTCTTGCCGTTTTGGGTCAGCATAGTCAGAGGTTATGTGATTTTTGAGAAGCCTTTATTGAATCCCTATAATATCCTGCCAGTCCTAAGAATTTGGCGGATTTTCCGTTGGGGTCTTCGGGGTCTCTCACCTTACAGTTACCTTAATCTTTACCGAGTCCACATGGATTCCTATCTTTCTAACTACATGACCAAGAAAACGTACCTCTTGAGTCCAAAATTCGCCAATTTCTGGTTCCTAAGCAGCTCTAAAACCAAATTCAAGTGCTGCTCGTGCCTTTCTTTACTTTGGGAGTAGATAAGTATGTCATCGATAAATACGATTACAAACTTATCTAAATGTGGTGTGCATATCCTATTCATCAGATCCATAAACACGGCTGCTGCATTTGGGAGTCCGAAAGGCTTAACTATAAACTCATAATGTCCATAGCGTGTCCTGAACGCTTGTCTTATGAACATCTTCTCATGGACTCTTAATTGATGATACCCTGATTAATTCTAGAGAAGAAACTAGTGCCTTGAAGTTGATCAAACAGATCATCTATCCTAGGGAGAGGATAACGAATCTTAATTGTCAACTTATTCAGCTCCCTATAGTCTATGCACATTCTAAGAGATCCATCCTTCTTTTTTAACAAACAATACAGGGGCTCCCCAAGGTGAAGAGCTCGGCTGAATAAATTCTTTATCCAGCAAACCCTGTTTTTGACTTGACAACTCCTGCATTTCGGCCGATGCTAGGCGTTAGGGCGCCTTAGCAATTAGCGCTAATCCAGGAATTAAGTCAATTTGAAACTCAACCTGCCTAGGTGGAGATAGTCCGGGCAACTCATCGGGAAATACCTCAGGATAATCCCGTACTATTGGAATATCCTCAAGTTTCTTCTCTTTCTACTTCTTTTATTTCATTTGTACTAGAAACGCCACATACCTCTTCCTTAAATAACTATGGGCCTTCATACGAGATACTATTCCTAAGCTCCTTTCAGGTCTTTCTCCTTCGGTTACCAGAGTCCTGCCATTAGGAAGTAAAATTCTCACGGCCTTCTCGTAACACCCTATCGTTGCTCTTTTTCGTGCCATCCAGTCTATGCCTATAACTACATCGAAACTTCCTAGCTCTATAGGTTCTAGATCTATACCAAATAGTTCGGCAGCTAGACTTAAGTTCAATCAGGAATTGCATCTTCCACCTCTAACCTTCTTCCGTCAGCAAGTTCTATCGAGTAAACTCTATCTAATCTCTTAGAGGTTAAATGGATTAGTGGCCTGAATCCTAGGGATACAAAGCTTCTATCGGCACCAGAGTTAAAAATCACCGATGCATAATGGTCATTTAAGGGAAACGTACCCGTTATCTTATGAGAATCCTAACGTGCCTCTTCAGTTTCTTATCAGAAAAGCTCCTTCTTGAGCTTTGCACCCTTGGTATTCTCGGGTGACCCTCTTCTTTTTGTTTGTTTTACTGGTACTGATCGACCCTTTATTCAGCCTAGGGTACCTATCCTTGAAGTGGCCTACGTTTCCACACTTAAAGCATTTCTTCCTATCATCATTCTTACAGTATCGTGTAGTATGTCCTAGTTGATTACACCCTGTGTACTGAAAACAAACTCCGGGATGATGTCGGTTACAACTGTTGCATTTTGGAAGGGAACCAACGTACCGCCTCGAGTTCTGGGCCTTTACCCTAGCATTCTTGCCTACGTCGTGGCTCCTACTTGAATTGTTCCTAGTCATTTCCTCTTGCTGGTGCTCTACCTTCCTTGCCTTACCATCTTTCCATTTGATGGATACTATAACTTCACCATTCTTTCTTTGTGCAATGAGGTTGGAAACTACTTGGGTGACTATGTTAGGGATGGCAGCTTGGACTTGTCGAGTTACGAGTTGGGCTATGTCCGGGGTTTGATCGTCTGGAGTTGTTCTTGTGCTTCGGGCGTTTTGTGTTGACATAGTTCTATAATGTTTAAAAGAAGAGGATTTAATTAAGGATGTAATTGAAAAATCGCAGAGTTTCCCCTTTTGTTGAATCGGTTACAGTAAACAAGTCAAGAAAATATATAAATTTAAAACACTAGATTCCATTTCATAAACCAAAAGTCGATGTTACTACGTCGTTATAGATACATCCTCAAGACGAAAGGGAAATGGAAATACATAATAGGAACTTCTAAGGTCCGAGAAGCACAAGAATCACAAGCCCAACAATCACTACGAAGATGGTCACAGCCTGACATTGTAGCTCCGTCCTCCTAGCCATCCGTCCGACCGTCGCGGCTCTTTCTACAGCTCCCGAAGTAGCTTGTTCCAGCTTATGAGTCAACTCAGTCAGTGCACGTATGAGTTGCGCTTGTCTATCTTTCCTAGTCTGGAACCTCTCAATCCTATTCTCAAGGATACTAATCCTACGAGTATCTTCCATCGGTAGTTCCACGCATCTCAGAATGGGTACTCCCGGAGGGGCACGGGAGGGTCCGGCGGCAAGGTCACGGGGAATAGTGATTCCACTAGCAATAGGAGGAAGAACTCTCTTCCTAGCGGTCTCTCTAGTGCGAGGCCTAGGGAGGTTCGGTTCAGGTACGAGGTTATCCGGTGGGGGTTGGGGTGCAGCAATCACGGGGGATTTGGGTTTGAGTCATCGGAGGCTTTATCACTCGACACTTCGATATCCGATCCTGAGTTTTCGGAAGGGTCCTCTTCCTCTTCGGAGATCCATCCAGCGTTTGACGACATAGTGACTGAAGCGTTTACATATCTTAATAAGTAAGTTCGATAGTGGCTTCCTATTACTAACGCATTAGTGTCTCATAGTGTCATTACAACTATTCAGTGCAGCGTGACCACGCACACAATATGCCATGTATGAAAAACTTTATGGTTTTTATACTCCCATCGTAACTTTCCCTAGTTTCGTGTTATTGCCTCTTGACTAAACATAGTTGATCAGGCTATGTTTAATTAAGACCCAATAAACGACTCTCAGGTCAATCACTTTAGAAGTATAGGAAAAATACCTTTAGAAAAGTTCATCTTTCCGTTGTTATATTTTGATGGCTATAGCACTTGATTTTCTCGTCAGAAAATCGTTATTCTCTATAGCCCTGGCTCTGATACCAAGTCTGTCACACCCCGCTAAAGCGGAAACACGGAGTGTAACAGCGCAAAGTAGCACAACACAAAGTATAGACAACAAACGCCATAGCATATCAAAATAGTTAAGTTCTAAAATATTACATCGTATTAAAGTCTTAGAATTATTACAATGATACTAAATTACAACGGAAAGGAAATTTAGTCTTGATATGCATGAAGGCGTAACACACGTGCATTTTATTCTTCTTACTTTGGCTCGCCTGAAAAGCATGAAAGTTAAAAAGTCAACTACCGTCATAGTTGGTGAGTTCACGGGGTTGACAACACACATACATATCGTTCGCTTTAAAAATAATACCGGAGATAATAAGTTCAAGCAAGAAGCTTAATAGTTGGATCATGTGCGTATCCCGCAAGATCCCGGCATATGGTACTTATCATGCAATACTTACACCCAAGATTAACGAGCCACTACTAATCTCCTAGAAGCATAGTTTTTGCCCCGCAATGCCATGCTTATCGCAACATGACACAACAATCATTCCACAAAATGTAATTAAACACCAATCGTTATCGTTACCAACCCCGTTGCAAGCGGGGTACGAAAGGTGGGGTTGCCAACCCGATAGCGTTACCATTGATTACTCGGTCCACCGCAGTGAATTAGACTTAGTAGTGTGTACGAGGACTTGCGATAAGAAAAACACCCAATTAATCTAGATAAGTATGCATACCATAGCCACAAAAATCGTTCCAAAAACATATCGTTCCACAAAATCGTTCCACAAAATCGTTCCACAAAATCGTTCCACAAATCGTTTCACAAATCGTTTTAAAAGTTTAATCAACCGGTAGTTTTATCATGCTTTTCACCCCAAAAAAAAAATGTAAAAACGTAAAAAGGGGCCGTGAATAACTCACCGAGTTGTTAGCTCAAGAGTCCCGAGTTAGCGAGGTTCCACCGAATTCCGACCTAGTGATATAAAGTAATTTAATAAGTTCCTTGACCCATTTAAGTTCCTTAAGTTAATAGTAAAAACATACGCGTGAACGAAACTTTAGTTTTTATAACGATTGTCGAAAAAATACGTACTTTGGTGATTATAACCGAAGTGTGAAAGTTGGTATATGGTCATGCATGTGTGTTTTATGTTGATTTACCCCATTTATCCTTCCAACAACCTTTTAATGTCCATAGATTTCTTTTTATGAAAGTGTTTTAGAAGAAAGAAGATTTTACATAAAATAACACTTTTCAGTTTTTCCCATTCTTGACAGATTCGGAGGCTGTTTTGGGACATGCATTTGGGTATGATGCACAACTCCAAAAATTACGAAATTTTAATATTTTTAGCCATATGAGTTTACTAATTACTGACCAAATTTCATAATTTTTGGAAAAGGTTACGGTCCTCAAACAGAAGGTTTATTAAAGTAGTGACAACAACTAGAGCTGTTGTGCAACCTTTTTGTACGGACTGTTTGAGGGTCCGAAACTTGGAATTTTTGCAAACGGCCAAGGGGGTTTGAAAGATAACTCAATGAACTTGAATTTAAAAAAAAGAATCATGTCATTTGGACATTTTATGAAGGAGTTATGGCCTCTCGAAGTTGGGTCCGAATCTGTCCAGAATCTGTTGGACGAATTTTAAACTAGTTGTTGAATAACAAAATGTTTCTATTGTTTAGTAAATTTTATGATGATTTCTCTTTACCAAAGTTCAAGACCAGATGTGTTTGAAGGAATATCACTTCATAAAACACATTTCACACATGCATTCACATATTTACCAAATTAAACAACAAGAAGGTGTTCATAAGCCATCAACTCACTTATTGCTTGAATCTTTAGAGGATCCAAGCAAAGAAAGGGTATTTGGCTATATGAATTCATCTAGACCACATGCAAGATGGTAGATGATCATGAGAAAACAAAATTAAGAATATGATTAATGAAGCAATGTGGGTTTATAACCTCACTTATTGCTTTATTCACAATGAATATATGCATAAACTAACAACATGCAATGAGGGATTTACCACTCTTATTGCATTTATACGAAATAATAAGAAGAACATAAAAGAAATGCTTGGAAATGTAAGTTATTACAACAATTTATATGAACAAGAATATAGATGATGAACAAGAATTATGAAGATCATCCATTCATCTCAACTTTTGGGTGATCCTAGATGATTTCCTTATGCATAGAATGCAAGTACTTTCATCTCACACCATTGAGTGATGATGATTTGAAGAAAACATGATGGAGATCATGTAATTACCTTTGATTGTTCTTGAAGATCTTCAAGAACTTGAAGGTGTATGGAGAAAGCTAGAGAGGAAAAGTCTAGTGAGAGAAAGTTTAGTGAGAGAAGTAGAAGTGAGAAATGAGAGAAATTGAGGAGGATGTAGGTGGTATTTATACCAAGTAGAGGAAGTGGTTTGGGAGTAAAATGGTGGGTGGTGGACGGTTTTGGTGGAAGAAATAAGGGAGAGAGATGGGTGTGAGGTGAAGGTTGTGATGTATGGTGTGTGTAAGTTGGTTAAGATTATATTGGTTGCATTTCCATTCTTTGTTCCCCACTTTAATTCAAAACCTTGTGAGAAAAGAAATGGTTTTCTTAATACAATAATATGGCTGATTTCATGAAACAATTAATTTGATTTAGTTGAATTTTGTAGTATTGGGTGTAAAAAGCTGCTAAAATTGGAAACTGTTACCGAAAATGCGCGTTTTTGCGATTTTTGCGTAACGAAAGCAGTTTTTCGTATTTTTATTAAGGAAATTATTAGAAATTAATATTTTGGGTAAATAAAAATTTAATTCGACAGTCTAGAGGTCGGAATCGGGACCTGCTGATAACAGTCAGTCGGTTTTGCGTACCGACTAAAGTGGCGACTCAATAAACGTCAAAGGCACTTATCTAGCCTTTACACAATAAATGTTGTCATACAATATTGTTTTTGACAAAATGATAGTACCAAAATACTGTTTTGCTCTGGTAAATCAGTTAAGGTCTTACTGGCCCGAGGTGGGAAGTGGAGGGTTGTCACACTTAGGAGGTACTGCTTCATGGGTTAGAGTGGTAACCATGAGAAGTCAAGGTAGTAGACTATGTTGTAGAGAGAGTTTAGAAGCTTCCGATTTAAAGGAAGTGGTTGCAGCAGAGATTAGGGCAGTATTTCATAAGTTACATCCCAGCCTTTTAGAGCAAGTAGAGAGTATAGTATGGGACTCTTTCTCTGTTTAGTTAGAAATGTTAAGTACCTCAGATAGAGGTAGATGAGTCGATTAATGACGATGTGGCGATGATGTGAATTACAAAAGTAATGAATGAGACTAACAACTAGCTTCCAGAGCAATCGCTCACTTGTTCGGAACTATTGTCCGAAATTTGATGTGAGTGAAGGAAATTTAGACGATCGGAAATTTTGGGCTGGAGAGCCTGAGTTATAGGAGCAAGATAGAAGAAAGAAAGCAAACCATTAATTGGTGGTGAATTATTGGACTGTAAGTGGTTGACCATGACCGAGTGAATAACCTTCATGATGAAAGTTCAATCTATGTATTGTATTTTTATTTAAACGATATGCATCATCTTTTCTCATTGGATTTATTAAACCTTTTTGGAGGAAGTTGGTAAAAAAAAAATATGTTTTTGGAAAACCTTTGTTATCGCTTGAAGACGTTTTTACTTGCTGATTGTTAAAGTTGTTTTCACTTATATTGTGACTAAATATTTTTTCCTTGTGCAAGGGTGTAATGCTGAGAAGCGTTTATAACTTGATAAATTTTGAAATTTGTGAATTGTGAAATGTTTCACCTTTTTCAATGTCGAATGATTTTTATATTAACTGTGGAATTATGGCAATACTCATATACCCAAGTTTATGACTAAAACTAATTGGACATGTTGCTACCCTACCCATGAGTAGGAGAGTTATTTTACTAAAGTGGTATAAGGGATTTTATTGAGTATTTTGCAAATGATAAAAGTTTTATTAAACACACATTATTTGCATTAGCGTATATTGACCATGCTTAATGATGTCATGTCACGTAGTGTATACGGATGATTCCTGAAATCATCGTGGGAGTGGCCTTATATGCATAGAGGATTTGGGGTATGCATATCTTAGTTGTTACATGACATGGTGCATATCGAAATTTTCTAACGTACAAAAATAATTTAAATCATTGTGTCGTTGTACATGAAGGCTATGAACTCACTAGTTCATGGTGAGGACTGAATGAAGCGTAGAGGCAAGTTCAGAGAATTAAATGTAAGGTATGACCGTCATGGTCGATTTTAGATCCCGTTGTTATGTTAGAGAGCAGCGGTTGATATTTGAAGTCTTAGATCATTGACTTTCGTAATGTTGTAATAGAGTAATTTATGCTCTTAAGTGGTGTCTAGTGGGTATGGTTGTTAGTAAATGTCTTGTTTGAAGAATAAGGAGGTTTCATTGGGAAGCCTTGCCTTTGAAACATGTCAGTAATGCATCCACATGGTTAACAATGAAGTTAATGACTGATGATATAGATCCTCTTTGGGAGGTGGAAATTAGAAGAAATTTTGGTTGGCTATTTGATCAGTTTTATATAGAATGGTAAGACATAGTTGAAGGAAGTTGAGTATGGAGAGTTATGGAGGCCGAGCTTGTTATCCAGGTTGATCTTCGCTTGATTCTCGTGTTTCCTACACTGGTGGTTACACCCGTAGGCTTCGAGGGTCAAGTAGGGAATGTTGGATTGGTTGTTGGCACCAAATGAAGTGGTCGTGAATTATGGTCCATCTAAATTCAAGAAGGGCAAGGTCGGGAGGTAATATCATTTTACCATATGTGGGGTAATTGGCCTAGATAAGGCAATACACATTGTGATGTAGTAGGAAGGAGCTATTGGGTGGAATTATCGTGTGTTTTGGGTAATCATGAAAATAGCAAGTGCGAATAGTTGTGATGAAATAAGATAATGAGATGGTTCGCATTGATTAGCTTAGTTGTGGTCATGCTCATTTAGAGTGTGAAGCATAAAGAATAATGGTTTGAACTCCAAGTGGGGGAGAACTGTTGTTTGGAAAGGTGAACAGTTAATGTTCCATCTAATAAATATGTATGAAGTAAGTTACTCGAATCATGATTTAGAGATCACATGGGGTAGTTATCATGGTTAAGACATAGCGATTCTACCTTTATTATTTCATGAGTCAATAGAATTTCAGCATGCGGCAGAGAAAAGTGATGGAGGTTGAGAGGGTTATAATTGTGGTACCCTTATTTGTTATGGATAGCTAATGTTGTGGTAGATGCGTTAACAATAAGAATGCATCGTGTTCCTTTTGGGAATACCTTTAAGGAGGATGACTTAGATAACCTCATTAGTTAATATGTTAAAGCAGTTGCAAAATGAAGCAGTTAAAAGTGAGAACTATAGGAAAGAAAGAACCAATGGTTAATTGGCTCAGACAGTAACTGATAGTTGTGACCCTCTGACCATGGTAGCTATGTGTGGGCACTGTGTCAGGTGAAGCTATATAGAGCTTGATAGATGAAGTTTTTAATCAATTCTTAATTCATCCTGATACCACTAAAAAGTATAAAAACTCAAGGTTGGATTACTAGTGGCTAGGAATGAAAAAGGATGTTTCAAGGTAACTGAAGAAGTGTTTGAAATGCTTAAAGGTAAAGTTAGAACGAGAGGACTACTCAAACTCTCAAGGAGGTATTAAATGTTTTGTGTACGGTGTGATTGGGGATAGTTGGAACATCTATTTATCTTTGGCTGAAATTTCATAATGATAAAGTTCACACCAATAGTGGTATGCCTCACTATGAGAGGATGTACAAGAGAAAGTGGAGAATATTCCTTTTGTTGGGAAGAAGTGAGCCAGTAAGAAATAGACAGTTTAGTCTTGATGCAAGGGATAACTCAGAGTATCCAGATAATCAGAGATAGACTGGAAACTACTCAGAGTTGTTAGAAATATTATGAAAATAAGGGAAGATCAGAGTTACAGCCTGATATGGGGAATGATGTATCAGTTGAAGTGTCACTAAAGACAGTAGTTATACAACTTTGAGCGAGGGGAAACTGAGTCCAAAGTTATAGATTATACGGAGATATCCCATGTCTAAGCGATTTCGGGGACGAAATCTTGGTAAGTGGAGGAGAGTTGTAACGTCCCATTTCCCAAAGTTAAGAATTTAACTTGGTTGGTTAAGGATAAGATGTTTTTGGTTAGTCTATGTAATTTTCAAGTAGGAGGACTAGAATATAAAATGTTGGAAGTGGAGGATGTTGTGTGTAAGTGTATGTATATAAGGGTTAGTATGATCAAACCCTTCTGTTTTGATCATTTGTCAAAGCTTGAGAGAAAAGAAAGGGTTTGGGAGACTTCAAAGGGAATGGGTGCTTGGGAAGAAAATCGTGAGTTCATGGTGCGATCGATCGTTGATTTATCGTTAGAACTAACTTCCTAACTCAAGGTAATCATCAATTTCCCTTTGTTGTTGTTGAATTTCAAGTATTGGTTAGTTTTCAAGGGTTAGGGTTTATATGTGTTTTGTGGATGAAATTGGTGATCTTCGGATCACCAATTGAGTGTTATGATGTTAGATGGTATTAGAATGATTGTGGTAGTCTTCTAGAGCCTGGAAATACGAAACCATGGCTTTTTGAATCGGTCGAATCGGACTTCGGATGTGAAAGTTATCCCAAAAAGAAGAATTTGCGTTTTTGGCTTCGTAAGCTAATTTTTACGCCTAGCGACCGCTAGGGGAAAAGGCTAGCGACCGCTAGCCTCCCTGAAAGCCTTCTAGCGACCATTAGGTGATCGTGAGCTCGGTCAGAAAGGTTGGGAATGGCAGCTAGCGACCGCTAGCCCCTGTTTTGTGTGGAAAACTGTTTTGGCCATAACTTTTGCATCTTAGCTCCGATTTTGCTTCCGAAAGAACCGTTGGATTCGTAATTGAATTACCTACCCTTTTAGACCTATAAATCTAGGATTGTTGTTACAAATCTTAGAGTGGATAGTCCCAACCTTTGAGTTGGTAGTTTTTGGGAGCCATTGGTGTAGCTATGCTATGCTTACGGCTTAAGGGTTCGGGTACGGCTTAAGGTTCAAGTGTTATGTGCTTATTTGAATGTTATGTGATTTTTTAGGTGCTTAAACACCTATATGTGCTTTTTGTCAAGTGTGTGATGTCAGACTCTACGATAAGGTGAGTACATTAACCTGCGTTCAATATTGTTATGCTTGTGATCATGATGTATATGTGGTTAATGTGTGAACTGGCATGTAATTTTCACGATAGTACCTATGGTGGTATTACTACCCCTAGGGAAGTTGGGTTCAGAGGCCTGGTACCAGTGTCAGTATGATGCTCGTGGTGGATACACTTGGAGTAAGGTTCATGATACATGTCCAGTTATTCAGTTATATGTTTATGATTATGTACATGCATGCATAGAACCTAGGTTTGTGCTCACTAAGCTTTATGCTTAACCCGTTGTAGTTCATGTGGTTTAGTGGCAGGTACCAAGTCGAAAGACAAGGAAAAGCTCACGTTTGATGGCTCGGATCCGTAATCAGTTCAGCTGTGTATGGGACACGATATACGAACAACTTGTTTTGTTATTACGAATTGTTTTTTTATCAAAGACATTTTGTGTTGTAAACTAATTATGAATTGAGTTGTTTTGAAAGTTAGTACATTTTGGACCTAAGTTTGCGAATTTTGTCGTGTTTTAAATTATTAAAGCTTCCGCAACATTTTGGTTACTTATTTCCGTTAATTGTCGTTAAATTTATATCTTTTGGAAATGAGGGGTTACAATCTATACTATGATTAAGTCACTACCTGATCTACGAAGGAATAAGGTGGGGTCAATAGTACCTTTCTTGTAGCCATCTCCTATTAGGTATTCAGTGAGAGTTTCATACCAGGCCCTCGGAGCTTGCTTGAGACCGTAAAGCGCTTTGTCCAACACGTACACATGATTTGGATAACGGGGATCCACGAAGCCTTCTGGTTGCTCGACATACACCTCTTCTTGAAGGTTTCCATTCAAGAAGACACACTTGACGACCATTTGGTAGACCGTCATGTTCTTATGCACGGCATAAGCAAGGAAGATCCATATAGCCTCGATCCTAGCGACGGGCGCAAACGTCTCATCGTAGTCGATACCCTCCTGTTGGTGATATCCTTTGGCAACCAGTCGAGCCTTATTCCGGATGATAAGGTCGTTCTCATCTGTTTTGTTCCGGAATATCCACTTCAGGCCGATTATGGACTTTCCCTACGGTCTGGTCACCTAACGCCATACCTTGTTCCTCTCGAATTTCGCCAGTTCTTCTTGCATCGCTAGTACCCAATCAGGATCTGTAAGAGCTTGCGAAACATTCGAAGGTTCAAAGTCACTTAAGAACCCGCTGAATAGAATCAGGTTTTCGACATTCTTTGAAGATCGCGTCTGTACAGGTTATGAGGGACTCCCGATGATCTGGGAGGGGGGATGATCTTTTGTCCACTTTCTTGTGTGTGGAAGACTAACGTAAGCTTGTTGATTGTTGGATGCGTCGTTCTCATCGTGCACTGCCAAGATCTCTCTTTGGTTCCCACTAGATGATCCTTCTTCCTGATTAGTTAGCGGTGCTGCTTCCAACCGGGGCTCGCGCACTACCTGAGCATAGGTTCTTTGAGCCGAGCATGGTGAAGGTAGTGGGGCTTCTTCTGGTATAGGTGCAAGAACAGGGTGTGTGGTCTGTTCTCGAACAGGTTCCGGTGAGGCAATAGATGATGTTTCAGGGGGGGAGACCGCTGACTCTGGTGTCACTGAATTTGTTGAAGTGCCTGATGATGGCTCAGTCACAAAAGCATCAGATGACACAGAAGTAGTGCTTGAACTAACTTGAGCAGGGACTACGATCGGTCTCGTGAGAGTGGTAAGATCATAATCTGCGAGATCTATAAAGTCCGAAGTAAACGAGTTAGTAGCAGGATCTATGCTTGGTGGTGTGGTGGACAGTTCAGGAAATACAGCATGCATATTACTAGGACTTGCATCATAATATGTTTTGGTTTCAGAAAGTCAACATTTGAGCTTTCCAAGATAGTTCGGTTTCGTTTGTTGAAAACCCGATAATTCTTTGAGTTATGTGAGTATCCAATGAAGATAGACTCATCAGACTTGGGTTCAAACTTTCCCAAATTATCTCGGTCATCTAAAACATAGCATTTCCATCTAAAGACTTGAAAGCAACCGATGATGGGCTTACGCTCTTCGACCATCTCGTAAGCGGTTTTACCGGACCGCTTGACGATTAGAGTCTAATTTTGCGTGTAGCATGCTGTTGAAACGGCTTCCGCCCAGAATTGTTGCGGAACGCCTGAATGAGCCATCATGGATCGTGCTACTTCGACTATCGTCCGGTTCTTCCTTTCTACAACTCCATTTTGTTGAGGAGTGCGCACGGCAGAGAAGTTGTGAGAGATTCCCACATCTTCAAGAAAGGATTGCAGCTTGGCATTGCGAAACTCGGTTCCGTTGTCACTTCTTAACTTCTTCACCCGGTGACCCAAGAGAATTTGAATCCGCTTGATGAAGGCAATGATTCGATCAGCAGCATCAGATTTGGCTAGGAGAAATTCAAGCGAGGTGAACCTTGAGAATTCATCAACAAGAACCAACATGTACTTCTTTCTTGCTAGGCTCTCAACTCTCATCGGTCCACACAGATCCATGTGTATCATGTCAAGGGGGCTTTTGCTGTTTGTATCCATCTTTGGTGGATGGGAGCTTCTGTTCATCTTTCCTTGCTCACAAGCAGGACATAACGTATCCTTTGAAAAACGAGTCTCCGGTAGTCCCTTGACCAGGAGTTTTGAAACCAATTTGTTCATGTCCTTGAAATTCTGATGACAAAGTCTTCGATGCCACAACCAACTGTCCTCCTTGGACGCCTTAGTGAGCAAACAGATTGCATTCATCGGGTTGGAGAGAGCTTCAAACTGAGGGTGTGTCTGAGGGATTGAATGGAAGACAGTGGAATAAAGATTGCCGTTTCTCCGTGCACTGAGGACGACATTGTTGTCTTCATCATTCACGTCACTTCCGTATTGAAATTTCTTCACCCAGTATCCATTGTCACAGAACTGGCTGGCGCTGAACATATTATACCCTAATCCCTCGACATACCGTACATCCTTGATGATGTACTTCCCGTCGGTAATTTTCCCATAACCCAGCATCGGCTTCGGTGTCTTGTCGGCAGTTTTTGATATATCCCTCGAACCTTTCAACATAGTCGAAAGGAAGCATTTCTGACCAGTCATGTGTCTATATGCTCCGGAATCAAAGTATCACACATGACTGACCTGCAAGACAGATTAAGCTTGTTTAGGGACCCATTGCCAAATGGGTTCCTTTGGGTTAGAGACAGATGAAACAGTCGGTGTAGTCCCCTTTTCAGATTTCTCCTTAGGCGGAGGGGACTTCACTGACGAGGAGGATTTTGAAGCATTAGAAGAATTGGCCATACCATACTGCAAGAAATTCTCAAACATAAAACACATGTCATTCCGAAAAGGGATTACTTCTTCAAAACGTATCCAACCATCTCCAATATACTATTGTGTGTATCAACCTAAAAAAATTCCTTTTGTATATATATCACTTTATTTTTGAGTCTATTATGTGTATTTTTGATACACACAATAGTATATTGGGGGATAGTTGGATACACATAATAGACTAAAAAATAAACATAATAGACTCAAAAATAAAGTTTGATATATACAAAAGGAATTTTTTTAGGTTGAGACACACAATAGTTGGGGATAGTTGGATACATTTTGAAGAAGTAATCCCTTCCGAAAAGTATTAAAAGTATTGTTTAAGTTGCGATTAGGATTTACAGACATGTTCAAATGAGATCCTACACTAGGTGGGGCATAGCCTAGACCCACACGGCCAGGACTACGCCTCTTAGGGAAAGCAGAAAAAGTCTTGTTTCTCTCCTGATGATCCTTTCTTGGTGGCTTCACATTCTTTCCACCATCTTTCCTCCTCGCATCTGCATTCAAAGCACGGTGTGAGTTAGATGACGGTTTAACAGAAATGGATTTGCCACCTTTTCCAGATGACTATTTAGAAAAATTAAGTTTAGTGGAATTGAAAGGTTGATTTGGTTTTAGCCGAGATGTCTCACCTACTTCGAAAGTACTTGAATCAATGTCAAGACCTTTAATGGGTTTGACTGAGGCACAAGCATCGTTAGAGTTGGATTTCTTGTTCTGGAGTCCCTTAGGTGTGTGTGGCTTAACTGACTTCTCCTTGTCAGTACCAACACGTTTTGCACCCTTGGGGTTACTTTTCTCAGAACCAGAAGCTTGTGATTCAGCAGGCTTCTCAGGCTTGGAGACAACCGTTTTCTTTTTCTTTGGAATCAAACCAGATGGATCATCACCCTCGACTAAAAATATCTTCACATCATATTCAATATTGGGATCCATGACTGGTTTGGGTTTTGGGTTGGCTATCTTATGAGTCAAAACAGGGAAAGTCAAATCGTCATCTGAGTCTAGAGAGTAAAAGTTTTCAAAATTCATAACTTTCTTTCTCAAAATGGAAATTGACAGATCTTTGTTTGTTATGGTTTGGCGATACTTCGTCCTAGCATCAAAGAAAAATTCTTTTCCGATTTCAAAGTGAATATCTTGGAGGATGTATCGCGTTTGAAGATCCGCAAACTTGGTTTTGAAATCAGTGAAGGTAGAGTTTGCGGTCTCACACTCTGAAGAAAGCTTGATTCTCTCGGCATTGGCCTCGAGTAAGTCTTTTTCAAGAGTGTGTACCAAGGTGTCTTTTTCCGAGATAATCACTCTCCGGTTCTGAATCTGATGCTGAGAGGCATCTAAGTCCATGGCTTTCAGTCTAAGTCCAAATACCTCCTTTTCTAGCTCAACTAGGTCGGGACTCTTAGTTGCGGAAACATCCGAGGGTGGGATAACTAAGGTCTCCTCTGATAATTCAATTTCCCTAGTGTCATAGCTAGTGTTCAGCTCAGCATAATCTATGGGGGGCATGGCTACACAGGGCGTTCTAGCCTTAATACCTTCCCAAGAAGGGTCAGTATTGGTTGGATCACTGGCAGGGACAAAGATAGGCCTAATTGGAGAAGGACTAGTGGGTGGACTTCCTACGGGTGCTGTTGGACGGACTTCTAGTTCTAGTGATGGTCTCACTGTTAATTACTTCGGTATAAGTGACGGTCTGTCTAACATACTCCTTGGTAACGTGTCCTCCTACTAGGTCAGGTTTGGGTTTGGAGGTGGCCATGTCCTCAAAGTTGTACAGATGTGAAGATGCTTTTTCTAACACATGGTTTTCAGAGAGTCCAAGGCCGGGTCTAGCTTTGTAAAAAGGATTCTTGTTAGCATGCTGAGTGAGAATACTCAGAGTTTGTTCAGATTGTCCTCTCTTGAAGTTGTTGTCCTCGAGTGTGACAACCGACCAATTTCGGCTTTCAGGTTAACGACTCGTAAAGCACTCATTAGTATAACATTAGTGAACTTTTAGTCTTATAACTCTTTAGGAAGATTTAGGTTTGATTATGCGAAAATTTTTGGAGATAGCTTAGAAATCCCGAAAATCGTCCAGAAAAGTCCCGTTTTAGTCCGTAATCGCCCGAAAATCTTATATAATGCCGAACCGACTCAATTAAAGTTTATATTATGTAAATTATTATATTTTAAGTTATTTGGATAAAAACATTTCAAAATAGGTCTTAAATTGAACAAAATCACTTCTATCGGAAACACCTTTCGAACCGAGAAAACGTGAACCGTAAAGATGAATTAGGCTTGTTTTAAATAAAAAAAAAGGAATGAAAATATGGGTTTGAGATGGGCCATATGGCCAGCCATCCCACCCCCACTTACCACCATATAAAAACCCATATCTTCCTCTTTACACCTCATTTTCACTTTAAAATTTTGGAGAAAAACTATCCAACTCCTTTCTCTTCCTTCACACACCTTCAAACCATCTCCAACTCCAGAAAATTCAGCTTCATATCTCCCATTTTAAAGATCAAGAACACAAGTTTAAAGTGCTTATAAGTTGTATACATTAAAAGGTAAAAGATTCATGTAACACCCCGCTAAAGCGGAAAAACGAGGCGCTACAGTCAAGATTTCATAACGATAGGAGATACGTAACACCAACCATTCATAAATAAAATTTAAACAGTGTTTACAAAAGTACATCCCAACCATAAATTAAACGTTTACAATCGTTCACAAAACAAAAAAAAATAACTAGCATGACATGATTGGTGACCACTAAATTCCATAAAAGCCCTATCAAACCTTCGGATTTCCTGAAAAGCATGTTAAAAGAGACGTCAACTACGAGAGTTGGTGAGTTCACAGGTTTTGATATGCACAAAAATTTTCACATGCAGACTTATTATCGAAAAATTAATGAATCTTTTTAATCGTTCACAACCACGTGTATACTTGGACGTTCGCTCACGCCAAAATACACAATTATGCATAAGATATGTAAAACTTCGAGCCACTACCAAACCGTTAACCCCAACGAATACCTCAGAGGTGGTCGCTAACCACATGGGCGGAACGTTCGTGCGAACTACCTCAGCGGTGGAACTCACGTCCACATGTGTAGGTCGTCTTTCAACGAGTACCTCAGCGGTGGGAATCCTTTGCCCCACATGTGTAGTCGTTACTTCAGAAATAGTGCACCCTTCACTCGTCAGTCCTTCGGGTGGGTATTGGTACCAAATAGCGCTATCCACTAAGTCCATAGGCTCCTAAATGAGTTAATGGTAGTGTATATTCTAAGGGGCAAACTTTACTCGCACATATCGTCACAATGCATACTCACATAATCATGCTAAAAAGCATACGTGTACACAATTCATTTAACCATGCTAAAAGCATTCGTGTACATAATTCATTTAACCATGCCAAAAGCATAAGTGTACATAATTCACATAACCATGCTAAGAAGCATACATGTACACAATTCACCAAACGTTGCTAGAAAGCAAATTTTCATAACTTTTATCAACAACATGCTTTTCACCCCAAATACGTAAAAACGTTAAAAACGGGGCTGTGAATACTCACCTTGAGTGGTTTTAGCGTTTAGACAAACGTTAGTGCGTGTACGAGTCCCGGCTCCGAAACTAGAATTGCCCTAAATCATAAGTATTTAACGTAAGTTCCAAGTCCAACGGTCCATTTTTTAATAAATCGTAACGATATCCTATATAATGCCTTTACTACATTTGTTATGTTCAAACTTGATATAAAATGACTTTTTGTTGGTTAAAATTATGATCCAAACATATTGGAATTAGGAATGTTTGTAAAGTAACATTTTTTTGAATAATTCCAAATCTGGCAGATTTGATCCAATGCAAAGGTGTCACCAAATGACTTAGTTCCAAAGAGAGTTAGATCTCAAGAATTTTACCTACTGTAATTTGGGATGTTAGCAACAATCCCACAATTTTTCATAATTTTTGGAAGTGTTCTTCATATTTTAAGAATTTTTATAAAATCAGTAGGCACCTTTTATTTTCAGAAAAACATGTCAGGGGTGTTTGCTTCATAAAGAATTCAATTCTCCACCAAATCACGAATTTCAAAAGGGATTTTCTAGGACACATATACCAAGCTAATGAGACAAGTTTCACATCATTTGGGTGGTTTTTGAGGGAGATATGGCCTCTTAAAGTCGTGCATGTGCAATCTGCCACAATGGGACAGCCTACACCACTAACTTGTTTTCATTGGTTGAAGCTTCAAAAGTCCACCAAATCACATGATTTTGGATTCTTTAGAAAGCTATCTCAGAGAACTTGAGTTTGAAATCAAAAATCGTGCATTTTGGATAATTTGTCCAAGAGATATGCATGCATGAAGATGATACAAGTTTTCTGACCAAAAGCTGATGAGCTTCAAAAAGTTTTTAAATGGTTGGAGGGGTTTTACCCCGAATTTTTAAGTGATTCAAAAGGGATTTTCTTCCTAACTCATCAAATTTCAATCTATCAAATTTTTATAGAAAAATAACTTAGTTTACTATGCCTTTGAGACGTTTAAACAAGCATGCAACAATCTGCCAGCACAAAATCATAGACAAAAGTTCCATACTTTCACCAAAACACTTAGAATCTCCATCTTTGGGGTGTATTTGATGACAAACTAATATCCCCCAACTTATTTACCATAGGATGGATGAAATAAATTTAAATAACATCAAAACTTATGCATGGAATAATGGATGATTTTCAGCCCCCAAAATGAGTATCAAAACATTAAAAACATAGGATTTTCATCTCAAATCTTGTGTTCATAAAGAGGAGTCATGGAATTTCACCTTCTTTGAATGTTTTTACACATTCTTAAGGTTCATTCTCATCCTTAAACAACAAGAATGATACTCAACCAACAAGGAGGTTTTAAACCTCAAGAAACTCAAGAAAAACACCCTAAAGGGGTAGAAATCGAAGCTAGAATGCTTGTTTTCCTTCATACCTTTAAGAGATTATTGTATGGAACTTGAAGATCTTGATTAAAACTCTAATAATCTGAGTTTTGAAGATGAATATGGCTGGATTTTCTTGGAGAAAAGATGAGGAGAAGAGAGAAAAAAGGGAGTAGAGAGAGAGAGTTTTGGAAAAATGAGAGATGAAAAGAAGGATGATGATGGTTTTGTTTCTTGGAAAAACAAGAGAGAAAGATGTGATTGGGGGGAGTGCTGGTGGCCGGCCATCATGGCCAATCCCCCTTTTTTTTTTTTAAATGAGTTAACTTACACTGCTATTTCAACGCAGTACCGGGTTTTGGCGCGTTTTCGATAGGAACCGATTTTTCGAGGGTAATTTCGGATTATTTAAACCAGTTTACTTCTATTTTAAATAAAATAACTTAATTTTCTAAAAATCAACTTTAATTTGGCATTATAGAATTATCGGGTGACTTCGGGCCGGTTCGGGCTTTTTCGGGCAGTTTTCGGGACTTTTAGGTTTTTGCCTAAATTTTTCACGCAAACTAACCTAGTATCATTTAAAAACTTAAATAACGGTTTTTAACCTACGGAAACGCTACTGAGTGAGTTAACGAGTAGCTAACCTGAAGGTCAAAACTGACAGTTGTCACATTTACACCCGGTTGAAAGAAATTCCGTCCCGAAATTTAATTCTTGCTGCTAACGCAGGGGTTCTTTGTGAAGAGATGCGGGTACTTGTCTTTCATGAACGCCTCCCGCTCCCAGGTGAACTCAGGTCCGTGCCTGGAGTTCCATCGCACTTTGACAATCGGTATTTTACTGCGCCGGAGTTGCTTGATTTCTCGATCAAGAATCTCAATAGGTTCCTCCGTGGCGCGCAGTTGTTCATCGATTTGTATTTCCTCCAAAGGAAAGATCACTGTCTCTTCCGACAGGCATTTCTTTAGATTGGACACATGAAACGTGTTGTGAATAGAGCTGAGCTCTAGGGGTAAATCTAGACTGTATGCGACGGGTCCGATTCTTTTCATGATCTTAAATGGTCCAACAAAACGAGGGCTCAATTTCCCTTTCTTTCCAAATCTTATCAATCCTTTCCAGGGTGATACCTTTAGTAGCACTTTATCGCCAACTTGGAATTCTAACGGCTTTCGCCGATTATCAGCATAGCTTTTCTAGCGATCCCTGGCTGCTTTAAGCTTCTCCTGTACCAGCTTAATCTTATCAGTTGTCTCCTGTACGATGTCAGGCCTAAGCAGTCGACTCTCTCCCACTTCCAACCAATTGAGTGGGGATCTGCACTTGCGTCCATACAGTGCTTCGTACGGGGCACACTGAATACTTGTATGGTAACTGTTGTTGTAGGAGAATTCAACCAAAGCTAGGTGATCATCCCAGTTGCCTCCGAACTCTAACACACATGCACGCAGCATATCTTCCAGTGTTTGTATGGTCCTTTCTGTCTGACCGTCAGTTTGTGGATGATAGGCGGTGCTCAAATCTACGCGAGTACCTAATGCTGCCTGCAGTGACTGCCAAAAACGTGAAGTAAATCTGTTGTCTCTGTCAGAGATGATCGAGATTGGCACTCCATGTCGCATAACTATCTCATCGACATACAATCGCGCGAGTCTATCAATGCCGTACGTTTCTCTTATTGGCAAGAAATGCGCAGATTTTGTGAGTCGGTCAACGATTACCCAAATCGAATCATGGCCCTTTTTAGTCTTGGGCAACTTGGTCACGAAATCCATGGATATCCGCTCCCATTTCCATTCTGGGATTTCTGGTTGCTGTAATAGTCCAGACGGTTTCTGGTGTTCCGCCTTGATTCTTGCACAGGTTAGACATTTGCTCACGTAGGTGGCGATATCCTTCTTCATTCCGGGCCACCAATAGTGTTCCTTCAGTCCTTTGTACATTTTGTCAGATCCTGGGCGTATCGAATACTGTAATTGATGAGCCTCGTCCATGATCATCGTCCTTAACGGATCAACTTTTGGAACCCAAATCCTATCCTTGAAATAACGCACTCCGTCTGCTTTCTCCTCGAACTCTTTCTCCATTTTGTGAAGACTTTCCTTCTTTAGTTTGTTTGCCTTTAGAGCTTCTCTCTGAGCTTCCAGGATTTGACTTTTCAGACTAGTTTGAACTATCACTCCCATGGCTCGCGCCCTTGTGGGCTTCACCCTTTCCTTCCTGCTCAGCGCATCAGCTACAACATTCGCCTTCCCTGGGTGATATTTGATCTCGCAGTCGTAATCGATTAGCAACTCAACCCATCTTCTCTGCCTCATGTTCAGCATTTTTCTGATCGAGAATGTGCTGGAGGCTCTTATGGTCCGTAAAAATGGTGCATTTGGTGCCGTAGAGATAATGTCTCCAAATCTTAGGGGCAAACACCACTGCTCCGAGCTCCAAGTCATGAGTGGTGTAGTTCTTCTCGTGGACCTTCAGTTGCCTGGATGCATAGGCGATAACTTTCTCGTTCTGCATCAAGACACATCTCAAGCCTTGATGTGAAGCATCGTAATACACCACAAAGTTATCCGTTCCCTCGGGCAACGCCAGAATGGGTGCATTGCATAACTTATGCTTGAGCAACTGGAATGCTTCTTCCTGTTTTTCTCCCCAAATAAACTTCTTGTCCTTTTGCGTTAAGGTTGTCAGCGGCTGCGTAATCTTGGAGAAATTTGCAATGAATCGTGGGTAGTAGCCTGCCAAACCGAGAAACTGTCGAATTTTTGTCGGTGTCTTCGGGGCTTCCCACTTCTTTATGGCCTCGATCTTGGCTGGATCGACGTGTATTCCTTCTTTGTTCACCACATGGCCTAAAAAGTGAACTTCTCGGATCCAAAATTCGCACTTTGAGAATTTAGCATAAAGCTTTTCAGTTTTGAGTAATTCTAGTATCAGCCTCAAATGATGCTCGTGGTCTTCCTTGCTCCGTGAGTAAATCAAGATGTCGTCTATGAAGGCAATCGAACTTATCTAAATACGGTCGACACACTCGGTTCATCAGGTCCATAAATATTGTTGGAGTGTTCGTCAAGCCGAACGGCATGACTAAGAACTCATAATGACCATAACGAGTTCTGAACGCCGTCTTTGCGATATCTTCTTCCCGAACTCGCATTTGATGGTATCCGGATCGAAGATCGATCTTGGAGAAGTACGTAGCTCCTTGCAATTGATCGAACAGATCATCGATGCGTGGAAGGGGGTAACGGTTCTTGATGGTGATCTTGTTCAGCTCCCTATACTCGATGCACATGCGAAAAGATCCATCCTTCTTTTTGACGAACAACACGGGGGCTCCCCAGGGTGAAGAGCTGGGTCGGATGAATCCCTTATCTAGCAGCTCTTGAAGTTGATTTGACAGCTCCTGCGTCTCTGACGGTGCTAGACGATATGGCGACTTTGCTATGGGGCCTGCTCCGGGAACTAAGTCAACGTGGAACTCCACTTGTCCATGCAGGGGTAATTCGGGTAACTCTTCCGGGTATACTTCGAGAAATTCTCGCGCAATCGGGATATCCTGGATTTGCTTCTCCTTTGCTTTCTCATCTACTACGTGCGCCACAAATGCTACACATTCCTTTCGTAGATGGCTACGCATTTTCATGTATGACACTATCTTAATGTCTCTCCTTGGCTTTTCTCCGTGTACTTCAAGCACACCTCCATCGGGTAATGCTAGCCTAACTATCTTCTCAGCACAGCATATTGTTGCCTTATGGTTGGACATCCAATCCATACCAATGATTATATCAAAACTCCCTATCTTGATCGGGATTAAATCTATACTAAAGTCCTTTCTTGCTAAGCTCAGTGTGCATTTCTTGACTACTTTTCGACTTTTATCTGAATGATCTTGAGTTGTCTCTTCTGGCTGGTGCTCTACTTTCTTTTATTACCATCTTTCCATTCGATGGACACTACGACTCCCTTATTTCTTTTATTTGCAACAAGGTCGGTAGTAATGTTGAGTGACTATGGTAGGTACGACTTCCTGGACTTGTTGGGCTATCAGTTGAGCAATGTTGATCAATTAATTCTTACGGTTCACTTTCTAGCTACGTGTGTTTCTTCTGGAAAATACGGTTCTAAATCATTTGTAAAATGTATATTTGATTAAAAGTTGTCTTTAATAAATGTTCGAAGATATTTGTATTTTATTTGTGACAATTTCTTTAAATTAAAATCGATAAGAACATCTTTGTGATTAATTAAAATTTGGTTTCGTAAAAACTTAATACTTATCTGAAAAGGTCAAAATTTGATGCTAATGCATCCTCAAAATAATTTACTTGCCCAAGCTAAGGTTTAAATGAGACAACCAAAAAAGTACATTTTGGAAATTCTTTCACATCCACAGCATACGAGAGTTACAACCGAAAGGATCAACTTTGCCAACAGTATTACCACAACTTGCCAGCACAAGTCAACTCTCCTAGTCGTCCTTCTTGCCGTCATAGCATTTTCTACAACATTGGTGGTACATTCCTCCAAGAGATGCGCCAAGTTTGTCAACTAAATTATGGCCTGATTCCATCTTGATGCCCTGCTTCGACTATTTTGCAGTCCGTCGGCGAGTGTTCGCATAGTTCGAGCCTCTCCTTGAGCCATACTAATATTATGAGCGATCAATATACTCGAAAGGATACGAAATGATCTTGCATTACCCTAATGAGTTATCGCCAGTCCGCTCCGAAAGGTTGCCGCAACTGTCTTCTGAGTTGTCTCATATGAGGTGTTGGGAGGCTCGGAGGTGGATTGATTGTAATGTCTTCGCTTGTTACTCCAATGTCGGAATCGTAATGCCTAAACGGGTCTTTCTTCGAAGTCTAAGTAATAGTGTTCGGCATAACTTATTAACGCGCCTTCAAACTACTAGTGTCATCCTAAGCGCTAACGCAAGAGTGTTCAACAGTGGCGTTACTTTACTTAAACGCGTAAGTGCTATAGTAAATATCAGCATCATAATATGCTTAGGTGAACTCACACGGTTTATGTTTTTCAGGAAATTTTTCGAAGGTTCCAACTTTTAAACTCTAACAGTATGACTAGTTCATAAGTCTTATCCTACTTATATCATGGCTAGGCGTAGGTGATTAGGCTCCGCATATCTATGATATATCAGAATAACACCTATCCTAATCATCTTAGCAGTAAAATTCTCCTAAATTTTGAAATCTTTGAATTAAAAGTTTTAACTTCTTTTCGAAAAAGGTTGGTTATAGTACTTGGTTTTTTTATGAAAAACCGGTGTTCTCTATAACCTATGGCTCTGATACCAAGTCTGTAACACCCCGCTAAAGCGGAAACACGAGGCGCTACAGTCAAGATTTCATAACGATAGGAGATACGTAACACCAACCATTCATAAATAAAATTTAAACAATGTTTACAAAAGTACATCCCAACCATAAATTAAACGTTTACAATCGTTCACAAAACAAAACAAAAATAACTAGCATGACATGATTGGTGACCACTAAATTCCATAAAAGCCCTATCAAACCTTCGGATTTCCTGAAAAGCATGTTAAAAGAGACGTCAACTACGAGAGTTGGTGAGTTCACAGGTTTTGATATGCACAACAATTTTCACATGCAGACTTATTATCGAAAAATTAATGAATCTTTTTAACCGTTCAAAACCACGTGTATACTTAGACGTTCGCTCACGCCAAAATACACAATTATGCATAAGATATGTAAAACTTCGAGCCACTACCAAACCGTTAACCCCAACGAATACCTCAGAGGTGGTCGCTAACCACATGGGCGGAACGTTCGTGCGAACTACCTCAGCGGTGGAACTCACGTCCACATGTGTAGGTCGTCTTTCAACGAGTACCTCAGCGGTGGGGATCCTTTGCCCCACATGTGTAGTCGTTACTTCAGAAATAGTGCACCCTTCACTCGTCAGTCCTTCGGGTGGGTATTGGTACCAAATAGCGCTATCCACTAAGTCCATAGGCTCCTAAATGAGTTAATGGTAGTGTATATTCTAAGGGGCAAACTTTACTCGCACATATCGTCACAATGCATACTCACATAATCATGCTAAAAAGCATACGTGTACACAATTCATTTAACCATGCTAAAAGCATTCGTGTACATAATTCATTTAACCATGCCAAAAGCATACGTGTACATAATTCACATAACCATGCTAAGAAGCATACATGTACACAATTCACCAAACGTTGCTAGAAAGCAAATTTTCATAACTTTTATCAACAACATGCTTTTCACCCCAAATACGTAAAAACGTTAAAAACGGGGCTGTGAATACTCACCTTGAGTGGTTTTAGCGTTTAGAAAAACGTTAGTGCGTGTACGAGTCCCGGCTCCGAAACTAGAATTGCCCTAAATCATAAGTATTTAACGTAAGTTCCAAGTCCAACGGTCCATTTTTTAATAAATCGTAACGATATCCTATATAATGCCTTTACTACATTTGTTATGTTCAAACTTGATATAAAATGACTTTTTGTTGGTTAAAATTATGATCCAAACATATTGGAATTAGGAATGTTTGTAAAGTAACATTTTTTTGAATAATTCCAAATCTGGCAGATTTGATCCAATGCAAAGGTGTCACCAAATGACTTAGTTCCAAAGAGAGTTAGATCTCAAGAATTTTACCTACTGTAATTTGGGATGTTAGCAACAATCCCACAATTTTTCATAATTTTTGGAAGTGTTCTTCATATTTTAAGAATTTTTATAAAATCAGTAGGCACCTTTTATTTTCAGAAAAACATGTCAGGGGTGTTTGCTTCATAAAGAATTCAATTCTCCACCAAATCACGAATTTCAAAAGGGATTTTCTAGAGGACACATATACCAAGCTAATGAGACAAGTTTCACATCATTTGGGTGGTTTTTGAGGGAGATATGGCCTCTTAAAGTCGTGCATGTGCAATCTGCCACAATGGGACAGCCTACACCACTAACTTGTTTTCATTGGTTGAAGCTTCAAAAGTCCATCAAATCACATGATTTTGGATTCTTTAGAAAGCTATCTCAGAGAACTTGAGTTTGAAATCAAAAATCGTGCATTTTGGATAATTTGTCCAAGAGATATGCATGCATGAAGATGATACAAGTTTTCTGACCAAAAGCTGATGAGCTTCAAAAAGTTTTTAAATGGTTGGAGGGGTTTTACTCCGAATTTTTAAGTGATTCAAAAGGGATTTTCTTCCTAACTCATCAAATTTCAATCTATCAAATTTTTATAGAAAAATAACTCAGTTTACTATGCCTTTGAGACGTTTAAACAAGCATGCAACAATCTGCCAGCACAAAATCATAGACAAAAGTTCCATACTTTCACCAAAACACTTAGAATCTCCATCTTTGGGGTGTATTTGATGACAAACTAATATCCCCCAACTTATTTACCATAGGATGGATGAAATAAATTTAAATAACATCAAAACTTTTGCATGGAATAATGGATGATTTTCAGCCCCCAAAATGAGTATCAAAACATTAAAAACATAGGATTTTCATCTCAAATCTTGTGTTCATAAAGAGGAGTCATGGAATTTCACCTTCTTTGAATGTTTTTACAGATTCTTAAGGTTCATTCTCATCCTTAAACAACAAGAATGATACTCAACCAACAAGGAGGTTTTAAACCTCAAGAAACTCAAGAAAAACACCCTAAAGGGGTAGAAATCGAAGCTAGAATGCTTGTTTTCCTTCATACCCCTAAGAGATTATTGTATGGAACTTGAAGATCTTGATTAAAACTCTAATAATCTGAGTTTTGAAGATGAATATGGCTGGATTTTCTTGGAGAAAAGATGAGGAGAAGAGAGAAAAAAGAGAGTAGAGAGACAGAGAGTTTTGGAAAAATGAGAGATGAAAAGAAGGGTGATGATGGTTTTGTTTCTTGGAAAAACAAGAGAGAAAGATGTGATTGGGGGGAGTGGTGGTGGCCGGCCATCATGGCCAATCCCCGTTTTTTTTTTTTTTTTTTTTAAATGAGTTAACTTACACTGCTATTTCAACGCAGTACCGGGTTTTGGCGCGTTTTCGATAGGAACCGATTTTTCGAGGGTAATTTCGGATTATTTAAACCAGTTTACTTCTATTTTAAATAAAATTACTTGATTTTCTAAAAATCAACTTTAATTTGGCATTATAGGATTATCGGGTGACTTCGGGCCGGTTCGGGCTTTTTCGGGCAGTTTTAGGGACTTTTAGGTTTTTGCCTAAATTTTTCACGCAATCTAACCTAGTATCATTTAAAAACTTAAATAACGGTTTTTAACCTACGGAAACGCTACTGAGTGAGTTAACGAGTAGCTAACCTGAAGGTCAAAACTGACAGTTGTCACAATTCATACCTCTCTTCTCCATTTTATGCACTTTTTAGTGCTATTTCTTTCAAATTTTAAGAGTTTATGGATGTTCTTGATGAACATAATGTTCTTAATGTTTTAGAGGAGAGGATGAACACAATGGATGATTAAAACATCCATTAAAAAGCTAAATCTTATGACCCTTCATTATAAACATAAGAACACAGGTGAAAAACCTTATGATTTTATGATAATATTCACATGTGAATCTGAAAAATGTTGTGTATTTGCATACATGTATCTTTATGATATTTGAGTATTTTCTTCCTTATTACATGTTAAATGATGTGGGATTGTAGTTTAGTATCAAAGAAATCCCCATTTTTAAAGGTTTATATGTTTTGGAAGTGAAAATCTTGAGTTTTGAAATGAAAACAGAAGCTGACAGATTATGTGTCTCAACCTGGGACGACCCAAAAAGGGTTCAAATGGATGTATTTTCATCTACATTTTTAATGGGTTAATATTTTGTGAGTTGGGGTTCAAACCCCACTGGAATCACTCAAAAAATACAAAGTTTAGACCCCTTATCCATTTCAAAACTTTTTGTTGTGCAAACAGCTACGGGTCAGATTTTATGTCAACTTGATTCATGCATATCTGCTAGATAAAATGTAAAAAATGCATGATTTTTTATTCTACATTCATGTTCAATGTGTTAGCTTTCCATAGAATCCGGAATCACTAAGATTGGTGGACATTTGAGCATGCTATGAATAAGAACAAAATCATGGTGTAATCTGTCCAAAAAGGACAGATTCACTCATGTGAGTTGAAAAGAGCATATCTCACTCAAAATAGCATCATTTCAAGTGATTCTTGATTCTTTAGTTAGAGTTTGAGGTTAACTACAAAACCCCTCTGGAAATTTGTGATTTGGAGATGTAATGAAACTCCTATGAATTAAACTCTACAAGCATGTAAATCTGATTTGGTCCAGTGTGCATCCTTTTTGTGAAAATTGTTTATGCATGTTAAACTATTCAAAAATTAATGAAATTTGGTGTGTATTTTGTTAACACATTCATCTACCGTGGATAAAAGTTTGGGAATTTTCCCCTTTAAGATTAAGGATTGGAATTGGTATCTTTACAAAGACATAGAATCTGTCTGCATCCGAAACTTTCAGAAAAGTGATTCTTGAAATGTGAAGACTTTTTCTTCCAATTATGTGTTATATAAGGTTATTAAAACTCGTTTATACTAAATTTGGCTAACTAAAGTTGAGTAAGGGCATTATATATAGATAGTGGTAAGGACTAAATTAGGATTTTGGATCGATGATATAGGACTTACATCACTTATGAATTGTTTAGGGCACTTGTAGGCTCGGGACTAAAGTTCGGATCTCCGTGCTAACCACCATGTCGACAAAGGTGAGTATTCACGGCCCCTATTTTACTGTTTTATATATATTGGGGTGAAAAGCATGTTGTTTGATGAGAAGTGATATGAATTATGCTTTCGAGCAAGTGATTATGAAAATTATGATATGAATTATGCTTTCGAGCAAGTGATTATGCAAATGATGATATGTATTGAGTAAAATTCCCCTTATAATATACACTACTATTAACTCGATAGGAGCCTATGATCTAGTGGGTAGCGCTATTTGGTAATGAGACCCACCCTACTGACTGACGAGTAGAGGGTGCACTATTTCAGACTTCGACTGACCGCTGAGGTAGTCGTTGAGGAATGTTCTATACAGTTGGAGGGAATTCCACCACAGTGTAGTTCATAGGAGCGTTATATCCTACGTGGTTCGCGACCTCCTCTGGGGTATAACGTTGGGGTGAAATGGTTTGTAGTGGCTCAATCTTACATATCTTGTGCATATATGTGGTTTTGAACGTTTAAAGTGGTTCAAAAGTTTTACAACAATAATTCTGCATTTGAAAATGTTTTGTGCATATAAAACCTGTGAACTCACCAACTCTTGTGTTGAGTGCAAAATCGGATTGTATCCGAGATCACAAGTTGGTGCTCAAAGTGAAGACAAAGGCAAAGTCAAAGTGGTTAATAAAGTCAAAGTTTACTTCTATTGTTTACTTCCTTTATATGTTGTTTGTAATAGTTTTGTATTGTTAGGGTCGAAAGTGTAATTCTTCAATAGTGTGAGGGTTTAGGTGTTTGGGTATAAATACCCATGTGATGTCATTGTGAAAGTGACATGCATGTGTGCTTAAAACGTGTAAATTGAGTGAATTGAGAGAGTTGTTCTTAAGTGTGTGTGTTCTTGGTGTATTGGGTTTGTGTAAACTTTTCATCCAAGAATCAATGACATATGGCTTCTCAATTCATTCTCTAGTTGTTGCATGTTGATTAGAACTTGAATCTGGAACAACAAGTGGTATATGAGTTGGAAATTCGCTGAAATTTGGTATGATTTCTTGAGTTTTTTTGTATATTTTCGAACTTGGGGTATTTTGAGTTTTGATGTTCTTCATTTGATCATTGTTTGGATCTGAATTTGATTGTTTGTGGTTAATATGATGTTTTTACTGTGTTTAGGAGTGATTTAGAGTCAAAATTTGGTGTTTAGAGCTGTAATTTTTGCGTTTTTTACCTTCTGCTTGGTTTTTCACTCGTTTTCCGAATTGGTGTTCATATATTCCGAATCGGAATATTCATAAATTTCGAATTGGAATATTCAAAAATTCCGAATCGGATTTTTTTAAGTTTTCCAAATCGGAAATTTTTTTTTATTCGGAAATTGTGTTCGTAGTTAGTTTTACTCATATTCCGACTTGGTATTACTCAAATCCCGATTCGGAAAACTACATTTTCTGATTCGGAATTTGACCAAATACCAACTCGAATTTTATCTAGGAACTCTGTTCAAAATTTCTTTTCCGATTCGGAAAACATCATTTTCCGATTCGGAAAATTGAAAAAAATCTGATTCGAATTTAGTGTTTTCCGAATCGGGTTATTTTAAGAGTTCGGAAAAAAAAAGTGTGGGCACTTTTTCACGTAAACTTTTTTAGTCTTCTTATCTGATTCTACAGTGAAAAAGTTCAGTCATTTTTAAGAAGGTCATTTTTTCCCGAAAAATGCCGGTTTTTCCGTGATTTTGGTGATTTCCGAGAGGTTGTATTTTTGGACTAAGATTTCAATTTCGCGGTCAAAATCAACTTTCAAATTCTTGAAAAATACTTTTTCTCGGGATTTCACTATTTACCGGTTGACTTTACGGTTGACTTCTTGACTTTTATCACTAATCTTTTCCTTGATCAAAAGAAGTGTTCAGATTAGTTACAGATCATCAGATTTGCATACCTCCAGAAGTTCAGAAGAAATCTATCAGTTTCAGTGAATTATCGATCAGTTCAAGTTCTATTGTTCATTTAGTAAAGATGGCAGATTTAGATGTTAATCATAGGTTGTGGAAAGATTGTATGACATATAGTCATCGTGTCTTTCAGCTAAACCAGGAAAACCTAAAGTTGAGTTCTGATAAATCTTTGTTTGAAATGAAGATTGTGGATTTAGAGAAGTTAATACAGAGTGAAAAAGGGCAAGAATCAGAGAATTCAAAGTTGTCAAATCAGATAACTGAGCTTCAGAAAAGTTTATCCGTTTTGAATGCTGAAAAAGCTGAACTTATTCTTAAAGTTACTAATCTTGAAGAAGATAAAAAGCTTTTTGAAAATAAACTTATATCTTCTCATTCAAGAGTGATAGAACTTTCAAATCAAGTACATGATTTTGAGAAAATCGTGATCATCGAGAGAAGTAACTTTGAGAAAGAAAGACGAGCTTTTGAAGCAAAGATTAATGAACTTTCTTTGAAGACATCAGTTTTTGTTAAACCAAACGACAACGAGATTTTCACAGAGTTTTCTAAATCTAACTGTTATGTTAACTGTTGTTATGATGATGATGATTCTAACTCTTATGACGAAATGAACGTTTTTGATTCTCTTGATTCTTGTACCAACAAGAAAATTGTTGTCGATAGTGAGTTGGTTGATTTTGAGAAGATTTTACAAGATGAAAGAAAAGTTTTTGAAGAAGAGAGAAAGATTTTTGAGAAAGAGAGTAAATCGTTTGAATTAAAAAGTGAGAAACTTGCTAAGAAGATTTCTGATTTAGAGAAACAGATTCTGAATGAAAGAAAACACTTTGAGAAAAAGTAGAGCGTGTTTGAGAGCAAGAAGAAGGATTTGAAGAAAAAGTCTCTCCGTGTTGAAAGAAATAGATGTGTTGAGTTTCATTTTGCGGAAGAGAGTAAAGGTTTTGAAAAAGAAAGAAAAGCTTTTGAAGAAAAGAGTGTTCTGGTTAGAAAGAAAATTGCTAATTTAGAAGTGCAACTTTCGGATGAAAGAAGTGCTTTTAAAAGAAAAGAACACCTTTTAAAGTGTGAGATAAAAGGTTTTGAGCAACTGATTGCTGAACTAAAGAAACCAAGCTTTGAGAAAAATGATTTTGAAGAAGAAAAAAGAGTTTTTGAGATGGAAATAAGGAAACTTACATTAAGATTATCTGAATTGTCTTCTGATATCATGAAAGAACAGATTATGAGTTCTAATCTGAAAAAGAAACTTGATGAAACAGTTGAAGAAAAGAATATTTTATCTGCAATGGTGAAAGATCTTGAAGATATTGTTTTTAATGTTAATTTGAATGAACCAAAGAGTCCCGATGTTATAGTACAATCACCATATGTTGATTATGCTGATTCTGTGTGATCATTCAAAACTGCTCCAAGTTCTCTTCATGCAGATGTTTCTTCAACAAAAAGTTTTACACCAACTAATCAGATTCGTCCTTCTAATCTTTTCTATGATCATCAGATTGATGGTTCAGGTAAAAATCATTCGAAGAAAGGTAATTTTGTTTGGAGAGTTAAAGGGTCTACACCAAATGTAGATAAACCAAAGTTATTTGTTCCCAAACAAAATGTTCAAAAGAACAATGTTTTTAAAGCTAAATCTTTTGTTAAATCTGATCCAATTTACTCTGTAAATCATATGATCAGATTATCTCAAAAGAAAATATGTTGTTCTTACTGTGGAACTGTTAGTGCAAATATTATTGTATCCGAGATCACAAGATGAGGAAATAATATTGAAGTCAAAGAAAGTCAAACAAAGTCAAAGGATGGAAGTCAAAGAAGAAAGTCAAGCATCAAAGTCAAAGAAGGAAGCCTTAATGTCAAAGTCAAAGGTTTAATTAGAGGAGTCAAAGTCATGTTATTAGAGTGTTTGACTAATTAGTCTTAGGTATAAATAGAAGGAGTTAGTAAGTAATTAGTAAGGAGCTTATTTGTAATATTCATTAGTGTGTGTTTTAGTGAGAGATTCTAGAGAGAGAAAGTAGATCTTGAATATCTTGTATCAATTTGTTCATGGAATGAAGAAATCTATCGTTTGATCCATTGTTATTGCACTTACAATTGGTATCAGAGCTATGGCAGAAGATTTGTGCACAATTGGATGAAGATTTGAAGAAATTTGAAGAGATTTTGAAGAAATGGGTTTTTATAGGATTTTTGTAGACTTGTAGATTTTTGTAGTAGATCTTGTTGATCTTGTAGTTTTGTGTGTGTTTTTGTTTTTCTAGTGTGTTTTCTAATCATCTCCAATCTCTCTAGATCATTTTTGTACTCAAATTTGAGTTTTTTGATTTTTGAAAAACTTCAAAGTTCATCCATGGTGGTTTTGAAAATTTTATCAAATTGGATGAGTTTGACTTGATTTTCGTGAGTGTTGTTTCACAAAAGTTGTTTGTAATCATGAGGTGAGCAACATATTTGAATTGGATCAAATTTAGTGAAGATTTTCGAAAATTGTTCTTGAAGATTTGAGGTTGTGTTCTTGAGAGTTCATGAGTGATTGTGAGATTTAGTGTGTTTTTGATTTGTTTTTTAGTTGATTTGTTTCTAAAAAGTGTTTTTGGACATGAATCAATCATTTGTTTTTGGTTTTAGAGGTTAAATCTCATTTTTTTGAAATTTTTGGGTTGAAGGTGTTCTTGGTGTTCTTGAGATGTTCTTGAGGAAGAAGGTAAGATTTTTGTGAGTTTGATCCATAATTTTTTAGAAAAGTTTACAAAAAGTTGTTTGTGGGATCAGATCTGATTATTTCGAGCATTGTTTTGCTAATTCGAGCATATTTTTTCAAATTTTTAAGCATATTTTTCAAATTTTGAATTTTTTGAGTCTATCTCGAGTCATGTCTCGAGTCTGATGCGTGTCTGACGCGGAAGAAAAGTTATTTCGAGTCATCTCGTGTGTCAACTCGTGTGCTATCTCGAGTGTCATTTTAATATTTTTTTTTAGTATCTCGAGTGTCCTTTTTCAGCAATAAATAGGAGAGAGAGAGAGAAAATGTCATCTCGTGTGTACTTTGTAGGTATGTGAGGGGACAAGAGTTTATTCTCAGCATCTCGAGTGACACATTTTCCATCTCGAGTGACGTCATCATCTCGAGTGTTGTGTCAGACGAGAAAGCGTGTCAGGTGTGTGTGACAGCAGCAGCATCTCGAGTGTAGGTGTGTAGGAGACAAAAGCATCTCGAGTGACGTCAGCGGGTCAATATCTCGTGTCTCGTGATAGCCGTCAGTCTTGAGAAGTGTAAAAGGAAAAAACGTGTCAGCTGGTCAACACAAGAAAACGCGTCAGAAGTCAACAGCATCTTCAGGCCTTGTCAGGCGCGTGGGAGACAAGCACGTCAGACAGCTGTCTGTCTTGAGACGTGTCTCTCTTAATGGATGTCAGCTGGTTACGCATGACCAACGCGTGAAAGCTCTTCAGATCCTGTCAACGCGTGAAAGCGCGTGCAAGAGTGTGACCAAGAAAATTCAAATATCTCGTGAATTTGTTTTTTTTCTGAGCTGTGTCTATTCAAAATATCTCGTGTCTTGAGGCGTATTAATGTAGTGACAGCTCACATGTTTTTTTTTTGTTTTTTAATTGCTGCATAATTCAAATAAAAATAAATAAATAAATAAATAAAAAGTACATCAGATTTAATGCATGTCAGGAAACTTGCAGCTCTCGTGAATCAATAAAAACCATTCGTATCATTTAGAGAATTGAAAGCTTGTTAATTGTTTTTCACACTCAGATGTATTACACATTCATGCACACATCTAATTGAAAGTTTTTTTTTTAGGTTGAAACGTCACCTTTTCGGTGTATTTTTCGGTGGTCATTGTACTCTTTCAAGTATCCGTTCCATTTTTCGTAGGTAGAGTGCCACGAGACCATTTGAAAAATATAGGTTTCGAAAATTTTCGAGCTTAATTGATAAGGTTTCGAGCGCTCTCAAGTCAAGCCTACGCAAAGAATTTTATCATTTCATGTGACTTTCATGACAAACGGTCATTTTGCGGGACACTTTCGGTGATCAAGCGGTTTTTGCCGGGAAATCATTTTTGATTTTCTTGAAAGTTTGACTGATAGTGTATTGACTCGTTAATTTTTCAGGTCCGATCGGTGAGTTCTTGATGTTGTTTAACGAGCGTTAAAAGTGATACTTGAATCATTTTTCTCGGATTTTTCGAGCTCAATTCGGGACTACCTCGAGACGTTTCGATCGTAGTTCGGTGTTACGGGTTGCTAGAGAAGGAAGTTGGTTATCTTTTAGTTTTTGTTTCGTAATTTTTCGGTGTTGTTCGGTAGTATTTTGTTAAGCTTTTATATGTTTCCGTTAAGTCCGTTAGTTTGATAACTTTCAATTTTTGTCATTTTTAGTACCTGGACTTAAAGTTTCCAAAAGTTTCATTTTCAACCCTTGGACTTTTAAACTTTCAAATATTATCATTTTTAGTCCCTGAACTTGAAATTTTTTTTCACATTTTTACACTTTTAGTCCTTGTACTTGTGATTTTAATGTTGTTGGGTCGTTTAAGTTTTTGATTTTCTCATTTTTAGTTTTTCAAGTTTATTTTTACCCATTTTCTTCATAATTTCTGATTTGTTCGATATAAATAGTGTGTGCACAATTAATACTTCTAATCGAAGTTTCTGTTGACGATCCTTAATTTTTCTTTGTGCAGTTAACAATGGATTCTGAACTCACAAAGTCACAAATGGCAGCGGTGAATGGTTATATGCACGATCTTCTAAACCCAGATTTCATTGAGACAATCTATGAAAGGATGAATCGATTCACATCTATAATTCGGAAACTTAAGAGAGAAAACATTTCCCTCACAGAGCAAGCAGTGGTTCATGAGATAAAGATAGTTCAGTTGGAACAGAAGCTAAACACCGAGAGAGAAGAGTTTAAGTTGAACAAAAGTTTAAATGCTGAAACAGCTGAACTTCTTATTAAAGTTACTAATCTTGAAGATTCACTTTCGAAAGAAAGAAGTCTGATTACAAGTTTGAAAAAGGATTTGCAAAATGAGCATGATCAAATGTTGAAACATTCTTTTGGAAATACTCAAAATTTAAAACTTGTAACTTCTTTGAGAAAAGAGAATGACTGTTTGAAAAAGAAAGTTCTTGAACTTGATGAAGATAAGAAGATTTTCGAAAACAATCTTATATCTTCTCAATCTCGAGTAATGGAACTTTCGAAGCAAGTAACTGATTTTGAACAAATTGTGATCATTGAGCGAAGTAACTTTGAGAAAGAAAGAAAGGTTTTTGAAGAAGAGAGAAACGTCCTTGCAAATGAGAGAAAATCTTTTGAATTAAAAAGTGAAAATTTTTCACAGAAGATATCTGATTTAGAAAGAAAGATTGTCCTAGATAGGAAGGAGTTTGAGAGGCGGATGAATGTGATTGACAGTAAAAAGAAATCTTTGAAGAAACCAAGTCTTCGTGTTGGGAAATACAATTTGCATGACTTTGAAGACGACATCCAAGTTGTTCAATCGGAGAGAAAACTTGATGACCAGAAAAGTGTTGAGCTTCAAAAGCGCATTGTAGACTTACAGAATCAGTTATCTGATGCAAGAAGTCAATGTAAACGAAAAGAGAAGGTTCTTCAGCATGAGAAGAAAGTTTTGGAACAAATAATTGCTGAACCTAAGAAGCCAACTCTTGTGGAGAAAGATTTTGCGGATCAAAAGGAAGCGTTTAAGGCTGAAATAAACAAACTTACAAGCAAGTTATCAGGCTTATCAACTGACTTCATGAATGAGCAACGAATGCGGTCTGATCAACAGAAGAAACTTAATGATCTTCTTGAAGAGAGGAACAAGCTTTCTTTCAAAGTGAAGGAACTTGAGGAGATAATTTTCAAAGCTTATGATTCAAGCAATGTGGATAGTGCTACACGGAGTAATATCAACTCAAGTGGTCAGATTCGCACTTCAAATCTCTTCTATGATCGTCGTGTTGACTATTCAGGTAATCATCGTTTTTCAAATGCTAAGATTGTTTGGCAAGTCAAGGGATCTAATGCAAAGGTAAATCATACAAAATCTTTTGCTTCGGAATCGACAGTTCAAAAGAACAAATTTTTTCATGATACATCTTTTGGTAAGTCTCAGTTAGTTTTTTCTAGAAATAAACTTCTTAGTCTTTCCAAACGAACATCATATGGTTCTTACTCCTTAAGAAATGATTTTGTATGTGACGATTATATCGATGATAGATATGGGGTTTACAAGATTTCTTCTTATAAACCAAAAGCATCTAACCAACGCGGATCCACATCCAAGTGGATACCAAAATCTGTTTTATCTTGATTTTGCAGGTGGGTGGCTCCTGAATAACTCAGTTCAGGACCCGGTCTTCAATGTGTGTGGCTTCTAAACATTCAGTTTAGGACCCGTACTTCATTTATGCGCTTCACTGTAAGTATCCCTCTAAACCCTTAGCTTAGAACTTGCGCTTAACTGTGTTAACCGTGGGATTCATCGTAAGGAACTTACTTGTGTTAGTTTCTTTCCGATTTTACATCGTTTCACGAATTTCCACGCGTTATAATTTTCTTGACATAGTTATTTCCACATCTCATATATTCGTTGAAATTATTCGCTGGAAATACACTCGCTTGAATTCCTATTTGATTTCAATGCACGTTATTTCATTTCAATGATTCAATTCTTATTCAGATTATTAATTGTGAATTGTTCTTCACAATTAAACTTTCTAATCATTGATTCATTTATTGAATACACTGTGCTTACTGAGTCTATCTGTTTCGCGTTTGAATTTTGTTCTTTGGAATTGACGATCAAGATTTTTGATTTCTACAATCAATCATCACTTGTTAGAGCATTTGAATGAATTTCTTCAACATCTGATCTCATCAAAAATGTTCCCCATTTCTGTTCAACATATGTTCCCATATACATATTGTATCACATATGAATCACCATCATATCACGTTCTGCTATGAATATACTCAATGTTTCAAAGAATATCATTTCATGATATCAACTTATGTGTGATAGGATATAGAAGTTTCTATGATCAATCCAGAGCCGGAGGATCTACCCAAGAAACACATCCCTAGGTTAGACCTAGTTTGTGAGGGTGTGAATGAGGTAAAATGCCGAGAGCTTGAGTGTAGGGGGAGTTAAAAGAAAATGGTGAGTGTGAGACAGGATCAAAAAGAATAAAAGAAGATCCTTCCCAAACCTATACAGTTATCCGGGTAACCACATCATCTATTCATTCTCGATTCTTTGGAGATGAATATTGAAACAAGACATGGACCCAGTGTCGATAACTCGTGTCACCCCACCAAGCTACTCAAATATCTCTTAAAAGATGTTTGTTTCAATTCTCACGGAGAATTAGCACATCATCTATCTAATCTTCACTCGGAAGATTTAGATATTGAAACAAGGAAGACATCCTCTCCGGTCTCCGAACTTCTTATTCTATGCAAAAGAGTCATTGATTTTCAATCTGTGTCCCAGGTTGAATCAATATTTGAGCCTAATTGATATGATGATATTTCTTTGACACTTACACGAGTCTTTGTGATTCCAATTGCATATCTTTGTGATATTGCCGGAACAGTCTGAGAACTTAGTTTTATAACTTTGATTCAGTGATGACTGGAAGTCCTATCAGTGTTACCCCGTTGCCAACACTGAAAATAGGCCACACAATTCTATGAGTTGTTGTGTTAATAGTTGCTAAATGTGCTTCTATGTTAGCCGATTACCCATTGTTTGAGGGGGAGCAACTTAAGCGTGAAGGGAAATAATCTGATTTGGATGCAATATTTGTTTGAGGGGGAGAATTTTTTGATGGGATGTCTTTGATCGTTCATGATGTTCAGGATTCTCCTAACCATCATGAGGGGGAGAAGTTATATCAAAGACATATGCGAAGACATGGTGAAGATATGTGTTGAAGTGTTAAAGATTCAGTTGAATATTTCAAGATAATTGTTGATTTGAAGAGTTCAAGATAACAACTATGGTTGATTGGAGATTTCAAGATGATTGGTTAAAGCAAGTATAAATGTTGATTGTTTTTCAAGTGTTGATGTTGCTTGAAGAAAAGATGAATCCGTAAAGAGTTGATGGAGCAACTAACATTGATGTTGACTGTGAAGTAAATTTTGATGATGTTGATAGTGATGCAATTTGAAGATGGTTTCTGTTAAAAGTAAAACTTGTTTTGGTTTGTGAAGAGATGATCTTTGAAGCGAGTGTGAAATATGAGTAAAGAAGAAGAAAGCAAGGGTTAAGGGGGAGCTAAAGAAAATTTTGAATTTGAATTGTTTGAATCTGAGGTTGAAAAGCCTTGGATTTAAAGGTTGATATCAAGTTGTGAAGATTGATGAGAATGTTGGATTGGTCAAAAATATCAAAGTTGGTTAAGAAGCTTGACAGTGTAGTGGATTGATTCAAGTGATCTACAATGTTTTTGATTAAAGAGAAGAATTATGCTTTTCTAAAAGACGAGTTCATGTTTGAAGACTTTGCTCTGAAGATGATGCTTGCATAAATGGGGAGATTGTTAGCTGTATGGTTTTTGTAACCGACAAACTTTGTTTGACTTGAAGACAGAAGATCGTTAAAGCTGAAGTTCACTGTGAAGAGTGATCTCGAATACAAAGGGGGAGATTGTTAGTGCAAATATTATTGTATCCGAGATCACAAGATGAGGAAATAATATTGAAGTCAAAGAAAGTCAAACAAAGTCAAAGGATGGAAGTCAAAGAAGAAAGTCAAGCATCAAAGTCAAAGAAGGAAGCCTTAATGTCAAAGTCAAAGGTTTAATTAGAGGAGTCAAAGTCATGTTATTAGAGTGTTTGACTAATTAGTCTTAGGTATAAATAGAAGGAGTTAGTAAGTAATTAGTAAGGAGCTTATTTGTACTGTTCATTAGTGTGTGTTTTAGTGAGAGATTCTAGAGAGAGAAAGTAGATCTTGAATATCTTGTATCAATTTGTTCATGGAATGAAGAAATCTATCGTTTGATCCATTGTTATTGCACTTACAGGAACAAATAAGTTTGTTCGAAAAGAAAAGTCGGAAAGTTGGTATGGTACTTATAGTATTCCAAATTATAAATCAACTTCTTTTAACAAACGAGGATCCACTTTCAAGTGGATACCAAAATCTGTATGATTTTGTTTTTGCAGGTCCCCATATTTTTAATGCATTAGTCAAGGGGGAGTTTCTGCAAGCAAGAGGCTCCTAAATATATCAGTTTAGGACCCGTTCCTCAATGATATGTGGTTCCTAAATAAATCAGTTTAGAACCCGGATTTCAATGTATAGTGGCTTCTAAATATGCCAGTTTAGAACCCGATCTTCAATGTGCAAGTGGCTCTTGAATAAATCAGTTCAAGACCCGGTCTTCAATGGTCTTCAAGGTATTATTCTAACTTTGAGGAAGAGCTTTAAATAGAAATAATTGGTTATCCATTTGAGGGGGAGTACTTAAATAAGATATTATTTTAGTGGATTGAACAGTTAAAAACGTTTTTCATACCTTGTTTTCACTTGCAAGAGATATTATTTTTAGGGAGAGAGTTCAAATAAACTTTCATGCTTACATATCTGAAAGACGAACAACTTTCAGATATGAAAATTGTTTTTAAATGTTCAAACTCACTTCTCGATTCTCAAACGTTTTTTTCGAATTAGAAGTGTGATTTTTCAGGTTTTCATATCATGATGAGTTGACGGATATTTTCTAACCGTGTGTTTCCAAAGATTAATACTTGCATATTATCTTTTCATATACTTTTCAAGTATTCCTACACACCGGTTTAGCTTCTTTTGTCTTGTTGTTACCACGTCTCTATATGACCATATTTTTCGGTGGTAATACACTCGATTGATATCTTCCTATTTGTACTTCATCATTTATTTGATCAGATACGTTCTTCATTGCTATATCTATATCTTGATCGTATAGATAACATCATTTTTTTGTGTGAACCACAGTTTTTCATGAACATATCTCACATCTTATCATATGAATCAGTTTTCTCAAACAAGTTTACTTCATTCATGTTCTTTATTTCATATACTTGTTTGAAGAAATTCTTATGCTCCTATATTGTTCATATATATATATATATATATATATTTGTTCGAGCATGTTTCATATTGGCTCATTGATTCACTCGATGAATCATTGTACTTTCATGTTTAGGAAACTTCTTTCATGGGATGTGTGAGCTTAACAGAACTTCTATGGATTTCCAGAACCGGCAATCCTACCCATGAAGTTATCCTTGAGAAATGAGTGAGGGGTCTACATCAAAGAGTGGGGGAGATAACTCAGGTGGTCGAGTTATTCTCATAAGTGTTTGAGCGGAAAAATATTATATGAGAGATTGGTTAGAAGTGAGGATGATTAAAAGAATTGGAGGGTGTGAGAACAGAGTTAAAAGAAACATAATACTCTGCACCAACCACTTCTAAGCCGGGCAACCAAATAATCTATTAGTTCACATTCTTTGGTGACCGATATTGAAACAAGGCAAAGCCCAATGCCGACTCTCGTTTTTACCCCACTAGCTATTCATTTCCTTCTTAACAAGAAGATGTTTCATTTCATCACGGGGACGCAGCACATAATCTATCAGGTTTTCATTTGGAAAATCGATATTGAAACAGAAGGAAGCTGCCCTGCCTTCGAACTTCATGTCTACACATCGAGTCGTGAAAGTTTTTCACATTTTGAGCCTTATGAAAGCACTTGTTGCTATTTTCTTTCATCACAAATACACACAAGGAATTCGTTTCTTTGTCGGAACGTTCATAGTGATACTTTTTGTATTTGCGATAATTGAACGGAAGCCCTGGGGAGTGATCATCACTAAAGCTCTTTATATAGTGCATTTGTTGTACTGAGTTGCTTTGTGCTTCTCACAGGCATTCCAACTGATTCATGTGTTGTTTCAGGATTTTCCCACTTAAATCTGAATTTGAAAAGATTCGGATTCTTTTATGGAATTGACGGTATTTCTTTGGAGTGAAAAGGGGAATTCTGGAGTAACAAGGAGGAGATGGTTATGTGAGATGGTTTTTGATATCTATGGCAGTTTGTTCACATGTTTGTATCTTTACGCGATGAGTTATTTGATCATACATTTCTATAGATTTTGATGATTATTTCATATTTCATCAAAAAGGGGGAGATGGTTTAGAAATGTAAAGTTGAGAAATGCTTTTTGAAGATACTTTGGGGAGATGGTTCCGAAATGTCAAGATGAAGAGAAGATTATGAGATATGACGAGAGATGATTTTTTCGTTAAAGCTTCTTGTTCAAAGTTTGTTAAAGCTTCATGAAGATTTGGATGATTCGTGAAGATTATTACGGAAGCTTATCGTTCAAGGAAGCTTATCGTTGATGTTTAAAGTGTTGTTGTTTTTTTGAAGACGTTTGCCTAATTCTTTTTGTGATCTCGAATCCAAAGGGGGAGATTGTTGAGTGCAAAATCGGATTGTATCTGAGATCACAAGTTGGTGCTCAAAGTGAAGACAAAGGCAAAGACAAAGTGGTTAATAAAGTCAAAGTTTACTTCTATTGTTTACTTCCTTTATATGTTGTTTGTAATAGTTTTGTATTGTTAGGGTAGAAAGTGTAATTCGTCAATAGTGTGAGGGTTTAGGTGTTTGGGTATAAATACCCATGTGATGTCATTGTGAAAGTGACATGCATGTGTGCTTAAAACGTGTAAATTGAGTGAATTGAGAGAGTTGTTCTTAAGTGTGTGTGTTCTTGGTGTATTGAGTGTGTGTAAACTTTTCATCCAAGAATCAATGACATATGGCTTCTCAATTCATTCTCTAGTTGTTGCATGTTGATTAGAACTTGAATCTGGAACAACATCTTGTAGTTGACTCTTGTTTTTAACATGCTTTTCAGGAAAATAGAAGGTAGTAGAGAATGCCTGTGCTGCAAGTGACATCAAACTTAGACTTTCTTTTGTAATGTTATTTTGAAATGTTTGAATGTTTTAACTATCGTTGGTTATGTAATATATGGTACTGTAACCCGTAAACTTTTAAATGAAATGTTTGATGTTATTTATCTCCTATCGCAATGAAATCTTAGCTGTCATGCCTCGCGTTTCCGCTTTAGCGGGGTGTTACAGATTTGGTATCAGAGCCATAGGTTATAGAAACATCGGTTTTCTATAAAACCAAGTACTATGACCAACATTTTTACAGAAATTATATAACTTTTCAAAATCAAAGATTTCAAAATCTAGGAAAATTTTACTACTAAGATGATTAGGATAGGTATTATTTTGATATATCATAGATAGGCAGAGCCTGATCACCTATGCCTAGCCATGGTATAAGTAGAATAAGACTTATTAATTAATCATACGGCTAGTAGAATTGGAACCTTCCAAAAACCTCCTGAAAAGCATAAACCGTGTGAGTTCACATAAGCATATCATGATGTTGATATTTACTATAACACTTACGCGTTTAAGAAAAGTAATGTCATTGTTGAACACTCCTGCGTTAGCGCTTAGGATGTCACTTGTATTTTGAATGCGTGTTAATAAGTTGTGCGGACACTACAATCATTATGTCGAACACTATTACTTAGACTTTGGAGAAAGACCCGTCTAAGCATTATGATTCCAAACACTAGAGTAACAAGTGAGGATATTTAAGCGATCCACCTCCAATTACCCCAACAACTATCTTACCTCAACCTACTCTAGTTTTTCCTATGCCTAACCCGAACCTTCCAACACCTCATATGAGACAACTCAGAAGAGAGTTGCAGCAACCATTCGGAGTGGACTGGCGATAACTCATTAGGGTAATGCAAGATCATTTCGTATCCTTTCGGGGATATTGATCGGTCATAATATTAGTCTGACACAAGGAGAGGCTCGAACTATGCGAACACTCGCCGACGGACTGCAAAATAGTCGAAGAGGGCATCAAGATAGAATCAGGCCATAATTAAGTTGACAAACTTGGCATATCTCTTGGAGGAATGTACCACCAATGTTGTAGAGAATGCTATGACGGCAAGAAGGACGAGTTGGAGAGTTTGTACGGGCTAGTTGTGGTAATACTGTTGGCAAAGTTGATCCTTTCGATTGTAACTCTCGGAATTTGAAAGAATTTTAAAGTGTACTTTTTGGTTCCCCCATTTAAACTTTACCTCAGGGAGTAACATATTTTAATGATGCATTGGCATCAAATTTTGACCATTTCATATATGTAATAAGTTTTATGTACACAAAGATGTTATTTTCGATTTTATTTTAAGAAATTATCATAAAGAATATATTTATATTTTTCAAGAATTTGTCAAAGACTAAACTTTTGATCAAACATAACATTTTACAAATGCTTTATAACCATGTTTTTCCAAAAAAAAAAAATCTCGAGAGTAAAACGTAAAAATTAATCAACTAACATTGCTCAACTGATAGCCCAACAAGTCCAGGAAGTCATACCTACCATAGTCACTCATGTTACTACCGACCTTGTCGCAATAGAAGAAATAAGGAAGTCGTAGTGTCCATCGAATGGAAAGATGGTAATAAAAGAAAGTAGAGCATCAGTCAGAAGAGACAACTCAAGGTCATTCAGATAAAAGTCAAAAAGTAGTCAAGAAATGCACACTGAGCTTAGCAGGAAAGGACTTTAGTATAGATTTAATCTCGATCAAGATAGGGAGTTTGATATAATTATTGGTATGGACTGGGATGTCTAACCACCGAGCAACAATATGTTGTGTCGAGAAGATTGTCATGATAGCACTACCCGATGGAAGTGTACTCGAAGTACACGGAGAGAAGCCAAAAAGGGATATTAAGATAATGTCCTACATGAAAATGCAAAGCCATTTGTGAAAAGAATGCGTGGCATTTATGGCGCATGTTGAAGATAAAGAGGTAAAGGAAAAGCGAATTCAGGACTTTCCAGTTGTACGAGAACTTCCCGAAGTGTTTCCAAAGGAGTTACTCGGATTACCCCCGCATAGGCAGGTGGAGTTCCACATTGATCTAGTCCCAGGAGCGGCCCCTGTAGCAAAGTCACCATATCGTCTGGCGCCATCAGAAATGCGGGAACTGTCGAATCAGCTCCAAGAGTTATTAGATAAGGGATTCATCCGACCCAGCTCTTCACCATGGGGAGCCCAGTCTTGTTTGTCAAAACGAAGGATGGATCCTTTCGAATGTGTATAGACTATAGGGAGCTGAACAAGATCACAATCAAGAATTGTTACCCTCTTCCACGCATTGATGACCTGTTCGACCAATTCCAAGAGCTACTTATTTTTTTTTCCAGATTGACCTTCGATCCGGATACCGTCAGATGAGAGTTCGTGAAGAAGATATTGCCAAGACAGTGTTCAGAACTCGATATGGTCATTACGAATTCTTGGTCATGCCTTTTGGTTTGACGAACGCTCCAGCAGTTTTCATGGACCTGATGAACAGAGTATGTCGACCGTACCTGGATAAATTCGTGATTGTCTTCATAGACGACATCCTGATTTACTCTCAAAGCAAGATGGACCATGAGCAACACTTGAGATTGATACTAGAGTTACTCAAAGCTGAGAAGCTTTATGCCAAATTCTCAAAGTGTGAATTTTGGATCCGAGAAGTACATTTTCTGGGCCATGTAGTGAATAAGGAAGGAATCCATGTCGACCCAGCAATGATTGAGGCCATAAAGAAATGGGAAGCTCCGAAGACACCAACAGAAATTCGACAATTTCTTGGTTTGGTAGGCTATTATCGGCGATTCATCGCAAATTTCTCCAAGATTGCACAACCTTTGACAATGTTAACGCAGAAAGACAAGAAGTTTATTTGGGGAGAAAATCAGAGGAAGCATTTCAGTTACTTAAGCATAAATTGTGCAATGCGCCCATTTTGGCATCCCGAAGGAACGGATAACTTCGTGGTGTATTGCGATGCTTCGCATCAGGGCCTAGGATGTTGGTGCGGTAATTATCATATATAAAAAGCGTAACAAGTTTTAACCTCTAATGCCTAGCCACCGTCTTACCACATATACAGGCAAGCGTACCTGATCATGTGTAATATAGTGTAGGAAAGTCCAGGCATCGTATCTACCACTGGAAACGGTCAAGTTATTGTAGACTAAAGTCGAATTAGTTTAATTAATCAAAAAGGGGGGGGGTTTGTATGAAAAAGGTTTAATTACTTAAAGAGACAATTAACTAAGTAAAACTAAGAAAGCAATTGAAACTATGATTTAAGTTTATAATAAAAGAAAACAGCAGCACTTATCATGATAAAACGAATCCCCAATATGGATGACATGAATAGATCGAAAGTTTGGTTGTTTTGACTATTGTAGGAATTTAAGTCTGGGACACCCTAACATGTGCAATTTATGGTTAAACTAGGACACGGTCCTCCTAATTCCAATCCTAAATCGTTTGGTGCACAATCTAGAATTGGTAAACCCTTCCTAATCAATTATTGTAATGGCTCTTTTACTATCGGTCACTAATGGTCAAAGTAACCCCTTAACATAACTCTATGGTTCAAGTAGGGCTAAGGTAGGTTGATTATCCTTTCGGAGTCTATCTGTCTTGGTCCAACAAAACACCCAACCAAGTGATTTCAAATCGCCACAACAACAATAATCAAGAAAGAACCATAAACGACATTCAATTAATCAAAAACAAACCAATAAACATTAATTGCAAAATATCATCCATAATGGTTCATCTATCATGACAAGCACTACTAATAAACTACTCACTCATAATCAACACAAAAACATAAACAAGAGTAGACATCGACATGATACCGACAGTACAACGATAGATGATCAGAGATCGACTTCCGCAGCGTATCAGCACCTTTCGTATTCTCACTCTCGTTCCTCTGACTTCCCCTCGTGTATTGCACTTCCAAACTCATGTCTAAAACTGAAGGAGGAGGCTGATATTTAAAGAAAAATGATCAGGCGCCATCTGGCGATCGCCAAACTGCTCACTTGGCGACGCCAAACACTTAATAAAACCCTAATCTTCACTTCAGTCGCACTTGGCGGCGCCAAATTGGGCACTTCGCGATCGCCAAGTGTCTTCTGTGTTGACCTTGTGCATTTTTCTCGTTTTCTCGCCTTTTTCCGTACTTTTCCGTTCCACGGCCTCCAAATCCTTCATAATCAATAAAAAGCTCAATTAGTGCATGAAATGATCATAAACGGGTGAGAAATGGGGTAAAGTCATACGATTACGCGCAACCAAAACATGTATAATTTTGGTGTTATCAAAGTCCCCACACTTAAGCTTTGATTGTCCCCAATCAAAAGACTGAAAACAAAGAAAGATAACTCCAAAATTATCTCCACCCAAGATCGTCAAAGAAAACAAAGTATACTCACACAATCGAACACACAAACAAGACTCATCAAGTAATTGGATACCAAGGCCAACCTTTTACCCTCACATAATATGAAGTGTATCTCTCGGGGGTAAAAGTGTATATGTAAGTGATCACACCAATACTCGACTAATTCCCTCATGTATAAGCTTGTCACCAAATCTAATCTCCACCACTGAGAAGTTATCAACCGTCAAGAGGACTTTAGGGTTGCAATGTTAGGCTAAGGGTTAAGGGTAGGATAAAGGATATATATAAGTGACTAAGGGTTTTCCAACAAAAACTTGAAAACTTAATCAGTAATGATCCAAATAATGAAACAATCTGACTTTCAAACAATGAGACTTTTGGGATGAGTATTCTCTCTTTTCTTTTAGAATTGGCCTAAGCCTATGGCTTATTTGGGGTACAAATTCTTTTTACTTTTTTAGCTCTCATTCTTTTCTTTTTTTTGTATTCTCGACTCTTTTGATATTTCTTTTCTTTTTTGAGTCTAAAATATTTTCTCTCTTTTTTTTCTCTTTCTTTTAGAGCAGCAACTATGTTGCTTTTGGCTCTTTTTACTCTCAATCCCATAAAAACTGTCAGATACGAAAAACTGGATCAAAACATCTCATGATTCAAATTTAAGTCACGGTCAAGAGATAGACAAACAATTAGGCTCAAGGATAAAGTGTATAGTGGGTAAAGAAATGAAAAGGCTAAGGTTCAAAATTGGTTTTCAAGGGTAAAGTGTTAAAACGTGAACACTTTTCAATTATAGGCTAGGAAAACTCAAATAACCTTATGATGAGGTTATCTGACGAAGGCTAAAAGGGTTAGAAACGAAGGCCTCTATCAGTGCAATGGTGATAAATACTTCTCTTATGTGTTCTCGACAAGCATTCAAATGACAAGTTCTACCTTGGGTCAAAGTCGGTATTCCTCACGAAATAAACAATATAACAATATAGGCTCAATCTCTCAAAGGAATCGGGTGAGGCACTCATGGTAATCAGTATTCCAAGGTATCCATTTACCCAACTAATCTATTCAGTGTTCTCCTACGCAAGCAACTCAGTCTCAAAAACAATCTCAGATTTCGAAAAAAATTTGGGGTCAAATCTCAAAGCTTTCAAAAGTTTGAAAAACGACAATCCACAAGCAAAAAGTGAAGCCATTTAAACAGATAGTCTACATAACCCCCTCCCCACACTTAAAATTTGCAGTGTCCTCAATGCAACAATTAACACAATTAAGGAGTAATTGGGAAAAAGAGAAACTTCCCGGGTTATGTGACGAAATCTGTTCTGGTCTGAGAGTGGTGCATAAAATTCGTGCTCGATCATAAAACGCCATATCTACCAACAAAGAAAAAGAAAAGGTAAAAACGAACAAAAGAAAAATAACCAAACCAAATTACTTAAAATCCTAAGCAAACCAACACAAAAATAAAATTGTTCAAACAACCACGCAGTTCAAAAATTAAATTGTTTAGGACAACCATATCGAATAATGGAGATAAAAGATAGAGATCAATAAGGGCCACGAGGTTGGTTTTGCCAATCCTCGTAAGTCGGGTAACCGGCGGAGCATCCTCGGAGTATGGCCAATATGGAGATGGAGCATAAGCGGTATTCGGTTGAATACCGAAGTGGGAGGCCATCTGGTTCATCACTCCACTTTGCCAGTTGGCTTGGTGAAGAGCCTCCACGGTGTTGTACTCCATATGCTGATGATGCCGGCCATAAGAAAGTGACATCTCCGAAAGTTGGTTACTCAAATCTTGGTAACCCGAATAAGCCGTCCAATCCGCCGGTTGTTGACCCACTTTTGCCCCACTCGTTCCACCGGTCTCATGCGTACTCGTCGGTGCTTGACTTGGTTGACTTCTCGGTTGACTCCTATAAGATTGAGGATTACGGATCCATGCATTGTAGTCCCTTCCGATCGCATGCTCAACTCTCGCCACGCCCATACCTCGGAGTTGGTCCATGTCAATCAACCCCATCTCCCCGAGGTTCGTCATCGAAGCGATCGCGGTGTCGGTTAAGATACCGAAATGCTTGGCCAAGAGTGTCACGTACTGGCCACCAACGATGCGACTACCCTCGCGATAACCACTCGCTTTAGCGAGTTGAGCGACGATGAGATACGGAGCATTCGGATATTTATCATCCGTAGAGAGCTGCTCAAGAAGCCATAAATCCTGCACGGTTACTTTCTCCTCACTAGAAGATCAGCGTTCACCGCTTGAATGAGCATGCGGTGTAGAAGTCTATCCGACGAAGTAAGAAAACCTTTCACCTTGAGGTTGCCATGATAATCACCATCACCCAAAAACGCCCATGCCAAACGCGGATCAAAATCATCGGATCTCTTTGAAGTCGCCCACATGTACTCCTCGAATCCGGGAGCATCAACATCCGCTTGGGTATATATCCCCAAAGCAAGAGCAAAATCAACCAAAGAAAGAGATCTCCAAATGCCACCAAGTCGGAACGTCATACAAGATTGATGAAACTCGTCAAGGGCTTTGATCGCATCGAAACGAAACGTGGCGACAAACTCCACGATAAGCTCTCGGTAGAGGGTCTCGGCAATATCGAAAACTCGCTCCCAACATGGCATATATAGTACTCATTGCCATCCTCGTCGTATGCGTGCTTTTCAAGAATCGCTTTGATGTCGTTCTCGACATGCATTGATCGAAGAAGATCCCAATCAACTTTTTTGGCATGAGAATTTGGCGGGGGAGAAGTCGGTTGACAATGTCCCGATATTCCTCCTTCTTTCGAGCGTTCAACGTTGGGTCGTTCGTGAACGAAGTGAAAACATGACTTCCATCCGGTGCATGGAAGTTGATAGCGGCGGTGGTCTTTGATGCACGGGTCTTTTGTCTCTACAAAATTAAACACCATTGTCTTAGAAAGTTTTCAATCCAATAAGTGGGAAAACAAGGTTTATTCACATTCAAAGTTCCAACGAGACAAAAACCTATACGACTAACAAGTTCAAGCATCACAATCATATATGCATGACCAAACAAGAGCAATAGGGATGTGAAGCATCCCGACACTTGAACTTTTAGTTCAATCCTAATTCCAAACTAATCTAGCTAAACAAGAAGAAGTGGGGATTTTGGTGTTCTCAAAATCCCCACACTTATCATTTAACCACAATCACTAGATTAATCAATCAATTAGCACGCAAGAAACAAGATTTCAATTACAATGTATAGCATGCATTCATCTAAACAATCAATGGTGTATCAAGAATCATATCAATTCTATTCAAGCAAACAAACACCATTGATACCCAAAAACAAGATCTCCAACTACCAAATCGAGCAATCCTTACGAAATCAAAGTTAGGAAACGTACCTTGTTCATGCTTAAAGATGAAATTGAAGCTCAAAAAGGTCGAATTTCGCAAGAACGTGAGAGGATTTGGCGGCGCCTAGGAGGAATTAGGTTTGTGTGTTTGTGAAAAGTGGGAAAAATAAGGTTTTAAAAACCCCTGCCCCGACTTTGCGTTGCGAAACCCTGGGTTTCGCGTCGCCAAACAGGTCAATTTCAGCAAAATCCTGATTTTTAAAAGTCTCGCGTCGCCAAACGGCCCTCTTCGCATTGCCAAGTTCGAAAATTTTTACCTGACTCGTGGTTTACTCACTTGGCGTCGGCCAGATGGCTACTGTTTCCAACTTGTGAAATTTTGCATCGCATTCCGATTTCGCTCGAATCTGGTTTCTATCCCCTCCGTATGGTTACCTAAGCAACATCAAATGAAAACATTAATAAAAACACACACAAAAATCACTAAAACAAAAGAAAATCAAAAAGCTCGGGTTGCCTCCCGAGAAGCGCTTCATTTTTGGATGGGTCTAGAGCTCGACCCACTTTCGGCTCATTTCTTGGCACGTCGGGATGACGAGCCCTTCTTCTTTCTGTGATCTTTCTTGGAGGATCCCGGTTCCTTGGTTGATTGCTCCTTTTTGTGCATCGGGTTTGAGTAATCCTCCGTTTTCTTTCCAAGCTCATGCGGGAGTAGCGGACGCTTCGTGCTTTTGGTGTAGGCCGAGAAGGATCGTCATAAGGTTCATCGAGGTGTCTAACCGGCTCTCCGTTAGGATCAAAGTAAATCCGATTGTCTCCATAGCCTAAGCTTGTGACTTGATTGCGCATATCGTATTTACTTGAGCGGTGTGCAAGAAAGATCTCCCGAGGATTATTGGGATTTCAGTGTCCTTTGGAAGATTAGCTATGATGAAGTCCGTGTAATAAACGAATTTTCCAATACGAATCGGGACTCCTTCCGCTATCCCCAATGGTTTTGTCATGTAACCATTCACTCCTCGGTATTGATAGTCCGTTGGAAGGATTTGAGTGATCCCCATTTTCCTGCAAAAACCCACGGGCATCATATTAAGAGCGGCACCCGAATCAACTAAAGCAAGACCTGAAAATTTATGACAAGAAATAGGTAAGGTTATAACTCCCTGGATCATGTCGAATCGGTGCTATGTAAACGAGGTCATCTTCTGGTGCTTTTTCCTTCTCTTTCTCTTTGCCTTTATCTTCTTTCTTCGGGATCACGAACTCCGCGTATCCTCCTTGTTTTACATCTTCCTCATCATCATCACTAGAAGCTTCGGGGACCTTGAGTCTTAGATGTTCGAAAGACACGGTGAACCCCTCCGAATCGTAATCCGTGGCATAGTCGGGCTCACTTTCGCTCTCGGTCTCCACGTACTTCTTGTTGTAGACGTCCGTCCATTTCTTCTTTGACGGCTCTCCAGTCATCATGAGCATTGGCTTCACAGTCTCCACCTTTGGGTTGACTTGTGTTTGCGTTGGCAGTTCTCCTTGCGTTCTTTCATTCAGCATTTGTTCCATCCTGATACCACAACAACCGGTTACAGGCAACTTGCGGGAAACAAAGAGATAAAATATACAAATAAATAAAACTAAAACTAATTAATTAAACTAGAAAGCGAAAAACTTGCAAGGGACAGAATCCCTCACAAGGATCGATTAACTAAACTACTTAAACTAAAATGAGTAAAATCTAGCAAGTACCGTTCCCCGGCAACGGCGCCAAAAAAACTTGATGCGGTAATTATCATATATAAAAAGCGTAACAAGTTTAACCTCTAATGCCTAGCCACCGTCTTACCACATATACAGGCAAGCGTACCTGATCGTGAGTAATATAGTGTAGGAAAGTCCAGGTATCGTATCTACCACTGGGAACGGTCAAGTTATTGTAGACTAAAGTCGAATTAGTTTAATTAATCAAAAAGGGGGGGGGGTTTGTATGAAAAAGGTTTAATTACTTAAAGAGACAATTAACTAAGTAAAACTAAGAAAGCAATTGAAACTATGATTTAAGTTTATAATAAAAGAAAACAGCAGCACTTATCATGATAAAACGAATCCCCAATATGGATGACATGAATAGATCGAAAGTTTGGTTGTTTTGACTATTGTAGGAATTTAAGTCTGGGACACCCTAACATGTGCAATTTATGGTTAAACTAGGACACGGTCCTCCTAATTCCAATCCTAAATCGTTTGGTCACAATCTAAATCGGTAAACCCTTCCTAATCAATTATTGTAATGGCTCTTTTACTATCGGTCACTAATGGTCAAAGTAACCCCTTAACATAACTCTATGGTCCAAGTCAGGCTAAGGTAGGTTGATTATCCTTTCATAGTCTATCTGTCTTGGTCCAACAAATACACCCAACCAAGTGATTTCAAATCGCCACAACAACAATAATCAAGAAAGAACCATAAACGACATTCAATTAATCAAAAACAAACCAATAAACATTAATTGCAAAATATCATCCATAATGGTTCATCTATCATGAGAAGCACTACTAATAAACTACTCACTCATAATGAACACAAAAACATAAACAAGAGTAGACATCGACATGATACCGACAGTACAACGATAGATGATCAGAGATCGACTTCCGCAGCGTATCGGCACCTTTCGTATTCTCACTCTCGTTCCTCTGACTTCCCCTCGTGTATTGCACTTCCAAACTCATGTCTAAAACTGAAGGAGGAGGCTGATATTTAAAGAAAAACGATCAGGCGCCATCTGGCGATCGCCAAACTGCTCACTTGGCGACGCCAAACACTTAATAAAACCCTAATCTTCACTTCAGTCGCACTTGGCGCCGCCAAATTGGGCACTTCGCGATCGCCAAGTGTCTTCTGTGTTGACCTTGTGCATTTTTCTCGTTTTCTCGCCTTTTTCCGTACTTTTCCGTTCCACGGCCTCCAAATCCTTCATAATCAATAAAAAGCTCAATTAGTGCATGAAATGATCATAAACGGGTGAGAAATGGGTAAAGTCATACGATTACGTGCAACCAAAACATGTATAATTTTGGTGTTATCAGATGTGTTCTAATGCAAATTGAGAAGGTTATCGCTTATGCGTCTAGGCAATTAAAGGTTCACAAGAAAAATTACACCACTCATGATCTAGAACTTGGAGCCGTGGTGTTTGCACTAAAGATCTGGAGGCATTACCTTTATGGTACAAAGTGCACAATCTTTACGGATCACAAGAGCATACAGCACATCCTCGATCAGAAAATGTTGAACATGAGGCAAGAAGATGGGTCGAGTTACTCAACACTACGACTGTGAGATAAAGTACCATCCGGGAAAAGCGAATGTAGTGGCTGATGCTTTGAGAAGGAAGGAAAGAGTGAAACCTTCAAGAGCTCGAGCTATGGGAATGCTTGTTCAAACAAGTTTGAAGAGTCAAATACTTGAAGCTCAAGAAGAAGCATTGAAGGTAGAAAACCTAAAGAAGGAGACTCTACACCAGTTAGAAAAGGATATAGCTCTGTATGTGAGTAAATGCTTGACCTGTGCCAGGATCAAGGCAGAACACCAGAAGCCATCCGAACTCCTGCAACAGCTAGAAATTCAGAATGAAAGTGAGAGCAGATATCAATGGATTTTGTGACCAAATTACCAAAACCAAGAAGGGTCATGACTCAATATGGGTAATTGGGGATCGCCTTACGAAATCAGCGCTCTTTTTACCAATTCGAGAGGACTTCAGTATAGACAGACTTGCGCAACTCTACGCGAACAAAATCGTTATGCACCATGGATTACCCATTTCAATTATTTCCGACAGAGATAGTCGTTTTATTTCACGCTTCTGGCAATCATTAAACAAAGCGATGGGAACAAGGTTAGATCTAAGCACCTTATATCATCCTCAAACGGATGGACAGACAGAGGGAACCATACAAACGCTGGAGGACATGTTGTGTGCATGCGTGATGGAATTCGGAGGAAGTTGGGACAATCATCTACCATTGACTGAATTCTCCTACAACAAAGTTACCATACCAACATTCAGTGCGCTCCATACGAAACTCTTTATGGACGTAAATGCAGATCACAACTTAGTTTGTTAGAGGTTAGAGAACGACAACTAACTAGGCCCGATATCGTTCAAGAAACGACGGACAAAATTTAAAACAATTCAGCAAAGGCTGAAAAGCAGCCAGGGATCGTTAGAAGAGTTATGCTGATAATCGCATGAAGCCTTTGGAATTTCAAGTTGGTGACAAGGTACTTTTGAAAGTATCACCGTGGAAAGGATTACTAGGGTTTGGAAAGAAAGGAAAACTGAGTCCTAGATTCATTGGACCATTTGAGATACAAGAGCGATTTGGACTAGTTGCATACAAATTGGATTTACCTTTGGAACTAAGTGCCCTCCATGATACCTTCCATGTTTCGAATCTGAAGAAAAGTTTGTCCAAGAAAACAGTGGTTCTACCATTAGAGGAAGTTCAAATCAATGAGCAGCTACGCATTACAGAGGAACCAATTGAAATTCTTGACCGAGAAGTCAAGCAGTTAAGGGTAGTAAGATACCAATTGTCAAGGTCCGTTGGAACTCTAAACATGGACCAGAGTATACTTGGGAGCGAGAAGCTTTTATTAAAAGCAAGTATCCCCATCTGTTTGCAAAAGAATCTCCTGGAAGTGGCAAATAGTAAATTTCGGGACGAAATTTCTTTCAACAGGGGGTAAATGTGACAACCGACCAATTTCGGCTTTCAGGTTAATGACTCGTAAAGCACTCATTAGTATAACATTAGTGAACTTTTAGTCTTATAACTCTTTAGGAAGATTTAGGTTTGATTATGCGAAAATTTTTGGAGATAGCTTAGAAATCCCGAAAATCGTCCAGAAAAGTCCCGTTTTAGTCCGTAATCGCCCGAAAATCTTATATAATGCCGAACCGACTCAATTAAAGTTTATATTATGTAAATTATTATATTTTAAGTTATTTGGACAAAAACATTTCAAAATAGGTCTTAAATTGAACAAAATCACTTCTATCGGAAACACCATTCGAACCGAGAAAACGTGAACCGTAAAGATGAATTGGGCTTGTTTTAAATAAAAAAAATGAATGAAAATATGGGTTTGAGATGGGCCATATGGCCAGCCATCCCACCCCCACTTACCACCATATAAAAACCCATATCTTCCTCTTTACACCTCATTTTCACTTTAAAATTTTGGAGAAAAACTATCCAACTCCTTTCTCTTCCTCCACACACCTTCAAACCATCTCCAACTCCAGAAAATTCAGCTTCATATATCCATTTTTAAAGATCAAGAACACAAGTTTAAAGTGCTTATAAGTTGTATACATTAAAAGGTAAAAGATTCATACCTCTCTTCTCCATTTTATGCACTTTTTAGTGCTATTTCTTTCAAATTTTAAGAGTTTATGGATGTTCTTGATGAACATAATGTTCTTAATGTTTTAGAGGAGAGGATGAACACAATGGATGATTAAAACATCCATTAAAAAGCTAAATCTTATGACCCTTCATCATAAACATAAGAACAAAGGTGAAAAACCTTATGATTTTATGATAATATTCACATGTGAATCTGAAAAATGTTGTGTAATTGCATGCATGTATTTTATGATATTTGAGTATTTTCTTCCTTATTACATGTTATATGATGTGGGATTGTAGTTTAGTATCAAAGAAATCCCCATTTTTAAAGGTTTATATGTTTTAGAAGTGAAAATCTTTAGTTTTGAAATGAAAACAGAAGCTGACAAATTATGTGTCTCAACTTGGGACGACCCAAAAAGGGTTCAAATGGATGTATTTTCATCTACATTTTTAATGGGTTAATATTTTGTGAGTTGGGGTTCAAACCCCACTAGAATCACTCAAAAATACAAAGTTTAGACCCCTTAACCATTTCAAAAAATTTTGTTGTGCAAACAGCTACGGGTCAGATTTTTATGTCAACTTGATACATGCATATCTCCTAGATAAAATGTCAAAAATGCATGATTTTTGATTCTAAATTCATGTTCAATGTGTTAGCTTTCCATAGAGTCCGGAATCACTAAGATTGGTGGACATTTGAGCATGCTATGAATAAGAACAAAATCATGGTGTAATCTGTCCAAAAAGACAATCACTCAGTGAGTTGAAAACAACATATCTCACTCAAAATAGCATCATTTCAAGTGATTCTTGATTCTTTAGTTAGAGTTTGATGTTAACTACAAAACCCCTCTGGAAATTTGTGATTTGGATATGTAATGAAACTCTATGAATTAAACTCTACAAGCATGTAAATCTGATTTGGTCCAGTGTGCATCCTTTTTGTGAAAACTGTTTATGCATGTTAAACTATTCAAAAATTAATGAAATTTGGTGTGCATTTTGTTAACACATTCATCTACTGTGGATAAAAGTTTGGGAATTTTCCCCTTTAAGATTAAGTATTGGAATTGGTATCTTTACAAAGAGATAGAATCTGTCCGCATCCGAAATTTTCAGAAATGTGATTCTTGAAATGTGAAGACTTTTTCTTCCAATTATGTGTTATCATAAGGTTATTAAAACTCGTTTATACTAAATTTGGCTAACTAAAGTTGAGTAAGGGCATTATATATAGATAGTGGTAAGGACTAAATTAGGATTTTGGATCGATGATATAGGACTTACGTCACTTATGAATTGTTTAGGGCACTTGTAGGCTCGGGACTAAAGTTCGGATCTCCGTGCTAACCACCATGTCGACAAAGGTGAGTATTCACGGCCCCTATTTTACTGTTTTATATATATTGGGGTGAAAAGCATGTTGTTTGATGAGAAGTATATGAATTATGCTTTCGAGCAAGTGATTATGAAAATTATGATATGAATTATGCTTTCGAGCAAGTGATTATGCAAATGATGATATGTATTGAGTAAAATTCCCCTTATAATATACACTACTATTAACTCGATAGGAGCCTATGATCTAGTGGATAGCGCTATTTGGTAATGAGACCCACCCTACTGACTGACGAGTAGAGGTGCACTATTTCAGACTTCGACTGACCGCTGAGGTAGTCGTTGAGGAATGTTCTACACAGTTGGAGGGAATTCCACCACAGTGTAGTTCATAGAGCGTTATATCCTACGTGGTTCGCGACCTCCTCTGGGGTATAACGTTGGGGTGAAATGGTTTGTAGTGGCTCAATCTTACATATCTTGTGCATATATGTGGTTTTGAACGTTTAATGTGGTTCAAAAGTTTTACGACAATAATTCTGCATTTGAAAATGTTTTGTGCATATAAAACCTGTGAACTCACCAACTCTTGTAGTTGACACTTGTTTTTAACATGCTTTTCAAGGAAAATAGAAGGTAGTAGAAAATGCCTGTGCTGCAAGTGACATCAAACTTAGACTTTCTTTTGTAATGTTATTTTGAAATGTTTGAATGTTTTAACTATCGTTGGTTATGTAATATATGGTACTGTAAACCGTAAACTTTTAAATGAAATGTTTGATGTTATTTATCTCCTATCGCAATGAAATCCTAGTTGTCATGCCTCACGTTTCCGCTTTAGCGGGGTGTTACATCGAGCTCTTGGATTTTTGAAAACAATGTAGTTCTTTCTTTCGAAAGCAACTAGAATTTGATTGTGAGCTCTCCATGGTTACTATTGAGTTCCTCATGGGTTTGTTGAAGACATAAAAACTTGTTTGACAAATTTGACTCTCTAATTGCAGACTCAAGTATCTCACGGTTGTAATCTAACGTCAAGTCCTCGAGAGAGCGTTTATAAACGGCCCTGTAGATTCTAAATTTTGTCACGAGAGTTCTTTCCGATTGGAGATTTCTCTCTAAGTAACAAATTTTAGCTTCTAACGTTGCTATTGTATCAGTTATATCAGGAATAGTGGATACCTCAGAAGCATCGATGTCTTGGTAGGTGCTAGGGCCAATAGCTTCCGGTCCTTCGAAACCAGCCATCAAGCACAAGCCTTTCACCATGTGGTCATCCTTATCCGAGCTCTCTTCCTCGCAAACCCAATTCTCCTCTTCAACAAGCAAGGCAACCCCTTTCTCTCTTTTCCTCAACAAGGCAGCCTTTTTCTCAAAGTAGGCGGCGTCCTTCTACTTAACCGTGCAGTCTTTAGCGTAATGTCCCAGCTTACCACACTTGAAGCAAATGGTAGTGGGATTTGGGGTTTGTTGGGGAGTTGGGTTTTGGATCACAATTTTCTGAGGCTGACTTGACATTTGACCACCTTGGTCAGCAGATATTGGTTGATCTTCTCTCGGGGCTTGTCTGGAACTGCTGCCCCATTGATCACTTCCATTGTAGCTTCCTTTGCCACGATCCATCCTTTCATCTGACCAGCGGTCGTTCCTCTCATGCTCAAACCCATATCCCGGTCCTTTATCTTGCCTTCCACCGTCGAATCGGCCTCCATACCTACTATCATACCCTTGACGGTTGTATCCAGACTCTGGTGCGTACTGCCTTGCGTTCCCCCGATAGTTGTGATCGGGATTCTGACCTTGCCAATTTCCTTGAGATCCTGAGCCTCCTTGATAATCCAAATACGTGTTGTCTCTTCGGGAATTCTCTCGAAACATCACCTGATCATCTCTATATCTTCCTTGATCGTTTCGGAATCTTCTTTGATCGAAAGACTGAAATCTGTCACCCTGCTGATAGTCTCCTCTTCCTTGGTTGCTGAATTGAGCTCTGTCCATCTGATAATGTCCTCCTCTTCCTTGCCCCATCCGGCTTCCTCCTTGGAATCCTGACCCCCGAGATTTGTTGAATCCTCGGTTAGCATTCAGCCTTTGCACATTGTGCGAGATTAGGGCAACAGACTCATTCATGTTGAAGAGTTCTTCATCAATAATATTGATGATGATGGGATCATCGGGATGTTGCATACTGGGACCAAAGTTCGGGTTGAACTCTTGGTTGTAGTCTTCTTGATGATACTGAGGAGGCATGTTGTTGTACTGAGTTGGTTGTATTGGAGTAGAGTTCGGTCCTCCAAAGGGCACGACAGCTAGTGTCAGAGGATCAACTGTCTTCTTTGTTCTTCCACAGGTAATGAACTCTTCATGTCGCACCATCATGCTGAAAAGATCGTGTAAACCCATCATTCCCATATTTCTACTTAACTGAATGTTAATGGCCAAGTTTTGCCATTCCGGAGTCAGATTCTTCAAAAACTTTACGTTGACTTCGTACTTGGTCTTCTCAGCTCCTAGCCTTCTCAGATCGCTGACAAACGAGTTCAATCGTTGATAGGATTCAGTTAGGGATTCGTTTTCCCGGACTTTGAATCCTTCATATGCGTTCAGTGCGCTCTCCTTTTGGCTTTCCAAGGCAGTGTCGCCGCCTTGCATTTGCTGCTCGATCTCAAGCCAGACATCCCGTGCACTGGTCAGACTGTCGACTCTGGCGTACATGTCATTCGGGAGTGCCATAATGAGGAGAGTGAGTGCCCGTTTGTCAATGAGATGACTAGCCATCTACTGACGGGAGTACATATCTATGGGTTTCTCCACGACATATTTCGTTAGTTCAGGGCAAGCGTCCGTCCGTGGAACTGCGGCTACGGTGACTGTCGGTATGATCGGGCCTTCACGTATGGATTTCATCAGGTTCTCGTCAAGAAGGTCAAGGAAATGAATCATCCTTCGTTTCCACTGCTGGTACTCACCCATCACCAGAACGGGAGGGCGAGTCTCTGATCTGATGCCAATAATTTCCTTCGACATATCGTTCTCTTAAAGAGGATCTCCTTTGATTGAATCACTTGGCTAGAAAAACTTTTGGAAAGAAAAAAAATTCTGATACCTCGAACGCCTCGGGACATCAGTTAGCTTTAAAAATTTTGAAATTTTGGAAAACGGCTAAGTGTCAGAATTGAGGAAAAATTTTGCAAGAGTTCTGGTTCAAAGAGGCGAAATCCGATCTGGAAATAGATGTTTTCCGAATCGGATTTGGCTCAAAAGTATGGGTTCGGAAAACACACTTTTCCGATTCGGGAAAATATAGTTCGGTTTCGGAAAATATATGTTCAATTTCGGAAAAAGCAAACAAAGGAGCAAAACCCCAAGTCAGATGGCCATTTTCCCAATTCGGAAAAACAAGTTGTCCGATTCGGAAAAGGCACAAAGTCCGATTCGGGGAATAGTACAAAGTCCGATTCGGAAATTTTAAACTGAAAAATCAGATCATGTTTTCCGATTCAGAAAACCTGCACAGAAGGTCCGAAATTTTTTTCAAAACAGCCCAAAAACACTTGAAGAATAAGTGTTAAGACCCCCAATTGATGTAAAAACAGTATAAAAGCCTTGGGAAACCACTTAACACTTAAAAACACTTCTTTAAGAGGCCTTTTTGGATTAAAACAACCCAAAAAGTTTTGAAATAAGAACTTTTTAAAACCTTTTAAAACCAAGAATCAAGCCAAGGAATCAACAATGGATCAAGCTCTGATACCAATTGTTTGTCCCTAATAACAATGAGAACAAGATGGAATGAAATCAAGAAGAAAAGACTGAACACACTAAGATCTCTTGATGAATGCTTTAATGGCAAAATGTTATATTTCAATAAGTTGCACCAAAATGATATATGATAAGCATTGCTACTAAACCCTAAACCTCTCATTCTATTTATAGCTTCATTTTATGAGAGGGAATTACACAAAAGGCCCCCGAAGATTAAAACTTCTCAAAAAGGGGCAAACTACTAAGTTAAAGTTCAACTGAAAGGGAATTTACTGAAATAGAAAGATAGGCTTCTGACTCTTCATAACAAAGAAGGGTCTAACAGTGTAGATGGCAAACACAGTTACCAACTCAAACAATCTTTCGCTCCGCTCCATCCTTGAGAAGGATAAACTCACCATCCCAAATTTCCTAGACTGGGAGCGCAATCTGATGATTGTGCTCAGACACGAGAGGAAATGGTATGTCCTTGAAAAGCCTCTAGGGGAGGCCCCTCCAGCAAATGCCCCGGCTGCTGCCAGAAATGCGCACAAGAAGCATTCAGATGATTTACTGGATGTCGGTTGTCTCATGCTTGCAACTATGAGCCCAGATTTGCAAATGGGGCTCATAAACACAAATGCTTATGACATGATCCACCAGTTGAGGGACATGTTCCAAACGCAAGATCACACAGAACGTTACGATGCCATGAAGGCATTTAAGAGTGCAAGATGATCAAGGGGACCTCAGTGAGTGACCATGTCATGAAGATGAAACAGCACATGGATCACCTGGAGAAACTCGGTCACCCAGTTCCGTTGCAGCTAGCAACGGATACTATACTCAACTCACTGTTAGAAGATTACAAGCCTTTTGTAATCAACTATAATATGAATAACATGGAGAAGATAATAGCCGAATTACACTCCATGCTTAAGACTGCTGAGTTGAATATGGAGGCCAAGAACAAAACCAAGGAGTGTTGATTGTGAGAGATGGAGGCATAAAGAAGAAACATGGGCATGGAAGCACTAACAAGGGAAAGGGACCAGTTCAGGCCATCCAGAGTTCAGCCAAAGTTCGTGAAAACATCAAACGCAAGGGCAAGGGCAAGAAGGTTAAGCCGAACAAAGCAAGGACCGAAAATCGTTGCTTCACATGCAATGAGGTCGGTCATTGGAGGCAGAACTGCCCAAAGCGTCATGAAGCAGGTATGTAAACCTCAGGAAATTTATGATTGCTTAGTTTGTCACTTTTTACTTGTGTTATTGTTGGCTTATAACTTTTGAATGTAGAAGTAATAATAAAAGATGTCAAGAAACTGACAGAAGTTGAAAGTTTTGATCAGCAGAGCCTCTGCAAGTTTTGACAGAAGCTCTATCAGATAAAGGCACGCTTTGTAGAATCTCTGCAAAGCTCACAGAACCTCTGATAAGATCATCAGAGAGAATAGACAACTTCTGCAGAAACGGTTATTTATATCTCGTGCTGATCACGTGACTACCTCAACCGACTCACTTTGTACGATCAGGATTGTAACACGTGTCAAGATCATAGTGGGTTTGTTAGGTCATCTTCTTTATGTATAAATAGCCGTTAGTACTTCCTTATTGTTGTAATCTTTTGTATTGTTCATCAAGTTTCATCAATATATGAGATTACTGTTTCATTGATTTTGAAGTAAGGTCATCTTTAATTTCACGTCGTTTCTCTAGTAAGATGATATCAAATTACTGATTATCTTCATCTTTGCGTACTTTCATTTATAGCTTATCTTAATTTCCCGCTGCATTATACTCTTTTAGCTATAGTTGATTGCTCTTTTTGATTCAATACAAACATCTGGACCAACAAGTGTATCAGAGCAGGAATTGAATCTCTATTCAATTGATTCCTGTTTGTAGTTGAATTATCCTCTGATTCTTGTTCTTCATTCTCTTTTCTGTGATTATTCCTGTTTTTCAAGGCAAATTTGACAAATACCAACTTCATGAGTATTGGTTCTCAATCTAAACCCCCAACCCTTGTTCGAGAAGAATTACAGCAATGGAAAATCAGAATGGTTAACTTTCTGGAAGGTATTCATCCTAGAATCTCTGAATTCTTACACAATCCCCCATATGTGCCGGTTACACTCATTCCACGAGTTCCAGCCACTGCAACTTCTCCGAAATCCCTGAATTCTATCAACCCAAACCCCTAGATAAATGGGAGACGAGGAGAAAGAATTGGCAAGCCTAGCTCCGAAATGCAAAAGCTTGCTAATCATGGCTCTACCAAACGATATTTTCATGTCACTGGATCATTGTGATTCTTCTAAGGAGTTGTGGAGTGAATTGCTAAGAGAACAGAAGGTGGTGTTGCATCTCTCAAGAATAACAGAACCTTGTGTATTAATGAATACCACGAGTTTAAGGCTATAGAGGGAGAAAGTCTGAGAGATACATACTCTAGGCTAAACATACTTATCAGTAAGTGCAAGAACTCTGGAGTGATCAGGACAAATGAGGATAACAATTTGTTGTTCCTGAAAAGTTTAGGGACTGAGTGGTTAAATGTTACAATGTCTATGGAACGAATTTAGATCTGGAACTCATGTCCGTAGCAGAACTCAATGGTACTTTAGCAAGTTTAGAACCACAAGTCTTACAGCTTAGGAGTAGTATAGGAGGACCTTTAGCATTAATAGTAGAAGATCATAAGAGAAAGTAGAGAAGATGAAGAAGAAGAGAGAAGAAAGAAGAAGAAAGCACTCGTAACACAGACAGAAGATGACAGGTCAAGCTCAGAAGAAGAGATGTCGATGAAAGAGATGATGAAAACTCTGGTTTCATTTACCAGAGATGTCCGCAAAGGAGTTTTTGGTGGATCAAATAGTTATGAAAAAAAATGGGATGATGAAAGGAAGGGTATGGAAGAGGAAGTTTTGAGAAAAGAGATTTTGAGAGAAAAAATGACTCAAGAAGTGATGAGGGAAGGAAGAATCAAGAGGAACACTGAAGGATGCTTTAGATGTGGAAAGCTAGGACACTATGCATCAGAATGCTGGGCTACAGGACCAATGACACCCCAAAAGCCAACCCTACAGAAGTCTTCTCCAAAGCCAAAGCAAGACTAAGCCTACTTCAAAAGAAAGGCTGACTTTTACAATAAGAAGGTGCTTCTTGCTCAAACCAGTGAACTGGTAACGGATGAATCTTCAGAAGAAGATGAACCACAAAAGGGATTGGTAGCTTTTGAAGACTCTGAGGAAGAAACAGAGTTCTGTGGAATGGCGAAAGGTGAATCTGAGGGAGTCAACAACGAAGACCCCGAGGTATCTTCTGAACTAAAAGAACATTACTCTAAGATTGTTGACAACATTGATTTACATCAAGAAGAGTTCAATAATCTTAAAGAAAAGTTATCTGTTTGTGAAAAAGAGATAAATACTCTGACAGAAGAAAGAACTAGATTTTTCACCATGTATGAACATACTGAAGCAAACAGAATTGAAATTTACAAAAGTTTGAAAGAGAAGACAATCGTTTTTGAGAAAACTCTTAAAGAAAAGAATGATGAGATTAAGAATCTAAGGAATGAGAGAACTAATGCCTTATCTGTCAAGGAATTTTTTCAAACTGAAAGAGAATTTTTACACAGAGATCTTTTCGACAGAGAACTGAAATCAGAAAATTTCAAGATGCACAGAATGTCTTTAAGAAAATCCGAGTCAACATGGGAAGAAGAGGTTTAGGTTTTTCAGAATGTGAACATGCTTCTTCTAGCAATCCAAGAAAGTCTCTACAGACTATCTTCAGATCTGCACAAAACATCAGAAGTCATGTTGTTTATATAAGTACCCTTTTGCACAACAAGCAAAAGAGATTGTTTATAGTAAATAGTACAAAGGACCACTAGAAGTGTGAGACGTACACAATAGTAGGTCTGCATGCATTTAATGCAATGGGTATAAATGGACATGATGAAGATGTTCTCTATACTTCTTCATCATCCATCTTTCTACCCTAAGCCTTTCTTTCTTTATCCTTCTAGTTCTTATTTTTTCATAACATTCTCACTTAGTGCATAGTGAAAGATTGTAACCTATATTGTTTAGATTAGACTTAGTTTTTCTTTTCTGCAAACAATCTGTAAATTCAAAGTGTTTATAAACATAGAATTTGAAAGTGAAAATTTCTGTCATTATATTCAACCCCCCCCCCCCCCCCCCCGTCTATAACCCCAAACACTAATCCTTACTTGAAGGTCACCCCTTGGGACCAACAGGTTCGTTGAATGCGGATCCCAAGTTAGCTAATGCGTCAGCTTGTAGATTTTGGTCTCATGGAATCTGTTCTACCTAGAAATTTTTGAATCTTGCGATCCTTTCCTTGACGATCTTAAGATATGTTATCATTTTTGAATTTTTCGCTTGGAAATCTCTGTTCACTTGATTTACTACCAATAGGGAGTCACTTCTTACATCTAAAGTTTTTCTGCTAAGTTGCCAGCAATGTCTATTCTAGCGATTAGTGCCTCGTACTCTGTTTCGTTGTTGGTAGTTTTGAATTCGCATCGTATGGAGTACACCATATTGCCCCTTTGTGATGATTTTAAAACAACACCTATCCCTGATCCTCTTGTATTAGAAGATCCGTCAACGTGCAAGATCCATGGCATGTTGTCTTGAATCATCACATTATCGACTTCGACTTGACTCGTTGGTTCTAATTCAGGACTGAATTCAGCTATGAAATCTACAAGTACCTGTGACTTTATTGCTGTTTTAGGTTTGTATTCGATGTCAAACCCACTAAGGTATATACTACACTTGGCTAGGCATCTTGTTAGTTATAGCTTACGTAATACAATTTTAAGAGGGTTGTTAGTTACGATAATTATTTGATGAGACTCAAAATAATGTCTTAACTTTTTCGCAGCCGTTACGAGTCCTAAAAGAAGTTTTTCCATAGATGAATACCTGGTTTCTACATCGAGAAAGGACTTACTCACATAATAAATCGGACGTTGATGTGGATCTTCTTCTCATACAAATACTACGCTTACAACATTTTTACTTACAGCTAGATATAACTGCAAGCTTTCACCTGTGATTGGATTGGTCAACAGTGGCGGAGAAGTCATGTATTGCTTCAGGTCTTGTAACGCTTTCTCATGGGCTTTTGTCCAATTGAAGCCTTGGTTTTTTTGTAGGACCTTGTAGAACAGGTAACATTTGACTGATGATCGTGAGATGAATCTGCTTAAGGCTGCCACTCGTCCCGTAAGTTTTTGTACTTCTTTCACATTCATGGGGATTGCAGTTCCATGATAGCTTTTATTTGTTCAGGACTAGCTTCTATACCTCGTTGTGTGACCATGTACTATAAGAATTTCCCAGCACGCACACCAATGGAATATTTTGTGGGGTTTAACTTCATTTTATAGTGTTATAGGATATCGAACGATTGTTTTAGGTGTTGTACGTGGTCAATTGATTGTTCAGATTTTACGAGCATATCATCTACGTATACTTCCATCGTACGTTCGAGATGATCTTTGAACATCATGTTCACAACTTAGGAGCAAAAAAATTTGCATGTACGAAGTGACTCCCTATTGGTAGTAAATCAAATGAACGGCAACTTCCAAGCAAAAGATTCAAAAATGATGACATATCTTAAGATCGTCAAGGAAAGGATCGCACGATTCGAAAATTTCTCGATAGAACGGATTCCACACGACCAGAATGTACAACCTGGCGCATTAGCTAACTTGGGATTTGCGTTCAATGAACCAACAATGGAGAACATCCCAATTATTCATCTCAAGATGCCGACAATTGAGATGAAAGAAACAGTGCAAGTAAATGAAGAAGTATACAACTGGTGGCTAGATATTTGGAATTATCTTAAATATGGCCAACTACCAGAAGATAAAATGGAGGCCCAAAAATCAAGGTTCAAAGACTCGCGATACACGATCTTTGAATATCAATTATACAAGCGATCCACCAGTGGACTTATCCTACAATGCGTAACGAACAAAAATCAAACGAACCACGTCCTCCAAGAAATGCACGATGGCGAATGTGGGAATCATTCAGGAGGCAGAAGTTTCGCTATAGGATCTTAAGACAGGGGAACTATTGGCCTACCTTACGAGAAAATGCAATAAGGTTAGTAAAGAGTTGTGATGCTTGTCGACGACATTTAGGTATGTCACATCAACCATCTGAACCTTTACATCCTATCTTAATCGCGTGGCCATTCAAGCAATGGGGAATGGATATCGTAGGAAAGTTACCTCCTGCTCCTGGACAGAAAGTATTTTTACTTGTTCTCACTGATTAGTTTTCAAAATGGATCAAAGTCGCTGCTTTCTCGCAGGTGAGAGATAAAGAAGTCATATCCTTTATCCAAACTAATATCTTATACAGGTTCGGCATACCATCCGAGATTATGTGCAATAACGAAACACAATTCATAACTGAGAAAACTCGTAAGTTCTGTGACGAACGTGGAATTAAAGTGATCACTTCCACGCCAAGGTATCCTCAATCCAACGGTCTCGCCGAGTCTAGCAATAAGGTTATAATCAACTCAACCTGAAAAAGATTAAAGAAAGCAAAAGGAAAATGGGTAGAAAAATTGCCCTCTGTCCTATGAGCTAATCGTACGACACCAAGATCTTCGACGGGACAAACCCCTTTTTCATTGGTATATGGATGCGAAGCAGTGGTACCTATTGAATCCCAGATACCAATCGCTAGACATCGTGCAATCTAGCAGAATATAATAGATCTACCTTATGATCTCGACACGTTGGAGGGACTCAGAGAAGCAGCGTTACAAAATATGGCTTCACAAAAAAGCGAACTATCGCCTAAATCCTTGCAAAAAATAAAGCTAATTGATTATGGAAGCGATTGCGTTTTTCGAATTTTGGAGATATTGTGTTTGAAATTAACCAAGATCGGACTTTATATTTAGAAACTGAATCTCAAACGATTAATCCAGAGAGCCATCATAAGCAGGACACGCGTCCTGGTCGAACCATTCAAACGACAACTATCGCCCAACGTCATTATGAATACCTCATCAATCGATTGATATTAGGTTACTTCCCAATGAAATTAATTCACAATTAATTACCCCTCGATACACGGTTAGAAGATTTAGACAAATTCGAGTAAATATTTCCCAAACCTTGGGGGCAAATTGTTTGGGTAAAAATCTATCATCGAATGACGAACGACTTTAATCATAAGATGGCTATCAGAATAATAATCTTGTGTTAAGATAAGGTCCTGATATAAGCCACATATACCCTCGAATGATTCCATCGAACGATCGAACGATTACCATAAGTATATCGTACGACATCAATAAGAAACGTACGTTATCAGGCTAACGGTAACCTTGTCTTCAGTTTATTCATTTATGACAGGTCAACAAGCAGTTATCGGGAATCAAGCCAAGACGATTAAAACAAAGATTCCAGCTCAATAATGGCACGACCGTTACAATCGCTACATTTATTGAGACAATTAATGGATCAACGGTTACTATAGATTTAACTATAAAAGGACTTTAGCTCAAAGACAAAGGAACAACTCGGAAGCTCTCGAAATATTTTAGAAACAGTCTATACTCTTTTGTAATCTTAGTTTACACTCGATAGCTATTTTCATTCGTTGTAATCATACAATCACTACTGTAATTCTCAAAGATATCACCCCTTATTGTTGGTACATAGTGCAACCGGCTACCTTTTAGTTGTCCGCAGGTTTTTTCCTTGTCCTTGAATTTTATCCTGCGTCATCAATTGACTTGTCTTTCTTTTTATTTATTATCGTACGTTTTATCGTATAAAATTCTTTCTCTCGACGGTTTTGCCCCACAAACATCTTACGATATCAACCGTTGTAATTTTTTACATAAACAATTTGGTGCCCATCATATCACTCCTTATTGATGATACATAGTGCAACGTCGGCTATCCTTTAGTTGTTCGCAGGTTTTTTCCTCGTCCTCGAGGTTTTTCCTACGTCATCAACTGATTTTTCTTTCTTTTTATTTATTATTGTACGTTTTGTCGAATAAAATTCTTTCTCTCGACGGTTTAGCCCCACAAACATCTTACGATATCAACCGTTGTAATTATTTACATAAACAACTATATTATGTTCTTTATTCATATTCATTGTTGCAATTGCGTCTTTTTATTATCTGTTATACTTGACAATATTATTTTATTTTTCGTTATCACCTGGAATCATAAAACAACAATTAAATAGTTACATAGAATAATGTGTAATAAAATATTGACATATGAAATAACAAATGCTAAAACAATTTTTAAAATCGAATTTAGTTTGGCATAATGCCTAACAAAGATATATGGATGTCTATGTTTCAATTTAGAGGTTTACACGTTATGTGCTCTATTGTGCTTAGATGTTGTATCCGTGTCTACCATAACTACCAAGTATCTTAACTAAATGTACAAAAAATATATACATATAATTATTATTTTTCTAAAAGTTCATTAAAATCGAGATAAATTTAAATTAATTTTTCTACATGTTCCAAATTGTATGTTTTGTCATTGGAATTTCGTGTAGATTATATCATCCGACAATTTTTTACTACTAAGCTTGCGTTTGCTTAGCATAATGTTTATGAAAGAATTGAAATCTCTGAAGAAGTCGGAATCTGATAGGAATTGAAAAGTGAATCTAAAACCTGCTTGGTTGGCAGAAAATGAAATTGGAATCCAATTTCATATTCTGTTTGGTTCATAGAAATGTTAGATGAGTTTGATTTTAGTAATGCAAAATGACAGAGTTGCCCTCTTGTGTTTTTTTTTACTTTTTTTTTACTTGTTTTTTACATATTTAAAATATATACATAGGAAAGTTGAAATGTGAACTCAATTTTGGTTGTGAACATAAAGACGAATCTCAACCACTCATCTTGTCAATCAAGGCGGCTTTGACTGGGTCCCCTTTTTTAATAATCGCCGCCCTTCCATGAATTGCGTCAATCCTCCGTGATCGCGTCCATCGTAACCGAAAATGTATGGCTGAAATTCGTCCTCACGTTCACAACTAAAATTTAGTTCACATTTGAAATTGACACTATTTATATACATATATATATATATATATACCAGGTTCAAATGACAAGTGCTAAAAAATAGAACTAGATAAGTGATCTCCACCACTCATTCGGTCTGTTGGAACCAATGTTGTTCCAATAATTTAGAAGTTTTATAAAGAGTCTTTTTATTTTGTAATTATTATTTACATTGTATTTGGGCTTTGTAATGGGCTTGAGCTTAGTGTAGGTCAAATCCCTTGTATAAATAGGGAATGCCTTGTATTTTTTATAGTATGATTTTGAATGAGAATAATATGAGAGTCGACCTCCATTTTTAAGAGTGTTCTTCTTTGTTCTTTGTTTTCTGCATTTCTATTCAATAAGATCACTCCATTGTTATCATCCTCAAGAATTGTTGGATTCTTAAAAGCTAACACGTTTAATAAAGGCGGCTTTGACCGGGTCACCCTCCTTTAATCGTCAACACCTCCATGAATCTCGTCAATCCTCCGTGATCGCGTCCACCGTAACCTGTCAAAGCCGCACTTATTGACCGACTTAATTGTGAAGATCACTTCTCTACTTTTTTATTTCTTTAGCATTTCTCATTTGAACCTTTGTCTCTCTAGGTTCAAACGAGGAACGTATCAATTCAAGAGAACGTGAAAACCAATGTTAGCCACTCATCCGATCAACAAAGGCGGCTTTGACCGGTCCCCTCCTTTATTAATCTCTACCCTCCCATGAATCGCGCCAATCCTACGTAACCACGTCCATCGTAACCGCAAGATGAGTGGCTGAAATTGCTCCTCACGTTCTCTTAAATGGAGATGCTTCTCGTTTGAACCTTACCCAATATATATATATAGGGACAGGTTCAAATGTCAACTACTTTTTGGTTGTGAACGTGAGGACAACCGAGAGCGCGACATGTGGTGGATGACTAGGCGCCACATCAGGTCCACGGCGGATGACTAGGTGCGATTCATGAGAGGGCATTGAATTAAAGAGGGGGACCACACTCATAGTCGCCTTTATTGACTAGTCTCCGCCACATATCGAGCACTCGGTTGATCTCACGTTCACAACCAAAAAGCGGTTCACATTTGAACTTTCCTCTCTCTCTCTCTCTCTATATATATATATATATATATATATATATATATAAGTCAGCTTATTCTACAAACTTATAAATTTGTGCAAACTATGTATACCATGGTTCCACCAATCAGAATCCATTCTCCTAATATAATGTAGTTTAATTAATGGTAATTTCATTTTTCTTAATTCGTGTTAGGTTTTTTTTGTGATGCTTGGTTATAGGAGTTGCTTGTTATAGTTTTGGATTCTGCAATTAATCTTGTCCACTGTACTTCTAATCAACGGTTTATATCAGTTTACATAGTTTGCACAAATTAATGAGTCTCTAGAATAAGGTGACTCTATATAGATATTTATATTATATATAATATTATAATATATACAAATATATTACAAATAAAATATATATATATATATATATATATATATTACACATATATAATCTATAAATATTATAAATGGGATTAAGGGGTAAAATTGTAATATGTGAGTTCATGGATTTCCAATTCATTCCATGTTCTAACAAAATTTAGATTCCCTCATCTAACGGAAACCATTTTCTTCTACACGTTCCAATTTTCTTTTGTAAAGCGAATCAAACATAGGAATCCTTGGGAATTGGATTACAATTACTTTAGATTTCCATGGAATCCTGCGAACCAAATGTCCCTTAGGATGGTTTGTATAAATTTATGGATGAAATGTTGTGTATAAAATTAATAGCATGGTGGAAAATCCGAACAAATTTTAAGTTCTGTTTCTCGCACGTGAATATTTTGAGTTTAAAAATCAAGAATTGCCATATTATGCCATTATGTTTTTACCGAAAATGTGTTGATGTTGACCGTGTCCAAATTTATGAAGGAATACATAAATTTTCAAAATGGGTTACTATTACATAGATGCTTGCATAAATTACAAATGTAGTTTTTATATGTTGAAAATGTAATTTTGGATGAAAAATATTTGGGGTGATCACCGCACATCCTTGCTCGTATATTCTAATATAGGCGTCCCATTCTCAACATGGATTAAAGACAAGACTTGAGCCTTGAATATAAATAGTGGTTAAGGAAGGATTTCCAAAACGAGTAAGCAAACGACTAAACTGGTTAAACTGTTGTAAAAAAGATGTTCCGCTCTGAAAAATGTAAAAACTGATACAAGTTTAATATTATTAAGAAGTATTTTTCCAATTGAAAAATAGCATATACATATAAACTTAAAAAGCACCAAACAAATAGTAAAAAGAAAGTTAAACAACCACCGACTAGATCAGCTTCAAGAGGAATGATCATGTTTACCCTCTAGATATTTTTGTAGGATTAGTTGACATCCGTAGTTTCAAAAAAAATTGTTTTGGGAAATCGTAAGATAATCATGAAAAACATTTGTCTCATTTAGAGATACAGAAATATAGTTATGATAAACCCTCTATAGGTCGAGCCTAGTTATCGGCAGAGCCTACATTTGCCTAACCATATTTTTTTACATCAAAATTTTTTTATGGCTTCATCGTTCTAATTTACACCCCACCCTCTAAGGCTCTAAGGCTCTAAGGCCATGCGTTACACCTAACATGTTGGTAGCGGTTACTATTGGATTCTCAACGAGTCTCGCAAGAACATCAAGATGCCCCTAATTGCTTGACACGACAGGACCCAAAAACTAAATGGGTAACGTCAAGGTCAAAAATATGAACCAAAAAGTTGGCCCGACTAATTCATAAATGAGCGACTAACTCTCTTGGATGCCCAGGACTCGTTGATCAACGCTTAGAGTGGCAACCTCGATGCAAGTCTATAACTTCTTCAATAACATAATCCTTCCTTCACTACCGCTGACCATAATGTAGTCTCTATGATGTCAGTGGTTGTCATGGTGGTGGTGGTTGGTGCATAGGTTGCGGTGGTGGTGGTGGTTGGTGCATAGGTGGCGGTGGTGGTGGTAGGGGCGGAGGTGGTATGGGTGTTGTTGGTCCTATTGGTGGTGGTGGTACTAGTAGCAACATAGGTGGTGGTGCTGGTGGCGGCATCGGTGTTGGTGCTGCAGGCATGTGTTTTAGACCTCAGAGGCAACAGGGATACGTATCGTTCATTGGTCGAGCTATCATGTGACAACAGTGACTATGCTTGTAATGGTATGCCTCTGTAAGGAAAGTTTGGTGGAAAGAGGTGTAGAACCCATATATGTAGAGGTTGTTGGGTTTTTCTGCAATCCTTGTATCAAACTGACACGAGAAAGCTGTGGATCTTAAACCTAACTGGATTGAGATGCACGGTAAACTTTGTGACCAAACTGATCAAAAGTTTTCTGAATCAAACCAAACAGGTTTGGTTTATGCGGAAGCGATAAGTATTAAAAACCTGATAAAACTATCCACAGATCTTTTAACTTATTCTACACAATTAACCAATAATGGTTTTAGGATTATTACATGGGTTGCTCGAGATTGATCCACCCGTGATTGACCAGACAAATTTCCTTTTAGTTGGACAGAACCCTGAAATCACGAACACGGTGTATCGCGAAGAACTTGATCAAAAACCGAACAGGTTTGGTGCTTGGGTCAGCGCCGATCAGAGAGAGAGAGGAGGGAGATTTTCAGGTTTCTTTTTGGGAATAAACTGGTTGGAATGATTTCTGGTAAACCTTAGCTCCATATTTATTTAGAAGAGTTTCCATATAAAAAACTACCATAAATCATTTAGTAAAGAAAAGAATATTCTATTCCAATTAATTTGGATAAAAATTAAACTAATTAATTACTTAAACTATTATATATTTTTTTTAACTAATAAATATATAATTTACATATTTAATTAAGGAAACCTTTAACTTTGGGGTTGCTTACTGAAAACACCCAACTGATTTATAATTAACTATTACAAATCCAATCTCTCCAAACTTGGGTTAGTTTTCTTATTTCAATTACAGGTCCTCACAGGTGTGACCGTCAAGTGTCTCGTAACGTTGGATGTGTAATCTCTGGTTTGTCAACTTCTACACATAATTACTAACAGACTCCCACTTGTGCAAGTTGGCAATACCGGCTTGATGACACGGACCTAAGCAGGCCCCTAGACAGGCACTTAGGCTAACCAGCTTGCAAGAACTCTTATACCCAAATAGGTGATATAAACATTCTCATAAGGAAATAACATGTTAGACCCCCATTTGGGTTGTGAAGAAGTCGGAAGGTCTACCTTGTCGTTTATTCAAGTTTATTATGTTTTAGTTTTGTTTGTTATCTTTTGGGTGCCCTTTTAGAGGAGTCATAGACTCCAAGGGCCATTATTGTAACTTTCTATTTCTCCTAAACCCATATAAATAGAATGTGTGGGTTACGGTTTATGTTTAATGCTTTTATGGTAAGCCTTTATTCTCAAGAAATACAACTTCAAGTGCAAGCATTCCATTGTCATGCCTTTCATTGATCTCATTATTCTACAATGTTTCTACTCCATCTTGATTCTCATTAGAGTTACGACAAACAATTGGTATTAGAGCTACATCTTTGATAGATCTATTGGTGTTGTTATTGATTTCATAAAACCGTTTGAAAACTTTTTTTTCAAACTTTTTGGCTCATTTTGAGACTAAAAGCACACTTTTAGGATTGGTTTTAAGTGTTAAGGGGTTTCAAAAAGTTTTTATACAATTTTACATCAATTAGAACTCTTAACACTGATTCCTTAAGTGTTTTGGTCGATTTTTGAGCTATTTTTCGGAGTTACTGGACTGGTTTTCCGACTCGGATTACTTGAACTGATCATCAGTTCAAATTTTCCGAATCGGGATAGTTGTCCCGTTTCCCGAATTGGATTATACCCGTTTCCCGAATCGGAAAACTTCGTTTCCCGAATCAGGTGACCGGTTTCCCGAATCGGGGTTTTGCTCATTTGATTTTATACCAAACTCATTTTCCGAATCGGGCTTTATCATTTCCCGAAACATGAAAGTCTGTTATCCGAGTCGGGAATTCCCATTTCCTGAGTCGGACTTCGTGTGCCAAATCCGAGTCGGAAAACACCATTTTCCAAGTCGGGTTTTGCCTCTTTGAGCCCGGGAATTTTCAATTTCCGTCTCAAATTCGACACTTAGCCGTTTTTCGAAAATCCAAAGTTTTTCAAGCTATTTGTGTCACAAGGCGCTCGAAAGAACAGCTTTTTTCAAAAGTTTATTTTTAATCCAATCCATCTATTCGAAGAAGATCCTCTTTATGTGAGAACAAGATGTCGAAAGAGATTACCGGCATTGGGTCGGAAACCCGCCCTCCAGTACTTGTTATGGGCGAATACCAATAGTGGAAGTGACGGATGATCCGCTTCCTAGACCTTCTCGATGAAAACCTCATGAAATCTATCCGTGAGGGCCCTATCAGACCTACCGTCACTGTAGCAGTTCCTCGCACGGATACATGCCCAACTCTACCAGCCTATGTCGTGGAGAAACCGATTGATATGTACTCTCAATAACAGATAGAATGACATCTCATCAACAAACATGCTCTCACTCTCCTCATCATGGCACTCCCTAACAACATGTATGCCCGAGTGGACAGCCTGACAAACGCTATGGACGTGTGGCTTTAAATTGAACAACAAATGCAAGGCGGAGATAGAGCCTTAGAAAGACAAAAGGAGAGTGCACTGAATGCCTATGAAGGATTCCGAGCTCGAGAGAACGAATCTCTGTCAGAGTCTTACCAACGTCTGAACTCGTTTGTCAATGATCTCCGAAGACTAGGTGTGGAAAAGAGAAAATATGAGATCAATGTCAAGTTCCTAAAGAACCTCACTCAAGAATGGCAAAACATGGCCCTCAACATTCAGCTGAGCAGAAATCTGGGAGCAATGGGACTGCATGACCTTTTCCTCATCATGGTACAACATGAGGAATTCATCACTGGTGGTAGATTGAAAAGGGGAATTGATCCTCTGGCACTTGCTGCGGTGCCCTTTGGAGGACCAAATTCAGCTCCAAATCATCCAACCTCTTACAACAACATGCCTCTTCCTCAACATCCGGAAGACTTCAACCATGAGGTCAACCAGAACTACAACCAAGGCTTGCAACACCCGGATGATCCAATGATTATTATCATTATTGATTAGGAGTTATTCAACATGAATGATGTTGGGAATTGCAGACAAAAACAGTAATGCACAGCGGAATAAAACAAAATTCCCAAACCAGAAGATCCATCCCAAACAGGTTTAGATACAATTTCAAGGGGGTTTAGAATAATACCTTATGAGATTCAAAAACGGTTTCCGGAAAGCTAACGGGGAATACACCGCTACTGCACCACCACGAGAACCGCTGCTAGACCGCCTTAGTATTACCCAAAAACTCAAAAACCGAAAAACTGGTTGAGTGTGTGTGTGTATCGATTTTGGGAGAGAGAGAGAAAGGGTTTGGCTTTTCTTTTCTCTAAGTTATTAATGAGATTGCAATTAGAAAACCTATTAGGTTTACCATATATTTATATTAGTAAATATGGTAATGTCCTAATAGAAAAGCCCGATTAATTATTAAGCCCGATAGGCTTTAATTAAACCTTTCCATATATTAATTTACTATTAATATATATCCATAAATAAATAGACTTTATCTATTATTTATTTTTCTCTCTTAATTAATTAATTATACTAATTAATTAAATTCCACACAACTGGTAAATCCAATTGATCTCTATTCGGGTGTGTAGCAGTGTGACCCACTAGTGCCTTATAACATTGGACACGGTAAACCTATTACTGTCTTGCACATAATCCTTTCAGACTCCCACTTGTGCCAGACAAGTAACTCTACTGTTACCATTAGCCTAAGGAGGTCCCTAGCCAGACACTTAGGTTAACCAGGTTATAAGATCTCTTATATCCAGAGAAACAATTCTCGCTAGAATTGTACACAGGTTCATTCCTTTTACACGCGATATCTCTAAAGTGAGTTTTAGACATGGCGCGGAGGACTTCAATCTTAAACTCAAGTTTTCTTGACTCTGATCTCGATTGCCTGCAGTAACGGAACTTTCCAAATAACAACTGTTATTCTATCCGAGCGTGGCCACGCATTTCTGCCAATCTCAACCGTCAAGGGGCCCGGAAATATCTCTCCTTTTACAGAGGTGTAAATCCCTTCTTGACTATCTGCATCTGGTCACATGGCTTCCACTGCATCTAGTCATGCCCCGTATAGCCACCCTGTTACGGCGTAGCGTTAGAACGTGCTAAGAGTACAACAGTCCTCATGTTTCCGGACGCAAGTGCAGATCCCCACTGAATTGGTTGGAAGTGGGAGAGAGTCGACTGCTTAGGCCTGACATCGTACAGGAGACCACTGATAAGATTAAGCTAGTACAGGAGAAGCTTAAAGCAGCCAGGGATCGCCAGAAAAGCTATGCTGATAATCGGCGAAAGCCGTTAGAATTCCAAGTTGGCGATAAAGTGCTACTAAAGGTATCACCCTGGAAAGGATTGATAAGATTTGGAAAGAAAGGGAAATTGAGCCCTCGTTTTTTTTTTTTTTTTGAGAAGGTTCACCTGGACTTTGGCCAGACTACATCCTTGGCAATTTTTACCGAGAGCTAAAGCATGCTCCCCTGGGATTAATACTCAGTGGCCCCTGGTTGCTCACCCCCGGATTCGAACTTGGGTGGGTTTTTCCCCAACACCAAGCCTTAACCGGTAGGCTGCCCCATTGGGGTTAATTGAGCCCTCGTTTTGTTGGACCATTCGAGGTCATAGAAAGAATCGGACCCGTTGCATATAGATTGGATTTACCAATAGAGCTCAGCTCTATTCATGACACGTTCTACGTGTCCAATCTGAAGAAATGTCTGTCGGAAGAGACAAAAATCTTGCCTTTGGAAGAGATACTAATTGATGAACAACTGCGCGCCGCGGAGGAACCTATTGAGATTCTTGACCGAGAAATCAAGCAACTCCGGCGCAGTAGAATACCGATTGTCAAAGTGCGATGGAACTCTAGGCACGGACCTGAGTTCACCTGGGAGCGGGAAGCGTTCATGAAAGACAAGTACCCGCATCTCTTCACAAAGAACCCCTGCGGTAGCAACAAGAATTAAATTTCGGGACGAAATTTCTTTCAACCGGGGTAAATGTGACAACTGTCAGTTTTTGACCTTCAGGTTAGCTACTCGTTTGATCCACTCAGTAGCGTTTCCGTAGGTTAAAAGCTAGTTATTTAAGTTTCTAAATGAAACTAGGTTAGTTTGCGTGAAAAATTTAGGATAAACCTAAGAGTCCCGAAAATTTGCCCGAAAAGCCCGTACCGGTCCGAAATCATCCGAAAATCCTATAATGCCAAATTAAAGTTAACTTTTAGAAAAATTAAGTTATTTTATTTAAAAATAAGTAAATTAACTTAAATAATCCAAAAATTTCCCTTGAAAAATCGGTTTCTACCGAAAACGCGAAAAACCGATACCGCGTTTGAAAATACAGTGTAGGTATTTAATTAATTCTTCAAAAAAAAAAAAAAAAAGAAAATTTGGGGAGAGGTGGGACCCACCAAGGGCCGGCCACCCCCCCCCCCCCCTTACCCTCTCTTTTCTCTTTTCTATACAAAAACATCATCACCATCACTTCACCATCCATAATTCAAACCTCTCTCTCTCTCTAACCTTTTTCTCTCTCTAAATTCTCTCTACTCTCTCTAAAATCCAGCCACATTTCATCCAAAATCTGAGTTTCTTTGAAGAATCAAGCAAGTTTTTAAGAGTGTTCTTAGTGCATACAAAGGTAAGGTACATTGCATGATAGTTTAACTTAGATTTTTAACCCATTTGGGGTATTTTCTTCATCTTTTGTGAGGTTTTAACCTTCTTTGTTGGATGAACATCATCTTTGATGTTTGAGGAAGAGATTTAACCATGATAATGTGTTAAAACATTTGAAAGTGGTGAAAATCCATGATTTCTCCATAAAAACACAAGTTTGATGAGTAAAATCACTTGTTTTTGATGTTTTGATACTTGATTTGAATAGAAAATCGTTTTGATGATGCATGCATGTGTTTTATTGTTATTCAAAGTTATTTCATTAAAATATTTGCTAAACAATATGAGTTTATGGTTAATAGCAAGAAATCCCCAAGAAAACTTATGATTTTATGTGTTTGATGGTTGAAAAGGAAGTTGTGAATCTGGACAGAATCTGTCTGATTTTGCATGTGTGTTTAAACGTTGCAAAAGTATAGTAAACTGAGGTATTTTCTTACAAAAATTTGATAGATTGAAATTTAATGAGTTAGGAAGAAAATCTCTTTTGAATCACTCAAAAATTCGAAGGGAAACCCATTCAACCAACTAAAAACTTTTTGAAACTCATCAGCTTTCAGTCAGAAAAGTTATTCGTCTTTATGCATGCATATCTCTTGAACAAATTATCCAAAATTCACAATTTTTAATTCAAAACTCAAGTTCTCTGAGTTAGCTTTCCAAAGAATCCAAAATCATGTGATTTGGTGGACTTTTGAGGCTTCAACCAATGAAATTAAGTTAGTGGTGTAGGCTGTCCCATTGTGGCAGATTGCACATGCACGAATTTAAGAGGCCGTATCTCCCTCAAAAACCACCCAAATGATATGAAACTTGTCTCATTAGCTTGGTATATGTGTCCTCTATAAAATCCCTTTTGAAATTCGTGATTTGGTGGAGAATTGAATTATTTATGAAGAAAACACCTCTGACATGTTTTTCTGAAAATAAAAAGTGCCTACTGATTTTATAAAAATTCTTAAAATATGAGGAACACTTCCAAAAATTATGAAAAATTGTGGGATTGTTGCTAACATCCCAAATTACAGTAGGTAAAATTTTTTAGGTCTAACTCTCTTTGGAACTAAGCCATTTGGTGACACCTTTGCATGGGACCAAATCTGCCAGATTTGGAATTTTTCAGAAATGTTGTTTTACAAACATTCTTAATTCCAATATGTTTGGATCATAATTTTAACCAACAAAAAGTTATTTTATATCAAGTTTGAACATAACAAATGTAGTAAAGGCATTATATAGGATATCGTTACGATTTATTAAAATATGGACCGTTGGACTTGGAACTTACGTTAAATATTATGATTTAGGGCAATTCTAGTTTCGGAGCCGGGACTCGTACACGCACTAACGTTTGTTGAACGCTTTAATCACTTGAGGTGAGTATTCACAGCCCCGTTTTTAACGTTTTTACGTATTTGGGGTGAAAAGCATGTTGTTGATAAAAGTTATGAAAAAATTGCTTTCTAGCAACGTTTGGTGAATTATGTACACGTATGCTTTTTAGCATGGTTATATGAATTATGTACACGTATGCTTTTAGCATGGTTAATGAATTGTGTACACGTATGCTTTTTAGCATGATTTTGTAAGTATGCATTGTGACGATATGTGCGAGTAAAGTTTGCCCCTTAGAATATACACTACCATTAACTCATTTAGGAGCCTATGGACTTAGTGGATAGCGCTATTTGGTACCAATACCCACCCGAAGGACTGACGAGTGAAGGGTGCACTATTTCTGAAGTAACGACTACACATGTGGGGCAGAAGATCCCACCGCTGTGGTACTCGTTGAAAGACGCCCTACCCATGTGGACGTGAGTTCCACCGCTGACGTAGTTCGCACGAACGTTCCGCCCATGTGGTTAGCAACCACCTCTGAGGTATTCGTTGGGGTTAACGGTTTGGTAGTGGCTCGAAGTTTTACATATCTTATGCGTAATTATGTATTTTGGCGTGAGCGTACGTCCAAGTATACACGTGGTTGTGAATGGTTAAAAAGATTCAGTATATTTTTTTTATAATGTGTCTGCATGTAAAAATTTTTGTGCATATCAAAACCTGTGAACTCACCAACTCTCGTTGTTGACGTCTCTTTTTAACATGCTTTTTCAGGAAATCCGAAGGTTTGATAGGGCTTTTTATGGAATTTAGTGGTCACCAATCTTGTCATGCTAGTTATTTGTGTTTTGTGAACGATTGTAAACGATTATATTTATGGTTGGGATGTACTTTTGTAAACACTGTTTAGATTTTTATTTATGAATGGTTGGTGTTACGTATCTCCTATCGTTATGAAATCTTGACTGTAGCACCTCGTGTTTCCGCTTTAGCGGGGTGTTACAAGGGTATAGTATCTTCTCCTATGGTCTTAATCATGTTAAGGTCCTTATCAGGGAATTTATCCCTAATGACTTCAATGCCCCCGGAATCCAAGTCTGGATTTTCCAGACGAGAGAGATGATCAGCAGCCAAATTTTCGACGCCTTTCTTATCTCTTACCTCTATATCAAACTCTTGCAACAGAAGTATCCATCGTATGAGTATGGGCTTAGCATCTGGCTTAGATTCTGGGCCGAAGAATTTCACCAACGGCATAATCACTCGCATCGCACATAATCTCAAAAGGTTGATCCCAATCAGGTGGAACCATAATAGGGGCATTTGTCAAATGATATTTTAAAGTTTCAAAAGCAGAAATGCAATTTTCATCAAAGATGAAAGGTGCATCCTTTTCAAGAAGTTTCGTTAGAGGTCGGGTTATTTTTGAAAAATCATTAATAAATCTCCTATAAAACCCAGCATGACCTAAGAAACTTCGAACCCCTTTTATGTTTGTAGGTGGAGGAAGCTTCCATATGGTGTCTATCTTGGCTTTATCCACCTCCAAACCATCTTTTAAGATTTTGTGCCCAAGAACTATACCTTCTCTTACCATAAAGTGGCATTTCTCCAGTTGAGAACCAGATGAGACTCCTCGCAACGAGCTAAGACCCTGTCTAAGCTGTGTAAACAATCATCAAAAGAGTTACCGAAAACAGAGAAGTAGCGGGTGCATTGCACAACCCTCTATCATGTCCTGAAAAATGGCCGTCATGCATCGTTGAAAAGTAGCGGGTGCATTGCACAACCCAAAAAGGCATGCGCCTATAAGCAAATGTTCCAAAGGGACAGGTAAAGGTCGTTTTTTCTTGATCTTCGGGATCAATGGGGATTTGGAAGTATGCTGAAAATCCATCTAGGAAGCAATAGTACTCATTTCCCGCCATTCGTTCAAGCATTTGGTCTATGAAGGGCAAAGGGAAATGGTCTTTTTAGTGGCATCGTTCAGCTTCCTATAATCTATGCAAACTCTCCACCAGGTGACAGTACGGGTGGGCACTAACTCATTGTTATCATTCGTGACAATGGTGAGTCCTCCCTTTTTGGGAACCACTTGAACAGGGCTCACCCACGGACTATCAGAAATAGGGTAGATGATCCCGGTATCAAGTAGTTTATAACCTCCTTATTTACAACCTCCTGCATTTTCGGATTAAGCCTTCTTTGTTTTTGCACGCACGGTTTAAAATTGTCTTCCATTAAAATTTTATGCGTACAAAAAGAAGGGCTTATTCCGGGAATGTCCGAGATTTTCCATGCTAAAGCCTTTTTGTGTTTTTTCAAAACTGCAATAAGTTTTTTTTTTTCATTGGTTGTTAGCAAGGAGGAAATGATTACGGGGAGAGAATTGTTACCTTCAAGAAATCGGTTCCTCGAGGTGTTCGGGAAGGTCTTTTAGCTCCAGATTTGGCGGTTCCTCCAAAGAGGTTTTTGCCCTAACTTTATCTTCTTGCGTTATCTCCTTGAATTCCTCTTCTTCTTCCCCCATGCTTTCATCCTTTCCTTTCTCGATGGAGAAGCTTTCTTCCAATTCACCTGATTCAAGAAGATGACCATTTAGCTCTATTTCAAACGGTTCAGTGAAGTCATCCGTATTGCATCTATTATTTATAGATTCATCACAGTATAGAGTCCCATCAATGGAAAAAGTGATTCGGTCTTCGCCAATTCCTAGACTAAGTTCTCTTTTGGCGACATGGATAACGGCACTAGCCGTGTTGAGAAACGGACGACCAAGGATTAGAGGAACTTTAACCTCGTCCTTTATGTCCAAGATCACAAAATCAGCGGGGAAAACAAACTTGTCTTCCCATACTGTGACATCCTCAGCTATTCCTACAGGGTATTTTATGGATCTATCGGCTAGTTGTATAGTCATTCGTGTGCTCTTTAAATCCTTTAATCCAAGTTTTTGGTAAAAGGATAACGGCATTAGGTTTATGCTGGCTCCTAGATCCGCTAAGGCTCTATGAAACACTTTTACCAAAATAACAAGGAATAGTGAAACTCCCTGGATCACCCTTTTTGAGGGTGTCGGAAAGTATGGCTGAGCATTCGGCATTTAAAAATGCTATTTCTTCTGCTCCCGTCCTCGCTTTATTAGCCACCAACTCCTTGAGAAATTTTGCATAACTCGGCACACCTGCAATCAAGTCCACAAGAGGCACATTAATATCTACTCGTTTTATCAATTCAATAAACTTACGATACTTGGCCTCTTTTTTTTCTTTTCGCAGTCGTGCAGGATATGGTACTCTTGTAGGCACATGCGGTGTCGCAGACTCCCTTGGTCTGAGTGCTTCCTCCCTGACTTCTTTTGTCGGGTGTGAAAGTAATTCGACCTCCGGCTCGACAACCTGCAACTTAGGAATTTGGTCAGTATTAGGCATAGGTGGTCCTACAACAACTTTACCTCTTATCGTGGTGGTAAACACTTCAACTTTACCTCCTCTCGTGGTGGAAATGCTCATTTCACTTCTCGGAGGAACTGGTCTGTGCTCTTGTGGATTTCTACAACAGAATTCACAAACTCTTGAATTTGCTGTTCGACGTCCGTACTCATCTTTCCAAGTTCTGGTGAAAATTGACGGAACAATTGTTCGATTATTCCGTTATGAGGCTCCGGTTGCGAAAGAGGAGTTGGCTCCCAAGTGCAGTGTTCAGTTAGGTGAGCGTGCCCGCATTGTGTGCATTTGATCGGCGGCTCACTGGATGATGAAATCTCATTTAGCTGTGCTGGCTTGCTTTCCTCCGGTGTGTCTTCGTCGTCAGTGGACCAATCCAGATAGTGTGCTTCCAGATCATCCAAGAGTTTGCATGCTTCTTTAGCTGTCTTAGAAGGAAAGATACCTCCACAAGATGAGTCTAACCTTAATCGAGAATCGTTAGTCAACCCGGCGTAAAAAATATTCATCATCTCATTATCATCAATACCGTGGTTCGGAAGCATTAAGAATAAATCCTTATACCTTTCCCAAGTTTTCACAAGGTTGTCTTTTCCTTGTTTAAAGTTTCGAATTTCAGCTTTTATTTTATTTACCTTGGAAATGGGAAAGTACCTTGACAAAAAGGCGGATTTTAAATCGTCCCAGGCTGTGATGGATCCTGGGGTTAATCTTTTAAACCAGTCTTTTGCCTTATTTGTCAAAGTAAAGGAAAATATTCGAAGTTTTACCTCATCCTCCTTAGTATTGAATAGATCACAGATGTCCTCGAACGCTTCAAGATGTTGATATGGATTTCCGCTTGGTTCCCCGTCAAATGATATGGTGCCTATCATTTTGATCAGTCCTTTGTTGATTTCCACCATCTTACCATCTGTCTTCTTTATTGCGGATCTCGAGACGAATTGCACTTTAGATCGCTTACCCCACATGGGTTGATCGTCTGCCATCCTGACAACTCAACAAACGATTACGGGCAACTTGCGGGAAACAAAGAGATAAAATAATTAACTAAAACTAGAAAGCGAAAAACTTGCAAGGGAAGGAATCCCTCACAAGGATCGATTAACAAAACTAATAAAGACTAAAAATCTAACAACTACCGTTCCCCGGCAACGGCACCAAAAACTTGATGCGGTAATTATTGTATATAAAAAGCGAAACAAGTTTTTACCTCTAAAGCCTAGCCACTGTTACCACATTCACAGGCAAGCGTAACTGATCGTGAGTAATATAGTGTAGGAAAGTCCAGGTATCGTATCTACCACTGGGAACGGTCAAGTTATGTAGACTAATAATCTTAGCTAGTTTAATTAATCTAAAGCTATGGGGGGTTTTTATAAAAATGGTTTTGATTAACTAAAAGAAAACTAATTAACTAAGAAAGCAAAAACAAGATGATTTAAACTATATGAATGAAAACAATAGTTCTTATCATGGTCTAACGACTCCCCAAGTGAATGATTTAAACTGGCCAAAGGTTTGGTTGTTTTGGTTATTGTAGGAATTTAAGTCTGGGACACCCTAACAAGTGACTATTACGGTTATCAACTAGGTTGGTCTTCCTAGTCCTAATACATAGATTGTTTGTCAGGCAATCTAGTACCAGCCACCCAATTCTATCACTATTACACGGAATTCTACTATCTGGCTGCTCTCGGTCCGAGCTAACCATCTAACACGACTCTCCGGGTTTCCGAAGGGAACGTCAAGAGAGGTTGGTTAACCTATCGGAGTCTATCTACCTAGGTCAAACATATACACCCAACCAACGAATTCAAATATCCATACAATACGAATCAAATCGAAACCGTAACACACATTCAATAAACCAAAAACAAACGAATAAACATTAAATCACAAAAACATCATCCACAAGGTTCATTGTGACAACTGACAATTTTTGACCTTTAGGTTAGCTACTTGTTAAATCTCTCAGTAGCATTTCCGTAGGTAAAAATTTAGTCATTTAAGTCGTTAAAAGAAGTTAGGTTAGGTTGCGTGAAAAATTTAGGCAAAAACCTGAAAGTCCCGAAAACTGCCTGAAAAAGGCCGTACCGGCCCAAAGTCACCCGAAAATCCTATAATGCCAAATTTAAAGTCGATTTATATAAAATATGTTACTTTATTAAAAATGAAAGTAAACTGTTTCAAATAATCCAAAATTTCCTTTGAAAAAGTCGGTTTTTGCCGAAAAAGCGCCAAAACCCGGTACTGCGTCGAATTAACAGTGTAGAATTACACTGTTTTAATTTAAAAAAAAAAATAATATGAAAGAGGTGGGTGGGCCCCATGGCTGGCCACCACCACCCCTCTCCTCCAATCACATCTCTCTCTCTTTCCCTCTTTTCCATCAAAACCATCATCACCACCATTTCCCCATTTCATTTTTTCAAACCTCTCTTCTCTCTCTAGCATCTTTCTCTCCCTAAACTCTCTCTAAAATCTCCATACTTTCCAGCCCCAAATTCATCTTCAAGATCAGATTTTTGAAGTTTAAGAGCACATTCAAAGATTAAAATATCACAATCACAAAGGTAAGATAGTTAGGTTAGAGTTTAAATTCGTTTTTCAACCATTTTAAGCTTTGTTTTCATGTTTCTTGAGGTTTAAACCTCCTCCTAAGGATTCTTAATCCTTATTGTGTTTGGGAAAGAGATTCAACCTTAGAAATGTTGGAAAAACAATCTAAGAAGGTGAGAATCTATGATTTCCCCATAAGAACACAATTTGGATGCAAAAATTCTTGTTAATGTTGTTTTTGACCATCAATCTTGGGCTAGATTTATTTGATAGTTCATGCATGAGCTTTGATGGTATCAAATCATGGTTAGTTTGTTTTTCATTTATACAATCTGATTTGGGGGTAAAATAGTAAGAAAAACCCCAAAGAGTTATGATTTTATGTGTCTTATTGGTGGATTTGATGTTGGATTTGAGACAGATTCTGTCAAGATTTTTGCATGTACTTTACACGACCCAAAAAGGGTCTTTTTGTATTCATTTCTTTATGAAATTTTTATGGGATGATATTTAAGGTGTTAGGGTTCAAACCCCACTGGATTTGCATAAAAACACCAAGATTTGAGTTCAAACCATCCTAAAACATTTTCGTGTGCAACAGCATTTGGTCAGAAACTTGAGTCACATTCATGCATGCATAACTCTTTGATAAATCATCCAATCTACAAACTTTTTGATTCTAAACTCAAGTATTCTGAGTTAGCTTTCTATATAATCCAAAATCAAGTCATTTAGAGTAGTTTTGAGGGTTTAACCAATGAAAACAAATTGATAGTGCAATCTGTCCCATGATGGCAGAACCACATGCACAACTTCAAAGAGGCATATCTCCCTCAAAAATCACTCTAATGATTTGAATCTTGTCTCATTAGCTTGGTATGTGTGTTGGTTAGAAAATCCCTTTTGAAATTCGTGAATTAGTGGAGTAATGAATTATCTATGAGTTAAACTTTACCAAAAGGTATTCTGGAATTTCAGCTTATACCACTGATTTTGTAAAATTGTTTAAAAATAGTAAAAGAACTCTAAAAATTGTGAAATTTGGTGGAATTGTTCCTAACATCCCCTAATTCAGAGGGTAAAAATTTAAGGATTTAATATTTAGAGGACCTAAGTTCAAAATAGCAATTTCTACAACTCAAAATTTGTGACAGATTCTGGAAATTTCATAAAAACCCAATTTTACAAACTTTGAACTTCCAAAATGTTTGGAAGACTTTCAAATGTGACAAAATGAATTTTTATTAGGTTGGACTATAAAAATAATATAATGGCATTATATGGATTTCGGTACGATTTTTGATAAGGACCGTTGGACCTAGAACTTACGTTAAAAATTACGTGTTTGATAGGACGACCCTAGTTCGGGGCCGGGATTTAGGTCACGCATCAACCCTTACGAATCCGCACTAAACACCCGAGGTGAGTATTCACAGCCCCATTTTTACCGTTTTTACGAAGTTTTTGGGGTGAAAAGCATGTTTATGAATAAATGTGTTTAATTGTGAACTTGTTGCGAAATGAAATGAATTATCGAAATGAAATGATTTATTGTGACAAAATGAAATGAATCGTTTATTTGAAATGTTATGAAATGTTTTTATAAAATGAAATAAATTGAAATGTGAGTATGATAATGAAATGTTATGTGATTATTGAAATGAAATGTTTTCTTGAAATGAAATGAAATGAAATGTTTTGTGTATATTGAAATAAAATGAATTTGAGTATCGAAACAAAATGAAATGAAATGTATTGTTTGTATCGAAATAAAATGAAATGAAATGCATAGTGAGTTAAATTTGATGCGTTTTGAAGCATGATATAGTGAGTCTGAAATGAAAAAGTCCCCAGGTAACTACTATTAACTCATGGCAATGGGCCTATAATACACGTGGATAGCGCTATTTGGTTTGACATACCCACCTTGACTGACGAGAATATAGGTGCACTGTATTGATTAATTCTTCACGCGTGGACAAAAGTCCCACCGTTGAAGACGCGTAGGGGCAATATGTCATAATTGGCAGGATTAGTAGTGACTCAAAGAATAAGTATCATGCGATTAACAACTCACCCGAGAAAATTTACTCACAAGTAGGTAGTGAATGAACGGGTTCACTCTAACTGTTTTTATAAAAATTTAGTGAATGAACGGGTTCACTATATGTGTTTACAAAATTTAGTGGATGAAAGGATTCACTATAAATGGATTACGAATACTGAGAGAATAAAACTATTTACCGGAATTGTCGTTGCTTTTAAAATATTCTGTGCATATAAAAACCTGTGAACTCACCAACTCTCGTAGTTGACACTTGTTTAACATGCTTTTCAGGAAATCCGAAGGTCTGTTAAAGTCATTAGTGGAAATTTTGTGTACACCAATCAAGACAATATTTATTTTGTTAAGTCTGTAAACTTAAAACTATGGTTGGGTTGTAATACTTATTAACTATTTAAATTTATGTTATGAATGATTGGTGTGGTTTATCTCCTATCGCGATGAAATCTTAACTGTCACACCTTGCGGTTCCGCTTTAGCGGGGTGTTACATTCATCTACCACAATAAGTACCACTAAAGAAAACTACTCACTAGACATCATGAAATCATCAAACATAAACATAGACATAGACATTATACCGACCGTACAACGATAGATGATCGAAAACTCCATAACGTATCGGCACAACCCTCTCTCTCTCACGAATCAACCTAAGAAAATATGAACAAAAGTGAGTACTGGTTGATTGGTGATGATTGCAGATCAAGGTGGAGATAGAAAAGATGATTCTTGGACTGAAGGAGGATATCAGTATTTAAAAGGGCAGTTCGGGGCTCATTTCGCGATCGCGAAGCTGCTGACTCGCGGCGCGAAGTACTTAATTAAACCCTAGGTTTTCCATCTTTACGAGTTTCGCGGCGCCAAGACTATAAAACTCGCGGACGCGAAATACCCACTGGATTGAGTTTTTCCAATTTCCACGTTTTTTCGCCTTTTTCCGTACTTTTCCGTTCCACGGCCTCCAAAAGCTACAAAAGTAAAAAGCAGTCCAAATCATGAGTGACCAGACCAGAAATGGGTGAGAAATAGGGTAAAATCAGACAATTAAGCACAACCAAAACATGTATAATTTTGGTGTTATCAATTACTTTTTGGACGTTTGCCTCAACTGATTGCACCCCTTGCATACCAGCGTGAATAATAGAGGTTCTACTCCTTGTAGAGTTGAGACCCAGCAGAGAAGCAAATCTTGGATCTTCGATTATTCGTATTGGACGAAAATGGGATAGAAGAGAGTCCTTTTCCCAGCTCTGTAGAAAAAGTTCCCCGTCCAGTGAACTCTGCAGATTTTCTCAGAGGGCAGAGAAATAGGAGTGTTCATGCTGGATTGATTAGGGAACTTTTCATAACCTTTAAGAGCTCTAATGGGCAAGGTCTCATGGTGTTGTATTTTAAATGCGGCTGGTTCAGAGAGGTAGGCATGGAGGTTCGTTGTAGGAGTGGTTTTTGTCGGTATGAAGTATAGGGATATTCAGTGTTTGCATCTGAATTGAGTCCTCTGTGGATTTGGATATGGTCTTCTAGAAAAATCTATCAATAGATTTGAGAAACATTTGAAGACATAAATTGGGTTCAGAGGCAAGACTAAGATAGAGGTTCTATGGATCGTAAAGGATCAAACGTTTAAGATTGGCAGAGTCTCTGTAATGAAAGATAGAGTAACTTTTGGAGGAACTTTTCAACAAGTATAGACAGTGAGCAGAGATAATCGGAAGTTATGTCTACAACAAGTTGATTAGAACCAAAAAGTTATCTCAACGTTAAAAAGAAAACGGACAGAGACTCTGAGGTGATTGGCAGAGACTCTAGAAACATCCGACAGAGGTTCTGACAAATCCATCACATGGCCTCTCTTTTGATTGAGATTGTAAGAGCAAGAGAGTCAGAGGCTCTATGATGACTGCCAGAGGCTCTGTGGTTCCTGTGCCTCTGAGGTTGGCTCCAGTCAAATTTGACATGTGAGATAGGCGTTGACACCCATTTCGGGCGACCCACAAAACTGACTCTGGGAGACCAAACCTAGTATCCCTGTTCAGAGGTACTCCACCCTATGTGATATCCTCTATAGAGATCACATAGAATCACAACCTGGAAAGGCTCTGAGCTGAACAATTTTATCAACATCCGAAACTCAAGAACACGTTGAAACACGATTTTCGAGACGAGATTTCTAGATCCAAAAACGACAGTCTTCGAAGAAGCAAGTTTCGAAAACGAAACTGTTAGAAGAACAGACTCAAAAACTAAACGATACATAACGAAACACAGAATTTCCAGAATTTCCAGGTTATAAAGGATCGAAAACGAATACTGTTGATTCGTTCCTACTCTGATACCAATTGAAAGAAATGTAGAATCAAGTTTTCTATGAGAATTTAGACAAAAACAGATTAAAGGATATAAATACAAAGAGATTATTTGAAATGAAAAGAAAACAACGAAGAAGATGAACAAATTCAAAGAACGACTCTCATGTATTACCTTGAATGTGTACGACTGATTTGAATGTTACAAAGTTACCCTAATTACACACTCACACTCCTATTTATACATGAATAAAACAGATCCTAAGCCCAACCCATTACAATTTTATTACCCAAGCCCATTACAACAAAATCAAACAGATATTCTAATTTGGCTTACATTTATACAGCTTTAACATTTTTAGCCTATAACTAAGCTAACAGATTGTCCTCAATCAGATAGACTGAAAGATAAGACAAATAACGCCAAAATTATCTCTACCCTATATCAGTTAAGAACACAGAGATATCAAGTCTAATCAAACACACTATAAGGTACAACGAATAATCAAATGCCAAGTTCAACCCTTCACCCTCACTATGTACGTATCAAGTATATCTCTCGGGAGGTAAGAGTGTATATATAGATTGATCACACAAATACTCGACCAATTCCCGCATGCATAAGCTTGTCACCAAATCTAATCTCCACCACTGAGAAGTTGTCAACCGTCAAGAGGACTTTGCGGTTGTAATGTCAGGCTTAGTGTAAAGGTAGGATAAAGGATATTTTGAGTTGTAGCAAAAACCTGAAAACTAAATCAGTTAAGGTCCGACAATTCAAAACATTTATGACAATTCAAAACATATTGCTTATTTGTGGCTCGATATTTCTTTCTTTCTTTTATGCATATCAACTCTTTAGATTTTTTTTAATGAGTCCTTTTTCACTTCTTTTGACTTTCTTTCTTTTTCTTTTTTTTTTCAATCCCTTTTCTCTTATTTGTCAGATTTAATAAGAATTGGACCAAAACATGAAAAAGTTTCCAAATTTAAACTACGGCCAAGAGATAGATAAAAATAATGGGCTAAGGATATAGTGATATAGGTTAAGAAATGAGAAGGCTAAGGCTCAAAGGGGTTTCAAGGGATAAAGTGTTAAAGGTGAGCATTTTCAATAAAATGGGTTAGGCAAATTAAATAACCTTAAGGTGAGGTTATCTAACGAAGGCTAACAAGGATTGAAACGAAGGCCTCTATCAGTGGAATGGTGATAAATACTTGCTTTATGTGGTCTTGACAAGCATTCAAAGTGACGAGTTCTACCTTGGGTCAAAGTCGGTATCCTCACGAAACGAATAGATATAAACTATATAAGCTCAAACTCTCAAGGAAATGGGTGAGGCACTCATGGTGATTAGCATTCCAAGGCATTACTCTACTCAAATAACCTTATTTAGTGTTATCCTAAACAAGCATCTAAGTCACAAAAATAATATCATACTTCGAATAAAATGGGGATAAATTTCAAAGCTTTCAAAAATGTTGATAGAAGACAAATCAAAAGCATAAGTTAACCCATAATTACAACAGTTAAGTCTACTTAACCCCCTCCCCACACTTAAAATTTGTAGTGTCCTCAATGTAACAGTTATTACAGATAAGGAGGATTGGGAAAAAGAGAAACTTCCCGGGTTTCGAGACTTAGGACCATTAGTGAGACTATCCGAAACTGAAAGCGGTGCGGGATCATCAAAGGCTGCAACTATTACCAGAACATAAAACTTTAAAAGAACAAAGAAAAATAAAACCACATAATCAAACAATTAAAATCTTAAACAAGTCTTAATAATTCTAAGAAAAAAAATTGTTTCAAACAAACCAAACAAACAAAACGTAAAATTGTTTAGACAACGATATCAAAATGCCAAGATATAAACAGATAAAAGATCAATAGGGGCCACAAGGATGATTTCGCCAATCCTCGAATGATGGGTAGCTGGTGGACTTTGTTCGGTATACGGCCACAAAGGAGAAGGAGCATACGGAGGTTCCACATTGAGTCTAAAGTGGCTCGCCATTTGGTTAAGCACTCCACTTTGCCAATTTGTTTGGTGAAGCGTCTCCGTGGTATTGTACTCCACCCGTTGTTGATGACTAACCTGTGAAAAAAACATATTAGAAAGTTGGTTAGTAATCCCTTGATATGTCGTATATGCGTTCCAATCCGGCGGTTGTTCCACATGTTCCGCCCCACTTGATGTTCCACCTTGCTCGAACGTTGTATACGATACTTCTCTCGGCTCAAAAGATCTCGGATTTCCCTCCAATTTGTACCAAACTCCATAGCTTGTATGAATCGGCTTCACCACTCCCATTCCTCTAAATTGGTCCGTATCGATAAACCCCATCGACCCCAAATTAGTCAACGATGCTACGGCTTCCGTGGAGAAAATACCAAAATGTTGGGCCAAAAGGGTGATGTATTGACCCTGAGCATTTTGCTTCCCTCCTGATAACCACTCACCATCTCCCAGAATTGCCCAAGAATCACGCGGGTTGAAGTTGTCGGCCCTCTTTTCCGTCGCCACCATGTACTTCTCAAAACTGGATCATCAATCTCGGCTTGAGTGTAGATCCTCAAGTAAAGGGATCGCCAAATACCGCCAAGACGAAAAGTCATGCAAGGCTCATGGCAATCTCCGGTTGCTTTGGTGGCATCGAAAACAATGCTCGCCACAAATTCAAGAATGAGCTCTCGATAAAGCGGCTCATCAATATCAAAGACCCGATCCCAAGCTTTGCAAATGTAGTACTGAAGACCATTCTCCCCAAATGCGTGTTTCTCAAGAATAGTGCGAACACGGTTGTCCACCCCCAAGGTATTAAGGAGTGCCCAATTGATTCTCTATAGGATGACAATTTGACGATCGGCAATTCGGTTCACCGTGTCACGGAGTTCGTTTTCTTCTTGGCATTCAAAGTTGGATCATTCATGAAGTACATAAAAGTGTGACTAGCGTAGGGAGCACAAAAGTTCGTGGTGGAAGTGGATGCGGTTCTTTGTCTCTACAAAATTTAACAACTATGTCTTAGTCTAAAATGCATCATGAAAGGTATCAAGACATAATCCATATTAAATTAAACCAATAAGACAAGACCAAAATATCCACAAGGTTCAAGTATAAACTGATATGCACAAGTGAATAAAAAACTGGGGATTGGGAAAATCCCCACACTTGAACCAAACAATTACACACTCTCAATCCATATATTGCAAAAGACAAGATATGAGAATTTTGGAAAAATTCCAACACTTAGAATCAAAGTACACACATATAGGAACATTCTATCAAATCTAAACAACTAATGCTATCATCATCAAAGTATATTATTCAATCTAGCAATTCTAAGAATTAGGTATCAAGAATCAAGAATGGAGAACAAATTTTACCATCAAAGAAATCAATCCAACTAGAAGATAGTAGGAAACTTACCTTGGGTGCCATTGGAAGTGAAATTGAAGCTTAATAAAATGAAATTTTGTGCTACAAGGATCTGCTTTAAGGGCACTGAATGAGTGTTAGGCTTTTAGTTTTGGAAAAGTGAAGAGAAAGTCTTTAAAAAGCCTTCTGCGCACCACTTCGCGTCGCGAAGCCCAGGGCTTCCCGTTCGCGAAGTGCTGGTTACACAGAGAAAAATCCCTAAATAACTCTTTCGCATCACCAAACGGTCATCCTTGCATCACGAAAATCGAAACATTTTACCTGATAGTCGAGGTGCCCACTTCGCTTCGCGAACCTGAGGGTTTCGTGTTCGTGAAGGCCTCTCTATTCCCAAAATATCAAAATTTGCATCTTTGGTCGGATTTCCCCGTTATTGGTTTCTAGGCACTCGGAATGGTTACCTAACCAATAACAAACAAAAACATTAGATAAAACACACATAAGAATCAAACATTAAAACAAACGAAAGAAATGCTCGGGTTGCCTATTGAGAAGCACTTCGTTTTTGAATTAGTGTACAGCTTGACTCTGGTTACGATTCACTTCTTTGCACGTTGGGCTGAAGACCCTTCTTCTTTCTATTTCCCTTCTTGGAAGTCCCTGGTGCATTGGCATTTGGTACATTTCCATTTAACTCCACTGGTTTATTGACGACTTCCGCTTCTTGTGGTCTTGCATGTGGAACTAGATGTCCATATTTTGTTTTGAAAGACTGAGCTGGATAATCATATGGTTCCCAAAGATGCGACACCGGCTTACCATTTGGATCAAAGAACATGCGCGTGTCACCATACCCCATACTTGTCACTTGGTTGCACATGTCTACATTCACTTGTGGCGTGTGTAAAAACGCTCATCCAAGAATAATTGGAATCTACGTGTCCATTGGAAGATCGGCCACAATATAGTCCGTAGGGTAAATGAAGTTCCCGATGCGAACTTTTACACCTTCCGCAATCCCAAGTGGCTTAGTCATGTAACCATTTATGCCTCTATATTGATATGTCGTCGGTACTAGCTTCTTGATTCCGCTTTTCCTGCAATAACCAACAAACATCATGTTAAGTGTGGCACCTGTATCAATCAAAGCAAGTCCATTAAATTTTCCATGAACTGAAATAGGTAAACTGTAACTCCCCGGATCTCCTTTGATTGACAAGACATAGGTACACTTTGAGACATCATCTCTTTCTTCTTTCTCGTCTAGCTTTCCTTTCCGTTTGTCATGCGGTAGGATCACGAGTTCCGCATAACCTCCTTGCTTATGTTCCTCCTCATCCTTTTCATCCTCATTGTCCAAGTAGATTGGGTCACAGAGTGCCAAATCATCGAAAGTGAAAGTGAGATCCTCCGGATGATCGTACTCATAATCCGTGGCATAATCCGGCTCACTATCGCTATCGGATGGTATGTACTTCTTTGTGTAGATATCGATCCATGATTTCTTTGGCGCACCATCAACCATCATCACCATTTTCGTAGCTTCCACCTTTGGATTGACTTACGTTTGTGTTGGAAGCTCTCCTTGTGTTCTCCCGCTTGTGCTCTCCTTGCATTTCCAGATTTTGGATTACACTCTGTTGATTATGTAGATATGAGCTTACCACTTCGTTGATCTTCTTTTGAGAAATGATGAATTCGGAAACTTGGTCCTTAAGAGTTGTGCGCGATTCGCCTTCCGCCCTTTGTTGATTTTGTTGGTTTGGAGCAAAGAAACCGTGAGGTCTTTGATTAAATCTAAAAATTGTGTCCCATAAAGCTATTTCTTAGGATGCTCATCTATGTTTTTAAATCTAAAAATTGATAGTAGGAAAAATTATTTTGGGATGCTTATAAATGTCCTATTTTATTATATTAGGATGCTTTTTAGTGTTACATTATTTATTTTATAGGAGCCTAGCATTTGTTTTATAAGTATAGAACTTGTTATGACACATGTATTGGTACTATTAGAGCCTTGTTGCGACGTTCAATATCGTCCTATAAAACCACTTTTTAGGATGCTTATATGTGTCCTATTTAATACTATATTAGAACACTTTTTAGTGTTACATGATTTATTTTATAGGACACTAGCATTTGTTTTATAATTATAGAACTTGTTAGGACACATTTATTGGTGCTATTAGAGCCTTGTTGTGACAGTCAATATCGTCCTATAAAACCACTAACAAGTTATATGATTTTAAAACAAATTCAAGCGTCCTATAAAATGTTTTATATGACACTAAAAAGCGTCCTAAAAAGTGGTTTTATAGGACACTTAATATCGTCCTATAAAACCACTTTTATAGGACGCTTTTAAGTGTCCTATAAAACCACTTTTTAGGACGCTTTTTAGTGTCATATAAAACATTTTATAGGACGCTTGAATTTGTTTTAAAATCATATAACTTGTTAGGTCCCTTAATTTCATCAGTAAAACTTTTTGTAACGCCTTTAGTTAGGACGCATATATTTTTGGTCCTATAAAATGAAGGGTCCTATTAGATAGTTTTTTAGGACGCTTATAGGCGTCCTAATAGATGCTTTTTGTTGTAGTGACCTTATCATCTATTGTTTGGGAGAATCCCAAATGTTGATTATTTTAAAGTGTTTGGGTGTCCTTGTTTTGTTCTTAATAAAACTGAGAATCGTGGGAAATTTGGAACAAAATCTGATGAGATGATCTTTGTTGGTTACTCGGATTGCTCCGTCGCATACAGAGTAATGAACAAGAAGTTAAGAGTGGTGTACGAAAGCGTAAATGTTAAATTTGATCCTGTTGTTGAGATTTCTTTATCTACATCTACTACTACATATCCGTTATCTAACAATGTTGTGATTATAGATGCATCCTATTCAGCTTCTTCATCAACTACTCCTCCAGCATCTACAACTAAGTTAGATTTATTGTTTGAATATTTTTATGATGATTTGTATGGTACTAATCAAGCTTCCACCTCTGCTACAAGTTTATCTTCTACTCCTTCAAGCTCTGCTCTTGCTTCATCTGAAGTAACTCCTGTATCTTCCCCTGCTGCACCTGATGTGAATATATCTGAGTCTTCTGGTTTATCCTCTCCTACTTCTGAGACTGTTGTGGCTCCACCTCTTCCTCAATCTGATCTTTTAGATACTTCTTCTTCACATGATTTATCAGATCATCCAGAGTCTGTATCTACTCAACCATTGTTAGTTGATGTGATTCCTAATCACCTATCTGTCAATGATCAGACACCTTTACTTCATACTGCCAAGTGGACTAAAGATCATCCGATTGAACTCATTATTGGTGATCCTACATCAAGTGTTAAAACACAAGCCGCCACATCTAATGAGTGCAATTTCTCTGTCTTCTTAAGTTCTATAGAACCAACACGTGTATCAGATGCTTTACAAGATTCTGATTGGGTTACTGCTATGCAAGAAGAACTTAATCGATTTTCGGCTCTTAAAGTATGGCGGTTAGTAAAATTACCTGATCATAAGTCCGTCATCGACACTAAATGGTTATTCAAGAATAAGGGAGATGCAAATAACATCATTGTCAGAAACAAAGCGTGTCTTGTGGCTAAAGGATATCGTCAACAGGAGGGTATTTATTACGTTGAAACATTTGCTCCTGTTGCACGCCTTGAGGTTATTCGCATGTTTCTTGTTTATGCTGCCTACAAAGACTTTACAGATTTTCAAATGGATGTTAAGATTGCTTTTCTGTATGGACACTTGAAAGAGGAGGTATATGTGTCTCAACCAGAAGGTTTTGTAGATCAAGAACATCCAGATTATGTCTATGTTCTAGACAAAGCATTATATTGACTAAAACAGGCACCACAGGCCTGGTATGATGAATTATATAAACATCTGTTGTCTAAGGGTTTCAAGAAGGGCTCGGTTGATTCCACATTGTTCTTGATGAAAGAAGGAAAACATATTGTGGTAATTCAGATTTATGTTGATGATATTATTTTTGGATCCACAAGCCGAGAGTTGTGTAAAAAGTTTGAGATGGTAATGACTGAAGAATTCAAGATGAGTATGATGGGTGAGATAAGCTTCTTTCTTGGATTACAAGTGAGACAGTTCTCAGATGGCATTTTTATAAACCAATCTAAGTATATCTTTGACTTACTCAAGAAGTATGATATGTCAGGATGTAATTCGATTGGTACTCCAATGGCTACTGGGAACTCAATTGTTCCAGATCATGAAGGAAAAGATGTTGACTTAAGGAATTATCGAAGTATGGTTGGTTCTTTAATGTATCTCACTGCCAGCAGACCTGATATCATGTTTGCAACTTGTGTGTGTGCTAGATATCAAGCTAAGCCTAAAGAGTCTCACTTAGCTGCAGTCAAACGCATCTTTCGCTACTTAAAGGGCACACCTTACTATGGTATTTGGTATCCAAAAGGTCTTGGCATTGAACTTCAAGCTTATACTGATGCTGATTATGGTGGGTGTAACATGGATCGGAAGAGTACATCTGGTCATCTACAATTCTTGGGTAACAAATTAGTCCCGTGGGCATCCAAGAAGCAACAATGTGTGTCTACCTCTACTGCTGAATCTGAATATGTTACTGCTGCGAGTTGTTGTTCCCAAGTTCTTTGGATGCAGTCACAACTTCGTATGGTCTTGAATATAAGAAGATCCGCATTTATTGTGACTCAAAGAGTGCCATACCTATTTCAGCTAATCCAGTTCATCATTCAAAAACCAAGCACATAGAGATCAGATATCATTTTTTAAAGGATAATGTGGAAAAAAAGAATATTGAGCTGTATTTTGTGAATACTGAATTTCAACTTGCAGATTTATTCACTAAGGCTTTAGATGAGAAAAGGTTTAAATTTCTCATCTCTAGACTTGGAATGATTGACAGAAAGATTTATGTACTCGGTATTCTGTATTTCTTTATATATATAGAATGTTGATGGAATACTGATTCCAGTATGGTCATCTATTTTCTATGTATATCTCGCAATATAGTATATTCGTTCATGTTTTTGTCTTTCTGTCTCAAGTTGTTTATTTTTTTGTTATTTCACTTTCTCTTTTTCTTTGGTTACTAATGTGTCTGTTTAGAATGCATTCAATTGTCAAGGGGGAGCTAAGTTTGAGGGGGAGTACTGACTATGCAGGCTTGTAGGGGGAGTACACATGCTCTAAGTCTCGAGACACATGTCTTGATTTCCACTATTGGATCTTGAGTTATTTGTCTTGGATTTCACTTGAGACATGTATCTTGAGTCTACTTGAGCTTGTCATGCACATACGTACATCATGTAGTCTTAAGACTACTATCTCGAGTTCATATCAATGTCTCGAGCGGTTGTTCGAAGCATACACTCGAGACTATCATCTTGAGTATCTATATATGTCTCGAGTGGTTTGTTAAGTCAAATGTAGTTTTGTTTGAATTGGAACGAGACATATATCTCGAGTCATGTATCTCGAGTCTGATATCTCGAGCCATGTATCTCGTGTCATATATCTCAAGTCACTCGAGACATGTATCTCGAGTCATATATCTCGAGTCACTCGAGACATGTATCTCGAGTCTGATATCTCGAGCCATGTATCTCGAGTCATATATCTCGAGTCACTCGAGACATGTATCTCGAGTCCTCTATCTCGAGTCACTCGAGACTTCTATCTCGAGTCATCTATCTCGAGTCACTCGAGACTTCTATCTCGAGTCATCTATCTCGACTCACTCGAGACATGTATCTCGAGTCCTCTATCTCAAGACACTCGAGACATGTATCTCAAGTTCTCTATCTTGAGTCACTCGAGACTTCTATCTCGAGTCATCTATCTCGAGTCACTCGAGACATGTATCTTGAGTCCTCTATCTCGAGTCACTCGAGACATATATCTCAGGTCCTTTCAGTTTTTGATGTCTCGAGCGGGTTTTCGAGACCCACGTCTTTTCAGTTTTTCGCTCGAGACATGCGTGGTCCAATGGTAGAATGCCACGTGTTGTGGTCATCATTTGCACGACTCAGATTCATTGTTTCTCTATAAATACTTCAATTCTTTCTCACTTTCCAATCTTTCTGGAAATCTTCTCTGCTCGTGCGGTATCGGTTCAAGTTGCAGCCTTCTTGATCAAGATTTTAGCCTACTTAGTGATCTTAGTATACTAGTTGTAGGTGTTTTGTGTGAGTCTTGTATACGTTTCCCGGTCTCTAGGACGCCTATAGGTATTCACTCGATCATATATCGATTAGGCTAGTAGATTTAACGTTTTGTATAAACTTATCTTAAACCATGGGTTAACATTCTTGGGATTGTTTCATTGGTATTTTCAAAATATTAGTGTGAATGGCCCGTTGTTCTGGATCACATGGACTTGAGATTTTGTGCCTTGTATTTTTTATTGATCTTAAGACTGACCTTCATACTCGACATACGTTGATCTCACATGACTAAATTACTATAAGTCTTGTATAATAATTTCAATTAAAATTCAGTTTACACTTAAACATAATAAGCTGGACACATACACTTGTCTCGAGCCATTAAATTGATGTTTGTTTCAGGCTCGAGACATATATTCCAGTCATGTATTCGAGACATGTGTCTCGAGTTGATGCCTCGGGCAGTTGTCTAAATGTCTCGAGCTATTATCTCGAGCCTGTTGACTCGAGTTCTCACATTGAAATACTGATTCGAATTATTTACAAGACTTATATACATTTGGTTAGTTTGGTCTTTTGTATTCTCTAATGCTCATGTCTTAAGGACTCTATTTTTCTCAAGTCCCACACTGTGTGAATTTATTTTTCACACTACACCGTTTTTCATAAATCCTACAGTTAAAAGAACACAGCTAATGATTTTTATGAATTAACAGCTATGGAGAACTATACTTTCCCGGACAATGACAACTTGGTGGTTTCTGATGTGCTTTTGGTTCAATCCACTTAACATGATCCAATTGTTGATGCGGATAGACAACTACTTCGACGTTCTCTATTCTTGCCGTCCATATCCGACAACGTTCCTTTTAATCCGCATGCCAAGATGGGTGCTCCGGTGATCACGGCTATCTTACGGAATCATCCGTTGTATACTGTTCTCACGAAGACGGTTCAAGTTCCCTTGATATATGCTCAACAAGTCTGGCATACTCTTCAGTTTCATGATGATCCGGATTATCATCATTTTACCGCCAAGTTGGATCATTTCACCATCAGCTTTGGAGTTAACAAGTTTCGTCATGTTTTGGGATTCACTACGGTTAACAGTCGACAAGGTGCTGATCAGTTTGAACCATTTGCTTCATTGGATGTTGCTATGGCGGGTGTCAGGTCGGTTGGTCATACCACTGCGATCAATGCTGCTTCTCAGTTCAACAAATCCAGGCTTCCTAAGACGTACAACACAATGTTTACTATCTTGAGTCGATGTCTGACTGGCAAAAGGACTGCTCAGGATTCTGCAACTCAATCGTTCTTAATATTCTTTTATGGTGTGTTGTTCAACAAACACTATGATTATGCGTCTTTGATCTTTTATGATCTCAAGGAGCTTCTGGCCAAGCGACAAACTCATTTGCCATTTCCACGTTTTCTTAGCATTCTCATTGCGAGTGTTGTGGAACGCATTCCGAGTATTCCGCGATGAGCACATGCGGAGATGGTCAAGATTCATGATATGCAATCCATTCGGTATCCGAAGCAGGAGTTCCCTCCAGAGGTTCCATTGTTTTCAGAACTTCTTGCGTATGCTGATCAGAACGTGGACTGTGTGCGAGAGTTTAGAAATAGTTGTGCGCCTATGGTCCAACCAGAACCGGCGGGACCTACCCAGGGTGTTCAACCTAGAAGTGAGGGTATAGTTGTTAGGGACCAACGATCACGGGATCTTGGTCAGGGTGTGATGAGGGAAAATACCGAGAGGGGTACTAGTGGGGCCCGTTCTGATCAGCTAGCTCACTCGTCCAATGTTAAGATTGCTGCTCAACTTGGTCAAATTAGCTCTGCGATTCAGATGGATGATGTGTTTGCTGCGGTGAAAGATGATCAAAGTGCTACTTCACCTATCTTGCATACTACTGTTGATGCTCACCTAGAGGACTTTGATTTGTCCCCATTACATGAATAGTTCGTGGGGGAATTTCTTGATACTGAGGAAGTTGCGGAGTCTTTACTTGAGCTATCTCAACCTACTGCTGTAATCTCAGAAGTTCAATGTTATACTCCAAATGAGATGGCTCAACTTCTGCAACGGATTATGGGACATGATTCTTCTTCTGAAGATGTTTCAGATTCAGATTCTCAGCATATGGATCAGGCGTTGAATGAGGTCTTCGGATCACCATCTTTTGATGTCGACCTGGATGCCCCCACTGAAGAACTTCCAGGGTCCGATAGTGATGATGATCCTATGGATGATAATCAAGGATCTAGCTTGTTGGTTTAACATGGTGATATAAGGCCGGATGAGGGAGTATTAGTTGAAAATGTAGATGTGAGTATGAGTGAAAGGGACGCAGAAAACATGGTGAGAGTGAGACAGGGGCCAAAAAAATAGTACAAACCCCTTCCCACACCGAGTCCAGCCGGGTAGCCACACCATCTGGGAGTGAGCATTTGTTGCCACTTCCCATTGAACAAGACATGGTTCACCCAGCCATGCAATGCACAACCCCACTCAGCCACTCTACCATTTCTCAACAAATGGTAGTTTCAAGTTCACACGGGGATCAAACACAACTTGTACCTATCTCTCACTTGGAGGGTGGTGGTACCGACACAGTGAGGCAGCCTCCCCAGCCCACGACTTTGATTGAACGCACATTGAGTCTAGAGCCTATTGTACCAACATCTTCTTTGACTAGGACACCTGAGGTTATTCCTCATGCAGTTAGCTTTAGTAGCTCTGCCGGAACCACCGTAGTGAGTTCTGCATTTGTTGCGGGCTTGCGAGGATCGGAGGGAAATCCCATCAGTGATTCAGTGTCAACACCATGCCCGGGCTGAATATGGGTCTCTTGGGTTATACTCAAGCGATAACGAGAAGTCTGAGTGACCTCGGTGTTAGCTTACCCACTTCATCATTTATCACGGCGGTTCGACAACAATCAACTATCTTGGGTTCTTCCTCAACACCCATTGGTAGTTCTTTCTCTGCATCCACAGCTGCCCATTCAACTTCTACAGTCTCATCTGCTACTGTATCAGCTTCACCATCTTTCTCGGTACCTCCTCCGACTGGTACTTCTTCTACAGCTGATGTTGATCTTTCTCAGCTTCGGGTAGAGGTTAGAGCAGATAAGCTGATTACACGTTCCATGTATCGAAAGAATAAATTGGAGATGGCGGCTATAATTAAAGAGAGCAGAATGAAAAGATTGGTGCGTTAGAGAGACAGGTTGCTGCCTTGGTTAAAGGAAAATCGGTTGCATCGGTTGGTCCTCCGTCTCAGCCTCCTCAGTCAGCGGCTGATTCCTTGACAATTTCGGAGTTGAAGGGATTATTGTTTTCCAAACTCCTGGAATCAGGCAATAAAGATGATTGTGTAGGACCTCTTGTTGTGAAGAGTCAGAATTCACTATCTTTACATGCTTTCAATAGTTAGTCTGATTTACCTTGTAAACAATTTACAGTTTTATTGCCCTTGTTTAGAGGTGTGTAACCTCGGGGGGCCTTTATCGTACTTTTGTGTAACTTACTCTTACCTATAAAAGGTAAGAGATGTTAGGGTTTTTAGGGCATTGAATGATATTACCTTTTTGGGCAATTTCCTCCATTGTTAAGCATCTTCAAGCTTTATATTGATTTCAATCACTCATTTAGGATTTCCATCCATTTCTTCATCTATTTCATTGTTATTTGGGACAACAATTGGTATCAGAGCCAACCTTGTTGATTCCTTGGTTTTTGTTTTTGGTTTTTTGATAAGATTTCAAAAGGTTTTTAAGTTTTGGGTTTTTCAAAACTTTTGGGTTTTCAATCCAAAAGGTGGTTTTAAAAGGGTAAAATTAAGTGTTAAGTGATTCCCCAATGATTTCTAAGCTTTTTCCTACAATTTGGGGGTCTAAACACTGATTTTTAAGAGGTTTTAAGCGTTTTTGAGAAATTTTTCGGAGTTTTCTGTGCAGGTTTTCCGCATCGGAAAACAAGAGCTGAAATATCAGCTCAAATTTTCCGAGTCGGAAATTGCATCTTCTCCGAATCGGAGAACTCTCCTTTTCCGAATCGGAAAACACTGTTTTCCGAATCGGAGAACGAGTCTCTGACTTGGGGTCTTGCTCCTGAAAAGTCTCTTTTCAAATTTCCCTTTTCCGCACCCAAACTTTTCCGAATCGGAAAAGCCTGTTTTCCGAATCGGAAAAGCCTGTTTTCCTCATCCAGCTATTTTGAGCCAAATCCGAATCGGAAAACATCTGTTTCCAAGTCGGATTTCGCTTCTTTGAGCCGAAACTCTTGTAGTTTTGTTTCTCAAATCCAAAACTAAGCTTGCTTTCAAAACCCTTTACTTTTTCCAAGCTTTTTGTGTCCCGAGGCGCTCAAAATTCCCGTTTTTCAAAAACCTTTCTTCTGTTTTAAGCCAAGCGAATCGTACGAGGAGGTCTCAGTTTTTAAATGTCGAAGGAAATCCTTGGGATAGGTTCAGAAACTCGCCCTCCCGTCCTGGTGATGGGCGAGTACCAACAATGGAGACGCAGGATGATTCACTTCCTCGACCTGCTTGATGAGAACCTGATGAAGTCCATTCGAGAAGGACCTATCCGACCGACCGTCACCGTCGCCGCCGTACCAAAGACCGATACTTGTCCCGAACTTCCGGCGTACGTGGTCGAGAAGCCTGTTGGGATGTTCAATCCCGAACAAAGAGCCCGACATCTCATTGACAAGCGTGCACTGACCCTCATGATTATGGCTCTCCCAAACGCAAGAGTGGACAGTCTGACCAACGCACGAGAGGTTTGGTTGGAAATTGAACAACAGATGCAGGGAGGTGACTCTGAGGTGGAGAGTCAGAAGGAAAGTGCCCTCAATGCTTACGAAGGCTTCAAAGCCAGGGAAAACGAATCCCTCATTGACTCTGACCAAAGATTGAACGCTTTCGTCAACGACTTGAGACGGCTCGGGGTTGAGAAGTCAAAGTATGAAGTAAACGTGAAATTCTTGAAGAATCTCAACCAAGAACGGCAAAACATGGCCATCAACATCCAGCTCAGCCGGAATCTGGGAACTTTGGGTCTACATGACCTGTTCAGTATGATGGTACAACACGAAGATTTCATCACCGGCAGACGCTCCAAGAGAGCAGTTGATCCTCTGGCATTGTCGGCCGTGCCCTTTGGAGGACCAAACACTGCTCCCGTCCAACCAATGCCATACAACAGCGTCTCTCCCCAGTACTATCCTGAAGAATACAGTCAAGAGTTCAACCCGAACTATGGCTCAAGCGTACAACATCCCAACGAACCGGTGATTATTTCCATCTCTGATGATGAACTCTTCCATGTGAATGAGTCCCTTGCCCTCATTTCACACAGCGTACAACGATTGAACGCAAATCGTGGTTACAACCGTGGACGAGGATCCGGTTTTCCCAACGGAGGAAGAATGGGGCAAGGTAGAGGAGGTAATTACCAACCTGAAAGGAGTCAGTACGAAAATCAAGGGAGAGGAAGCTATCAGCAAGGGGGTATGCCAGCATACGATCAAGGAGGTTATAGGAGCAACCAGGGAAGGTTCAGAGAAGATCAAGGCAGATATAGAGATCAGCCGAGGAGAGACAACACTTATCTCGACTATCAAGGAGGTCAAGGTAGTCAAGGAGATTGGAGAGGACAAGTCTCAGACATCAACTACCGGAACAGCTTGAGGCAATACACTCCGGAATCTGGGTATATTGAACGACAGGGATATGAGACTGGATATGGAGCGAGATATGAGAGCGGAAGGCTAGATCAAGGGCCAGGATACGGGTATGATCAGAATAGGAGTGATCAAAGGCATGATGAGAGAGTGAATCATGGGAAAGGTATCTACCATGGAGGCGATTCCAGGGGAAACAGTTCCAAGAATGTCCAAAGGGAAGATCAACCGATTCACAATGATCAAGGAATTCTACGGGCAAATCCTCCCCAGGGTCCCATAACCCAGAACCCCACTCCTCAGCAAACCGCAGGTCCCACTACCACTTGTTACAAGTGTGTAAAGTTGGGACACTACGCTCGAGATTGCTCCGTAAAGTACAAGGATGCTGCGTACTTTGAGCGGAAGGCCTCACTGATGAGGAAGAAAGAAAAAGGGGTGGCTTTGATGGTAGATGAAGAGAACTGGGTATGTGAAGAGGAGAGTTCAGATGAGGAAGATCACTTGGTGCAAGGTCCCTGCTTGATGGCTGACTTTGAGGGATCTGAAGCCGTTGGACCAAGCACTTATCAGGACATAGATCCGTCTGAGGTCAGTCATGTGTGGTACTTCGACTCCGGCGCATATAGACACATGACTGGTCAGAGATCCTTCCTTTTCGACTATGTTGAAAGGTTCGAGGGATATGTTAAAACAGCTGACAAGACGCTTAGGCCAATGGTGGGTTATGGGAAAATCACGGATGGGAAATACATCATTAAAGATGTAAGGTATGTCGAGGGATTAGGTTTCAACATGTTCAGCTCCAGCCAGTTCTGCGACAATGGATACTGGGTGAAGCAATTTCAATACGGAAGCAACGTGAATGATGAAGATAACAACGTCATCCTCAGTGCACGAAGGAATGGCAATCTTTACTCCACCGTCTTCCGTTCAATCCCTCAGACTCACCCTCAGTTTGCAGCAATTTCTGATCCGAGGAATGCAATCTGTCTGCTCGCGAAGGCTTCAAAGGAGGACAGTTGGTTATGGCATCGAAGACTCTGCCATCAGAATTTCAAAGACATGAACAAGTTGGTTTCGAAAAATCTTGTCAAAGGGCTACCGGAGACTCGCCTTTTCAAGGATACATTGTGTCCTGCTTGCGAACAGGGAAAGATGACACGAAGCTCTCATCCACCGAGGATGGATACAAGTAGCAAAAGTCCCCTTGACATGATTCACATGGATCTTTGTGGACCTACCAGAACCGAGAGCTTAGCCAGAAAGAAATACATGTTAGTTCTCGTTGATGAGTTCTCTAGGTTCACATGGGTTGAATTCCTGCGAGCCAAGTCTGACGCTGCCGATCGAATCAATGCCTTCATCAAGCGAATTCAAGTTCTCTTGGGTCGCCGAGTGAAGAAGTTGAGAAGTGACAACGGAACCGAGTTTCGCAATGCAAAGTTGCAATCCTTTCTTGAAGACGTGGGAATCTCTCACAACTTCTCAGCCGTGCGCACACCACAACAAAATGGGGTAGTAGAAAGGAAGAACCGGACGTTGGTCGAAGCAGCGAGATCCATGATGGCTCATTCTGGAGTTCCTCAATCATTTTGGGCTGAAGCAGTATCAACAGCATGCTACACGCAGAATCGGACTCTGATCGTCAAGCGGACCGGTAAAACCGCCGACGAGATGGTCGAATAGCGTAAGCCTAACATCGATTACTTTCGAGTCTTTGGATGTAAATGCTATGTTTTAAACGACCGGGATGATTTGGGAAAGTTTGAACCCAAGTCAGATGAGTCTATCTTCATTGGATACTCACATAACTCTAAGGCTTATAGGGTTTTCAACAAACGAACCCGAACCATCCTGGAAAGCTCAAATGTTGATTTTTCAGAAACCGAAACTTATTCTGTGGCTAGTTCAAGTAATGTAAATGCAGCCTTTCCTGAACTGTTCACCGCACCACCGAGCACAGATTCTTCCACTAACTTTTCTGCTCTAGACTTCTTAGACCTCGCAGATTATGATCTACCCACTCTCACGAGTCCGATTATAGTTCCTGCTCATGCTGGTTCAACCTCTACTTCCGTGACTTCCGACGCCTTCATTACTGAGCCATCTACAAGTACATCAACAAACTAAGTGTCTCCGGAATCTACTGCGGTTTCTCCCCCATGAAATCTCTTCATCTGCCTCACCGGAACCCTTCCAAGAGCCGACTCCTCAACCTGCTCTTGCTCCCATCCCAGAAGATGCTCCACTACCTTCACCTAGCTCAGCTCAAAGAACTTATGCTCAGGTAGTGTGTGAGCCCCGGTTGGAGGCATCACCGCAGAATAATCCGACGGCCGGATCATCAAGTAGAAACCAGCAAGAGGTCTTTGCCGTGCAAGATGAGAACGACGCCACCAACAACCGACAAGCTTATGTCACTCATCCTCACACTCGTAGGTGGATAAAAGATCATCCCCCCTCCCAGATCATCGGGAGTCCCTCACAACCTGTAACCACTCGATCTGCAAAACACACTGAAAATCTGATCCTATTCGGTGGGTTCTTGAGCGATTTTGAACCAACGGATGTTTGGCAAGCTCTCACCGATCCCGACTGGGTGATCGCTATGCAAGATGAGCTGGCCGAATTCGAGAGAAACAAAGTTTGGCGCTTGGTAGAACGACCATGGGGAAAGACTATCATCGGCCTCAAGTGGATACTCCGGAACAAAACCGACGAGAATAATCTCATCATCCGGAACAAAGCTCGCCTGGTCGCCAAGGGTTATCGCCAACAAGAGGGTATCGACTATGATGAGACGTACGCGCCAGTAGCCCGAATCGAAGCGATCCGAATCTTCCTTGCGTATGCTGCACACAAAAACATGACAGTCTATCAGATGGATGTCAAGTGTGCCTTCTTGAATGGAGTTCTTCAAGAAGAAGTGTACGTAGAACAACCGGAAGGGTTCGTCGATTCTCGATTCCCGAATCACGTCTACATTTTGGACAAGGCACTTTACGGTCTCAAGCAAGCTCCGAGGGCATGGTACGAAACACTCACTGACTACTTGCTAGGAGTTGGCTACAAGAAAGGTACAATCGATCCCACTCTGTTTCTCAAGAGGTCAGGTAAAGATCTAATTATCGTTCAGATATACGTGGATGACATTATCTTTGCGTCTACGAAGCCTGAGATGTGCCAAGAGTTTGAGAACACCATGAAATCCCAATTCAAAATGAGCATGATGGGCGAGTTGACGTTCTTTTTAGGACTTCAAGTTCGACAACGCCCTGATGGCATTTTTATAAATCAAGCCAAATATGTTCAAGATCTTTTAAAACGATTTGATTTCGGTGGTTCAAACTCTGCGGCCATACCAATGCCCAGAAATTTTCAACTAACTGCAGATACTTCTGGTAAACCGGTTGACCAGAAAACCTATCGGGCAATCATTGGTTCCCTTTTATATCTCACGGCCAGTAGACCAGATATCGTCTTTTCCACGGGTGTCTGCGCTCGTTTTCAGTGTGACCCACGGGATTCACATCTGTCTGCAGTCAAGAGAATCCTTAGGTATCTGAAGGGCACACCGGATTTTGGCCTTTGGTACCCAAAGGATTCTGGTTTTGAACTAATTGCATATACAGACTCAGACCATGCAGGTTGTAAGCTAAACAGGAAAAGCACTTCTGGTGCCTGTCAATTTCTCGGGGACAAGTTGGTCAGTTGGTCATCCCGGAAACAGAATTGTGTCTCCCTATCCGCCGCGGAGGCAGAATATGTAGCCGCCGCCTGCTGCTGCTCGCAAGTTCTATGGATGAAAACCCAACTAGCTGACTTTGGATACACCATGCATCGAATTCCCATCTACTGCGACTCCAAAAGTGCGATTCAGATCACGGCAAATCCGGTTCAACATTCTCGGACGAAGCATATCGACATTCGATATAATTTCATCAAAGATCACGTCGAGAAAGGTAATATTGAACTATACTTTGTTGAGAGTGACTATCAGCTTGCTGATCTGTTCACCAAGCCGTTTGACGAGAAGCGTCACTTTTTCCTCCTAAGCAAGTTAGGAATGCTAGACCTCCCAGCCTAAGGTCTAGAGGGAGTCGGGAGTTCTTATAGTGTATGCATGTGTGTAGGGGGAGTCTGTAGGAACTCTCTAGACATTGCATGATTCGAGGGGGAGTACTAAGTCCTGTATTTAATGTTTGGTGTGCTCACTAACGTTCTCGGATCCACATCACCTTGGATACCATTCTTATATTCTATTTTGTAGGTGTGGATCCTCACTACGACTTCTGGTTACTTCAGATCAGAACTCGCGCAAAACCTTGTCGAGACGCACCAGGTAAGTCTCGTTTCTCGGGAGTCGAGCGCTGAACTTGTAAATTTTTGTGAACTTGAAAGTTCAGGGGGCGGTAGAGTACATGTCTTGAACTTACAAGTTCGGGGACTAACTTTGCCACTTTCTGTTTCTGGAAGTTCAGGGACTCGTTTGTAAGTCCAGGGTCTGTTTTGAAACTTTCTGTTTTGAAACTTTCTGAAAATACAAGTTCAGGGACTTGTTTGTAAGTTTCCCCAAACTTCAAGTCCAGGGGTGGTTTTTGCCAAATGGTGAAAGTCGGGTTAAGAGAGCCAAAAGGAGAGCCAAACACAGTGTTTTTGACCCAAACACAGTGTAAGTCGGTAAAAATATAAATACCGGTTTTCAAGTTTAACTTTTCACAAATTTCAAATTTTCATCTTTTTCTCTCTGGATTCTCACCCGAACCCACTTCGCGCTCGATTTCGATTCTCGTTCGTTTGTGCTCCGATCGTCGATCTTTTTACATATTTGGATTCCTGGTAAGTAAACGATCAACCCTTATATAGTTATAACATCTATATCTTTTGTTTTAAGGCCTGGATCGAAGCCTAAAGTTTTAAAACTTACCCGAAACCCAAACTTCTTGGAATGGGATTTCGGGGTGTTATTTCGATCCCATTATGCTTCTAAACTTGTTATTTATCGTTCTAGATCTTTCGTAGATAGTTTAGAGTTCAAAATCAGTAGTTTCTGGATGGTTTTTGAGCCTGGAATGCGAACGGTTTCGGTTTTCCGACTCGGAAAACTTGAATGTTCAAGTTTTCCGAATCGGAAAACTTGAACATTCAAGTTTTCCGCATTCAAGGACGATGACTGTTCTTGGTATTTTCCGATTCGGAAAACCAGATAAATCCGAATCGGATTATCAGGTTTTCCGAATCCGTCTTGGTCTCCGGTTTTTTAAGTGTATCTTTTCCGACTCGGAAAACATGGAACTACCCTTATGGGTTTCCAAGGTTTTCCGACTCGTTTGAGAGACCTAGTCTTGCCAAATTTTTTCTTTTAAGTGTTGAGACATTTTCCGAATCGGAAAACTATGTTTTCCGAATCGGAAAACCTACGTGTTTTTAATCTCAAAGTTTTCTAAGTGTAGGAGTTTCCCGATTCGGAAAATCACCTTTTCCGAATCGGAAAACTTGTCTTTTTAATCTTGTGCTATCTTTCCTAAGTGTTGAGTTTTCCGAATCGGAAAACACTCTTTTCCGAATCGGAAAACTCCCCTCGTATAGTTTGCTCGTTTTCCGACTCGGAAAATACGAAATACTCATCATTGGGTTTTCGAGGTTTTCCGACTCGCGCTTAGTCGAGGGTATAGTCTTTTCACGTTACATTGTTTCTAACACTTAATGTCTTGCAGAAATGGCTGATCAACAACCAATTGCTCCTACCTCACCTGTCGCCAATGCTGCTGACCTCGCTCTCATCAACCCGACTGAAATCCGCGAGATCCACCAGAACAATCAGTTCGTCGACCTGGCCAACTTCACGGTCCAAGACGATGTGGTCCTCAAGATGATCCGAGCTCATCCCCTTGCATACGCGATGCAAGCCACTGCTGACATCCCGATGATCTATCTACAGCAGTTCTGGAACACGTCACGTGTCGAGAACCGGGACGGGGTGCCAACTATCATCGGCCGGGTGGACCACACTGATCTGGTCTTCACTATGGAGGATCTTCGCAGAATCCTTCGTCTGCCAGCTGCAACTCCGGAGGCCCCGTTTGACCCTCTCGTGTCTGGACCTGAGCTCTTCAGCGAAGTGCTCGCTCTCGGGGTCCACTACACCGAAAACAACAGGCCGAAAGGAATCTCTCATATCACTCAGGGAATGCTGCCCCCGATCTGGTACTCTTTCTTCAACATCCTCAACCGCACGCGCTCTTCCAAGACTCACGGCGTGGACAAGGCATCCACCCAGTTCTGGCACGTCATCCACGCGGTCGCCTACGGGAGGCGGATCGACTTTGCTCAACAACTTTGGGCAGACATAACCACTGACGTCAGAGCTGGGCCTGCGCGTACGAAACACACATCCATCCCTTGGATGCGCTTCTTCAGTCTGATTATCCGAGATCACATGAATCAGAACCGTGCTGTCCGACGCAGATCAAGCCATCTCCGCTTCGAAAGCCAGCAGATCGGCCGAGCCAACAAGAAGAATCTGAGGCCTGGTCAGGTAGAAATGCACATTCCTACAAACGTGCTCAACTTGGCAGACCGTAGGTCCATGAGTGTTAGGATGTACCGAATCTCCATAGGCTTAGAAGACACGTCTACGGACTCCTCAGAGCCGAGGAGCCCTGCCCAAGACGTGCAACCCGTCCTACCTAGAAGCCGTGCCTCTGGTACGGCAGGCCAGAGCTCCAGTGGGGGAGCTTCTGGCTCGGGAGTGATGAGCGTTGACGTTAGGGGAGGAGAGGGTAGAATAGTTGGTACGTCTGCCACTCCGCACACTTCTCGAGCCGGTGCTTATCAGACGATGATTCGGAACCGAACCACTCGTGCCCGTACACCAACAGTTGTAGAAGAATCCACCGTAGCCGCCCGCGAAAGTGAATACACTAGTCATTTCCGGGTGAAGCAGTACATGGGCGTCCTTCAGCAGTCCCCGATCCATTCGTCATCGGAAGAGCGCAGATCGCCGACACCGCCGCAACAACCTATTGGGGAGGACGTGGAAGCTTCCCCACAAGAACAAGCACACGCTCCTCCACCACCTCACTCGGCGGCCGTCACTTCTCAAGGAGGCAAACCCTCCGGCGAACCATCTGGCGATGACTCCGACGGTCACAAGTCCTCCGAACACACTCCTTCAAACCGTCGTGAGCCCGATGACGAGGCAACTGATTCAGAACAAGTGGACTACGGATCCGACTCAGAGTTCCAACTTTCAGAACCACCAAAGGGCGGGAAGGCCCAAGTGATAGATTTGGATGAAGCCACCTCTTCCTTCAACGACGACCGAATCTCCAGCGATCCAGTACTTGCCGAGGATCTAGCGTCAGACGATCGGACCGTCGGTCGTGAGGAAGAAGGTGAGGCCGAGGTTGCTACCGGCTGGGGAAGATATGACAGCGAAGAAGAAGAGAGAGAGAGGGGAGAAAAGGAGAGAGAGAGCAGAGAAAAAGAGACCGAAGACGTTGAGGTCCAGTTAGGCGAGCCTTGGGCTCAATTAGAGGAGGCGGACGCAGAAGTAGAGCCGCACAGGTTAGAATCGGCAGTTCCTCATTCCTTGAGTCCATCCACCACAGAGGCAACCCACACTGAGACTGGGCACCCTACGGTGTCTGGTCAAGACGCTAGCCGCCAACTAGCGCACTTGCACGCCCCAACCGACCACTCGACCATCTCTCAACAGATGGTCGTTTCATCTTCACACGGGGAATTAGCTCAACTTCCACCAACCACTCACTTGAAGTCTGTTGGTGTTGAAATGAGAGAGGAACCGCCCCGCCTCTCGACTTCTTTCCGTGCACCAGTAGTCCTAGAGCCTGTTACTGAGACCTTTAGGGTCATTCATTTGGATAGGACACTTTTGGATGCATCATCTGCCCGCCCAAGTGGCGAGGCCGGAACGGGGAGAGTTGGTGCGTCAACGGACGCCCTTCGAGGATCCACCGGAAGCCCCGACACCGTCAACATCATACCAGCGGTGACATCGGGCCGAGAGAGCACCTCGGTAGGACTCTACTCGTCAACTGGAGCCCAAGTGGCACCAGGTTTAGCACTTCCGGGACCGGGTCCGACAGACTCGAGCAAAGTCTATAAAGATGCTCACGCAACATCGGGGCTTCTGAGCCTGACGGATTCTGGTGGAATCCCTAAAACCACCACAGTAACAACGGGACTTGTGAGTCCGACGGATTCGGACGACATCCTAAAAGTCGTCCAAAGCAGGTTACTCGCGGTGGAGGAAGCCAACCGGGCTCGCGATGCACGGGTCGAGGCACTTGAGAAAGCCTTGGCCGAGACGGAGAGGAAACGACTGGCCGATCTTGAGGCGTCACGCAAGCTTCAAGAAGACCGGGATGCAGAGCTCTACGAGCTCAAACGGAAGATCAAGGGCAAACACTCCGAGACTGCCCCTTCTACTGAAGCTCCCATTCCCAGGCCATCAGAAGACGTCCTCAGGCTTGCCCCTCCGACTTCGGGCGACCTTCCTCCGATCCCAGGCTACGTCACTGAGGTGGAACACTTGATGCTGATCACTTCCTACACCACTCAGAACGACCGCCTGTCTGCCCAGGTCAGAGATCAAGAGGCCCAGATCGAGCTACTCCAGCAAAGGATTCGAGAACTGGAGGCCGTGTGTCGGTCCCAGGCTCAGCCTTCGAAGAGGAGGCATGATGACGCTGATGACTCCGCACCAGGTCCTCATGAGGGGGAGGTGCAAGCTGCAAAAAGGCTTCGCACCGACCTCCAACCTGGTTCCGGCTCCGGTTCAACAGCTCCAGGTTCCTCAGCCGCCCCCTCGAGTGCTCCTACAGACTCCGATGCCGCCGAGGCTCCCTATGTCGACTCTGAGACGGAGGACATTCCGGACATGGGGAGTTGGCGATATGAGCGGATCCCGGAAGGGGAGTCAGTACAGTTTCCCCAGATGACGGACACGGCTCAGATTGATGCCGTTCTCCCAGAAGCAGCACCGACGGATCCTTCAGAGTTCCAAATTCCGGAAGCAGCCCGGAAGATCTTGAGGTCGCTTGCTCAGAGTCTCAGGATATATCAGAAGGGAGACGACATTGTCCGGGATTCTGACTACTCCAACCTCTCCGCGGCATTTGTGTTCCCCACTCCAGACGCTCCACGAACTGTTCACACCACTGATCCAGAAACCGCCGCTCCAACCATCATCCAGCTCAACTGGAACCATTCAGTTATCTTCCGTCCATTCCTTGAGGAATCGTTCACCCGCATCTACCAACAAGAGAAGCTGCATGCCTGGTCCCGAAAGGTCTACTTCGGGATCTCTCACATCAAGACCAAGAGACGGAGGACAGCCTACGTGCATCAGCGGATGTGCAACTGGGCCACTCATGGACGCCAGAGGATCCGACGTCGCTTTATCAAGGTAACTGCTATGCGCCCCTACAGACATGGCCATCAGTTATTCCTTGAGTACGATGTCCGCATGTACGGCACTGGTGTTCCTCGAGGTGAACTGCAGAACTGGACCTTCACGGAAGCTGATTTAGATCGGGTGCATCTGGAAGACCTTCTCACGATCATCAAGTACCTCCAAGGACCGATCCTCCGACCAGAGCACTACAGAGACGGCACAGAGATATTGAAGAAGTATGTCCGTCACGCAATCTCTCTCGCTCGAGTGACGGACTACCAGCTTGCAATTGAAAGCCGCCAGCCAAAAGTCAACCTGCTCAGGCCAAACCTGCTCGTGCCTGGTATAGATGCCTACATTCCGTATATGCCAACCAGGATACCTGAGCATGGGGTTCTTTATATGACTAGGAAGAAGAAGGAGCGCAGGTTCATGAGGTTTGGAGAGCTCTCCAAGTTCTGCGACGGGACCCTTCTTTATGTCTACAATGGCATGCAGAGTAGACTACTGGCGGATCAGGTACCGAGTCGGAGAATCATAGACGGAAAAGGAAAGCTGCTGGAGGCGATGAGATTGATCGAGAGGAATCTCAAGGAACGGTTGATGTACAGACGGGCAGAGGCTGCAATGCAGATGAGAGCGCGGATAATCGGCGAGTGGGAAGAATACCTGCAGATGTCCAAGTGGGAGCCTGCTCTGGAGCTTCCACCACCATTCTGACTTCTTCACAAAGGGGGAGATTGTAGGACCTCTTGTTGTGAAGAGTCAGAATTCACTATCTTTACATGCTTTCAATAGTTAGTCTGATCTACCTTGTAAACAATTTACAGTTTTATTGCCCTTGTTTAGAGGTGTGTAACCTCGGGGGCCTTTATCGTACTTTTGTGTAACTTACTCTTACCTATAAAAGGTAAGAGATGTTAGGGTTTTTAGGGCATTGAATGATATTACCTTTTTGGGCAATTTCCTCCATTGTTAAGCATCTTCAAGCTTTTTATTGATTTCAATCACTCATTTAGGATTTCCATCCATTTCTTCATCTATTTCATTGTTATTTGGGACAACAGATTGCGATCTGCTTGGTGTGTTGCAACAACAGACTCTCCTTCAACGTTAAGCGATTCAAGAACAAAGATCTCAGTCTCACTTGGTTACGCATACTGAATTTCAGCAATTCAAAACATCCGTTGAGGCATCTCTCAAGCAGACATTCACTGAGATTAACCGGATGTTCACAGATAGGTTGTCTAAATTGTCTGAGCGGATCAGTGCAATTGATGAAACATGTCTAGCTGCTGCCCAACGCCCACACCGACGGCATGATGATCATGATCGTCATGAGGGGGAGAGAAAAAGGAGGTTTTTAGAAAGTGAATCGGCAAGGCATTCCTCATCACCGAGAGTGCAGATACTGGATAAATTTGAAGAGCGACAACCAAGGGAGAAACAACCATACAGACAACGAGATTCAATTGTGTTGGTTGGAGGGGAGTCAAACACAGGAACTGGAGAATCTGAGCTTCAGTCAACTTTTGATTTTCTTAGTTCTATTCAGGAAGAAGTACCAAATTGGAAGACTAGTTCTGAAGGCATAACTGTACAGAAAGAAGTGGGCACATCTGGTGGTTCTGGATCTATGTCAGAAATTGACAGAGTTCTAAAGTTACTAGAGAATTTTCCAAGTGAAATTCACAATTATGAGGTGCCTGATGATGAACTGCAGACTGGGAGAGCTCAAGAGGATAGAAATATGGAAGATATGTGTGATCTGTCATTTGATTTTGAGCAAACTGAAGTTGAAGATGATGTTGAGGGACCAAGGCTAGAGGATGTTCTTCCCAAAGATGATTTAATGCCGGTTGATCAAAAGAAGATAGAATTATGGTAAAAGATGAAAGCAACGACTACCCTAGCATCATTTCTGGGTGAGGCCTTTGCTTCAGCCCATTTGGAAACATAGTCAACCGCCACGAGGATGTATTTGTTGCCTTGGAATCGGGGATGGGTCCCATGAAATCGATTCCTCAAACATCAAATACTTCACTAACGGAAACGCTCTGTTGAGGCATCTCATCTTTCTTTGTGATATTACCCGCCCTCTGACAGGCATCACAAGATTTTATTAGCGTGTGAGCATCCTTGAAAATCGTAGGCCAATAAAATCCTGATTCAAGGACTTTCCTGGTAGTGAGATTGGCTCCAAAATGGTCTCCCGTGGGGCCCTTGTAACAGTTATTGAGAATGTCCCAAGCAGCAGGGCCTGAGACACATCGTAGGGGCATCCTATCGGGTCCTATTCTAAATAAATGGGGCTTGAACAAAAAATAGTGCTTTAGATCTGAGAAAAACTTACCCTTTTGTTGATGAGTCATACCTTTAACGAGAACACCGGCGGCAAGATAGTTCGCAAAATCTGTATACTAGGGTATAGTATCTTCTCCTATGGTCTTAATCATGTTAAGGTCCTTATCAGGGAATTTATCCCTAATTGTTGGGTTTTTGTGGGGTGTCCTCGGATCAAACTGATTCGAGGATTATCTCAGATCTATCAAAAACCTCGCTGGTTCGATATATCTCGTAGGTTTAAAACAAACTGTTAAAACCCACGTGATCAGAAACTCACTGTTTCGGATCTAAATATGCGGAAGCGATAAATACTAAAAAAACCCATTAAAGCCTAATGATCTTAATCGTTTATAGCTCTAAACCTAAAGGATTAGGTTAGATTAATTTACCTGGATTGCTTGAAACTTAGTCCACCCGTAATCAACCAACGAACGTTCCTCTAGCAGAACCGTGAAAAACCCGAATAACAAAATTCGACCCGGGGGGGGTGTGTGCGCCGGTTTTGGGAGAGAGGTGGAGGGAGACAGAAAACTGATTTTCTCAACTGGAAAAGCTTAATGTTTCTTAACCCATAGACCTTTATTTATATGGATAAATACAACAGTTTGAATGAGATTCAGTTTCCATATTATAATTATCTCAAATTCATTCCTTTTATAAACTGGAAAAGAATTTGCCTATGATAATTATGATTCATATATATTTATCTAATATATATATAAAATCTTTATTAATTAACTATTATATATTTATTGTCTAATAAATATACAATATTCTAATTAATTAATAATCCTCCAACTTTGGTAATTCTGACTGTAATTACCCAACAGATTTATAATACACTATTATAAACCCTGACTCTCCATTTCGGGATTTCATCTAACTTGTTCGACTTATAGGTTCTCACAGGTGTGACCCTCAAGTGTCTTGTAACATTGGATTGTATAATCACTTGGTTTGTCAATTCTGCACATAATTCCTAACAGACTCCCACTTGTGCAAGTTGGCAATACCACCTTTGATTATACGGACCTAAGGAGGCCCCTAGACAGGCACTTAGGCTGACCAGGTTACAAGAACTCTTATACCCAGATTTGGTGATATAAACATTCCGTGAGGAATTGGTATCTATGAAACTACTGTTCATTGATTGGGTATATCTTGGCTTTTCCCTTTGCATCGCGATATTTCATCTATGAGTATGAGCTTGGAAAGTGTCAACTCTAAATACTCAAGATTCTGTTCTCTTGATTATCTGACTTTCACTGATAGGTAAACGACAAAGAACTAATCAGTCCGTTTGGGCATGGCCATGCACTTCATCAGTATACTTAGTCAGTCAAGATGGGCCCAGAAATATCTCTCTTCTGAGAAGAGGTGCAAATCCCGTCTTGCATATCTGCCTTTAACACCACGGCTTCCGCTGAATCTAGTTACACCCTTTATAGCCACCCTGTTACGGCGTAGCGGTTGAGTGCACTAAGAATCCAGTAGTCCTCATGATATCAAATCAGATACCTCAGGTGATAGGGACAACCACTGTGAGATTCACTTATGACTTTATTCCAAGAAGTAATCTCAACCACGGATCACGTCCGATATTTGCTACTCTATCAAATATCTGTGCAACTTTTAGTCTACAACACTTGTAGCTGTTATTCAGCAACTGATCATAACTACCTAAAAGTTCACAATGACTTTAACACCTTATCATGCTCCCACATTGATAAGTTGTCACGGACAGATTTTGAATGAAAACTGGAAACTAGTCTCATTCCTGGATTTATTAAAACATGCAAAATAGTGAAAGTGATAAAGAAACTAATTTTGTATAGTCCATATTACACGCTGTAATAATAACAAAATTAAATGTCTTTTCTTTAATAACTTTCATTTTATCTATTTAACATTTGTTAAATACTGATCTAAAATGAAGTATCACCTACCTTCAATTTTAAACCCTTTGATCAAAGTTTACCATTTTAATCAAAGTGATAACCAAAAACACAAGTCTGTTTACTTGTATCTGCTAATTACTGTTTTGCAAACACTTCTTAAAACAATAATTAGACTTCTATCATATTCCATGAACTTGGAGACCTGGACTAACTTCCAGTTCCTGAATATGTGAAACTGCAACTTTCATTAGTTGCTGTGTAGATGAATGATTTCTACCTGAAATCCGATTCCATTTGCAATCCTGGCAAATCTACTGGAATGATATATATTTTAATCCAACACTATAATTGTTGATTTTTTAAGTCAGTCACGACCTTTGTTTCATGGGTCTTGAAACTTTTATCCTTTTAACTAAAAGGGTAAATTATATCTTATGAATTCTTATCCTACCTGGATTTATGAATTCCGAGATATATCAATAATTATGTCTTTTATTCTTGTATCTTAGACTAGATAGAGAATAATCGGGCTCCCACTTGCTTGCATAAAAACTAACTATTACTCAAAATTTACTATTGACTTATTCAAGACTTTGATTAGTCAATCCTAATTTTAAGTAATGAACTTTGAGAATTTCCCTTTTATGAAACTCAACTGGATTTGGTTAAATCCTAATTCCAAACCTTGGAATCCTTCTAGTTTCATAAATACTGTTATTAACGCTATCTGAGTTAATATCCTAAATTCTCCCTTTAAAACATTTGAATAAAACTTGATCAAACTTAATTAGTTAATTCTTGAGAATTTCTTTTATAAAACTTAACTCGATTTGGTCAAATCCTAATTCCAGAACTTGGAATCTTTCTAGTTTTATAAATGCTGTTATTAACGCTATCTGAGTTAATATCTTAAATTCTTCCTTTTGATCACAAAACTATTATTCATAAATGTTTTATTCTCAAAACACATTCCTATAGAATCTCGTGTGTTTTGATAGTTTTTATACAAATTACTTCAATCTCATTAAAGTAATTATAACAGGCATCAACAACTAGGATCATACAAACACTAAGCACAATCAGATATTTGTCAAGACAATAACTTTTGAAAAATAAAACCATCGAATTATAAAATATAATTATCCAAACATTGTTTAAAACATAAACCCCCAAAATAACTGTTTTAAAACTATAAATTCAAAAATGTCTTGACTTAAATTATCTCGTGCTTTGATCCTCAGCAATTCTCTGGGCATTTCACTTCTGACCTCCTGCAATAATCATTTGCTCTAGGTATCAGTATACTTGTAAGCTAACAAGTAAGAAGTGACAAGTCAAAGCAATCATAAATTTTCTGAGGTTTACATACCTGCTTCATGACGCTTAGGGCAGTTTTGCCTCCAATGACCGATCTCATTGCATATAAAGCAGCGATTCTCGGTCCTAGCTTTGTTTGGCTTAACCTTCTTGCCCTTGCCCTTGCCTTTGCCTTTCTTGGGTGCACTCTGGATGGCCTGAACTGGTCCTTTTCCCTTGCTGGTGCTAGCATGCCCATTTTTCTTTTTAACCCCTCAGTCTTTTACCATCAGGACATCCTTTGTCTTGTTCTTGTTCCCCATATTTAATTCAGCTGTCTTGAGCATGGAGTGCAATTCTGCTATTGTTTTCTCCATGTTGTTCATGTTGTAGTTGACTACAAAGGGCCTGTAGTCTTCTGACAGTGAATTGAGTATGGTGTCAGTTGCTAGCTGCAACGGAACAGGATGACCCAGCCTCTCCAGATGATCTAAGTGCCGTTTCATTTTCATGACATGGTCACTTACTGATGTCCCTCTTACCATTTTGCACGCATTGAATGCTTTGGTGGCATCGTAGCGTTCTGTACGAGCCTGAGTCTGAAACATGTCCCTCAGCTGGCGGATCATGTCGTAAGCATTTGTATTTATGAGCCCTGCTTGCAGATCTGGGCTCATTGTTGCTAACATCAGACAGGCAACATCAAGGAGATCATCTGAGTGCTTTTTGTGGGCATTTCTGGCAGCGGCCGGAGCGTTTGCCGGAGGTGCCTCCCCAAGTGGCTCTTCAAGCACATACCACTTTCTTTCATGTCTGAGCACAATCATCAGATTGCGCTCCCAGTCAAGAAAGTTAGAGCCGGTCAACTTATCCTTTTCTAGGATAGAGCGGAGGGAAAGATTGTTAGTGCTGGTAACAGTGCTTGCCATCTACACAAAATAAAATTTTTGGTCTTAGCAACTGTAAATAGACTAATTTCCAATAAAATATCAATAAACCCTTAAATGATCAATTTATTGGACTAGGATCCTTATTTCATACGTCCTGATGTGCGTAATGTTCTTGCTCCACCAGTCCCGTATTTATTTCGGTAGGTAAGGACTTTTACCAATCATATCTAACTGACATGACTCCTAGATCTTTTCGGGACCATGGCAACTACCTGTGCATGTTTTAGTCCCTCTTAGTGCTTTTTGGCCCGGTACCACCCGGTGAACATTATAGAACCAAAACAGATCTTACCATTTTGGGGACCTGATTACTATACTTTGGCCGGTACCACCCGGAGATAATTTGCAGAGTTATGTAACCCCTTCAGCTTCAGTTTGAACACAGACGTTGAATGTGTGATCACTTACAACGCCTATGTACTTTACGCCGAAGGTGCCCCTAGATGGGTTGCACTACTGATCTATGATTTTCGGGGTTTTGAAAAACTTTATTTCCAGGATTTTGAAAAACTGATTGTTTATAAAGGCTACTTATGTTTTAAACTAACTGTTTGAAACATACATGTGTTCTAAAAAAATTACTTGCTAATTAAAACTAGCTGTTTTAATAGCACACTTAGTTGATTAAAACTAACTGTTTTTGTCAACTCTGCCTTTTATATAAAACAATCATCCACTGATTGTTATAAAGAGCAATTGATATTGTAAACTAACTGTTTTAAATATTCATGTTATTTTAAACCAACTGTTTAAAAAATCAGCTAATTGAAATCAACTGATTTATAGTGTACTGGTTGATCGAAACCACCTGTTTCGATAACCTTTCCAGTTGACAAAAACTAACTGTTTTGTCAACTTTGCTCCTTTTAATCAATACACTAGGTTTTATTAAAAACTTCACTTTAAAGGTTTTCGATTGAAAAGTTAATAAAACCTAATTTCTTCTTGTTTTAAAAAAAAAATATTTTTAAAACATATCTAATAAACTAACAGTTATTAGCATCAACTACGTAGTTAATCATGCACACAGATAATTATAACAACTACGCAATTGTAAAACAGATAATTATAGGATTTGCCAATTTTGTTCCTAGGGACCAATAATGACCTAGTTTTTCTACAACTTCAAAACTTCGCGTAGCTCCCACTGGCTTCGCCATGCTTGTTAGTATTCCGGTAAGATGAAGAATTTTAATAGCTCCCACTGGCCTCGTCATCCCAAAAGAAAGAAAAATTCTATCCTAGGGTCATTATTACATAAGGGGTTGTAAATGGCACGCAGGCCTCCCCATGAATATGTCAAGGGTCTAAGTTGGCAAATACTATAACGTATATATATATGTAAAATCAAACTGAAATTCATATATAGTTCTCAAGCAATCACGCAATTATGTGTATATATGCAACAATAGCAATATTATAATTACGAGAAAATAAACCTGGATTCGTTAAAATTATCTTGTTTTTCAATTATCGCAACACTTGGTTTTATAACTGATTCAAAAACAAACTGTTTTATGAACCCAAAACAAAAAATTAGTTTTGTTACCTTTTAAAAGTTCCTTTTATCCAAAATATCAAACCGGATTTTTTTAAACAAAATATTATTTTAAAAATGTGTAAACTTTTTAAAAAACGTATCGTGTTTGACTCGCTGGTCAAGACATAATACCAAACTTGTTTGACCAGACTGGTTAAAATAACTGGTTTGATGAAACATTATATAAAATTATAAAAGATTAATTCGGATAAAATAACAAAACTAAAAAGACCCCTCTTTGGGCCATAACTTGGTCCAAAGGACTTGGGTCTTTGGGTCTGATAACGCAACTAGACCCAAAAACGAAAAACCCTAGGTACAATCCATGGTCAAGAATTAACGTCTACCACCACGCTGGTGGCCGTTGCGTAATTATTATCATTGATCGATAGTAACGTTACCACCGTCACCAATCGATCCATTCGATCGCCACCATTTGTCGCAACCACCATCCACCACCGCGTGAGCGGCCTCTGGTGGTTGTGGTTTGGCCGCGTCACGTCCCATTATCAGAACCGCCGCCACCACCACGCTGGTGGTGTAGCTTCGGTCTAGCCGCGATCCGGCTACGGCCGACCGAGGTGCGGATCTTGATCGAATGCGGTACCACCACCACTAGGCGTGGCCGTGAGGCAGCCAGTGGTGGTTGGTCTGGCGGCGATTAACGCCACCGCCTTGGCTAGGCCTTAGGGCAGCCGGCGGTGGTTGGATGTTTTCTTTCAACAACGCTACGCACCACCAACACCAAAGCGTTTCCGGTGATCGAGAACACCGCTACCACCATCAAATCCGCCGATTGCCACCACCACAAACGGTGGTGTGGCTTTCGATCGGTGGTCCGTACAACCAATCAACACCGCCACCACCACATGACCATCGCAGCTGTGGCGATTGATTAAGTAGCGGCTGCCGCCATCGCCTTGTGCGGATTGGCCGGCGATTGCTGGTGGTTCAAGACAGCCAAGAACACCGCCATCCACCACTGCTCTTAGCAATTTCTGGTGGTTGCGGTGTGGCCACCGTCTACTGGTGACGCGGCCTTGGCCCGATACAACACCCACGGCCATCACCATTCGCCGCATCCACCATAGTGGTGCGGTTCGGTGGTCTGAAAAACACGGTAGCCGGACGCCGCCACCGCTATACGCGGTGCGGCCGGCGATAGAATGAACCATTAATGCCACCACCACTTGGTGTGGTGCAGCCTGGTGGTTCTGGTGCGGCAGCCGGAGCTGCCACCATACATCGTGATGGCCAGCCGCAACCACCACGCTGGTGGTGCGGCGGTGAAGTGATAACCATAGCCACCACCAATCTGGTGGCGATTCTCGGGTTTTTCGTGCGGTGCGATTAATGATAAATATAAAATTTCGAATTTTGATAAAGATATAAAACTTGATGCGAAAGAAACAAATTCAAAATTCAGATTTATCAAAACTTGATATACAAGCAACAATAATTTTAACGGATCACATAAACAGGTAAACAGATAAAAAACTAAAACGACTATTAACAATGGCTCTGATACCACTGTTGGGTTTTTGTGGGGTGTCCTCGGATCAAACTGATTCGAGGATTATCTCAGATCTATCAAAAACCTCGCTGGTTCGATATATCTCGTAGGTTTAAAACAAACTGTTAAAACCCACGTGATCAGAAACTCACTGTTTCGGATCTAAATATGCGGAAGCGATAAATACTAAAAAACCCATTAAAGCCTAATGATCTTAATCGTTTATAGCTCTAAACCTAAAGGATTAGGTTAGATTAATTTACCTGGATTGCTTGAAACTTAGTCCACCCGTAATCAACCAACGAACGTTCCTCTAGCAGAACCGTGAAAAACCCGAATAACAAAATTCGACCCGGGGGGGGGGGGGGGGTGTGTGCGCCGGTTTTGGGAGAGAGGTGGAGGGAGACAGAAAACTGATTTTCTCAACTGGAAAAGCTTAATGTTTCTTAACCCATAGACCTTTATTTATATGGATAAATACAACAGTTTGAATGAGATTCAGTTTCCATATTATAATTATCTCAAATTCATTCCTTTTATAAACTGGAAAAGAATTTGCCTATGATAATTATGATTCATATATATTTATCTAATATATATATAAAATCTTTATTAATTAACTATTATATATTTATTGTCTAATAAATATACAATATTCTAATTAATTAATAATCCTCCAACTTTGGTAATTCTGACTGTAATTACCCAACAGATTTATAATACACTATTATAAACCCTGACTCTCCATTTCGGGATTTCATCTAACTTGTTCGACTTATAGGTTCTCACAGGTGTGACCCTCAAGTGTCTTGTAACATTGGATTGTATAATCACTTGGTTTGTCAATTCTGCACATAATTCCTAACACTAATGACTTCAATGCCCCCGGAATCCAAGTCTGGATTTTCCAGACGAGAGAGATGATCAGCAGCCAAATTTTCGGCGCCTTTCTTATCTCTTACCTCTATATCAAACTCTTGCAACAGAAGTATCCATCGTCTGACTCTGGGCTTAGCATCTGGCTTAAATTCTGGGCCCAAGAATTGCACCAATGGCATAATCACTCACATCGCACATAATCTCAAAAGGTTGATCCCAATCAAGTGGAACCATAATAGGGGCATTTGTCAAATGATATTTTAATGTTTCAAAAGCAGAAATGCAATTCTCATCAAAGATGAAAGGTGCATCCTTTTCAAGAAGTTTCGTTAGAGGTCGGGTTATTTTTGAAAAATCATTAATAAATCTCTTATAAAACCCAGCATGACCTAAGAAACTTCGAACCCCTTTTATGTTTGTAGGTGGATGAAGCTTCCATATGGTGTCTATCTTGGCTTTATCCACCTCCAAACCATCTTTTAAGATTTTGTGCCCAAGAACTATACCTTCTCTTACCATAAAGTGGCATTTCTCCCAGTTGAGAACCAGATGAGACTCCTCGCAACGAGCTAAGACCCTGTCTAAGCTGTGTAAACAATCATCAAGAGAGTTACCGAAAACAGAGAAATCCTCCATAAAGACCTCCATACAATCCTCTATCATGCCCTGAAAAATGGCCGTCATGCATCGCTGAAAAGTAGCGGGTGCATTGCACAACCCAAAAGGCATGCGCCTATAAGCAAATGTTCCAAAGGGACAGGTAAAGGTCGTTTTTTTTGATCTTCGGGATCAATGGGGATTTGGAAGAATGCCGAAAATCCATCTAGGAAGCAATAGTACTCATTTCCCGCCATTCGTTCAAGCATTTGGTCTATGAAGGGCAAAGGGAAATGGTCTTTTTAGTGGCATCGTTCAGCTTCCTATAATCTATGAAAACTCTCCACCCGGTGACAGTACAGGTGGGCACTAACTCATTGTTATAATTTGTGACAACGGTGAGTCCTCCCTTTTTGGGAACCACTTGAACAGTGCTCACCCACGGACTATCAGAAATAGGGTAGATGATCCCGGTATCAAGTAGTTTATAACCTCCTTATTTACAACCTCCTGCATTTTTGGATTAAGCCTACTTAGTTTTTGCACGCACGGTTTAAAATTGTCTTCCATTAAAGTTTATGCGTACAAAAAGAAGGGCTTATTCCATGCTAAAGCCTTTTTGTGTTTTTTCAAAACTGCAATAAGCTTTTCTTTTTCATTGGTTGTTAGCAAGGAGGAAATGATTACGGGGAGAGAATTGTTACCTTCAAGAAATCGGTACTCGAGGTGTTCGGGAAGGTCTTTTACCTCCAGATTTGGCGGTTCCTCCAAAGAGGTTTTTGCCCTAACTTTATCTTTTTGCCTTATCTCCTTGAATTCCTTTTCTTCTCCCCCCATGCTTTCATCCTTTCCTTTCTCGATGGAGAAGCTTTCTTCCAATTCACCTGATTCAAGAAGATGACCATTTAGCTCTATTTCAAACGGTTCAGTGAAGTCATCCGTATTGCCTATATTATTTTTAGATTCATCACAGTCTAGAGTCCCATCAATGGAAAAAGTGATTCGGTCTTCGCCAATTCCTAGACTAAGTTCTCTTTTGGCGACATGGATAACGGCACTAGCCGTGTTGAGAAACGGACGACCAAGGATTAGAGGAACTTTAACCTCGTCCTTTATGTCCAAGATCACAAAATCAGCGGGGAAAACAAACTTGTCTTCCCATACTGTGACATCCTCAGCTATTCCTACAGGGTATTTTATGGATCTATCGGCTAGTTGTATAGTCATTCGTGTGCTCTTTAAATCCTTTAATCCAAGTTTTTGGTAAAAGGATAACGGCATTAACTTTATACTGGCTCCGAGATCCGCTAAGAGTCTATGAAACACTTTTACCAAAATAACAAGGAATAGTGAAACTCCCTGGATCACCCTTTTTGAGGGTGTCGGAAAGTATGGCTGAGCATTCGGCATTTAAAAATGTTATTTCTTCTGCTCCCGTCCTCGCTTTATTAGCCACCAACTCCTTGAGAAATTTTGCATAACTCGGCACACCTGCAATCAAGTCCATAAGAGGCACATTAATATCTACTCGTTTTATCAATTCAATAAACTTACGATACTTGGCCTCTTTTTTTTTCTTTTCGCAGTCGTGCAGGATATGGTACTCTTGTAGGCACATGCGGTGTCGCAGACTCCCTGGGTCTGACTGCTTCCTCCCTGACTTATTTTATCGGGTGTGTGATAGTAATTCGACCTCCGGCTCGACAACCTGCAAATTAGGAATTTGGTCAGTATTAGGCATAGGTGGTCCTACAACAACTTTACCTCCTCTCGTGGTGGTAAACACTTCAACTTTACCTCCTCTCGTGGTGGAAATGCTCATTTCACTTCTCGGAGGAACTGGTCTGTGCTCTTGTGGATTCCTACAACAAAATTCACAAACTCTTGAATTTGCTGTTCGACGTCCGTACTCAGCTTTCCTAGTTCTGGTGAAAATTGACGGATCAATTGTCCGATTATTCCGTTATGAGGCTCCGGTTGCGAAAGAGGAGTTGGCTCCCAAGTGCAGTGTTCAGTTAGGTGAGCGTGCCCGCATTGTGTGCATTTGATCGGCGGCTCACTGGATGATGAAATCTCATTTAGCTGTGCAGGGTTGCTCTCCTCCGGTGTGTCTTCGTCGTCAGTGGACCAATCTAGATAGTGTGCTTCCAGATCGTCCAAGAGTTTGCGTGCTTCTTTAGCTGTCTTAGAAGGAAAGATACCTCCACAAGATGAGTCTAACATTAATCGAGAATCGTTAGTCAACCCGGCGTAAAAAATATTCATCATCTCATTATCATCAATACCGTGGTTCGGAAGCATTAAGAATAAATCCTTATACCTTTCCCAAGTTTTCACAAGGTTGTCTTTTCCTTGTTTAAAGTTTCGAATTTCAACTTTTATTTTATTTACCTTGGAAATGGGAAAGTACCTTGACAAAAAGGCGGATTTTAAATCGTCCCAGGCAGTGATGGATCCTGGGGTTAATCTTTTAAACCAGTCTTTTGCCTTATTTGTCAAAGTAAAGGAAAATATTCGAAGTTTTACCTCATCCTCCTTAGTATCGAATAGATCACAGATGTCCTCGAACGCTTCAAGATGTTGATATGGATTTCCGCTTGGTTCCCCGTCAAATGATATGGTTCCTATCATTTTGATCAGTCCTTTGTTGATTTCCACCATCTTATCATCTGTCTTCTTTATTGCGGATCTCAAGATGAATTGCACTTTAGATCGCTTACCCCACATGGGTTGATCGCCTGCCATCCTGACAACTCAACAAACGATTATGGGCAACTTGCGGGAAACAAAGAGATAAAATAATTAACTAAAACTAGAAAGCAAAAAACTTGCAAGGGAAGGAATCCCTCACAAGGATCGATTAACAAAACTAATAAAGACTAAAAATCTAACAACTACCGTTCCCCGGCAACGGCGCCAAAAACTTGATGCGGTAATTATTGTATATAAAAAGCGAAACAAGTTTTTACCTCTAAAGCCTAGCCACCGTTACCACATTCACAGGCAAGCGTACCTGATCGTGAGTAATATAGTGTAGGAAAGTCCAGGTATCGTATCTACCACTGGGAACGGTCAAGTTATGTAGACTAATAATCTTAGCTAGTTTAATTAATCTAAAGCTATGGGGGGTTTTTATAAAAATAGGTTTGATTAACTAAAAGAAAACTAATTAACTAAGAAAGCAAAAACAAGATGATTTAAACTATATGAATGAAAACAGTAGTTCTTATCATGGTCTAACGACTCCCCAAGTGAATGATTTAAACTGGCCAAAGGTTTGGTTGTTTTGGTTATTGTAGGAATTTAAGTCTGGGACACCCTAACATGTGACTATTACGGTTATCATCTAGGTTGGTCTTCCTAGTCCTAATACATAGATTGTTTGTCAGGCAATCTAGTACCAGCCACCCAATTCTATCACTATTGCACGGAATTCTACTATCTGGCTGCTCTCGGTCCGAGCTAACCACCTAACACGAGTCTCCGGGTTTTCGAAGGGAATGTCAAGAGAGGTTGATTAACCTATCGGAGTCTATCTACCTAGGTCAAATAGATACACCCAACCAACGAATTCAAATATCCATACAATACGAATCAAATCGAAACCGTAACACACATTCAATAAACCAAAAACAAACGAATAAACATTAAATCACAAAAACATCATCCACAAGGTTCATCTACCACAATAAGTACCACTAAAGAAAACTACTCACTAGACATCATGAAATCAGCAAACATAAACATAGTGATAGACATTATACCGACCGTACAACGATAGATGATCGAAAACTCCGTAACGTATCGGCACAACCCTCTCTCTCTCTCTCACTAATCAACCTAAGAAAATATGAACAAAAGTGACTATTGGTTGATTGGTGATGATTGCAGATCAAGGTGGAGATAGAAAATATGATTCTTGGACTGAAGGAGGAGATCAGTATTTAAAAGGGCGGTTCGGGGCTCGTTTCGCGATCGCGAAACTGCTGACTCACGGCGCGAAGTACTTAATTAAACCCTAGGTTTTCCATCTTTACGAGTTTCGCGGCGCCAGACTATAAAACTCACGGACGCGAAATACCCACTGGATTGAGTTTTTCCAATTTCCACGTTTTTTCGCCTTTTTCTGTACTTTTTCCGTTCCACGGCCTCCAAAAGCTACAAAAGTAAAAATCAGTCCAAATCATGAGTGATCAGACCAGAAATGGGTGAGAAATGGGGTAAAATCAGACAATTAAGCACAACCAAAACATGTATAATTTTGGTGTTATCAGTTACTTTTTGGACGTTTGCCTCAACTAATTGCACCCCTTGCATACCAGCGTGAATAATAGAGGTTCTGCTCCTTGTAGAGTTGAGACCCAGCAGAGAAACAAATCTTGGATCTTCGATTCTTCATATTGGACGAAAATGGGATAGAAGAGAGTCCTTTTCCCAGCTCTGTAGAAAAAGTACCCCGTCCAGTGAACTCTGCAGATTTTCTCAGAGGGCAGAGAAATAGGAGTGTTCATCTTGGATTGATTAGGGAACTTTTCATAACCTTTAAGAGCTCTAATGGGCAAGGTCTCATGGTGTTGTATTTTAAATGCGGCTGGTTCAGAGAGGTGAGAATGGAGGTTCGTTGTAGGAATGGTTTTTGTCGGTATGAAGTATAGGGATATTCAGTGTTTGAATCTGAATTGAGTCCTCTGTGGATTTGGATATGGTCTTCTAGAAAAATCTATCAATAGATTTGAGAAACATTTGAAGACATAAATTGGGTTCAGAGGCAAGACTAAGATAGAGGTTCTATGGATCGTAAAGGATCAAACGTTTAAGATTGGCAGAGTCTCTGTAATGAAAGATAGAGTAACTTTTGGAGAAACTTTTCAACAAGTAAAGACAGTGAGCAGAGATAATCGGAAGTTAGTCTACAACAAGTTGATTAGAACCAAAAAGTTATCTCAACGTTAAAAAGAAAACGGACAGAGACTCTGAGGTGATTGGCAGAGACTCCAGAAACATCCGACAGAGGTTCTGACAAATCCATCACATGGCCTCTCTTTTGATTGAGATTGTAAGAGCAAGAGAGTCAGAGGCTCTGTGATGACTGCCAGAGGCTCTGTGGTTCCTGTGCCTCTAAGGTTGGCTCTAGTCAAATTTGACATGTAAGATAGGCGTTGACACCCATCTCGGGCGACCCACAAAACTGACTCTGGGAGACCAAACCTAGTATCCCTGTTCAGAGGTACTCCACCCTATGTGATATCCTCTACAGAGATCACATAGAATCACAACCTGGAAAGGCTCTGAGCTGAACAATTTTATCAACATCTGAAACTCAAGAACACATTGAAACACGATTTTCAAGACGAGATTTCTAGATCCAAAAACGACAGTCTTCGAAGAAGCAAGTTTCGAAGACGAAACTGTTAGAAGAACAGACTCAAAAACTAAACGATACATAACGAAACACAGAATTTCCAGATTGTTTCCCAAGAAAACTCGTTCTAAAGGATCGAAAACGAATACTGTTGATTCGTTCCTACTCTGATACCAATTGAAAGAAATGTAGGATCAAGTTTTCTATGAGAATTTAGACAAAAACAGATTAAAGGATATAAATACAGAGAGATTATTTGAAATGAAAAGAAAACAACGAAGAAGATGAACAAATTCAAAGAACGACTCTCATGTATTACCTTGAATGTGTACGACTGATTTGAATGTTACAAAGTTACCCTAATTACACACTCACACTCCTATTTATACATGAATAAAACAGATCCTAAGCCCAACCCATTACAATTTTATTACCCAAGCCCATTACAACAAAATCAAACAGATATTCTAATTTGGCTTACATTTCATACAGCTTTAACATTTTTAGCCTATAACTAAGCTAACAGATTGTCCTCAATCAGATAGACTGAAAGATAAGACAAATAACGCCAAAATTATCTCTACCCTATATCAGTTAAGAACACAGAGATATCAAGTCTAATCAAACACACTATAAGGTACAATGAATAATCAAATGCCAAGTTCAACCCTTCACCCTCACTATGTACGTATCAAGTATATCTCTCGGGAGGTAAGAGTGTATATATAGATTGATCACACAAATACTCGACCAATTCCCGCATGCATAAGCTTGTCACCAAATCTAATCTCCACCACTGAGAAGTTGTCAACCATCAAGAGGAATTTGCGGTTGTAATGTCATGCTTAGTGTAAAGGTAGGATAAAGGATATTTTGTGTTGTAGCAAAAACCTGAAAACTAAATCAGTTAAGGTCCGACAATTCAAAACATATTACTTATTTGTGGCTCGATATTTCTTTCTTTCTTTTATGCACATCGACTCTTTAGATTTTTTTTAATGAGTCCTTTTTCACTTCTTTTGACTTTCTTTCTTTTTCTTTTTTTTTTCAATCCCTTTTCTCTTATTTGTCAGATTTAATAAGAATTGGACCAAAACATGAAAAAGTTTCCAAATTTAAACTACGGCCAAGAGATAAATAAAAATAATGGGCTAAGGATATAGTGATATAGGTTAAGAAATGAGAAGGCTAAGGCTCAAAGGGGTTTCAAGAGATAAAGTGTTAAAGGTGAGCATTTTCAATAAAATGGGTTAGGCAAATTAAATAACCTTAAGATGAGGTTATCTAACGAAGGCTAACAAGGATTGAAACGAAGGCCTCTATCAGTGGAATGGTGATAAATACTTGCCTTATGTGGTCTTGACAAGCATTCAAAGTGACGAGTTCTACCTTGGGTCAAAGTCGTTATCCTCACGAAACGAATAGATATAAACTATATAAGCTCAAACTCTCATGGAAATGGGTGAGGCACTCATGGTGATTAGCATTCCAAGGCATTACTCTACTCAAATAACCTTATTTAGTGTTATCCTAAAAGATCTCGGATTTCCCTCCCATTTGTACCAAACTCCATAGCTTGTATGAATCGGCTTCACCACTCCCATTCCTCTCAATTGGTCCGTATCGATAAACCCCATCGACCCCAAATTAGTCAACGATGCTACGGCTTCCGTGGTGAAAATACCAAAATGTTGGGCCAAAAGGGTGATGTATTGACCCCTGAGCATTTTGCTTCCCTCCTGATAACCACTCACCATCTCCCAGAATTGCCCAAGAATCACGCGGGTTGAAGTTGTCGGCCCTCTTTTTCGTCGCCACCATGTACTTCTCAAAACTGGATCATCAATCTCGGCTTGCGTGTAGATCCTCAAGTAAAGGGATCGCCAAATGCCGCCAAGACGAAAAGTCATGCAAGGCTCATGGCAATCTCCGGTTGCTTTGGTGGCATCGAAAACAAAGCTCGCCACAAATTCAAGAATGAGCTCTCGATAAAGCGGCTCATCAATATCAAAGACCCGATCCCAAGCTTTGCAAATGTAGTATTGAAGACCATTCTCCCCAAATGCGTGTTTCTCAAGAATAGTGCGAACACGGTTGTCCACCCCCAAGGTATTAAGGAGTGCCCAATCGATTCTCCATAGGATGACAATTTGACGATCGGCAATTCGGTTCACCGTGTCACGGAGTTCGGTTTTCTTCTTGGCATTCAAAGTTGGATCATTCATGAAGTACATAAAAGTGTGACTAGCATCGGGAGCACAATAGTTCGTGGTGGAAGTGGATGCGGTTCTTTGTCTCTACAAAATTTAACAACTATGTCTTAGTCTAAAATGCATCATGAAAGGTATCAAGACATAATCCATATTAAATTAAACCAACACTTAGAATCAAAGTACACACATATAGGAACATTCTATCAAATCTAAACAACTAATGCTATCATCATCAAAGTATATTATTCAATCTAGCAATTCTAAGAATTAGGTATCAAGAATCAAGAATGGAGAACAAATTTTACCATCAAAGAAATCAATCCAACTAGAAGATAGTAGGAAACTTACCTTGGGTGCCATTGGAAGTGAAATTGAAGCTTAATAAAATGAAATTTCGTGCTACAAGGATCTGCTTTAGCGGCACTGAATGAGTGTTAGGCTTTTAGTTTTGGAAAAGTGAAGAGAAAGTCTTTAAAAAGCCTTCTGCTCACCACTTCGCGTCGCGAAGCCCAGGGCTTCCCGTTCGCGAAGTGCTTGTTACACAGAGAAAAATCCCTAAATAACTCTTTCGCATCACCAAACGGTCATCCTTGCATCACCAAAATCGAAACAATTTACCTGATAGTCGAGGTGCCCACTTCGCGTCGCGAACCTGAGGGTTTCGCGTTCGTGAAGGGCTCTCTATTCCCAAAATATCAAAATTTGCATCTTTGGTCGGATTTCCCCGTTATTGGTTTTTAGGCACTCGGAATGGTTACCTAACCAATAACAAACAAAAACATTAGATAAAACACACATAAGAATCAAACATTAAAACAAACGAAAGAAATGATCGGGTTGCCTATTGAGAAGCACTTCGTTTTTGAATGACTCTGGTTACGATTCACTTCTTTGCACGTTGGGCTGAAGACCCTTCTTCTTTCTATTTCCCTTCTGAGCTGGATAATCATATGGTTCCCAAAGATGCGACACCGGCTTACCATTTGGATCAAAGAACATGCGCGTGTCACCATACCCCATACTTGTCACTTGGTTGCACATGTCTACATTCACTTGTGGCGTGTGTAAAAACGCTCATCCAAGAATAATTGGAATCTCCGTGTCCATTGGAAGATCGGCCACATTAAAGTCCGTAGGGTAAATGAAGTTCCCGATGCGAACTTTTACACATTCCGCAATCCCAAGTGGCTTAGTCATGTAACCATTTATGCCTCTATATTGATATGTCGTCGGTACTAGCTTCTTGATTCCGCTTTTCCTGCAATAACCAACAAACATCATGTTAAGTGTGGCACCTGTATCAATCAAAGAAAGTCCATTAAATTTTCCATGAACTGAAATAGGTAAACTGTAACTCCCCGGATCTCCTTTGATTGGCAAGACATAGGTACACTTTGAGACATCATCTCTTTCTTCTTTCTCGTCTAGCTTTTCTTTCCCTTTGTCATTCGGTAGGATCACGAGTTCCGCATAACCTCCTTGCTTATGTTCCTCCTCATCCTTTTCATCCTCATTGTCCAAGTAGATTGGGTTACAGAGTGCCAAATCATCGATAGTGAAAGTGAGATCCTCCGGATGATCGGACTCATAATCCGTGGCATAATACGGCTCACTATCGCTATCGGATGGTATGTACTTCTTTGTGTAGATATCGATCCATGATTTCTTTGGCGCACCATCAACCATCATCACCATTTTCGTAGCTTCCACCTTTGGATTGACTTGCATTTGTGTTGGAAGCTCTCCTTGTGTTCTCCCGCTTGTGCTCTCCTTGCATTTCTAGATTTTGGATTACACTCTGTTGATCTTCTTTTGAGAAATGATGAATTGGGAAACTTGGTCCTTAAGAGTTGTGCGCGATTCGCCTTCCGCCCATTGTTGATTTTGTTGGTTTGGAGCAAAGAAACCGTGAGGTCTTTGATTAAAGTAGTGATTATTGTTCCACCGCCCTTGATAATCTCCTTCGTTAAGAAAGTTGACCTCTTCCGGTGTCATCATCGGCTTGTTTGGGCAACCTTTCGTGAGATGACATCATTTACACTCATTGCAACCAACCTGCAAAGCATGGATAGACTTAGTTAGTTCATCTATATTTTTTCTCAAATCTTACCTGTTTATTCTTCATGGCGGCAATCTTATCGGTTGGATCGAAGTCGGATACTTTTCCGGCAAATCTAGGAACATGTAAATGCTTATCCTACTTCCAATCGATATTATGAATTAACATATAATCATGGAGGTTATATCCTTGCGTGGGAGTCTTATATATGGATACGCCCCCGGCGGACGAATCCATGGTGCATCGAGACGGGTAGTTGAGCTCACTATAGAATGTTTGAACTTGCTCACTTTTGGTCAACCGGTGACTCGGGAACAAATTCATGAGGTGCTTATATCTCTCCCAAGCTTCGGAAATCGTCTCCTCATCATCTTGGTGAAAAGTGCGGAGATCGGCTCAGAGTTTCTGGATCTTTGATGGCGGGAAGAAACGGGACACGAATTTGGAACGCAGTTCCTCCCATGTAGTGATAGAGCTTGGCTCAAGTGAACAGAGCCATGCTTTTGCTTCTCCAACGAGGGTGAATGGGAACAACCTTAGACGAATTCCATCAACCGCAGTGTTTCCGGTTTTGAAAAGGTCACAAATGTCAACGAAGCTTTTCCACGTGTACGATAGGATTGCTGTCACTTTTTCTGTCAAAAGTCAACTCCTTGATCATGTGGAGGAATTGACCTTTGATCACTTTCTCCAAATCAGTCTTCGTGATCGGTCGCGCCGCAACAGTCGGAGCGGTTCTCCTGGCGGTCCACGTCGGTTGTTCGTCGCCCATTTCGAAAGTCAAAGTCCTCGGTAGAACTTTTCTGGCTCTAGATTTCTGTTTGTTTTTCTTTATGTTTTCTTTTTCGGGTTCCGCAAACGGCTCTAAAAATTCTGGCGTGAAACCTCTGAAACCACAACCGAAACAATCAAGGGAAACTTGCGGGATAAAATATAAAAACTAAAAACTACACTAAATTAAACTAAAAAGAAAAGAACTTGCAAGAGATAAAATCTCTCACAAGGAACAATTAACTAACAACTAAAAAGATTTAAACTAAATAAACTACCGTTCCCCGGCAACGGTGCAAAAAACTTGATGCGGTAATATATATATGAAAACAGAACCAAGTTTAACCTTTTATTTACCCAACTAGTACTACCACATTCACAGCCAAACGTACCTGATCGTGAGTAATATAGTGTACGTAAGTACCAGGTATCGTTCTTACCATTAGGAACGGTCAAGTTATCTAATCAAATCTTTAGAGTTTAATCAATTAATCTAACTAAAGGGGGGGGTTGTGAAAAGAGTTCTAATTAACTAAGACACGATTGAAAAGTAAATTACTTAAGCTAAGACGCAAACAAACAAACAGTGATTTAAATTAATTTAAGACAAATAAGTACTTATTATGGTTATGGAGATTCCACTTGTGGTTGATTCATTAAATTACCGAAAAGATATAATTTATTTGGTTATTGTTAGAATTTAACCCAAGGCACCCTAACATGCGTATCTGTGATTATCAACCAGGTTGGTATGCCAGCCCAATTACATGGACTTTTTTGTCAAAAAGTCTAGTAAAAGTCACCCTAATCAATGCTAAGTCGTGGGACCCTACAATCCAGTCTACTCTCGGTCTGAGTAAACTGCCTACGATGTCTCTCCGCGTCACTGGAGTGAAAGGTAAGGGGACTGATTACCCTATCGGAGTCTGTCTATTTATTGTCAGAAAATAAACACACCCAATCACCAACTTCAAATAGCCACAGTCTAAACACCAATATTGGAATCAACAGATAAACATTCAATAAACCACGCAAAACTATTATAAATTAAAACCAATATGAAATCATCCAACAAGTGTAATCAAACCATAATAACTACTTAACCTAACTACTCACTAGACATACTAATAAATAAAAATGAAACTGAAAAGAAATACATTACGCAGACCGTGCAACGGGGGATGATCGGATACCGGCTAGACGACTCCGGGTTTTGTGACAACTGTCAGTTTTGACCTTCAGGTTAGCTACTCGTTAATTCATTCAGTAGCATTTCCGTGAGGTTAAAAATTTGTCATTTAAGTTTTTAAATGATACTAGGTTAGTTTGCGTGAAAAATATAGGTTAAAACCTAAAAGTCTCGAAAACTGCCCGAAAAAGCCCGAACCGGCCCGAAGTCACCCGATAATCCTATAATGCCAAATTAAAGTTGACTTTTAGAAAAATTAAGTTATTTTATTTAAAAATAAGTAAACTAATTTAAATGACCCAAAATTTCCCTCAAAAAATCGGTTTCTACCGAAAACGCGCTAAAAACCGACACTGCGTGAAATTAAGCTGTATAATTTAAACCTTTTAAACAATTACTTAAAAAAACTGAAAATGGGTTGGGTGGGCCCACATGGCCGGCCACCCCCCCATCCCATAACTCTCTCTTTATTTTTTTTATTTACCAAGACTCATCATTTCTTCCTTAATCCTTTCATTTCTCCAACACCTCTCTCTCTCTCTAGCTTTTCTCTCTCTAAAAACTCTCTCAAATTCTCTCAATTTCCAGCCACATTATCATCTAAAATCTGAAGTTTCTTGAATATTAAAACAAGTTTTTGGAAGTATTATTAGTGATTATCAAAGGTAAGAGTGTTGCATGTTTGTATAGCTTCGATTTTTGGCTCATTCTTGAGTTTTCTTCCATTTTTTTTGAGGTTTAATCCCTTTTTATGTTTTGATAATCATCTTGATGTTTGGGGATGAGATAGAACCTTAGAAATGTGTTTAAACATTCTATGAAGGTGAAAATCCGTGAATCCCCCATAAGAACACAAGTTTGGAAGCAAAATCTTTTTGTTTGATGTTTTTGATCATCATTTTGGGGCTGGACTTTATTGATAGTTCATGCATGTATATTGATGGTGATGATACATATTTCATCTATTCATTTGATGTATAATATGAGTTTTTGGTTTGTTAGCAAGAAACCCCCAAAAATCTTGTGATTTTATGTGTTTTGGTGAATGAAAAATGGGGTTTTGATTCTGGACAGAATCTGTCCGATTTTTGCATGTGGTTTATACGACCCAAAAATGGTTTTCTCGAACTCATTTTTCTTTCAACTTTTTATGGAACAATATCTTATGTGTTATGGTTCAAACCCCACTGGAATCGTGTAAAAACTCCAAGATTTAAACCCTTAACCATGATTAAACATTTTAGTGTGCATCAGTTCCTGGTCAGAAATTTATGTTAACTTCATGCATGCATAACTCTTTGATGGATTGTTCAAAATACATGATTCTTGAGTCAAAAATCAAGTTTAATGAGTTAGCTTTCCAAATACTTCGAAAACACATGATTTGGGGAAGTTTTAGATGTTCAACCAATGAAAAAGAAATCGGGATGCAATCTGTCCAACCATGGCAGATTCATTCACTTGAGTTCTTGAGGTCACATCTCATTAAAAAAGTATCCAAATCGTGTGAAACAAGCTTCATATGTTAGATATTTGAGTTAACTTTCAAACCCCTTTTGAAATTCGAATTTTGGTGTTGAAATGAATTCTCCATGACCCAAACACCACAGACATGTCATTTCAGAAGTTTTGCATGCACACTGATTTCTCCATAATTTTTAAAATATGTTAATGATCTCCAAAAATCATAAAAATTGGTGGGATTATTGTTAAAACCCCTAATATTGCTGGATAAAAATTTGGTGGTTTAACTCTTTTTGGAACAAGACAAAATGATGGTATTTTTGAAATACTACAAATCTGCCCAAAATCAGATTTCTTAGAAAATGATATTTTGCATTTACCAAGAAATCCCCATCTTTTTGGGCATTAAATAAATTAACAAAACTTATTTTTATATTAAAATGAACTTAATAAATTATATAAAAGGCATTATATGGACATCGGTATTGACTTATTATTTAAGGACCGTAAAAATTTAGAACTTACGACAACTACGTTTGTATTAGGGCATTTGTAGACTCGGGGCCGGGACTTGAACACGCACTAACGATTGTTTAGATACGCGAACGCTACTCCAGGTGAGTATTCACAGCCCCCGTTTTTACCGTTTTTTTTACGTGTTTTGGGGTGAAAAGCGTGTTGATGATAAAAGTTATAAATTATGCTTTTTAGCAAGGTTATGTGAATTGTGTACACGTACGCTTTCTAGCAAATGTTATGTGAATTGTGTACAAGTAATGCTTTCCAGCAAGTGAATATGCATTGTGATGATATGTGCGAGTAAATTTTGCCCCTTAAATATACACTACCATTAACTCATTAGGAGCCTATGACTTAGTGGATAGCGCTATTTGGTACCAAGACCCACCCTAATGACTGACGAGTTGAGGGTGCACTATTTCGGAATTAACGACTACCCATGTGGGGCAGATCCCCACCGCTGAGGTACTCGTTGGAAGACGACCTACACATGTGGAAGAAAGTTCCACCGCTGAGGTAGCTCGCATGAACGCTCTGCCCATGTGGTTCGCTACCACCTCTAAGGTATTCGTTGGGGTTAACGGATTGGTAGTGGCTCGAATTTTTCATATCTTATGCATAAATGTGTATTTTGGCGTGAGCGAACGTCCAAGTATACACGTGGTTTTGAACGTTTAAAGTGGTTCAAAAGTTTTCGATAATAAGTCTGCATGTGAAACTTTTTGTGCATATAAAAACCTGTGAACTCACCAACTCTCGTAGTTGACGTCTCTTTTTAACATGCTTTTCAGGAAATCAGAAGGTGACGATAAAGCTTAGTTTTGTTGTTTTTGAATTCACCAATCGAGACTTTATTATTATTATTTTGTTATGTTTGTAAAACACTTTGAATTATGGTTGGATTGTAAACTTTGTAAACGCTATTAAACTTTAATTATGAACGATTGGTGTTATTTATCTCATATCGCTATGAAATCTGTGCTGTTGCACCTCGCGTTTCCGCTTTAGCGGGGTGTTACAGACTTGGTATCAGAGCCATAGGTTATAGAGAACATCGGTTTTTCATAAAAACCAAGTACTATAACCAACCTTTTTCGAAAAGAAGTTAAAATTTTAATTAAAAGATTTCGTGGTATAGGAGAGTTTAAATGCTCGTGTGATTAGAATAGGTGCTATCCTGGTATATCATAGAAATGCGGAGCCTGATCACCTACGCATAGCCATGATATAGGTAGGATAAGACTTATGAACTAATCATACCGTTACAATTAAAAGTCGGAACTTTCTAGGAATTCCCTGAAAAATGTATTTTTGTGAGTTCGCATTGGTATGTACAAATTTTCGAAAGTGTTTCTTGTATATTAACTTAAATCTTTTTATCGCAGTTACCATGTCACAGGAAACCGACCCGTCCGAGAACCAGTCCCTGGGGTCCCACGAGCCCTCTAGAAGTAGGAGTGTCGCTCCCTGTTCCCAGACCATCGACCGGGAACGTGACCCCTACAGCGATGATGACGCTGACTCACACCGACCTGTCCCTGCTGCCCGGACCGGACTCCGGATCCGCACCACCGCTCGGAAGAGCGTGCCTTTGCCCATCCGGATGACTCTGCGCGCCCCGGCTGGGGACGGGGCGGGACCATCCCGGGTGAGGGGCCGGGGTGGATCCTCATCCTCGTCGTCATCGTCTACGTCATCGACATCCCCACCACCTTACCGACCATCGTCGCCGATAGCTCGAGTCGCCCGACCACCGCCCGTCGCCCAACCACCGCCCGTCGCCCGACCACCGCCGATAGCCACGATCCCTGGACACCCACACATGGCTCGTGCCCCTGCCCTTTGCCTGAGAGGCATGACCCCGACTGAGCGCAAGGAGGTCGCACGTTTAGCTCGGGGCCAGGATATTCACGAGCATATGATCGATCACCACGATCATATGATCGATCACCACGATCATATGATCGATCACCGCGATCATATGATCGATCACCACGATCATATGATCGATTCTCTTCTTGGTGTGGCTGGAGCTGATAGCCAGCAGCTGTCTCGAGTCGTGGCCCTCCTAGGTCACACTATGGACTCACTCCGTCACCTGTACACTCTTGTGTATATGGTGATTGCTCTGGCTATCATCCTGTATGGCTGGGCTGTCTGGAGGGTGAGGTTCTAGGATGTGGGATCTTTTGATAGACCGTTTATTGAACACTCTTTTATGAACCGTTATTTTTGAGGCGTGATGCCTAGTTGTTGGACAATTATGTTTTTTTTTTGTGGATGGTTGTAATTGCTACAATATTTTGGGTAGTTTTGGCGGGTATTTTAAAACCCAAAATTTTATGCGATGGTTATTTACTATTAATGTTTTGATTGCATGCTCATTGTGGTTGCCTGAAATGATTGAAAGCACTATGTTAAAGTGATGGCATAGGATAGCATGGCACTTGAATTGTGAAAAGTAGGTAGAAGCGTAACTACATGTAGGTGGCGTAGAAGTCACTAAAACGGTTGAATATGGTATTGTTTTAGAAAAATGCCTCCAAGAAGACAAGACCCGGAGCTTGCAAGACTTGTGTCGGAACAAGTAATGGCTTCGTTACCCAACATAGTCAGCCAAGTGGCAGCTAGGTTTAACACTAACCAAAACAACAATCAAGGAGCAAGAGAAAGAGACTGTACGTACAAAACCTTCCGGAGCTGTAACCCTAAGGAATTCCACGGAACCGAGGGAGCAATCGGTTTATTAGCATGGATTGAAGGCATGGAGTCTGTTCTTCACATTAGTAAGTGTCTCGAGAGGAACAAGGTTGAGTATGCCGCCTGTCTACTCCAAGGACGAGCTCTAACCTGGTGGAACACCCAAGTTCAAACCCGTGGCCGTGACGTAACCGGCCAGATTACCTGGGAAGATTTTAAAAAGATGCTCAAGGAGGAAGTCTGCCCAAGAAGCGACATTCAAAAGCTGGAAGCTGAGTTATGGCACCATGAGATGAAAGGAAGCGACATCACCACGTACACTACCCGATTTCACGAGTTGGCTAAATTAGTACCACACCTGGTGACACCGGAACAGAATCGAGTCGATAGATACGTTTGGGGATTATCTCCTGAGATCAGAGGAGGCGTAACGGCAGCCGACCCAAAGACTCTGCAGGAAGCAGTCAATCTAGCAAACCGTCTCACCAACAACGTTGTTCGATCGGGAGCATTCTCAAGTAGTAGTGCGAAGGGAAAAAGGAAGATAGAAGAGCCGGCAAGGAGCAAGCCGAGACAAAGATTTAACAAGGATCGGAGGGTGGCGAGGAACTTTGGAATCCAGGCACCGGCCCTAGAAAGAGGGAAAGGGCCGCAGCGTGCGTGTGATAGGTGCCACCGACAACATGAAGGGAGACGCCTGATCTTCTCAAGGTGCAACCGAGCAGGACATGTTGCACAAGACTGTAGAGTAGGAGGAAGTCGAACCTGCTTTGAGTGTGGAAGCCCCGATCACTACCGAAACGCGTGCCCCAAGCGACATCAGAGGCCTTACGCGAATCAGGCGCAGCCGGCAAACCAAGGAAATCGTGGAGGATTGGCTAGAGGAAGAGCTTTCGTGATTGGAGCGGAGGAAGCAAGGCAGAACCCTGATGTGGTCACAGGTACGTTTCTTCTCAACAACTATCCTGCTACTGTGCTTTTTGATTCCGGAGCCGATAGAAGTTATGTGTCGTTAGAATTCAGGCCTAAGATAAACAAGAAGTCACAGAATTTGAAAGAGGAGCATTTAATTGAATATTCTACCGGGGAGTTAGTTAAGGCCAGCAAGGTAGTCAGGAAATGCACTCTAGGCTTAGTAGGAAAGGACTTTAGTATAGACTTAATCCCGATCAAGATACGGAGTTTTGACATACTAGTTGGTATGGATTGGATGTCCAACCACCGAGCGACGATATGCTGTGCGGAGAAGATAGTTAGACTAGCATTACCCGATGGAGGTGTACTCGAAGTGCACGGAGAGAAGCCGAAGAGAGACATTGAGTTAGTGTCGTTTATGAAAATGCGTAGCCATCTACGGAAGGATTGTGTAGCATTCATGGCGCACGTGGTAGATAAGAAAGCAGAGGAGAAGTCAATCCAGGATATTCCCGTTGTGCGGGAATTTCCCGAGGTATTCCCGGAAGAGCTACTGGATTACCCCCACCACGACAAGTAGAATTCCACATCGAGTTAGTTCCTGGAGCAGGCCTCATAGCAAAGTCACCTTATCGACTAGCACCGTCCGAGATGCAGGAGCTTTCAAGCCAATTTCAAGAGCTGCTAGGCAAAGGATTCATTCGACCCAGCTCTTCGCCTTGGGGAGCCCCCGTGTTGTTCGTCAAGAAGAAGGATGGATCTTTTCGCATGTGCATCGATTATAGGGAGCTGAACAAGATTACGATCAAGAACCGATACCCTCTTCCACGCATCGATGATCTGTTCGATTAATTGCAAGGAGCTACGTACTTCTCCAAGATCGATCTTCGATCCGGATACCATCAAATGCGAGTTCGTGAAGAAGATGTTGCAAAGACGGCGTTCAGAACTCGTTATGGTCATTATGAGTTCTTGGTCATGCCTTTTGGTTTGACGAATGCTCCAGCATGGATCTGATGAACCGAGTATGTCGACCGTATTTGGATAAGTTCGTGATTGTCTTCATAGACGACATCCTGATTTACTCGCAAAGCAAGGAGGACCATGAGCATCATTTGAGGCTGATACTGGAATTACTCAAAGCTGAAAAGCTTTATGCCAAATTCTCAAAGTGCGAATTTTGGATCCGAGAAGTTCACTTTTTAGGTCATGTGGTGAACAAAGAAGGAATACACGTCGATCCAGCCAAGATTGAGGCCATAAAGAAATGGGAGGCCCCGAAGACACCGACTGAAATTCGACAATTTCTCGGTTTGGCAGGCTACTACCGGCGATTCATTGCAAATTTCTCCAAGATTGCGCAACCGCTGACAACCTTAACGCAAAAGGACAAGAAGTTTATTTGGGGAGAGAAACAAGAAGAAGCGTTTCAATTGCTCAAGCATAAGTTATGCAATGCACCCATTCTGGCGTTACCCGAAGGAACGGATAACTTTGTGGTGTATTGCGATGCTTCACATCAAGGCTTGGGATGTGTTTTGATGCAGAACGAGAAAGTTATCGCCTATGCATCCAGGCAACTGAAGGTCCACGAGAAGAATTACACCACTCATGACTTGGAACTCGGAGCAGTGGTGTTTGCCCTTAAGATTTGGAGACATTATCTTTACGGCACCAAATGCACCATCTTTACGGATCATAAGAGCCTCCAGCACATTCTCGATCAGAAAATGCTGAACATGAGGCAGAGAAGGTGGGTTGAGTTGCTCAGCGATTACGACTGCGAGATTAAATATCATCCAGGGAAGGCGAATGTTGTAGCTGATGTGCTAAGCAGGAAGGAAAGGGTGAAGCCTACAAGAACGCGAGTAATGGGAGTGATAGTGCAGACCAGCCTGAAAAGCCAGATACTGGAAGCTCAGAGAGAAGCTCTGAAGGCTGACAATTTAAAGAAGGAGACACTTCACAAGATGGAGGAGGAGTTTGAGGAGAGAACGGATGGAGTGCGTTATTTCAAGGATAGAATTTGGGTTCCGAAAGTCGATCAGTTAAGGAAATTGATCATGGATTAAGCCCATCAATCAAGGTACTCGATACACCCAAGTTCTGACAAAATGTACAAAGGGCTGAAGGAACACTATTGGTGGGCTGGAATGAAGAAGGATATCGCCACCTATGTGAGCAAATGTCTAACCTGTGCAAGAATCAAGGCAGAACACCAGAAACCGTCAGGACTATTACAGCAACCGGAAATCCCAGAATGGAAATGGGAGCGGATATCAATGGATTTCGTGACCAAGTTACCCAAGACTAAAAAGGGCCATGATTCGATTTGGGTAATCGTTGACCGACTCACGAAATCTGCGCATTTCTTGCCAATAAGGGAAACGTATGGCATTGATAGACTCGCGCAATTGTATGTCGATGAGATAGTTATGCGACATGGAGTGCCAATCTCGATCATCTCCGATAGAGACAGCAGATTTACTTCACGATTCTGGCAGTCACTACAAGCAGCATTGGGTACCAGCGTAGATTTAAGCACCGCCTATCATCCGCAAACCGACGGTCAGACAGAAAGGACCATACAAACGTTGGAGGATATGCTGCGCGCATGTGTACTGGAATTCGGAGGCAGCTGGGATGATCACCTACCTTTAGTCGAGTTCTCCTACAACAACAGCTATCATACAAGTATTCAGTGTGCTCCGTACGAAGCATTGTATGGACGTAAGTGCAGATCCCCACTCAATTGGTTGGAAGTGGGAGAAAATCGACTGTTTAGACCTGTCATCGTACAGGAGACCACTGATAAGATTAAGCTAGTGCAGGAGAAGCTTAAAGCAGCCAGGGATCGCCAGAAAAGCTGCGCTGATAATCGGCGAAAGCCGTAAGAATTCCAAGTTGGAGAAAGAGTGCTACTAAAGGTATCACCTTGGAAAGGACTGATAAGATTTGGAAAGAAAGGGAAGTTGAGCCCGCGATTTGTTGGGCCGTTCAAAATCTTGGAAAGAATCGGGCCAGTCGCCTACAGATTGGACTTACCCTCGGAGCTCAGCTCTATTCACGACATGTTTCATGTATCCAATCTAAAGAAATGCTTTTCGGAAGAGACAGTGATCTTGCCCTTAGGGGAAATACAAATTGATGAACAACTGCGCGCCGCGGAGGAACCTATTGAGATCCTTGATCGAGAAATCAAGCAACTCCGGCGCAGTAAAATACCAATCGTAAAGGTGCGATGGAACTCCAGGCACGGACCTCAGTTCACCTGGGAGCGGGAGGCTTTCATGAAAGACAAATACCCGCATCTCTTCACAAAAGACCCCTGCGGTAGCAGCAAGAATTAAATTTCGGGACGAAATTTCTTTCAACCGGGGGTAAATGTGACAACTGTCAGTTTTGACCTTCAGGTTAGCTACTCGTTAATTCACTCAGTAGCATTTCCGTGAGGTTAAAATTTTGTCATTTAAGTTTTTAAATGATACTAGGTTAGTTTGCGTGAAAAATATAGGTTAAAACCTAAAAGTCCCGAAAACTGCCCGAAAAAGCCCGAACCGGCCCGAAGTCACCCGATAATCCTATAATGCCAAATTAAAGTTGACTTTTAGAAAAATTAAGTTATTTTATTTAAAAATAAGTAAACTAATTTAAATGACCCAAAATTTCCCTCAAAAAATCGGTTTCTACCGAAAACGCGCTAAAAACCGACACTGCGTGAAATTAAGCTGTATAATTTAAACCTTTTAAACAATTATTTAAAAATAAAATGAAAATGGGTTGGGTGGGCCCACATGGCCGGCCACCCCCCCCCCCCCATAACTCTCTCTTTATTTTTTTTTATTTACCAAGACTCATCATTTCTTCCTTAATCCTTTCATTTCTCCAACACCTCTCTCTCTCTCTAGCTTTTCTCTCTCTAAAAACTCTCTCAAATTCTCTCAATTTCCAGCCACATTATCATCTAAAATATGAAGTTTCTTGAAGATTAAAACAAGTTTTTGGAATTATTATTAGTGATTATCAAAGGTAAGAGTGTTGCATGTTTGTATAGCTTCGATTTTTGGCTCATTCTTGAGTTTTCTTCCATTTTCTTTGAGGTTTAATCCCTCTTTTATGTTTTGATAATCATCTTGATGGTTGGGGATGAGACAGAACCTTGGAAATGTGTTTAACCATTCTATGAAGGTGAAAATCCGTGAATCCCCCATAAGAACACAAGTTTGGAAGCAAAATCTTTTTGTTTGATGTATTTGATCATCATTTTGGGGCTGGACTTTATTGATAGTTCATGCATGTATATTGATGGTGATGATACATATTTCATCTATTCATTTGATGTATAATACGAGTTTTTGGTTTGTTAGCAAGAAACCCCCAAAAATCTTGTGATTTTATGTGTTTTGGTGAATGAAAAATGGGGTTTTGATTCTGGACAGAATCTGTCCGATTTTTGCATGTGGTTTATACGACCCAAAAAGGGTTTTCTCGAACTCATTTTTCTTTGAAATTTTTATGGAACAATATTTTATGTGTTACGGTTCAAACCCCACTGGAATCGTGTAAAAACGCCAAGATTTAAACCCTTAACCATGATTAAATATTTTAGTGTGCATCAGTTCCTGGTCAGAAATTTATGTTAACTTCATGCATGCATAACTCTTTGATGGATTGTTCAAAATACATGATTCTTGAGTCAAAAATCAAGTTTAATGAGTTAGCTTTCCAAAGACTCCGAAAACACATGATTTGGGGAAGTTTTAGATGTTCAACCAATGAAAAAGAAATCGGGATGCAATCTGTCCAACCATGGCAGATTCATTCACTTGAGTTCTTGAGGTCACATTTCATTCAAAAAGTATCCAAAACGTGTGAAACAAGCTTCATATGTTAGATATTTGAGTTAACTTTCAAACCCATTTTGAAATTCGAATTTTGGTGTTGAAATGAATTCTCCATGACCCAAACACCACAGACATGTCATTTCCGAATTTTTGCATGCACACTGATTTCTCCATAATTTTTAAAATATGTTAATGATCTCCAAAAATCATAAAAATTGGTGGGATTATTGTTAAAACCCCTAATATTACTGGATAAAAATTTGGTGGTTTAACTCTTTTTGGAACAAGACAAAATGATGGTATTTTTGAAATACTGCAAATCTGCTCAAAATCAGATTTCTTAGAAAATGATATTTTGCTTTTACCAAGAAATCCCCATCTTTTTGGACATTAAATAAATTAACAAAACTTATTTTTATATTAAAATGAACTTAATAAATTATATAAAAAGGCATTATATGGACATCGGTATTGACTTATTATTTACGGACCGTAAAAATTTAGAACTTACGACAACTACGTTTGTATTAGGGCATTTGTAGACTCGGGGCCGGGACTTGAACACGCACTAACGATTGTTTAGATACGCGAACGCTACTCCAGGTGAGTATTCACAGCACCCGTTTTTACCGTTTTTTTTTACGTGTTTTGGGGTGAAAAGCGTGTTGATGATAAAAGTTATAAATTATGCTTTTTAGCAAGGTTATGTGAATTGTGTACACGTATGCTTTCTAGCAAATGTTATGTGAATTGTGTACAAGTAATGCTTTCCAGCAAATGAATATGCATTGTGATGATATGTGCGAGTAAATTTTGCCCCTTAGAATATACACTACCATTAACTCATTAGGAGCCTATGACTTAGTGGATAGCGCTATTTGGTACCAAGACCCACCCTAATGACTGACGAGTTGACGGTGCACTATTTCGGAATTAATGACTACCCATGTGGGGCAGATCCCCACCGCTGAGGTACTCGTTGGAAGACGACCTACACATGTGGAAGAAAGTTCCACCGCTGAGGTAGCTCGCATGAACGCTCTGCCCATGTGGTTCGCTACCACCTCTGAGGTATTCGTTGGGGTTAACGGATTGGTAGTGGCTCGAATTTTTCATATCTTATGCATAAATGTGTATTTTGGCGTGAGCGAACGTCCAAGTATACACGTGGTTTTGAACGTTTAAAGTGGTTCAAAAGTTTTCGATAATAAGTCTGCATGTGAAACTTTTTGTGCATATAAAAACCTGTGAACTCACCAACTCTCGTAGTTGACGTCTCTTTTTAACATGGTTTTCAGGAAATCAGAAGGTGACCGATAAAGCTTAGCTTTGTTGTTTTTGAATTCACCAATCAAGACTTTATTATTATTATTTTGTTATGTTTGTAAAACACTTTGAATCATGGTTGGATTGTAAACTTTGTAAACGTTATTAAACTTTATTTATGAATGATTGGTGTTATTTATCTCTTATCGCTATGAAATCTATGCTGTTGCACCTCGCGTATCTGAGACTATAAACCAGGTTGGTTTCCCGGCCCAATTACAGGGACTGATTGTTAGATAGTCTAGTAAAAGTCGCCCTAGTCAATGTTAAGTCGTGGGACCCTACAATCTAGCCTACTCTCGGTCTTGAGCGGACTACTTACCACATCTCTCCGCGTCACTGGATTGAAAGGCAAGAGAAATTGATTAACCTAACGGAGTCTGTCTATTTATTGTCAGAAAATAAACACACCAAATTAACGACTTCTAGTAGCCACAGTCTAAACAGTGAAATAGGAATCACATATAAACATTCAATAAACCAAACCAAAACTAATATGCAATAAAATCAAAATCATCATCCGACAAGATCAATCAAAACACAATTACTACCAAACTAATCTAATCATTAAACATACTGAAAACATAAATAAAAACTAGAAAAAGAGACATTATGCTGACCGTGCAACGGGAGATGATCGAACACCGGCTAAACAACTCCCGGTGAGGATCGGTTCACGCTGATGGCTCATACAACTCTCTCTCTCTCAAGACTGACTTTACTGAGTTACTAAACTATAAAAATTGGATGATTAAAAACAATGGAAGGAGGACTGTATTTATAAGGGTCAAATTCGGCTTGTCTCGCAATCGCGAAGAGGCATCTTCGCGGTGCGAGACACTTAAAAACCCTTTCTTTTCTTCTTTGGCTCAATTCGGAATCTTCCAAGTAGAGTGAACACCTTCTTCGCGGCACGAAACAATTGAACCCTAATGCGAAACGAGTGAAAAACTTAAATCTTCTAGAATCCGGCTCACTTCGCGGTGTGAGAATATACCTTTGCGTTTGCTAAGGTGTCTCTGTTTACTTTTTGCTTACTTTTCACACTTTTTCACCACTTTTTGTGCTTTTCCGTTGAAGGGCCTCCAAAACCTACAAAACTCAGATTGACAATATTTCGAGATTAAACTGTACGAGAAACGGGCTAAAATGGGGTAAAGACATATAAACCAGAACGTCCAAAACATGTATAATTTTGGAGTTATCAAATTCCCACACTTAAACTTTGATTGTCCTCAATCAAAAGATTGAAAGATAAGAAAAATAACACCAAACTTATCTCCATCCAAGATCATTTAAGAACATAGAGATAGCAAGTACATGCAAACACACTATAAGGTACAATGAGTAATCGAATGCCAAGTTTAACCTTTTACCCTCACAAAGTGTATATCAAGTGTATCTCTCGGGGGTAAAAGTGTATATGTAGAGTGATCACAAAAATACTCGACTAGTTCCCGCATGCATAAGCTTTTTACTGAATCTAATCTCCACCACTGAGAATTTGTCAAACGTCAAGAGGACTTTGGGGTTGTAATGTTAGGCTTAGGGTGGTAACAAAAACTTGTGCAAGTTAATCAATAATGATCCAATGATTGATAAATATCTGACTTTGAGAATTATGAACTTTTTCGGGATGAGCATTTTCGTTTTCTTTCTTTTCTTTTTTAGAATTGGCCTAAGCATATTGCTTATTTGGGCCTCAAATTCTTTTTCTTCCTCTTTCTTTTTCTTTTCTTTCCTATTTTCGACCCTTTTGATATTTTCTTTTCTTTTGAGTCACAACTATTTTTCTTTTTCTTTTTCTACTTCTTTTCTTTTCATGCTCTTTCTCAATCCCTTTTTATTGCATCATCAGATTTTGAAAAATATGGATCAAAACGTCTCAAGTTCTCAAATTTGAGTTACAGACAAAAGATAGATAAAAAGGAATAGGATAAAGGATATAGTAATAATGGGTAAAGAAATGAAAGGCTAAGGCTCAAAGGGGTTTCAAGGGATAAAGTGTTAAAGATGAACACGTTTTGAAAGTAGGCTAGGCAAATCAGATAATCTTATGATGAGACTATCTGACGAAGGCTAACAGGGGTTGAAACGATGGCCTCTATCAGAGCAATGCTGATAAATACTTCTCTTATGTGGTCTCGACAAGTATTCAAAGTGACAAGTTCTACCTTGGGTCAAAGTCGGTATCCTCACAAAATGAATAATCAACAATTAATGCTCAAGCTCTCAAGTAAATGGGTGAGGCACTCATGGTAATCGGTATTCCAAGTAATTACTCTACTCAAATAACCTTATTTAGTGTTATCCTATACAAGCATTTAAGTCTCCAAAAACAATCTCAAATTTTGAAAAAAATTGGGCTCAAATTTCAAAGCTTTAAAAAATTTGAAAAACGACAAATCAAAAGCATAAGTTAACCCGACAATTAAAATAGTTAAGTCTACTTAACCCCCTCCCCACACTTAAAATTTGCAGTGTCCTCAATGCAACAGTTAACACAGATAAGGAGGATTGGGAAAAAGAGAAACTTCTAGGGTTATGAAACTTATTTCCATTAATGAAAGTATCCGAAACCGTAAGCGGTGTAGGATCATAATGGGCTGCAGCTATTACAAAAAAAAAAAAAACTGTAAAAAGAAAAATGGAAATAAAACCAAACAATCAACAATTAAAAATTCTAAGCAAGCAATTAAGGATGTCTAAACATCTGGTAACTCCAAAATTATACATGTTTTGGTAGTTCGCTTTTGTAATGTTTAACCCCATTTCCACCCATTTTTCTGGATGTTTTACTCACGAAAAGCTATCAATTATTGGTTTTACAGGTTTTGGAGGCCATTGAGCGGAAAAGTACTAAAAGTTGTGAAAAGTAGGAAAAAAGTGCAAAATGTGGAACAGAAGTCCTTCGCGTCCGCGAAGGAGAAATTCTTGCGCCGCGAAGTGGAGGAGTTCTAGAAGATTCCTACTTTTGGAGGATTTCGCGTTGGAGTCAGGAGTTTTGCATATGCGAAGCATTTAAAGACCCTTGATGGAATATTCTAGAAGAATCAGATTTGGAGATTTAGGGTTCGTTAAGTAGTTCGCGCCACGAAGCTGCGTTTCGCGAACGCGAAGTGGGTTGACAACTCTTTTATAAATACTGGCCTAAACCTGGTTTTGAGATATAGAGTCATAGCTTAGTTAGATTTGTTCCGGAGTCAGTTGCAGTGGAAAAGTGAGAGAAATAGAGATTTTATGAGCATAGAACGTGAGAGGATTATTACATGGAGTATGACTTCTGGTCTTCGATCATCTCCAGTTTCACGGTCTTTATAAAGTCTGTCCTTTTATTACTTGTTTGCTGATTTTAATTACGTCTAGTGAGTAGTTGTTCTGTTAGTACTTGTTATGGTTTTGATGAACCTTGTTGGATGATGTTTTTGGTGTTTTAATTGAATTATTAGTTTTGTTTGATTGATTGAATGTTTGTCTTTGATTCCAAGTTAGTGTTTGATTGTGGCTATCTGAACTTGTTGGTTGGGTGTAATAAGATAGGTAGACTCCTTCGGGTTAAATCAACGTCCTTTGTCTCTTATTCCGGTAAAACGGGGTAAAGTGATAATTAGTTTGCTTGAACAATAAGTGGACTATTTAGTAAGATCTCACAATTCATCATTAATTAGGGTGACTTTTGCTAGACTGCCTGACAACCAGTCCTTGCAATTGGGTCGGGAAGCCAACCTGGTTTATTATGAAAGATAATACATGTTAAGGTGCTTTTAGCTTAAATTCCTACAATAATCAAATAAACTATACTTTTGTGATTTAAATAACTCATCCATAAGGGGATTCAACCTAAACCATAATAAGTACTACCTTTGTTAATTATTGTTTTTAAGTAAAGTTTCAATCTTTTTCGTGTTTTAAAATAGCTTTCAAAAGAAAACCCCCCTTTAGGTTAATTAAACTTTATAAGATTTGTCTTGAATAACTTGACTGTTCCCAGTGGTAAGAACGATACCCGGACTTTCCTAAACTGTATTGCTTTCGATCACGTACGCTTGCCTGTAAGAATGGTGATTGGTTAAGGTTATTTTGTGGTTAAACTTGGTCTTGTTTTAATATACGTATTTCTCACCATCAAGTTTTTTGGCGCCGTTGTCAGGGAACGGTAGTTATTTGATTTAAATCTTTGTAGTTTGGTTAATCGATCCTTGTGAGGGATTTTATCCCTTGCAAGTTAGTTGCTTTTTAGTTTTCTATTTTGTTATTTACTTTCTTTGTTTTCCGCAAGTTGCCCTTGATCGTTTGTTGTGTTTTCGGCGAAGGATTAGTGGAACCTTTTGCGAAACCGAAGAGAGAGATAAAGAAAAAGAAGAAAAAGAAGAAAAAGAAAACAAAAGCAGGAAAAGCTCGTCCGAGAGCTTTGAACTTCGATATGGGAGAAGAAGCACCGATGTGGAACACTCGGAGGACCGCTCCGACCATGCCAACGCAACCGATCACGAAGCCGGATCTAGCGACCGAGTTTAAGGGTCAATTCCTCCACATGGTTAAGGAGTTGACCTTTGATGGAAAAGGCGATAGCAATCCTATCGTTCACATTGAGAGCTTCGAGAATTTGCGACCTCTTCAAAACCGAAGCCAACCGGGATGCAATCCATCTTCGGTTATTTCTATTCACACTAGCGGGAGATGCTAAAGATTGGCTTCGTTCTTTGGAGCCTAGTTCAATTGCTACTTTGGATGACTTGCGATCCAAGTTCTTGTCCCGATTCTTTCCGCCGTCAAAGATAGAAAAGCTCCGAGCCGATATCCGCTCATTCCGACAAGATGAGGAAGAGACGATTTCTGAAGCGTGGGAAGGATTTAAGCATCTTCTAAATTCGTGCCTGAGTCACGGATTAGATAAGAGTGATCAAGTTCAAACTTTCTATAGTGTGCTAAATTACTCTTCTAGTGGTACTTTCGACTCATCCGCCGGTGGTGTGTTCGTGTACAAGACCCCTACGCAAGGATACAATCTACTCGAGGACATACTTATACACAACATAGATTGGAAGTCGGATAAGCGCCTACACATTCCGAGAATGGCCGGAAAGATATCATCCGAGTTTGATCCATCCGAGGCGTTAGCCGCCATGAAAAATAAACAGGTAAGGTTTGAACAAAAATAGAAGAACTAATTAAAAGTGTTCATGCTTTGCAGGTTCGATGCGAGGGGTGCAAAGGACCTCACCTTACTAAGGATTGTCCTAACAAGCCAATGATGACGCCCGAGGAGGTGAACTACATCAACCGTGGAAACTACCAATAACCGAAATTTCATCAAAAGACCTCATGGTTTCTTTGCACCAAACCAAAGGACGGATGGCAAGCCACGCGCATCACTTGAAGCTCGACTCTTCCAATTCATGGACACCCAAAAGAAGCTAAACGAAGAGGTAGGTTCGTATTTACGTAATCAATAAGGTGTAATTCAAAATCTTGAATTGCAGGTTGGGAGAATCTCTCAAACGCTAAGTGGGAGAACTCAAGAAGAACTACCAACAGAAACACAAGTCAACCCGAAGGTGGAAGCTTCAAAGATGATGCTTATGGTGGATGGAGTCACTACAAAGAAGGCATGGACGGACATCTATACAAAGAAGTATATTCCATCCGATAGCGAGCCGGATTATGCTACTGATTATGGATGGGATTTCTATATCTTTCGAGCATCTAGGACTTCGTGGCCCCATTGAATTAACCGATGAGGAAGAGGAAGATAGCAAACAAGGTGGATATGCGGAGTTCATGATCCCAAAGCAAAGCAAAGGGAAGGAGAAAGTGAAGGAGGAGGACCCCGAGTTAATCTATATTGCACCAATCAAACATGATCCGGGGAGTTATAGCTTACCTTTTTCTGTTTATATTAAGTTTGAAGGTTTAGCTTTAATTGATACGGGTGCTGCACTTAACATGATGCATGTTTCTTATTGCAGTAAAATGAAGATCAAAAATCTCACACCCACGGCATATCAGTATCGGGGAATTAACGGCTACATGACAACACTGCTTGGAATAGCCGAAGTCGTCCCGATACGCATCGGGAAGTTTGTGTATCTCACGGATTTCATTGTTGCCGACCTCCCAAAGAACACGGAGATCCTAATTATTATTGGGAGAGCCGGTGACAAGCGTATTGCATTCAATCCCGATGGAGAGCCGGTGACACACCTTCCTGCATCCTATGTGGATCCGTCCCAATGCTTCAAGGAGAACGCTAACTGCTCGCTACTTCCACATGAACAAATAAAGAAAACGGAAGACTATCCCAATCCCGTCATGCACAAGGAGCAGATAATACTTGACACGGGATCTTCTAAAAAGGGTCATAGAAAGAAGAAGGGCTCTTCAGCCCGCCGAGCTAAAAAATGAAAAGTTCTTGGAGTCAAGCTCTAGACTCGGACAAAAATGAAGCGCTTCTCGGGAGGCAACCCGAGCTCTTTTAGTTTCCTTTTCATTTTTTCAGTTTTTATGTGTTTTTGCTAATTTCTTTCTTTGTTATTGCCTAGATAACCCTTTCGGAGCATCGGAGATCAAAAACGAGGAAATCCGACTAGAAACGAAAAAAGTGAAAACGGGGACAGAAACATTTCGCTAACGCGAAGTGTATATTTTCGCTAACGCGAAATGTGTATGCCTTAGACTGGTAAGATTTTTCGAATCTCGCAGCGCGAAGTGGCCGTCTCGCGAAGGCGAGAAAGATTTTTCGGGCATATTTTCAGATTACACACTTCGCGATCGCGAATCCCTAGGCTTAGCGGCGCGAATTTCAGACTGACATGGTTTTAAACCTTGTTTCTCCTTATTTTTCAAACACAATTGCGCTAGTTCTCTCTGGCCGCCGCGAAACCTTCTTCCTCGGCACAAAATCTCGACCTTTTGTGCTTCAATTTCACAATTCCATGGCATCAAAGGTACCTTTCCTATAAGCTCATAGTTGGATTTCATCTCGTTATTGGTAAACTAGTGTAATTGCTAGAGTTGGTTGCTTATTGCTATGATTGTTAAAGTATGTGTTATTGATGGATTGAAAGCTTTAAGCAATTAGATTGGTACTTCAAAGTAATTAATTTGTTGAATGCATTGCACTATGTTAGATTTTGGGCTAGATTTTGGTAACCTAATTGGGATATGTTTTCATGCTAAGTGTGGGGAATTTTTCAAATTCCCTTCCACTTTTGTTTTCACCATATTAGGATTGCTAAATTGTTTTTATTCATGTAAAAAATCAACTGTGGGGAATTTTCCCTTTTGAGCTTTCTTGTTGCATGTTGGTAAATCACTTGAATTTTTAGTTGGCATTGATGTGTAACCATGTAATGTGCTTAGATGATTTGCAAATAGACTAAGACATGGTTATTTGTTTTTTGTAGAGGACAAGGTTTACATCTACTTCCGCATCCGCACCCAACGTGAACCATAGGGCACCGGATGGCTCTAATGCGTTTACATACTCCATGAATGATGCTACTTTGGATAACGCCAAGCAAATCGACTAACAAGATATCATGGATAGATTTAAGACTCGTTCGATTGTTATTCCTAGGAGGACCGATTGGGCTACTCTACAAGCCTTGGAGATCGAGGGAGAAGTTAGAGCAGTTCTTGAAAAGCATGCTGTTGGTGAACATGGGCTTGAATATTTCATTTGCAAGGCATGGGCTCGAGACTTTAGCGTCAACGAGACGCTCTACCGGGAACTTATCTTGGAGTTTGTGACCACCTACACCTTCAACCTGACCGCGGCGACCTTGGATTGCCGTGCGAAGTGTATGAATTTCCGTCTAGGCGGAATTTGGCGTACTCTTTCTTTGGCCGAGTTCGGGGTGGCCTTGGGGATCTACACCCGAGACGAGGTTAATTTTCCCGGATTTGATGAGTTCATGGTTGCAAGCTCTAAAACTCCCGATGACTTCAACCCAGGGGAAAGTTGGGATATCTTTGGTAGAGGTGCTTATTCATCGAACACCAAAGCCAAAGGTTTGAATTCTCCCTTAGATCAACTCCTCCACCGCATGTTGGTTAACGCGGTGAATGCGCATTCTTCTAGTGACGAGAAGATCTCGGTTTACGATCATTGGTTACTTTTCGAGCTTTCGACAAAGGATCGATATCCCAATGCACCTTATATCATCGCCGTGCAACTTCAAAAGGCGGGTGGATATAGAGGTAGTAGTAAGATGGTCGGTGGTCAATATGTGACGAGACTCGCTAAGCACTTTGGTATTCTTGGTCGAGGTGCTGTGGCATCTATGGTGAGCTTAGGCGAGATGGGTCTCATTGACATGGAGCAGCTTAAAGGAATAGTGGTGGTGAAATCGGTCCGTACGACGTATGGAATTCGGTACCGTTGGGAGACTCGACCGGATTGGCAAGAACCAAGGGAAAGGACGACAACAGAGCATGGTGGTAGTTCGAGTGGGGCGGCGGCGGCGACGGAACAACCAAAGGATTGGAATGCTTATACGGGGTATTAAGGGATGACGCAACAACTTTCAAACTTGCAACTCTCCTTTGATAGGCGTCATCAATGGATGGAGTACAACTCCACGGAAACACTCCACCAAACCGACATCCGCCTATGCTCAACCAAGTGGCGAAGCATCTTGGTGTTCAACCGACATCCGCCTATGCTCCATTTCCGTTGTGGCCATTCTCCAATGAAAGTCCGCCCGGTTTTCCATCTTTCGAGGAGTGGAGGAATGACCCTCGTGGCCCCTATTGATCACGATCTTTTATCGCTTTAATTTCGATTGGGTTGTTTAAGACAATTTTATTTTATTGTTTGTGTGTTTTGTTTTTAGACTATTTTTAAATGTTTGCTTGTTTTAGGATTTTTAATTGTGTGTTTTTATTTCTACTTCATTTTTACTTTTGTATCTTTTCTTTTTGGTAATAGCTGAAATCGGTTATGATCGAGCACCGCATATGGTTTCGGAAATCGCTCTTGATGGATTAAGTCTCAAAACCCGTAAATTTCTCTTTTTCCCGATTCTCCTTACTTGTTTTTAATTGTTGCAATGAGGACACTTCAAATTTTAAGTGTGGGGAGGGGTTTTGTAGACTTAACTGCTAATTGTTGGGTTAACTTATGCTTTTGGTTGAAGTTTTTCGAGAGTTTGAAAGCTTTGAAATTTGACCCCAATTTTTTTCGAAATTTGGGATTGTTTTTGGACATAAGGATGCTTGCATAGGAGGACACTAAGTGAGACTATTTTAATATGAGTATTGCCTTGGATTTACTGATGAACAAGAGTGCATCACCCAATTCCGTTGAGAGATTGAACTTATATTGTTATATCTATTCATTTCGTGAGGATTTACCAATTGAGACCCAAGGTAGAACTTGTCATTTGAATGCTCGTCGAGACTACAAAAGAGAAGTATTTATCACCATTGCACTGATAGAGGCCTTCGTTTCAAACCTATTTAGCCTTCGTTAGATAACCTTATCTTAAGGTTATTTAATTTGCCTAGCCATTTTGTTGAAAGTGTTCAATCCTAACGCTTTATCCCTTGAAACCCATTTTGAGCCTTAGCCTTTCGTTTCTTTACCTAATTTTCACCAAATTTCCTTAGCCTATTATTTTTGTTGGGGAACCGTAGGCACTAACGGTGCGCAGCGGATAACAAAAACGATTTCCAAACCCGGACCCATCTTAAACCATAACAGATACAAAAGTGGGTTTGACGGTTTACCTTTTAGTGAATAGACTTCCGGAAAGCTGGTAGGGGGTACACCGCTACTGACACCACGCGAGAGGGTTGCTAGACCACCGTGACTGATCGGAAAAATTCCGACCGATGTGTGAGAGAGAGAGAAGTTGACGGTTGGGAGAGAGAAAGAGAGAGCGAGAGATTTTCGTAGGATTAATCAACTGATTCATCAAAGCCTTAACCCTTTATTTATAGGATAGAATAAGGCAGTGATCTAACCTGATTATAATTCCCTTTATAGTTATCTTTATTTAATTCCTTAAATAATTAATCCTTTAATTAATTTACTGATTAATTAAAACTAGTAAATAATTATTTAACTAATAATTATTTAATTCTCTCTTCTCATTTATCTCTTTCACACAAATTCTCAATTAGGTGTGCAGCGGTGTGACCTACTAGTGTCTTATAACATTGGACACGGTAACCCTGTTACTGTCTCGCACATAATCCTAACAGACTCCCACTTGTGCTAGACATGTAACTATGCTTGTTACCATTAGCCTAAGGAGGTCCCTAGCCAGACACTTAGGTTAACAAGGTTATAAGATCTCTTACATCCAGAGATACAATTCTTAAAATTGAACACAGGTTCATTCCTTTTGCACACGATATTTCTAAAGTGATTTTAAGACATGGAGTGGAGGATTCATTTCTTAAAATCAAGTATTTCTTGACTCTGATTTCGATTGCCTGCAGTAACGGATATTACTAAATAACACCTGTTATTCTATCCGAGCGTGGCCACGCGTTTTCTGCCAATCTTAATCGTCAAGGGGCCCGGAAATATCTCTCTTTTGAAAGAGGTGCAAATCCCTTCTTGACTACATGCATTTGGATCCACGGCTTCCGCTGCATCTAGTCACGTCCCGTATGGCCGCCCTGTTACGGTGCAGCGTTAGTACGTGCTAAGAGTACAATAGTCCTCATGTTTCCAAACCAAGTATCTCAGGTCTAAGGACAACCTATCAAGTCAATGCTTATGACTGAGGCTCCATGAAGCAGACTTGATTACTGGTCACTTCCAATACCCAAACACTTTAATGAGTATCTATAAATACTTGGTCACATCACTTGTGCTTTTATTCTTTACTTTGAATAAATCATCAAGTATTTATAATAGCGTTAAACTTCCTATTGAAATTCCCATTTCAATAAGTGGCTACGGAAATTTTGATTTTCTTACAAAACTTTGTAAAAATCATGGATGCGTTTAAATATGCGAAAAATAGTTAACTTTAGAACAATCATGAAATTAAAACCTCCATTTATTTCCAACACACTGTGAAATAAAGCTTTACATGATTACATTGTTTCAAAATTAAACTATAGTAATAATTCAATAAACTAAAACTAGCTACTAGCGTCCAGGTACTGCATTCCAATGGAACTTGCATGTGCCTCATGCTTTACCCTTGCTAGTGGCTTTGTCAGCGGATCTGCGACATTTTCTTCTGTTGGAATCTTGCATATTCTTACATCTCCTCTTCCAATAATCTCTCGGATGAGGTGGTATTTCCTGAGCACGTGTCTTGACTTGTGATGCTCTCTAGGTTCCTTTGCTTGCGCCACGGCTCCCGAGTTATCACAGAATATATCGATCGGTCTCGAGATACTGGCAATCACTCTGAGATCCGATAGAAAATTCCTTAGCCAGACAGCTTCCTTTGCCGCATCAGATGCTGCAATGTACTCTGCTTCTGTAGTTGAATCTGCAATCGTGTCCTGCTTCGAGTTCTTCCATGAGGTCGCGCCTCCGTTTAGGGTAAAGACGTACCCTGACTGTGACCTGAAGTCATCTCTGTCGGTCTGGAAACTAGCGTCAGAGTATCCGGTGACACTAATTTCATCCTCAGATCCTCCAAAGACCAAGAACATTTCTTTCGTTCTTCTCAGATACTTAAGAATGTTCTTGACAGCCACCCAATGAGGTTCACCCGGATTCTGTTGATATCTGCTCGTAACACTTACTGAGTAAGCAACATCGGGCCTGGTACATAACATGGCATACATAATCGAACCAATTGCAGAAGCATATGGAACCGATTTCATTTTGTCCTGATCTTGACTAGAAACAGGACATTGTGTTTTACTTAACACTATGCCATGCTGCATCGGGATAAATCCTTTCTTGGATTCATCCATCCTGAATTTCTTCAGAATTTTATCGATATACGTACTCTGACTAAGTCCGATAAGCCGCTTAGATCTATTTATGTAGATCTTTATACCAAGTATATAAGCGGCCTCTCCAAGGTCTTTCATCTGGAAACATTTGCTTAACCAGCTCTTTACACTCTGTAAAGTTGGTACATCGTTTCCTATGAGTAGAATGTCATCTACGTACAAGACCAAGAAGGTTACTATGCTCCCACTGAACTTAGTGTAGACACACGGCTCGAACTCACTTTTGGTAAAACCAAACTCTTTGATTCGCTCATCAAAGTGTAAGTTCCAGCTTCGAGATGCTTGCTTTAATCCATAAATGGATTTTAGCAGTTTACACACCTTATTAGGATTCTTAGGATCTTCAAACCCCTCTAGTTGTTCCATATAGACGTCTTCTGTTAACTTTCCATTCAGAAAGGCTGTCTTGACGTCCATTTGCCAAATCTCGTAGTTAAAGTACGTTGAAATGGCCATTAGAATCCTAATTGACTTTAACATGGCCACTGGTGAAAAGGTTTCATCATAGTCGATACCATGAGTTTGCGTGAACCCTTTTGCGACCAGTCTGGCCTTGAAAGTGTGCACATTCCCATCCATGTCGGTTTTCTTCTTGAAAACCCATTTGCGCCCAACAGCTCTACAGTGTTGTGGCAAATCAGTCAACTCCCAAACTTGGTTATCGTACATGGATTGCATCTCCGCCTTCATGGCTTCCTGCCATTGTTCAGACTCATTGCCTGACACAGCTTCTCCATAGGATGTTGGTTCATTCAGGCCTCCACTGTCCTGAGAGACTAGAAACCCAAGATACCTATCTGGATCTTGTCTCACCCTACTGGATCTGCGAAGGTCCTGTGTTTGCACTTCCTCAATCGGCTCTGATTGAGGTTCAACATTGCTATGTTGAATTTCTGGCTCAACAATCGGTGCAGTGTTTTCTTCGTCTACTACCTGTAGATCTACATCCTTTCTGGTGTTCTTTAAACTGAGAAACTTTTCTTCCAGAAATTTTCCATTTCGAGCAACAAAAACTTTGTTCTCTTCAGGGTTGTAGAAGTAATATCCCACGGTGGTCTTGGGATATCCAACGAAGAAACACTTGTCGGATTTGGGCCTGAGTTTTTCTGAGGTGGGTCGTTTGACGTAAACCTCACAACCCCAAATTTTTAGAAAAGATATGTTGGGTTTCTTACCCTTCCATAGTTCATATGGAGTCTTTTCTACCGACTTTGTTGGCGCTCTGTTCAGTATGTGTGTTGCTGTTTCGAGCGCATGTCCCCAGAATGACATTGGTAGCATAGAGTGACACATCATCGTTCGTACCATATCAACCAAAGTACGATTTCTCCTTTCTGATACACCGTTCATCTGAGGTGTATACGGAGGTGTAAGTTGGGATACAATCCCACACTCCATCAGATGATTATCAAACTCATCACTAAGATATTCGCCACCACGATCCGACCGCAAGAACTTGATCCTCTTGTCAAGTTGATTCTGTACTTCATTCTGAAATTCCTTGAATCTTTCAAAGCTTTCAGATTTATGTCTCATAAGGTAGACATAACCATACCTACTGAAATCGTCAGTAAAGGTAATGAAGTACCGGTATCCTCCTCTTGCCACATGACTGAAAGGTCCACATACATCTGTGTGGATTATTTCAAGCAAGTCAGTAGCCCTTTCATTTTCATTGTTGAAAGGTTGCTTTGTCATTTTGCCAGATAAACAAGACTCGCAATTATCAAAAGGTTTATAATCGAAATTGCCAAGAAAACCTCATTTTAGGAGTAGTTCAACGCGTTTCTTGTTTATGTGGCCCAAACGACAATGCCAGAGGTAAGTCTGATCCTCAATGTCTTTGGATCGTTTACATATATGATAGATTTCACTACTATTATCTTGTAGATTTACTGTATATAGACCATTTACAGGTGTTGCTTTAAAATAGAAAATATTATTTTTAAAGACAGAAATCATTTTATAATCATATTTTTAATGAAAACCTTGGTCTACTAACAAATCAAAAGACAATACATTCTTAATCATATTTGGAATATAATAACAATTATCCAGTTCCAAAACTAGACCCGAGGGTAAACTAAGACTATAAGATCCCACGACTTCAGCAATCAACGGAGTGCCTTCGCCAACTCGTAGGTTCGAACGGTCCTTCCTCAAAGTCTTTCTTCTAGTGAATCCCTGTAAATGATTACAAATGTGGTTACCACTGCCTGTATCAATTACCCATGATTCATAAGAAGTGATTAAGCAATCTATCATAAAGATACCTGGAGCATCGGGTAAACCGATCTCTATCTGGTCGATATTCATCAAGTGCTCGCAAAAATCCTTGCTACCGCATTCTGGGCAACTCAGATCTCCCAGCTCATCAATTAAGTCAGTATCCATGAGATCAGCAGGTGCAGGTACTGGCTCTAGACTAGCCAGAATATCTTCATGAACTTTATCCACATCGTTCTTTGGTTCCTTCATGTAGGCACTAGCTGTGTCCTAAACTTCTTTTGTGAGGGAAAACCACATGAGATACACTAACTCTTCCTGAGTCATCTTGTACCCCAGACGTGATAAACATTTAAAGAGCCTTCTTATTTCAATAAGATGGTCTTTAACCGACTGACCCTTTTTGAGCTTCAGGGAGAATATCTCTTGCATGATCAAAAGCTTACCCGTATGCTTGTAGAGACCTAAGTGGTTCTCCACATTTTTCACAACCTCGTGACAGAATTTGTCTCTTAAATCTCCCGTGAACTCGGGTGACATAGAGAAAATTAGAATGGACATTACATCCGATTCATCTGCCATGAATCTAAAATACTCAGCAAATTCCTCTTCAGGGGCATTGCTCTTAGGTCGTGACATAGGCTTATTGATCACATAAAGCTTACCCTGGGCACTCAAAACATTCTGTAAATGTAACTTCCAAACTGGAAAGTTCTGGCCCGTAAGCTTCCACTTGCCCATAATAAGGCGAAGTGATTCCTCAGGTGAATAAAACGGAATGCTAATTGGAGACATCTACAGAAGAATATAAATTCCAATTTAGTTTATAATTATAAAATTCTAATAAGTTATTACCCTTAAAATAAATTTATTAGACTAGAATCCATATTTCACATGTGTCGGGAAGCATGTGATCATGTCAAACCGACTCATGCGATTTATGGTAGGTAAAACTATACCAATCGTATTCTAACTCGAAAATACGACTTCTAGATCGTCGGGACATCGGATATATAGTCCGTGCATATTTAGTCCCTCTAGTGCATTTTGGCCCGGTACCACCCGGTGAATAAATAATTACCAAAATAGATTGCACCACCCGGGACCTGGACAAACTCTGGCCGGTACCACCCGGAGATAATTCGCAGAGTTTTATCACCCTCCAGTTTCGGTTTGAACACGGGCGTTCATAGTGTGTGCACTTACAACGCCCTATGTACCTTACACCGGAGGTGCCCCTAAAGTGGGTTGCACTTACTAATCTATGATTTTACAAGGGTCATATATGCCAGTTTTTTCAAAACTTTGGATCCAAACACAAACTGTATTTTGTTTCCAATTTTACCTTTTAAAAAAAAAATATTTAAATTTTAAAAAGCAAATGTTTATATTTAAAAATTACGTAACTTAGGCAACTACGCAATATAACTGATAACTATAAACAACCACGCAATAGAACATGTCATAGTCAAAAACCCTTAACTATTGTCGTTTCGTGAGCCAACACAAAACCGACGGTCCTTATTCCTAAGGGACAAAACTTCTCGGTGCTCCCACTGGCTCCAAGCTCCATGTTGACTCCTTGGCTCCGTCTTCAATTCTCGATTACAAAATAATATTACAAATAATCGGGTTGTAAATGGCACGCAGGCCTCCCGTAACCAGTACTTGAAATAAATAAAATACAAAAACACAACCATGGGTCAAAGGGTTTGACTATGACAACAAAATCTTGACTAGATTTTATTTGATTAAAACAGAACTAATTAAATTTAATTAAACTAAATTAATTTAATTATTTAATTAATAAAATTAATCCCTAGGGTTCTAAACCTTATCTGGTTTAGGATAAACCCTTATCAGTTATCGTTACCAAATCTGGCATTTATCGATACCGATCCAGATCCAAACATGAACCGACCATCGTTGCTCTTTCGCCGGTGGTTGTATCCTTAATCGCCGCCGACCCCACCATAGATCCGCCTAGCGGTGTGTCGATCGGTGGTTGGGGGTCGCCGGCGACAGCAACAGTACGAATACCGCCACCATCGCTGTTTGGTACGGCGATCAAACAATCAACCACCGTCATAAAACAATTCGCCGGTGACGACAATAGCGGCTTATGCCACCACTGCCCCCACTTGGAAACATCGAACAATGGCAGCGGCTTGACGCCACCACCATAGTCGCGACGATGGCAACCACCTGGCCACCATCGCCGCTCCGGTGTCCCCACAAAACAATCGACGACGGCAGTGGCTACTGCCACCGCCGCCGCTCGTTTTTCCGGCGATTTAAACGAGACCACCATCACCACCTTGGTCGCTTGTGGTGGAGATATCAATCGACGGCAGCAGCCGTAGCATCTACCACCACCACCGCCGCCCTCTTCTCGACGATCCAAACGCCACTACCACCACTGCCAACGACGGCGGCATCAGCCACCACAGCCGGCTGGTGGTTGTTTTGATTATCAATGGCAATCGCCGCCACCACCATACGGTGGTGCGGCTTTCGTTTGCGAAGGTCAAACAGCCACCACCACCGCCTTGGCTCGGCCTTAGGGCACCCGGCGGTTGGACCGGTGGTTTGTGGTTCAGCCGATGACAACGGCCAAGGCCGCTGCCACCACCACCATCCTCGGTGGTTTTTATCACCATCGATCGCCACCGCCACCACAATCGGTGGTGCGGTGGATACAATCGACCACAGCCGCGACCACTACCTATGGTGCGGTGCTGTGGTTGTGTCGAGAGGACTGCCGCCGGCTACCACCATCTGTGGTGTTGCCGGTGGCCGCGGTGATTTGGTGGTTACGGTGGTTCGGTCGGCTAACTGCAGCCGTTCCACCACCAGCTTCCGATACGTTAGGTTTTTTTCTTAAAAATTCAATTTTTTTAACAATTCAAAACATATAAAAATCAAATTTTTTAAACCAAATCAACAAACAATTAAACCTGATCTGTAGGTTTAAGAAGTGGCTCTGATACCACTGTTGGGGAACCGTAGGCACTAACGATGCGCAGCGGATAACAAAAACGATTCCCAAACCCGGACCCATCTTAAACCATAACAGATACAAAAGTGGGTTTGACGGTTTACCTTTTAGTGAATAGACTTCCGGAAAGCTGGCAGGGGGTACACCGCTACTGACACCACGCGAGAGGGTTGCTGGACCACCGTGACTGATCGGAAAAATTCCGACCGATGTGTGAGAGAGAGAGAAGTCGACGGTTGGGAGAGAGAAAGAGAGAGCGAGAGATTTTCGTAGGATTAATCAACTGATTCATCAAAGCCTTGACCCTTTATTTATAGGATAGAATAAGGCAGTGATCTAACCTGATTATAATTCCCTTTATAGTTATCTTTAATTAATTCCTTAAATAATTAATCCTTTAATTAATTTACTGATTAATTAAAACTAGTAAATAATTATTTAACTAATAATTATTTAATTCTCTCTTCTCATTTATCTCTTTCACACAAATTCTCAATTAGGTGTGCAGCGGTGTGACCTACTAGTGTCTTATAACATTGGACACGGTAACCCTGTTACTGTCTCGCACATAATCCTAACAATTTTTATCTATCTTTTTGCCGTGACTTAAATTTGAAGAGCTTGTGAAGTTTTGATCCATTTTGTTTAGAATCTGACAAAGTTTAGAAGGGATTGTGAAAGAGCATTGATAAAAAAATAAACAAATAAAAAAAAAGAGAAAGTTCAAAAGATCGACTTGAATGAAAAAAAAGAAATATCAAAAGAGTCGAGAAAAAGAAAGAGAAAGTAAAAGAAATGCTCATCCCGGGAAGAAAGAAAAGCTTAAGTATTGAAAGTCAGATAGTTCTCAATTGTCTTGGATCATTACTGATTAAGTTTTTCAAGTTTTTGTTGCATTAATCTTGAGTCACTTATATATATATATATATCATTTATCCTACCCTAACCCTTAGCCTAACGTTACAACTCTAAAGTCCTCTTGACGGTTGACAACTTCTCAGTGGTGGAGATTCGATTTGGTGACAAACTGAAAAATTAGTTGAAAACTGATGTGGATCTAAGAAATTGAAACACTGACTTTGAACTGAAAACTCAAAAAGTTTAAAAAGTGACTCAGCACTAAAAAATGACAAGTATAAGGACTAAAAGTGTAAAATTTTGAAAAATTTCAAGTCCAAGAACTAAATGTATAGAGTTTTGAAAGTTTAAAAGTCCAAGGATTGAAAATGACAACTCTTTGAAACTTTAAAGTCCAGGACTTAAAAGTGAAAAAAGTTGAAAGTGAAAAAACAAACGGACTTAAAGGAAAAATGGACTAAAATTGAAAGAAAACTAAAAATCAATTAACAAAAAGAAACTTACTTTGACACTTAACGAAAAAAAGTCTAAAAAGTTTACAAAACAAGTTCTTTTAACGAAAAACTTAACGAAAACGAACAAAAACGTAACAAAACACGACCGAACGACATCGAAAAGTTACGAAACGAACGTCAAACAATACCTAATTTTACCAACTACGTAACCATGTCACCGAACAACGATCGAAATGCACCGACGCAACCTCGAATTTACGTTGAAAAGTTTGACAAAAACTTGCCACGTATCACAATAAACGCACGCCGAATCACGTTAAAAACATCTCGACCAACCCCAAAAAGTTTATAAATCACTTATCGGCCAACTTGTCTTTCAAAATATACAAAAACATTTACGTCGAAAAACCCACAAGGCTAGCGAAATCGCACCGTAAAATTGACGTTTCTCACGAACTCACATAAAATCATGAAAAATCAGCTCATAGGCTTGACTTGAGAACGCTCGAAACCTTATCGTTTAATCTCGAAAAATTACGAAAATCACTTTTCACAAAAGTACACACGTGACTCTACGTAAGAAAAACCAATCAAGTACCCGGAGATTAATCGAGTTCACCACAAAATCACCGAAAATTCACCAAAAATTCATCATTTTTAACAAAATTTGACATGTATGTATGCTAGCATGTGACATGCATGTGTGTGTGCTTAAAAAATAATCCATATCGGCTTTCGAAAAGACTTAAACTTTTTTTTTTAAAAGTCCGATTATTTTTAAACAACAAATCCGATTCCAAAATTAATTTCATATCGGCTTACTTTAAAAATTAAAATCCATATTTGCTTTTTTCTACATGAAATTCATATCGGCTTTTTTCAAAATTAAAATCCGTATCGGCTTTTCAACATTAAATCCCGATTCCAATAAAATTTGACGTGCATGTGTGTGTGTTTAAAAAATCCATATTGGCTTTTTTAAAAAATAAGCCGAATTGAGAAGAATAATCTGATACGGGAAACTTAATAAGCCGATATAGAGAACAGTAGTCCGAATCGGCTTTTGAAAAATTTCGTAATGGGGAACTGAATAAGCTGAATCGGCTTTGAAAAATAATCCGATTCGGACTTTTTGGTTGAGGACAACCAAAGCTTAAGTGAGGGGAATTTGATAACTCCAAAATTAAACATGTTTTGGTAGTTCGGTTTTGTAATGTTTAACCCCATTTCCACCCATTTTCTGGATGTTTTACTCACAAAAACCTATCAATTATTGGTTTTACAGGTTTTGGAGGCCATTGAGCGGAAAAGTACTAAAAGTTGTGAAAAGTAGAAAAAAAATGCAAAATGTGGAACAGAAGTCCTTCGCGTCCGCGAAGGAGAAATTCTCGCGCTGCGAAGTGGAGGAGTTCTAGAAGATTCCTACTTTTGGAGGATTTCGCGTTGGAGTCTGGAGTTTTGCGTACGCCAAGTATTTAAAGACCCTTGATGGAATATTCTAGAAGAATCAGATTTGGAGATTTAGGGTTCGTTAAGTGGTTTGCACCGCGAAGCCGTGCTTCGTGAACGCGAAGTGGGTCGACAACTCTTTTTTAAATACTGGCCTAAACCTGGTTTTGAGATATAGAGTCATAGCTTAGTTAGTTTTATTCCAGAGTCAGTTACAGTAGAAAAGTGAGAGAAAGAGAGATTTTATGAGCATAGAACGTGAGAGGATTATTACACGGAGTCTGACTTCCGGTCTTCGATCATCTCCAGTTTCACGGTCTGTATAAAGTCTATCCTTTTATTACTTGTTTGCTGATTTTAATTATGTCTAGTGAGTAGTTGTTTTGTTAGTACTTGTAATGGTTTTGATGAACCTTGTTGGATGATGTTTTTGGTGTTTTAATTGAATTATTAGTTTTGTTTGATTGATTGAATGTTTGTCTTTGATTCCAAGTTAGTGTTTGATTGTGGCTATCTGAACTTGTTGGTTGGGTGTATCTATTGCTAGATAGGTAGACTCCTTCGGGAAATCAACCTCCTTTGTCTCTTATTCTGGTAAAATGGGGTAAAGTGATAATTAGTTTGCTAGAACAATAAGTGGACTATTTAGTAAGATCTCACAATTCATCATTAATTAAGGTGACTTTTGCTAGACTGCCTGACAACCAGTCCTGGTTATAATCAAAGATAATACGTGTTAGGGTGCTTTTAGCTTAAATTCCTACAATAATCAAATAAACTATACTTTTGTGATTTAAAGAACTCATCCACAAGGGGATACAACCTAAACCATAATAAGTACTACCTTTGTTCATTATTGTTTTTAAGTAAAGTTCCAGTCTGTTTGTTGTTTTAAAATAGCTTTCAAAAGAAAACTCCCCTTTAGGTTAATTAAACTTTATAAGATTTGTCTTGAATAACTTGACTGTTCCCAGTGGTAAGAACGATGCCCGGACTTTCCTAAACTATATTGCTTTCGATCAGGTATGCTTGCCTGTAAGAATGGTGATTGGTTAAGGTTATTTTGTGGTTAAACTTGGTCTTGTTTTAATATACGTTTTCGAAAGAAGAGCATAAGTAAGTACAACCCAATCGAATCATGTGTTAAATAAAACCGAATTAATTTCGGTTTTCGAACACCCATTCATCAAAAGATGAGTAACCGGGAGGTGCAGCTTCACTGTCAGGCCAAACATTCTCCAAATATTCATCCACAGAAGCGGTGATCCAAGATAGCTCTTGACGAATGCCAAAAACGTCCTAGGATAACGAATCAAGTCGCTCCTCATTGTCACTAGCTACGTTGGCAATTTGTTGGGTCAACTCCTTAATAGCCCCGTGAAGAGACTCAAAACCATTTGGCCCATTTGACCCGCTTGCTCCACTTGATTGGGGTTGTGACGTGACGAACTCAGGACCCCTTTGAGATGAGGCACTTTCTGCCCAAACATAAGAACCTTTTTGCGGATCTGGAATCATGACTTTGATTGATCGAAGAAGGTTTCTATCGAGAACCCCCATAGGACGAACTGGTGTGAGTGTGGCACAAATCTCCGGAGTGAGACCACCCAACTTCATGGCTATGACCATGATGAATGGACCTCCTGAAAGACCCGTTCCAGCTTTATCACAACCCTCGGTGGTGTCCAAAAACATTTTGGCCATGACATAACCGAGAAAGAAGCCATAAATCACTCCCCGGAACCTTTTCTTTGATTGCTCGATGGAATGTGAGAGTGTGAGCCAACATTCGGTGAAGCAAACGATGCTCGGGTAAAATGATGGAACTAGCTTTGGTGTTAGACCGGAGATAAGGTCCATGTCCAATCGTTGCCCAAAAATCCGGTATCTGACTCAATAGCGCCTTCAAGAAAATAGTTATGAAAGTAATCCGACAAGGTTTGTGGGGTTGGGTAGAGACCAAGAAACACTCCAAACTTTGGGAGTGTAGTTGACATTCAATCACCAAGTAGCCGGAATTTAACACAATTAGCCCTTATCCGATCAGTGTTGAAAGATAGCTCGTCAAACTCGAAATTAGCCAAAAATTCCAAAACAAGCTCAACATAGATTGGTTCATATGTCTCAAGTGCCTTCTCCCAGTCATTGCTTAGAAACCGAATTACACCGTCAGAATCACGATATTCCCGACGTAAGATATCCGAAAGTCTTTCCCCAAAACCAAATTCCTCTATGAAAGTCAAGTCCACTATTGAACCGACTTCAATTTCCCTCTTATTTAATCGATCAAATTTAATCATCAACGCCACCTTTTCATTGTTCGGGATATCATCCGTTTCAAACGATAGGAAGCGGTGAGTTCGAGAGACTCGAGAAGGGTTGAACGATCTCTAAATCATTCCATTCAAACCAATCAAAATTCAATAATGACCCTTCTTCCCCACACTTGAGTTGAACAATAACATATATTCAAAAACAACAATCAACTCAAATGACAATCGCAAGTATAACATATGTAAGCAAAAGATGAACACATGTGAATGCATATATTCTATAGCATATGAAAAAAACCAAAACAAAGGATTCCCTTTCGGACTTCCCTCAATTCCACGATCTAGGGTTTCAATTAATCACATCATAAAGCTTAAGATAGAGAGATATATACCGTAGGAGCCATTAGGAATGAATGGAGACACAAAACTTGCAGAAAATTACAGAGAGAAGAGGATCAAGGAAAGGGAAAACTGAAATTCTCAATTTTAGTATTTCACGATCTCGAAACTTAAAATTACGCGCACGCCAAGGCCTTCCTATTTAAGAGACTTATCTTCGGGTTGAATTCCGCGTCGCAAAAAATCTGAAGATGGACCCCTCCCCGACTATTTTGTCGTTTAGCGTCGCATCGCGAAACCACTATTTCGCGTTCGCGAAGGGGTGCCTGAGTGCATTTGTCCATTTTTCGTTCGGGTGATGTTTCTCTTCTTTTGAGGCTGGAAAATTGATTATTGGATTACCAAAAACATAATAAAATAAGAAAAACACGGGTAGCCTCCCAAGAAACGCTTCATTTTGGACCGAGTCTAGAGCTCGACTCGAAAGGATATTTTAGGTAATAGGTTTTAAACTTAGATGACAGATTTCTCCAATTCTGTTTCGGTCATCTTTGTTGTATAGTTTTAGTCTTTGACCATTTACCCTAAACTGTCCTTGTTCGGTTACTAGATCTACATATCCTGAAGGATGAGCTTTAAAAACAACATATGGACCTATCCATCTTGACTTTAACTTACCTGGTGAGAATTTGAACCACGTTTCGTACATTAATACCTTGTCTCCCTCCTTGAAGACCTTGACTTCTTCCAATTGTGCAACATGCCATTTCTTTTGTTGCTCTTTATAAATCTTAGAGTTCTCATACGCAAGTAACCGCAACTCCTCTAGTTCATAAAGACTAAGCAATCGTTCCCTTCCACTCGTGATGTCCTCCCAGTTCACTTTGAGTTCCCAGTATTCTTTATGTTCAAATTCAAAGGGAAGATGGCATGTTTTCCCAAACAACATCCGATAGGGTGTACTTCCGATGGGTGTCTTATAAGTCGTACGATAAGCCCATAAGGCATCCTCAAGCTTTTTAAACCATATTTTTTGATTGTTCTCAATTGTCTTTCCAAAATCCTTTTTAATGCCCTATTTGTGTTTTCCATGTGACCGTTTGCTTGTGCACCCCATACCGCTTGGGAGTCTTTTCCAACAAGTAATTAGCAAAATGTGTCCCTCGATCACTTATGATGGCTTTCGGGCATCCATACCTGCACACAAGAGATTTCACAAAATTAACAACCACTTTAGCTTCATTTGTGGGAAGTGCTTTTGCTTCAGCCCATTTGGAAACATAATTAACTGCCACTAGAATGTACTTGTTGCCTTGGGAATCTGGGAATGAACCCATGAAATCTATCCCCCAGACATCAAATACTTCACTTACCTAAATACTATGTTGAGGCATCTCATCATTTTTGGTGATATCACCTATCCTCTGACACGCATCGCAAGACTTTATGAGAGCATGGGTATCTTTGAGAATATTAGGCCAATAGAATCCTGAGTCAAGGACTTTCCTAGCAGTCAAGTTTGCCCCATAATGGCCTCCCGTGGGGCCCTTATGACAATTCTCAAGATTGTCCCAAGCAGCATTTCCCAAGACAAATCGACGGGGCATTCTATCAGGTTCCACTCTAAAAAGATATGGGTCTGCCAAATGATAATGCTTCAAGTCAGAGAAAAACTTACCTTTATGTTGATGGGTCATACCTTTCACAAGAACTCCAGCGATAGCTAATTCGCGAAATCTGCATACCACGGTATGGCGTCTTCTCCTATGGTCTTAATCATACGTAGGATCTCATCAGGGAATTTATCCCGAATGACTTCCTTACCACCCGAATCCATATCTGGATTTTCTAATCAAGATAAATGATCAACAACCAAATTCTCGGCACCTATCTTATCTCTCACCTCTGTATCAAACTCTTGCAATAAAAGTATCCATCGGATGAGTCTGGGCTTAGCGTCAGGCTTAGCAAAGAGGTACTTTAGAGCCGAATGGTTAGTGTAAATTATGATATTACACAACACAAGGTAAGACCGAAAATTTTCAATTGCAAAAACAACCGCTAGAAGCTCTTTTTCGGTCGTAGTGTAGTTTTCTTGAGCATCGTTGAGAGTTCGACTAGCATAACTAATCGGTTGAAAATGGTTATTTATACGTTGCCCAAGAACTGCACCAACGACATAATCACTAGCATTGCACATAATCTAAAAAGGTTGGTTCCAATCGGGAGGAACCATGATGGGAGCATTTGTCAATTAATGATTCGGAGTTTCAAAAGCGGTGATACAACTTTCATCAAATATGAAGGGTGCATCTTTTTCAAGAAGTTTCGTTGGGGGTCGGGTAATTTTTGAAAAATCTTTAATAAATCTTCTATAAAACCCGGCATGCCCCCAGAAACTTCGAACTCCCTTTATGTTGGAGGGTGGAGGAAGCTTAGAGATAGTATCTATCTTGGCTTTATCCACCTCCAACCCATCTTTTGAGATTATGTGGCCAAGAACTATACCTTCCCTTACCATGATGTGGCATTTTCCCAGTTAAGAACAAAGTGAGATTCTTCACATCTAGCCAAGACCCTGTCTAGACTTTTCAAACATGCATCAAAAGAGTTACCAAACACAGAAAAATCCTCCATAAAGACTTCCATACAATCCTCTATCATATCTTGAAAAATGGCAGTCATACATCACTGGAATGTAGCTGGCGCATTGGACAACCCAAATGGCATGCATCTATACGCAAAAGTATCGTAGGGACAAGTGAAAGTGGTTTTCTCTTGATCCTCGGGGTCAATGGGAAATTGAAAGTACCCCGAGAACCCATCAAGAAAAGAATAAAAGTCATTCCCTGCTAATCACTCCAACATTTCGTCTATGAAAGGTAAAGGGAAATGATCTTTTCGAGTGGCATCATTCAACTTCCTATAATCAATACAAAGTCTCCACCCAGTGACAGTTCGAGTAGGGACCAACTCATTGTCGCCATTGGTGATAACAGTGAGCCCTCCCTTTTTGGGAAGCACTTGAACAAGACTTACCCATGGACTATCAGAGATGGAGTAGATACTTCTGGTATCACGTAGTCTTATGACCTCCTTTTTCATAACTTCTTGCATTTTCGGATTCAGCCTCTTTTGCTTTTGCACACATTGTCTAAAATTGTCTTTCATTAAAATCTTGTGTGTGCAAAAGGAGGGGCTTATTCCGGGAATTTCTGAAATCTTCCAAGCCAAAGCCTTTTGGTGTTTTTTCAAAACCTCAAGGAGTTTTTCCTTTTCATCAGGCTTTAGCAAGGATGATATAATTAAAGGCAAAGAATCCTTACCTTCCAGGAATTGATACTCGAGATGTTCAGGAAGGTTTTTCAGTTCTAGATTGCGTGGCTCCTCCAAAGAAGTCTTCACTTTTACCTTATCTTCTTGCTTGATTTCCTCGAATTCAGGTTCCTTGGGATCTTCCTTCAGGATGTCCTCATCGGCCGAGCTGATCGCGAAGCCGACTTTCATTTCACCTGTTTCATAAAGATGATCATTAATTTGTGTTTCAAAATATTGACAAAAGTTATCCACATAGTCTACATCATCTGGTGAGATAGCATAACTCATGGCTTAATCAATGGAGAAAGTAACTCTGTCTCTCAGCTACATGGATTATTGCATTGGCCGTGTTAAGGAATGGTTGACCTAAAATCAAAGGTACATTGACTACATCATTTATATCTAAAATTACGAAGTCCGCTGGGAACAAAAATTTATCCACTTGTACTAAGATGTCTTCAGCTATTCCTACTCGGTGTTTTATGGACCTGTCAGCTAGTTGTATGGTCATCCGAGTATTTTTTAGGCCCCCTAATCCTAGTCTTTGATAAAAAGATAAAGGCATTAAATTAATACTTGCTCCTATGTCAGCTAAAGCCTTACACGAAACACTTTTACCAAAATAACAAGGAATAGTAAAACTCCCTGGATCTCCCTTTTTAGGGGTGTTGGACAAAATACCTGAGCATTCCACCTTCAAAATAGCTATCCCCTACGTACCAAGATTTGCCTTGCTAGACACCAGCTCTTTAATAAACTTCACGTAATTCGGTATTCCTGCAATCAAATCCACAAGAGGTACATTAATATTGACCTATTTTATTAGCTCAATAAACTTACGATATTGTGGCTCTTTTTTCTCTTTTTTCAGTCATGCAGGAATCGGTATGCGCGTTGGGACAGGAGCCGGAGCTGGTTCACTTGGTCGAACAACTTCTTTCGCCATTTCTTCGGTTTGGTTTGATGGTAGCTCAACTTCTTGTTCGACAACTTGCAAATTTGGCATTTGGTTAGTTTCGGGCATAGGTGGTCGTTCAACAACCTTACCTGCTCTTGTGGTGACTAGCACTTCGGCCCAATCATCTGAATCTGTGTCTACATATGGGTAGGCTTCTTTGAGTATTCGGAGAACATAGTTCGCATCCTTTCTTATCTTCTTAAATGGCTTGCAAAGATTTGAATCTTTCGATCGACATCTGCATTCACTTCCCCTTGCCCAATCATGAACTGTACTAGCATTCGCTCGATTTGTTCTTGAGTTTCCTCGGGCCTTGGTCGTGACATAAGAGGGTTTTGTTGCCAAGTACAAAACTTGGTTTGATGATTATATTCGCACCTCTCACATTTGAACTGCAACTCTCCTTGGTCAGAGGTGACTGTACTTACCTGTGTCATTTCGGGTTCCTCTCGTGATTCTTCCTCGTCGGTAGACCAGTCGAGGTGATGTGCCACCAAGTCATCCAAGTGTTTACGTGCTTCTTTTGCTGACCTGTAAGCTAAAAGTACCTCCACTACAAGTGTCTAACCTTAATATTAATCACCTCTTCATCCTCAAAACCATGGTTTGGAAGTCTCAAAAATAAGTCCTTATACCTTTCACAAGCTTTCTCAAGACTCTATTTTCTTTGTTTAAAATTTCGAATTTCCTCTTTTAATTACTTAATCTTGGAGGTGGGAAAATACCTTTACAGAAAGGCGGACTTTAATTCTTCCGAGGTTGCAATTGAACATGGGTTTGACCTTTTAAACCAATCCATAGCCTTTTCAGATAAAGTAAAAGGAAACAGACGTAACTTTACCTCGTCTCCTTTGGATTTCAACAGATGACAGGTATCCTCAAATGCTTCGAGATGATGCTAAGGATCCCCGATTGGGTCCCCGTCAAATGCTACATCCCAGATCATCTTTATCAGTTCCTCGCTAATATCCACATTCTTATTATCCGTCTTTTTGATCGCGGATCTCAAGGTGAAATGTATTTTTTCTCGCTCCCCTGACATGGGTTGATCATCCTCCATCCGGACAACACAACAAGTAGGAAAACACACCTGTTCCAGAAAGTAACTTACCGGAGGTTAAAACCCTCCGGCAAGGATCGATTAACTAAACTACTAAAAGACTGAAATTAAACAAACTACCGTTCCCCGACAACGACGCTAAACTTGATGCGGTAAAATGTATATAAAAAACACAACCAAGTTTTAACCTCAACAAATGCCCAACTCATATTACGACATTCATAGGCAAGTGTACCTGACCGCGAGTAATATGGTGTAGGAGAGTCCAGGTATCGTTCTTACCACTGGGAACGGTCAAGTTATTTAACAAAGTCTTTTCAAGTTTAATTAATCTAAAAAAAGGGGGGTGTTTATGAAAATGGTTTTAATTAACTAAAATACGAGAAAGAAAGTAAAATACAAAACTAAAACTGCTTTAAGATCAATAAAGACAAACTAGTACTTATTATGGTAATGGAGATTTCACTTTTGGATGATTGATTAAAACATCGAAAGTTTAGTTAGGTTGGTTATTGTAAGAATTTAAGCCAAAGGCACCCTAGCATGCGTATTTGAAACTATAAACCCGGTTGGTTTCCCGGCCCAATTACAAGGACTGATTGTCAGACAGTCTAATAAAAGTCGCCCTAGTCAATGTTACGTCGTGGGACCCTACAATCTAGCCTACTCTCGGTCTTGAGCGGACTACTTACTACATCTCTCCGTGTCACTAGATTGAAAGGCAAGAGAAATTGATTAACCTAACGGAGTCTGTCTATTTATTGTCAGAAAATAAACACACCCAATTAACGACTTCAAGTAGCCACGGTCTAAACATTGAAATAGGAATTACAGATAAACATTCAATAAACCAAACCAAAACTAGTATGCATTAAAATCAAAATCAAATCATCCGACAAGATCAATCAAACCATAATAGGTACCAAAATAATCTACTCACTAAACGTACTGAAAACAGAAATAAAAACTAGAAAAAAGACATTATGCGGACCGTTCAACGGGAGATGATCGAACACCGACTAAACGACTCCGGGTGAGGATCGGCTCACACTGATGGCTCATACAACTCTCTCTCTCTCTCTGTTAAGACTGACTTTACTGAGTTACTGAACTAAAAAAATTAGATGATTAAAAACAATGTAAGGAGGACTGTATTTATGTTGGATGCAAAATCGGATTGTATCCGAGATCACAAGTTGGTGCTCAAAGTGAAGACAAAGGCAAAGTCAAAGTGGTCAAAGAAGTCAAAGCTTGCTTTGTTTGTTTACTTGCTTTATTGTTTGTTTTGTAATAGTTTGTAATAGTTAGGGTAGATTTTGTAATTGTTCAATAGTGTGAGGGTTGTAAGTGTTTGGGTATAAATACCCAAAGTGAGTTCATTTGTTAGTAACGTGCTTTATTGTAAATGAGATTGAATTGAGTTAGTTGAGAGCTTATGTGTGTGTGTTCTTGGTGTAAATAGTGTGTGTAAACATTTCATCAAGAATCATTGACATATGGCTATCCAATTCATTCTCTACTTGTTGCATGTTGATTAGAACTTGAATCTGGAACTACAAGTGGTTCCTAAATATATCAATTTAGGACCCGGATTTCAATGTATTGTGGTTTCTAAATATGTCAGTTTAGAACCCGATCTTCAATGTACAGGTGGTTCTTGAATAAATCAGTTCAAGACCCGGTCTTCAATGGTCTTCGAGGTATTATTCTAACTTTGAGGAAGAGCTTTAAATAGAAATCATTGATTATCCATTTGAGGGGGAGTACTTAAATGCGATATTATTTTAGTGGAATGAACAGTTAAAAACGTTTTTCATACCTTGTCTTCACTTGCAAGAGATATTATTTTTAGGGGGAGAGTTCAAATAAGCTTTCATGCTTACATATCTGAAAGACGAACAACTTTCAGATATGAAATTGTTTTTAAATGTTCAAACTCACTTCTCGATTCTAAAATGATTTTTTTTTCGAATTAGAAGTGTGATTTTCCATGTTTTCATATCATGTTGAGTTGATGGATATTTTCTAACCGTGTGTTTCCAAAGATTAATACTTGCATATTATCTTTTCATATACTTTTAAAGTATTCATACACACCGGTTTAGCTTCTTTTGACTTAGTTATTACCACGTCTCTATATGATCATATTTTTCTGTGGTAATACACTCGCTTGTTATTTCCTCATTGTACTTGATTGTTTCTTTGATTGGATACGTTCTTCACTGTGCTATCTATATCTCGTTCGTATAGATAATATTCTTTTTGTTGTGAACCACAGTTTTTCAAGAATATATCTCACATCATATGATGAATCAGTTTTCTCAAACAAGTTTATATTATTCATGTCCTTCATTTCATATTCTGGTTTGAAGAAATTCTTATGCTCCTATATTGTTCATATATATATTTGTTCGAGCATGCTTCATATTGGCTCATTGATTCACTCGTTGAATCATTGTACTTTCATGTTTAGGAAACTTATTTCACGGGATGTGTGCGCTTAACAAAACTTCTATGGATTTCCAGAACCGACAATCCTACCCAAGAAGTTATCCTTGAGAAATGAGTGAGGGGTCTCCATCAAAGAGTGGGGGAGATAACTCAGGTGGTCGAGTTATTCTCATAGTGGTTGAGCGAAAAAATATTAGATGAGAGATTGGTTAGAAGTGAGGATGCTTAAAAGAATTGGAGGGTGTGAGAACAGAGTTAAAAGAAAAATAAAACTCTGCACCAACCTTTTCTAAGCCGGGCAACCACATAATCTATTGGTTCATGCTCTTTGGTGACCGATATTGAACTAAGGCAAAGCCCAATGCCGACTCTCGTTTTTACCCCACTAGCTACTCATTTCCTTCTCAACAATGAGATGTTTCATTCATCACGGGGACGCAGCACATACTCTATTAGGTTTTCATTTGGAAAATCGATATTGAAACAGAAGGAAGCTGCCCTGCCTTCGAACTTCATTTCTACACATCGAGTCGTGAAATGTTTTCACATTTTGAGCCTTATTAAAGCACTTGATGCTATTTTCTTTCATCACAAATACACACAAGGAATTTGTTTCTTTGTCGGAACGTTCATAGTGATACTTTTTGTATTTGCGATGATTGAACGGAAGCCCTGGGGAGTGATCATCACTAAAGCTCTTTATATAGTGCATTTGTTGTACTGAGTTGCTTTGTGCTTCTCACAGGCATTCCAACTGATTCATGTGTTGTTTGAGGATTTTCCCACTTAAATCTGAATTTGCAAAGATTCGGATTATTTTATGGAATTGACGGTTTTTCTTTGGAGTAAAAAGGGAATTTTGGAGTAACAAGGAGGAGATGGTTATGTGGGATGTTTTTTTTTGATTTTCTTGGTGGTTTGTTCACGTATTTTTATCTTTACACGACGAGTTATCTGATCATACATTTCTATAGTTTTGATGATTATTTCATATTTCATCAAAAAGGGGAGATGGTTTAGAAATGTAAAGTTGAGAAATGTTTTTTGAAGATACTTTGGGGAGATGGTTCCGAAATGTCAAATCAAAGAGAAGATTACGAGATATGACAAGAGATGTTTGCGAGAGATGTTTGAGGTTTGGTGATTATTTGAAGATATCTCGATTCCCTAAAGCTTCGTGTTCAAAGTATGTTAAAGCTTCATGAAGATTTGGATGATCCTTGAAGATTATTACCGAAGCTTATTGTACAAAGACGTTTATTTTTGGTGTTCAATGTGTTGATGATTTCTTGATGACGTTTGTCTAATTCTTTTTGTGATCTCGAATCCAAAGGGGGAGATTGTTGGATGCAAAATCGGATTGTATCCGAGATTACAAGTTGGTGCTCAAAGTGAAGACAAAGGCAAAGTCAAAGTGGTCAAAGAAGTCAAAAAAGTCAAAGCTTGCTTTGTTTGTTTACTTGCTTTATTGTTTGTTTTGTAATAGTTTGTAATAGTTAGGGTAGATTTTGTAATTGTTCAATAGTCTGAGGGTTGTAAGTGTTTGGGTATAAATACCCAAAGTGAGTTCATTTGTTAGTAATGTGCTTTATTGTAAATGAGATTGAATTGAGTTAGTTGAGAGCTTAAGTGTGTGTGTTCTTGGTGTAACTAGTGTGTGTAACCAATTCATCAAGAATCAATGATATTTGGCTATCCAATTCATTCTCTAGTTGTTGCATGTTGATTAGAACTTGAATCTGGAACTACAATTTATAAGGGAGAAATCTGATTTGTCTCGCAATCGCGAAGAGGCATCTTCGCGGTGCAAGACACTTAGAAACCCTTTCTTTCCTTCTTTGGCTCAATCCGGAATCTTCCAAGGAGAGTGAACACCTTCTTCGCGGCATGAAACAATTGAACCCCAACGCAAAACAAGTGAAATGCTTGAATCTTCTAGAATCCGGCTCACTTCGCGGTGCGAGAATATACCTTCGCGTTCACTTAGGTGTCTCTATTTACTTTTTGCTCACTTTTCACACTTTTTCACCACTTTTTGTACTTTTCCGTTCAAGGGCCTCCAAAACCTACAAAACACAGATTCACAAGATTTCGAGAGTAAATTGTACAAGAAACGGACTAAAATGGGGTAAAAACATATAAACCAGAACGACCAAAACTTGTATAATTTGGAGTTATCAGATACCAAAGTCCCAAAGTGGGGGTCTTTTTCAGATATCTCAGGATTCTCTTTACGGCACTCAAATATGATTCTTTGGGATTTGATTGAAACCTAGCACAAAAACATGTAGCAAACATGATGTCAGGTCTACTGGCAGTAAGATACAAGAGTGAACCTATCATGCCTCTTTAAAGTTTACACTCCACAGAAGTACCACTCAAGTACTTGTGAAGTTTCAGGCGAGTAGCCATGGGTGTTCTCATAGGTGACACATCAGAGAGCTTATATTACTTCAGAAGACCTTGAACATATCTTGCTTGGTTGATAGATATGGTTTTTGAACACTGTTTCACTTGAAGTCCAAGAAAGAATGTAAGCTCTCCCATCATGCTCATCTGGAGTTCACTCTGCATCAAGGATTCAAGTTCTTTGGACATGGAAGTATTAGTTGAACCAAAGATGATATCATCAACATAAACTTGTACTAATAGAATATCATCATTTAGTTTCTTATAGAATAGAGTAATGTCAGTTATACCTCTGTGAAAGTTATGAGACAGAAGAAAAGTAGATAGACGTTCATACCAGGCTATGGGGGCTGGTTTAAGGCCATATAGAGCTTTGTCTAAAAAGTAGACATGGTTTGGATACTTCTCACTCTCAAAACCTGAAGGTTTCTTGACATACATTTCTTCTTTAAGTTTTCCATTTAAGAAGGCAGATTTGACATCCATATGGTAAACTTTGAAACCTCTGTGAGTAGCATAGGTTAGAAATATTCTGATATCTTCAAGGCAGAAAATATTCTCATAGTCAATACCCTCTTCTTGGCAAGACATAGGTACACTTTGAGACATCATCTCTTTCTTCTTTCTCGTCTACCTTTCCTTTCCCTTTATCATTCGGTAGGATCACAAGTTCCGCATAACCTCCTTGCTTATGTTCCTCCTCATCCTTTTCATCCTAATTGTCCAAGTAGATTGGGTCACAGAGTGCCAAATCATCGAAAGTGAAAGTGAGATCCTCCGGATGATCGGACTCATAATCCGTGGCATAATCCGGCTCACTATCGCTATCGGATGGTACGTACTTCTTTGTGTAGATATCGATCCATGATTTCTTTGGCGCACCATCAACCATCATCACCATTTTCGTAGCTTCCACCTTTGGATTGACTTGCGTTTGTGTTGGAAGATCTCCTTGTGTTCTCCCGCTTGTGCTCTCCTTGCATTTCCAGATTTTGGATTACACTCTGTTGATTATGTAGATATGAGCTTACCTCTTCGTTGATCTTCTTTTGAGAAATGATGAATTGGGAAACTTGGTCCTTAAGAGTTGTGCGCGATTCGCCTTCCGCCCTTTGTTGATTTTGTTGGTTTGGAGCAAAGAAACCGTGAGGTCTTTGATTAAAGTTGTGATTATTGTTCCACCTCCCTTGATAATCTCCTCGGTTAAGAAAGTTGACCTCTTCGGGTGTCAACATCGGCTTGTTTGGGCAACCTTTCGTGAGATGACATCATTTACACTCATTGCAACCAACCTGCAAAGCATGGATAGACTTAGTTAGTTCATCTATCTTTTTTCTCAAATCTTACCTGTTTATTCTTCATGGTGGCAATCTTATCGGTTGGATCGAAGTCGGATACTTTTCCGGCAAATCTAGGAACATGTAAATGCTTATCCGACTTCCAATCGATATTATGAATTAACATATTATCTTGGAGGTTATATCCTTGCGTGGGAGTCTTATATATGGATACGCCCCCGGCGGACGAATCTAAGGTGCATCGAGACGGGTAGTTGAGCTCACTATAGAATGTTTGAACTTGCTCACTTTTTGTCAACCGGTGACTCGGGCACAAATTCATGAGGTGCTTATATCTCTCCCAAGCTTCGGAAATGGTCTCCTCATCATCTTGGTGAAAAGTGCGGAGATCGGCTCAGAGTTTCTCGATCTTTGATGGCGGGAAGAAACGGGACACGAATTTGGAACGCAGTTCCTCCCATGTAGTGATAGAGCTTGGCTCAAGTGAACAGAGCCATGCTTTTGCTTCTCCAACGAGGGTGAATGGGAACAACCTTAGACGAATTCCATCAACCGCAGTGTTTCCGGTTTTGAAAAGGTCACAAATGTCAACGAAGCTTTCCACGTGTACGATAGGATTGCTGTGGCTTTTTCTGTCAAAAGTCAACTCCTTGATCATGTGGAGGAATTGACCTTTGATTACTTTCTCCAAATCAGTCTTCGTGATCGGTCGCGCCGCAACAGTCGGAGCGGTTCTCCTGGCGGTCCACGTCGGTTGTTCGTCGCCCATTTCGAAAGTCAAAGTCCTCGGTAGAACTTTTCTGGCTCTAGATTTCTGTTTGTTTTTCTTTTCGTTTTCTTTTTCGGGTTCCGCAAACGGCTCTAAAAATTCTGGCGTGAAACCTTTGAAACCACAACCAAAACGATCAAGGGCTACTTGCGGGATAAAATATAAAAACTAAAAACTACTCTAAATTAAACTAAAAAGCAAAGAACTTGCAAGAGATAGAATCTCTCACAAGGTTCAATTAACTAACAACTAAAAAGATTTAAACTAAATAAAGTACCGTTCCCCGGCAACGGCGCAAAAAACTTGATGCGGTAATATATATATATAAAAACAGAACCAAGTTTAACCTTTTATTTACCCAACTAGTACTACCACATTCACAGGCAAACGTACCGGATCGTGAGTAATATAGTGTACGTAAGTACCTGATAGGTGGGTTTACACCCCCCTAAATCTCACCGCAAGTGTACGGGTCGAATCAAGTAATACGTACGGTAAGTACGGAATCGAACCAAAGAGCTAGGAATTGAGTTACACAATTACTACAATTATTACTAGTTGGTATAATCAAAATGGGGGTAATTGGATTGATTAATTAAAACTAAAATTGAATTAAAATGAATACTACAATAAAAGAGTAAACTTTATCAATTAAAGGAAACGGTTGGGAGTTGGGACTCAAGGAGTTTCACAGCTGACAAGTAATTATGGATTCTTGTAGATTCGGAATTAATGAACACGCAATCTTAACTCTCGTTATCTTTTCTCAAATAACAAGAAGATTAATTCCTAAGATGATGAATTATCTCTCGATCTCAACATACAAATTAAGAATTAAATAGATTGCAAAAGTACTAAAGCTTAATTGGTATATTTCTATCCAAGTTCTCACTTTAGGCAAACAACTTTCAGTTCAAACTGGAAATTAATTCTTCTCAAATCAATTCACAGTAACAAATCAATTGTAAGGTGATCAGGCAAACAATAGCATTAAGTTCAAAAGTCATAAGCTTCACAATTCATAAATCTAACAAAAATCCAATCCACAAGTCAACTGTTTAGATCCAAAAGCTACCCAACCCCCAACATCTAAAATTAGTTCATGTTGGGGGTGTTTAGAGAAACACACATCAAAGACATCGTAGCAACAATTGAAAGAAAACTGAATGAAAAAGTAAAACTCATAAACTCCCTCCGGTGTCACGAACAATGAATAATTCCTGGCTGTTGATTCTCCAAGTGATTTTCCTTCCTGGTGGCTCCCAACTTGCTCCAAAAGTCGCCTCCAAACTTCTCTCTTCAAAACCCTAGCTGAATAATCGATAATCCTCACAAGTGCAGCAAAAACGGATCAAAAGGGACATCCAGCAGTAACCGCGGGTCAACCGCGGGTCACCAACCCGCCGTTTGACCCGCCCGTGTGGTTTAACCCGCAGGTCAGCCTCCTAGCCGCGGCTTAGCCGCCGTTTGTGCTAACTTTGCCCCCCTTTTTTCATCTTTTCTCCGTCTCTTTTTGGCTCCGTTTCCACTTCTTCTAACTTGACTGTAACCCTGAAAATTACTTGCATAAAACCATTAAAACCTCGCTAATTTTACTTACGCTGTGTTCTTCAAAAATTGATGGAAAGGAAAAGAAAAGAAATGAAAGGAAAAGAAAAGAAGGGAAAAGAAAGGAAATGAAAGTAATTTTTTTATTTGTGTTCTCGAAAATGAAAGGAATGGAAAAGAAAAGAAGGGAAAGGAAAAGAAAGGAAAGGACTTTCTTTCCTCAGCTTTCCGTCCAAATGTGGGAGGAAAGTTTTGGAAGGAAAGTCATCCTTATTTTCCTTCCTAATCCCTTCCTTTCCTTCGTAGAAAATTTTCGAGAACATGACCTTTTTTTTAGTTTCCTTCTCCTTCCTTTCCTTTCCTTCCCTTTCCCTCCTAAAGTTTTTTCGAGAACACGAGTTTTTTTAACTTTCTCCTCATTTCTCTCACTTTCCTTCCCCTTCCTTCGTTAAAAAGGTTTCGAGAACACAGCATAATGCTTGTCCAGACCTCCGAATGTGGTCATAAAAACACTCCGAATGTGCTCATAAAAACAACGCCAAAAATGGCGTTATCAATAACCCCAGACCTAGCGTTGCTTGTCCCCAAGCAAAATAGCGATAACAATAAAACCAAAACAGTCTATGCAAGTTGGAACGATTATAAGACCGCAGGAGGGGTTTTCGAACAATTATACATCACACAATTGTCGGTCAAGAGATTTCCGATCCTAAAGCCTAAGTCTCTGATCACTGACATCGCCATCTACTGAATACAACAAGTATTGTAGATTGAACCACCAAGAAAGTCACACACTTAAGTACTACCACTTGACCACACTTTCAGAGAGGATTTCGCCTCGACCCTACCTCACAGGTTACACTCCATTCACTCGAATCCTATGTTGTCACACCTTTCAATTCATGCAGTATAGGAGTAGACATGGAAACAATTCAACAATCACTGCATGTTAGTTACAGAAAAACGGACATGAGGTAATGACAAACAATCTCCGAAAAGAATCGCATGGTATGACAAGGAATACTTACACTCAGGCAACCTACTTCGATGATGTGTTCCCTATGATCACTCAGGTCTTTCAATGGGTTGTAACGGGGTTGTGGGTTAAGGCTCATGAAATGAAAGGTCAAACAGGCTCAAAGATCCTCAGCCTTCACAGTACACCCCGAATTACCACCTTCTTTCACTTTCCCATATTCACCATTGCGCGCTCTTATTTCAGATCCCTTTTCATTTTCTGTAAAATTGGGCAAACTGGCCCTGGTTTTTTTTTTTTTTTTTTTTTTTTTTTTTTTGCGGATTGGATCTGCTTTCCAACTGTTCATGCGCTATTTTTGCTCATCCCAACCCTTCCAAGTTATTTTCCCTTCGGTGAGTACTGTGAATCACTTTCGGATAAAAGGGGTAGGCTCTTTCTAGGCAGGGGTTTCATACAGGTTGAACAAAAATTGGAACATTTTATGTTTAGGCTGCAAAATGGGTAAGGCGCACACAAGGTAGTGAAACAAAAAGAGTAACCAAATAATGCACACACAACGCCTGGATCATCTCATAAGGTTCACACATCGTCATCGGTTGCTAAGCTTAGTATCCTGAGGACTGTCTATACCAATTGATGCAACATCACAGCGAGATTCAACTGTGACACTAATCAAGCAAAACTGAAGTGTGTATAGGAGTAATACAAGAAAAATTTTAACCCTCAGAAAAGATAAAGATTTATTCCATAAGGCTCAAATCCTTTCCGGGTGGTCTCCACTAATGTCTCCTAATCATGTGACCTCGTGTTTCCTCCAATGTGTTCCTATCTTATGGTTCTCACGACAATACCACTCTTCAAGAACACGACAACTAGTGATCTCAACTAGACTTTAAAAACGGAATTACTCAACACAACCATCGCATGATATAATACCTGTGATGGACCACCCCAAACCCGTACAGTGCATTGTCCCCAATGTGATAAGTACGAATAAGCACAAGACAATTACAGGTTATCATGCGTAGATTACAGTCATCCAACAAAAAGAAAAGTATGTGCGAATAAGTACATGCCAAAAGAGAAAAAGATCATTACGCCAAAACAAACACAAACCGGTCTTCAGTTGCGGCGAGAACGAGAGGATGTTGGCCGAGAAGATGATGGTTGAGAGGTAGACGGTCCCGTCTGGTGCCCTCTCACCCTCCTGGTCTGCTGTCCTCGGGATGAAGTACCTGTGTCAGTCCCAGTGACCTCCGCCTGATGTGTCGCCAAGATAAGTCGTCGGATACTAGCAAAACCTTGCAGCATCTCTCGACGCAATGAAACTGCGTACAGGGGCCAATCAATCCTATCTTCCCTGTCAGAGGGATCGGCATGGGCGACATCGGTGGCATCGTGGTCCTCAGCGGCTACATCGGCATTTCCTGCCGGAATCTGTACATCCTCATCAACGACCGCATCTCCCGAAGCACTGAGGAAACAAGTATACGCGTGGCGGCCAATAGGTATCTCTTCTTCAACGCGATCAATGCGTGGCACTCCTGCTCGCTCACAAAAATGTGTAATCAGAGAAGGGAACGGGAGAATACGCTGCTCCTGCCGTCCACCGGCATCAAGAATCGCCAAGTGAATAATGTGGCCGATGTCGAGCGGGAGATTGTGTTGTATACAGTACAACACTCTAGCCACATGAGGGTCGGCATTGGTATGATGCGAAGACGGAAGAATGCTGTATTTAATGAACAGCATCCACATTGCCAAGTCATATGGTAGCTCAGATTTCTTGATCTCGTAGTTAACAATTTCCCACCGAGCTACACCATTCCGCCGAAGTGATCACGAAATCGTATGACTATACACATCATGTGGCTCAACTCCCGGTATAGGCGAGATGCACGTCGTGATATCGACACCGTTAGGGCGGTGGAGATGGAAGTGCTGGCAAATATCATCGACCGAAATCTGGACCGTAACTCCTCGTACAATGACGGTGCTATACCGGTTGAAGACCGGAGGAATCATGGCCGCATAAAACTCCCGGACGAGCAACTGGTCATACGGACCCGGTTGACTAATTAGGTCCATCCATCCTCTTGCCTCAGCCGTCGCTCGGAGGGCAGGAAGCGGAATAGCATCCAAGTCAAGGCTTCTCTCCGGATATACCCCTCGGCGTTGCATTGCTTCAAGGCGTGTGTCGAAATCGGGATTCGGTTGCCTCCGGTACGCCTCCTTTTGAGCTGGGGTGAGGTTATCAAACGCGCCCCATCGAGTGACTGAGGTAACTCTTGGCCTCGGCATGGTACCTACACAAAAGATAACACTTTTCAGAATATTGGTAAACCAATCACCCCAAACCTAGGTAAAACCTAGGTTGCAAAATAAGCTCGATCACGTGTGCTTTCTACAATACAACCCCAAACCTAAGTGAAACTTAGGTTACAATCAATCCGCACACAAATGGTACCTACATACCACCCCAAACCTAGGTCGAGACCTAGGTTGTACAATTATCAACAATAATAAACACATTGGGGTGACATCAACGCAAGACAAAACATATAATCAACACCATGGGGCTTTACCTTACTACTCAACCACATACCCCTCATGACCAACAATTAACAACGATAAGGGATCCAAGATCTCAACATACAAAAGAGATGTGCTTATATAAACAACATGCCTATGTGAAAAACCGAATGCAACACATACATGTCTCCTCAACTGTGAATACAAAACCTTTTCTCACACATGCTAGAACATTCAAGTTTTGTCCGTAAGAACAGAAATCAAGCATAAATCATGGCATCAAATAGAAGCAAAAGCACACATTGTTCATGTCAAGAAACCCAAGCAAAAACTCAATCATCACTCAACTAACTGAAATTTCTAACCTTGATGAACCCAAGAAGCATAAATCAACTTCAGAGTGAGACGAACATGCACTTGAACTCAGATTTGATATATGCATAAGTAACATTCAAAGATTGAACAATAATCTGACTTATGAGGAGTTGAGGAAACAATCGACATACCTTGGAGTGAAGAGAAGTAGGAGAATTGAGAACACAAACCTGATTGAAGTAGTGGTGGTCGGAATCTTGCTGGAGATGGAGATGAGGAGTGGTGGTGATCGGTGGTCGAAGTGCAAAGGGAATGGTGTTAGGGTTTTCTGATCAGCGACTAAGGTGAAGAAAACCTTTTATCTCGAACCGCGGGGTCACCCGCGGCTCAGCAACCCGCGGATTGACCCGCCCGGGTGCTGTACCTGATGCGTATCGGCGGGTGAACGGCGGCTCACGACCCGCCGTTTGACCCGCCGTTTGTGCTGTTTCCCTTCAAAAAATTTTGTTTTAACAACGGCTTTTACCCGCTCAAACCACCTCCCGACCACTCTTTTCACACCAATCATCAAAGTAAGCCATCAAAACATCGTAACACCCGGACAAGGAACAAAAAACGAACACACTAACGAGAAAATGCAAACTCTATACTAGGACGAGAAAAAAAATTAAAAACTAACCGACGGTGGGTTGCCTCCCACCTAGCGCCGTATTTAGGGTCGTGGCACGACCTTGTGACTTTCAGTAGCTCGGCTTTTGGAGATACATGGCATGTGTCTCCATCACCTCATTTCCCAAGTACGGTTTCACTCTTTGACCGTTCACCTTGAATGTCTCACCATCTTTCCCTTGTAGCTCTATTGCACCGTGTGATGACACCTCCTTCACGATGAATGGACCCGACCATTTGTGACATCCGTCAATTTTTGACTTTCAGGTTAGCTACCCGTTTAATCCACTCAGTAGCGTTCCCGTAAGTGAAAAGGTAGAATTTAAGTTGCCTGAATAATTTAGGTTAGTTGCGTGAAAAAGTTAGGCAAAAATCCTAAAAGTCCCGGAAAATGCCCGAAACACCCCGTACCGGCCCGGAAACGTCCGAAAATCCTATAATGCCAAAGTTTGAAAACGAAATGTATAAAATAAAGAATTTTGTTAAAAATATAAATAAACTGTTCCATATAGTCCAAAACTACTTTCGAAAAAGTCGGTTCCTACCGAAAACGCGAAAAACCCGATACTGCGTTAAATAAAGCAGTATAATTTAAACCCTTTAATTAATTCTTTTAAAAAAAAAAAAAGAGTGGATTGGCCATGTTGGCCGGCCACCACCACCACCATCCAATCACCTCTCTCTCTTTTTTTTTTCTTTTTCCCCAACAAAAACATCATCACCACCATCTTTTCCCTTCATTTTTTTCAAACTTCTTCTCTCTCTCTAACCCTTTTTCTCTCCACCTTCTCTCTAGAATCCAGCCATTTCCACATTCAAAAATCTGATTTTGAAGGTTTAAAGCACCATTTCAAGATTAAAAGAGTCATCATCTTCAAGGTAAGAATATGGTACAAGTGTTCAACCTCATTTTTGGGTCATTTTAAGCTTCTTTTTCATATTTTCTTGAGGTTTTAACCTACTTCTATGGGTTCTTAATCCTCTTGATGTTTGGGAAGGAGATTTAGCCTTAGAAATGTTTATAAACACTCTAAGAGGGTGAAAATCCGTGAAATCCCCATAAGAACACAAGATAGGAATCAAAAATCGTTTATGTGATGTTGTTGACCATCATTCTTGGGCTAAACTTCATTAATAGTTCATGCATGAGTCTTGCTGGTACCAAAACATATTTAGTTTATTTTTCTCTTGTATAATCTGATTTGTGGGTGTAATAGCAAGAAAAACCCCAAAAGTATATGATTTTATGTGTTTTGATGATGAAAAAGGTATTGGATTCTTGACAGATTCTGTCCATGTTTTTGCATGTAGTTTACACGACCCAAAAAGGGTTTTCTCGAACTCATTTCTTCATGAAATTTTTATGGATTGATATTTAAGGTGTTAGGGTTCAAACCCCACTGGATTTATACAAAAACACCAAGATTTGAACCCAAACCATCATTAAACATTTTCGTGTGCAACAGCACTTGATCAGGAATTTGAGTCATCTTCATGCATGTATAACTCTTTGATAAATCATCCAAAATGCAAACTTTTTAATGCTAAACTCAAGTACTCTGAGTTAGCTTTCTATAGAATCCAAAATCACATCATTTGGTGGACTTATGTGGCTTCAACCAATGAGAATAAGATAGTGGTGTAGGCTGTCCCCTTGTGGCAGATTACACATGCACTACTTTAGGAGGTCATATCTCCCTCAAAAACCACCCAAATGATATGAATCTTGTCCCAAAAGCTTGGTATATGTGTTGGCTAGAAAATCTCTTTTGAAATTCGTAATTTGATGTTATTATGAATTATTTATGAATAAAACATCACTGAAAGGTAATTCTGAAAATTGAAGGGTGACCACTGATTTTGCAAAAATGTTTAAAAATAGTAAAAGACTTCTAAAAATAGTGAAATTTGGTGAAATTGTTCCTAACATCCCCTAAATCAGAGGGTAAAAGTTTAAGGATTTATCATTTGGTGGACCTAAGTTCAAAGTGGCAATTTTTACATCTTAAAGTTTTGGACAGATTCTGAAAATTTACAAAAATCCAATTTTATGAACTTTAAACTTTCCAAAATATTTGGAGGTCTCCAAAATGTGATAAAATGTAATTTTACTATATTGGACTATATAAATAACATAATGGCATTATATGGATATCGGTACGATTTTGATAGGGACCGTTGAACTTAGAACTTACGTTAAAAATTACGTGTTTGATAGGGCGAACATAGTTCGGAGCCGGGATTAGATCACGCACCATCACTTACGAAATCGCACTAAACGCTTGAGGTGAGTATTCACAGCCCCACTTTTACCGTTTTTACGAGTTTTTGGGGTGAAAAGCATGCTTATAAATGAATGTGTTTATTTGTGAAAATGTTGTGAAATGAATTGAATTGAAATGAATTTTGAGTACCAAAGAGAATTGAAATAAAATGTGTTAATGAAATGAAATGAAATGAAATGTTATGTGATTATTGAAATGAAATGAATTGAAATGTGTTTCGAGTGTCGAAATGAATTGAAATGAAATGAATTTGAGTTTTGAAACAAAATGAAATGAAATGTATTGTTAGTATCGAAATAAAATGAAATGAAATGTTTTGTGAGCTAAATTTTGATATGTTGAAGCATGATATCGTGAGCACAAAATGAAAATGTCCCCTGCACTACTATTAACCCATACAAATTGGGCCTATGATACACGTGGATAGCGCTATTTGGATTGACATACCCACCTAAAACTGACGAGTGATAGGTGCACTGTATTGAAAAAATATTCACCCCGGCTGGAAATTTGTTTTCCCCCGGCAAGGCTGGATAGGGGCGTAGCTATGTCACAAAATGAAGGATTGTAGTAACTCACTGATATATATCATGTAATTAACACATCACCCGGGAAATTTACTCACTACTTGATACTAAACTGTTTATTGGGGTGAATGAACTGATTCACCAAACTGCTATTTTTGGGGTGAATGAACTGATTCACCAAACTTTTTATAAAAATTGAGTGAATGAACTAATTCACTAAATTGTTTATTGGGTGAATGAACTGATTCACCAAACTGTTTAAAAAATGTTGCGAATAAATGTTTTATTGAAATTGATATTGTACATAACTGTTTTGTACTTATAAAAACCCGTGAACTCACCAACTCTCGTAGTTGACACTTGTTTTAACATGCTTTTCAGGAAACCCGAAGGTTTGATTTAGGCTTTTAGAGCTTTTTGTGAACGCCAATCATGTTTCGATGTTATTCGGATTTTGTAAAAGAATTTGTAATTTATGAACTCCGGTTGGATTTATATGTCTTGTAAACATATTTAAATTATTAATGTTATGAATGATTGGTGTGTATATCTCCTATTGCTTTGAAATCGAGACTGTCGCACCTCGTGTTTCCGCTTTAGCGGGGTGTTACAGAATTGGTATCAGAGCCATAGGTTATAGAGAACATCGGTTTTTCATAAAAACCAAGTACTATAACCAACCTTTTTCGAAAAAAAAAAGTTAAAACTTTTAATTAAAAGATTTCGAGGTATAGGAGAGTTTAAAAACTCGTGTGATTAGAATAGGTGCTGTCCTCGTATATCATAGAAATGCGGAGCCTGATCACCTACGCATAGCCATGATATAAGTAGGATAAGACCTATGAACTAATCATACCGTTACAATTTAAAAGTTGGAACCTTCGAAATTTTCCTGAAAAACATAAACCGTGTGAGTTCACATAAGCACATCATGATTCTGATATCTACTATAGCACTTACGCGTTTAAGTAAAGTAACGCCACTGTTGAACACTCCTGCGTTAGCACTTAGGATGTTATTATTATTTGAATGCGCGTTAGTTAGTTATGCGGACACTGCAATCACTATGCCGAACACTATTACTTAAACTTCGGAGAAAGACCCGTCTAGGCATTACGATTCCGGCATTGGAGTAACAAGCGAAGACATTTCAATCGATCCACCTCCGAACCTCCCAACACCTCATATGAGACAACTCAGAAGAGAGCTGCGGCAACCATTCGGAGTGGACTGGCGATAACTCATCTAGTTAATGCAAGGTCATTTCATATCCTTTCGGGGATATCGATCAGTTATATTATTAGTATGACACAAGGAGAGGCTCGAACGATGCGAACACTCGTCGACGGACTGCAAAATAATCGAAGCAGAGTATCAAGTTAGAACCGGGATATAATTAAGTTGAAGAAATTGGTGCATCTCTTGGAGGAAGGTACCACCAATGCTGTAGAGAAGGTTATGACGGCAAGAAGGACGACTAGGAGAGTTGACTTGAGCTGGCAAGTTGTGGTGATGCTGTTGGCAAAGTTGATCCTATCGATTGTAACTCTCGTGATTTTGAAAGAATTCCAAAAATGCACTTTTGGGTTGTTCCATTTAAAACCCAGTTTGAGCGAGAGAAATATTTTAAGGATGCATTAGCATCAAACTTTGAACTCTTCAGATATGTATTAAGCTTTTACGAAATTAATTTTTATTAAATCACCAAGACGTTCTTACCAATTTTATTTTAAAGAAATTGTCATAAATAAAAATACAAATATTTTCGAACATTTATTAGAGACAACTTTTAATTAAACATACATTTTACAAATGAATTAGAACTGTATCTTCCAGAAGAAACACACGTAGCTAGAAAGTGAACCGTGAGAATTAATCGATCAACATTGCTCAACTGATGGCCCAACAACTCCAGGAAGTCGTACCTACCATAGTCACTAAAGTCACTACCGACCTTGTCACAATAGAAGAAATAAGGAAGTCATAATACCCATCGAATGGAAGGATGGTGATGCAAGAAAATTGGAGCACCAGTCAGAGGAAACGACTCGTGATAAATCATTCAGAAGTCGAAAAAGTAGTCAGAAATTTTGGAGCAAAGACCCAAGAAATCACAGAATTTGAAAGAGGAGCATTTAATCGAATACTCCAACGGAGAATTAGTTAGGGCTAACAAAGTAATCAGGAAATGCACTCTAGGCTTAGCTGGAAAGGATTTTAGCATAGACTTGATCCCGATCAAGATACGGAGTTTTGACATAATCATTGGTATGGACTGGATGTCCAAGCATCGAGCAACAATATGTTGTGCTGAGAAGATAGTCGCGTTAGCATTACCTGATGGAGGATTACTCGAAGTGTACGGAGATAAGCCAAAGAGAGATATTAAGATCGTGTCTTATATAAAGATGCGAGGTCATCTGCGGAAGGAATGCGTAGCGTTCATGGCGCACGTCACAGATACAAAGGCAAAGGAGAAGCAAATTCAGGATATTCCAGTTGTGCGTGAATTTCCTGAGGTATTCCCGGAAGAGTTACCTGGATTGCCTCCGCAACGACAAGTAGAATTCCACATCGACTTAGTTCCAGGAGCAGGACCTATAGCAAAGTCGCCGTATCGACTAGCGCCGTCCGAGATGCAGGAGCTGTCTAGCCAACTTCAAGAGTTGTTAGACAAGGGTTTTATCCGACCCAGTTCTTCACCCTGGGGAGCCCCTGTATTGTTTGTCAAGAAGAAGGATGGATCCTTCCGCATGTGCATCGACTATAGGGAGCTGAACAAGATCACCATCAAGAACCGATACCCTCTTCCGCGCATCGACGACCTGTTCGATCAACTGCAAGGAGCAACGTACTTCTCCAAGATCGATCTTCGATCTGGTTACCATCAAATGCGAGTGCGTGAGGAAGACATCGCAAAGACAGCGTTTAGAACTCGTTATGGTCATTATGAGTTCTTAGTCATGCCTTTTGGGTTGACGAACGCTCCAGCAGTATTCATGGATCTAATGAACCGGGTATGTCGACCATACTTAGATAAGTTCGTAATTGTCTTCATAGACGATATTCTAATCTACTCAAGGAGCAAGGAGGACCACGAGCATCATTTGAGGCTGATATTGGAACTGCTGAAAGCCGAACAGTTATACGCCAAATTCTCGAAGTGCGAGTTTTGGATCCGAGAAGTTCACTTTCTAGGACATGTGGTGAATAAAGAAGGAATTCACGTCGATCCAGCCAAGGTTGAGGCCGTAAAGAAATGGGAAGCCCCGAAGACACCGACAGAAATTCGACAATTTCTCGGTTTGGCAGGCTATTACCGACGATTCATCGCAAACTTCTCCAAGATTGCGCAGCCGCTGACAACTTTAACGCAAAAGGACAAGAAGTTCGTCTGGGGAGAAAAACAAGAAGAAGCGTTTCAAACGCTAAAGCAAAAGTTGTGTAATGCACCCATTCTGGCGTTACCCGAAGGAACGGATAACTTTGTGGTGTATTGCGATGCTTCGCGTCAAGGCTTGGGATGTGTCCTGATGCAGAACGAGAAGGTCATTGCCTATGCGTCCAGACAACTGAAGGTTCATGAGAAGAACTACACCACCCACGACTTGGAGCTTGGAGCAGTGGTGTTTGCCCTTAAGATATGGAGACATTATCTCTACGGCACCAAATGCACTATCTATACGGACCATAAGAGTCTCCAGCATATTCTTGATCAGAAAATGCTGAATATGAGACAAAGGAGATGGGTTGAATTGCTCAGCGACTACGACTGCGAGATTAAGTATCATCCAGGGAAAGCAAATGTCGTAGCTGATGCGTTAAGCCGAAAGGAGCGGGTAAAGCCCACAAGACCACGAGCAATGGGAATGGTAGTGCAGACCAGTTTAAAAAGTCAAATAGTGGAAGCTCAAAAGGAAGCTCTGAAGGCTGACAACCTAAAGAAAGAAACTCTTCACGGCATAGAAAAGGAATTCGAGGAGAAAGTGGATGGAGTGTGTTATTTCAAGGGAAGAATTTGGATTCCAAGGGTGGAACAGTTGAGAAAGATGATCATGGATGAAGCTCATCAGTCGAAGTATTCGATACATCCAGGATCCGATAAAATGTATAAAGGACTGAAGGAGCATTACTGGTGACCCGGTATGAAAAGAGATATCGCCACTTACGTGAGTAAATGCTTGACTTGCGCAAAAGTTAAAGCAGAGCACCAGAAACCGTCCGGACTTCTTCAGCAACCGGAAATCCCGGAGTGGAAATGGGAGCAGATATCGATGGATTTCGTGACTAAGCTACCCAAGACTAAAAAGGGTCATGATACGATTTGGGTAATCGTTGACAGACTCACGAAATCAGCGCATTTCTTGCCAATATAGGAGACTTATAGCATCGATAAGCTTGCGCAGCTGTATGTCGGTGAGATTGTCATGCGACATGGAGTCCCGATATCGATCATCTCTGATAGGGATAGTAGATTTACCTCGCGATTTTGGCAATCGCTTCAAGCAACTTTGGGCACTCGTGTGGATCTAAGCACGGCTTACCATCCTCAGACCGATGGACAGACTGAGAGAACCATCCAAACATTAGAGGATATGCTACATGCTTGTGTGTTAGAATTTAGAGGTAGTTGGGACGATCATCTACCCTTAGTCGAGTTCTCCTACAACAACAGCTATCATGCCAGCATTCAGTGTGCGCCATACGAGGCACTGTATGGACGCAAGTGTAGGTCCCCACTTAATTGGTTGGAAGTGGGAGAGAACCGATTGTTTAGGCCTGATGTCGTGCAGGAGACCACCGACAAAATCAAAAATGGTTCAAGAAAAGCTGGAAGTGGCCAGAGATCGCCAGAAAAGCTATGCCAATAATCGGCGAAAGCCGTTGGAATTCCAAGGTGGTGATAAAGTGCTACTAAAGGTATCACCATGGAAAGGGCTAATAAGATTCGGAAAGAAAGGGAAACTGAGCCCTCGTTTTGTTGGACCATTCGAGGTTGTAGAAAGAATCGGACCCGTTGCTTATAGGCTGGACCTACCCTTAGAGCTGAGCTCTATTCATGACACGTTCCACGTGTCTAACCTGAAGAAATGCCTGTCGGAAGAGACAGTAGTTTTGCCCTTGGAAGAAATTCAAATCGATGAGCAACTGCGCGCCTCGGAGGAACCAATTGAAATCCTTGACCGAGAAATCAAGCAGCTCCGGCGCAGCAAAATACCGATCATCAAGGTACGATGGAACTCCAGGCACGGACCTGAGTTCACTTGGGAGCGGGAAGCATTCATGAAAAGCAAGTACCCGCATCTCTTCACAGAAAACCCCGGCAGTAGCAGCAAGAATTAAATTTCGGACGAAATTTCTTTCAACCGGGGGTAACTGTGACATCCGTCAATTTTTGACTTTCAGGTTAGCTACCCGTTTAATCCACTCAGTAGCGTTCCCGTAAGTGAAAAGGTAGAATTTAAGTTGCCTGAATAATTTAGGTTAGTTGCGTGAAAAAGTTAGGCAACAATCCTAAAAGTCCCGGAAAATGCCCGAAACAGCCCGTACCGGCCCGGAAACGTCCGAAAATCCTATAATGCCAAAGTTTGAAAACGAAATGTATAAAATAAAGAATTTTGTTAAAAATATAAATAAACTGTTCCATATAGTCCAAAACTACTTTCGAAAAAGTCGGTTCCTACCGAAAACGCGAAAAACCCGATACTGCGTTAAATAAAGCAGTATAATTTAAACCCTTTAATTAATTCTTTTAAAAAAATAAATAAAAAAAAAGAGTGGATTGGCCATGTTGGCCGGCCACCACCACCACCATCCAATCACCTCTCTCTCTTTTTTTTTCTTTTTCCCCAACAAAAACATCATCACCACCATCTTTTCCCTTCATTTTTTTCAAACTTCTTCTCTCTCTCTAACCCTTTTTCTCTCCACCTTCTCTCTAGAATCCAGCCATTTCCACATTCAAAAATCTGATTTTGAAGGTTTAAAGCACCATTTCAAGATTAAAAGAGTCATCATCTTCAAGGTAAGAATATGGTACAAGTGTTCAACCTCATTTTTGGGTCATTTTAAGCTTCTTTTTCATATTTTCTTGAGGTTTTAACCTACTTCTATGGGTTCTTAATCCTCTTGATGTTTGGGAAGGAGATTTAGCCTTAGAAATGTTTATAAACACTCTAAGAGGGTGAAAATCCGTGAAATCCCCATAAGAACACAAGATAGGAATCAAAAATCGTTTATGTGATGTTGTTGACCATCATTCTTGGGCTAAACTTCATTAATAGTTCATGCATGAGTCTTGATGGTACCAAAACATATTTAGTTTATTTTTCTCTTGTATAATCTGATTTGTGGGTGTAATAGCAAGAAAAACCCCAAAAGTATATGATTTTATGTGTTTTGATGATGAAAAAGGTATTGGATTCTTGACAGATTCTGTCCATGTTTTTGCATGTAGTTTACACGACCCAAAAAGGGTTTTCTCGAACTCATTTCTTCATGAAATTTTTATGGATTGATATTTAAGGTGTTAGGGTTCGAACCCCACTGGATTTGTACAAAAACACCAAGATTTGAACCCAAACCATCATTAAACATTTTCGTGTGCAACAGCACTTGATCAGGAATTTGAGTCATCTTCATGCATGTATAACTCTTTGATAAATCATCCAAAATGCAAACTTTTTAATGCTAAACTCAAGTACTCTGAGTTAGCTTTCTATAGAATGCAAAATCACATCATTTGGTGGACTTATGTGGCTTCAACCAATGAGAATAAGATAGTGGTGTAGGCTGTCCCCTTGTGGCAGATTACACATGCACTACTTTAGGAGGTCATATCTCCCTCAAAAACCACCCAAATGATATGAATCTGGTCCCAAAAGCTTGGTATATGTGTTGGCTAGAAAATCTCTTTTGAAATTCGTAATTTGATGGTGTTATGAATTATTTATGAATAAAACATCACTGAAAGGTAATTCTGAAAATTGAAGGGTGACCACTGATTTTGCAAAAATGTTTAAAAATAGTAAAAGACTTCTAAAAATAGTGAAATTTGGTGAAATTGTTCCTAACATCCCCTAAATCAGAGGGTAAAATTTTAAGGATTTATCATTTGGTGGACCTAAGTTCAAAGTGGCAATTTTTACATCTTAAAGTTTTGGACAGATTCTGAAAATTTACAAAATCCAATTTTATGAACTTTAAACTTTCCAAAATATTTGGAGGTCTCCAAAATGTGATAAAATGTAATTTTACTATATTGGACTATATAAATAACATAATGGCATTATATGGATATCGGTACGATTTTGATAGGGACCGTTGAACTTAGAACTTACGTTAAAAATTACGTGTTTGATAGGGCGAACATAGTTCGGAGCCGGGATTAGATCACGCACCATCACTTACGAAATCGCACTAAACGCTTGAGGTGAGTATTCACAGCCCCACTTTTACCGTTTTTACGAGTTTTTGAGGTGAAAAGCATGCTTATAAATGAATGTGTTTATTTGTGAAAATGTTGTGAAATGAATTGAATTGAAATGAATTTTGAGTACCAAAGAGAATTGAAATAAAATGTGTTAATGAAATGAAATGAAATGAAATGTTATGTGATTATTGAAATGAAATGAATTGAAATGTGTTTCGAGTGTCGAAATGAATTGAAATGAAATGAATTTGAGTTTTGAAACAAAATGAAATGAAATGTATTGTTAGTATCGAAATAAAATGAAATGAAATGTTTTGTGAGCTAAATTTTGATATGTTGAAGCATGATATCGTGAGCACAAAATGAAAATGTCCCCTGCACTACTATTAACCCATACAAATTGGGCCTATGATACACGTGGATAGCGCTATTTGGATTGACATACCCACCTAAAACTGACGAGTGATAGGTGCACTGTATTGAAAAAATATTCACCCCGGCTGGAAATTTGTTTTCCCCCAGCAAGGCTGGATAGGGGCGTTGCTATGTCACAAAATGAAGGATTGTAGTAACTCACTGATATATATCATGTAATTAACACATCACCCGGGAAATTTACTCACTACTTGATACTAAACTGTTTATTGGGGTGAATGAACTGATTCACCAAACTGCTATTTTTGGGGTGAATGAACCGATTCACCAAACTTTTTATAAAAATTGAGTGAATGAACTAATTCACTAAATTGTTTATTGGGTGAATGAACTGATTCACCAAACTGTTTACAAAAATGTTGCGAATAAATGTTTTATTGAAATTGATATTGTACATAACTGTTTTGTACTTATAAAAACCTGTGAACTCACCAACTCTCGTAGTTGACACTTGTTTTAACATGCTTTTCAGGAAACCCGAAGGTTTGATTTAGGCTTTTAGAGCTTTTTGTGAACGCCAATCATGTTTCGATGTTATTCAGATTTTGTAAAAGAATTTGTAATTTATGAACTCCGGTTGGATTTATATGTCTTGTAAACATATTTAAATTATTAATGTTATGAATGATTGGTGTGTATATCTCCTATTGCTTTGAAATCGAGACTGTCGCACCTCGTGTTTCCGCTTTAGCGGGGTGTTACACCATTTGGACTTCAATTTACTTGGAAACAAACGCAAACGAGTGTTAAACAACAGAACTTGCATTCCAGGAGTGATTACCTTCTGGTGAAGCCGCTTATCGTGGAAATTCTTTGTGCGCTCTTTGTAGATGGCCGCGTTTTCAAGTGCATCTTGGCGAATCTCCTCGAGTTCATTCAATTGCAATAACCGACGCTCGCCAGCTGCCTTCATATCCATGTTGAGCTTTTTGATTGCCCAGAACGCTCTATGCTCGAGCTCAACCGGTAAATGGCAAGACTTCCCGAAAACCAACCGATATGGTGAAGTACCAAGCGGGGTCTTGAAGGCTGTCCGATAGGCCCAAAGGGAGTCGTCCAACTTCAAGGACCAATCTTTCGTCGATGTATTCACGGTCTTCTCCAAAATCTGCTTCAGCTAACGATTGGAAACCTCGGCTAAACCGTTAGCCTGTGGATGATACGGAGTTGTAATCCGATGCTTGACGGAGTACTTCTTCAAGAGGGCCTCAAGGTATCGGTTGCAGAAGTGACTGCCACCATCACTGATCAGAGCTCTTGGAACCCCAAACCGTGCAAAGATGTTCTTCTTGAGAAAGTTGATTACCACCTTGGAATCATTAGTGGGGGATGCGATTGCTTCCACCCACTTAGAAACGTTGTCTACGGCTACCAAAATGTACTCGTTCCGGTGGGAGTTCGGGAATGGACCCATGAAGTCGATGCCCCATACATCGAAGAGTTCGACTTCCATGAAAATCTTCATTGGCATCTCATCCCGCTTAGTGATGTTTCCAACTCTTTGACATCGGTCACATCTCTCAATGAACTCACGGGCGTCTTTGAACATTGATTTCCAGAAAAATCCAGATTGTAAGATCTTTGCTACCGTTCTATTCGCACTGAAATGACCACCACATTCAAGGTTGTGGCAATGGTTCAAAACATCCGCTTTCTCCTCATCGGGTACGCATCGTCGCACCATTCCATCGGCACAACGCTTGTACAAGCACGGTTCATCCCAAAAGTAATGTTTCGCATCCGAAATGAATTTCTTCCTTTGATGCGAATTGAGATCATGCGGAATCACCGAACTAGCCAGAAAATTTACTATGTCTGCGTACCATGGCTCTGAAGTACTCACCCCAAACAGTTGTTCATCCGGAAATGACTCATTGATCACAGTTTCGTCCTTGGGGTGTTTTTCATTCTCTTGCAACCTTGACAAATGATCCGCTACAGTGTTCTCGGATCCCTTTTTGTCCCGGATTTCGATATCGAATTCTTGAAGAAGAAGGATCCATCTGATCAGTCTCGGTTTCGCATCCTTCTTTGCCATTAGGTACTTCAATGCGGAATGATCGGTGTAGACGATGACCTTGGCTCCAACCAAGTATGAACGGAACTTCTCACACGCAAAGACAACTGCGAGAAGCTCTTTTTCAGTGTTTGCATAATTTACTTGGGCGTCATCCAACGTTTTACTGGCATAGTAGATCACCTGCATCCGGTTGTTCTTTTTCTGACCCAAAACAGCCCCGACGGCCGTGTCGCTTGCATTGCACATGAGTGTGAACGGAAGGCTCCAATCCGGTGCTGTTAAAATGGGTGCTGAAGTGAGCTCACTCTTCAACCTGTCAAAAGGAAATTCACACTCGTGAGTGAAGTCAAACTTAGCATCTTTTAGCAGTAAAGAACAAAGAGGTTTAGTGATTTTAGAAAAATCCTTTATGAACCGCCGGTTGAAACCAGCATGCCCCAAAAATCTCCTCACGCCCTTCACCGAGGTCGAATAAGGAAGATTTCGGATGATGTCCACTTTTGCCTGGTCCACCTCTATCCCCTCTTCGGAAACTTTGTGACCCAACACAATCCCTTCGGTCACCATAAAATGGCACTTCTCCCAGTTGAGCACCAAGCTTGTATCTTCACACCGTTGGAGAACCGCTTCGAAATTTCGCAAACACTCATCGTATGAATCACCATAGACGGAGAAGTCGTCCATGAATACCTCCATTGTACGTTCTACCATGTCAGAAAATATCGCCATCATGCACCGTTGAAATGTCGCCGGTGCGTTACACAACCCGAATGGCATTCGGCGATATGCAAATGTCCCATATGGACAGGTAAACGTGGTCTTTTGCTGGTCCTCCGGTGCGATTGGGATTTGGTTGTATCCCGAGTACCCGTCCAAGAAACAGTAATAGGCTCTAGCCGCCAACCGCTCAAGCATCTGATCAATGAACGGCAAAGGGAAGTGATCCTTGCAAGTAGCATCATTGAGTCGACGGTAATCAATGCAAACCCGCCAACCTGTGACGGTTCTCGATGGGATTAGTTCATTCGCGTCATTTTTCACCACCGTGATCCCTCCCTTCTTGGGTACAACTTGCACCGGACTAACCCATGAGCTGTCCACAATTGGGTAAATGATCCCGGCGTCCAACAGCTTCAATACCTCCTTCCGGACCACCTCTTTCATGATAGGATTAAGGCGACGTTGCGGTTGAACAACCGGTCGATGTCCCTCATCCATATTAATCCGATGAGTGCAGAAAGTTGGGCTTAGGCCCTTCAGGTCGGCGATTGTCCAACCGATAGCTGATTGGTGTGCCCGGAGTACTCGCAACAGTTTTTCCTTTTCCTCAACTGATAAAAGTGCGGAGATGATAACCGGTAATGTCTCGTTTGCCCCCAAAAAGGCATACTTCAAATGACACGGTAATGGTTTAAGATCCAACTTTGGGGGTACCTTTGATGATGGTTGTGATTTAGGAAGTGGTGCCCCCAAGTCCTCGATGATTGGCCTCTTCGGTCCCTTGAACACGGGTAGTGCATTCAACTGCATCACTACCTCATTATCTGAATCATTGTTGAGGCCGGTCAATGTATCCTCCAGTTGATCCACATCTCTGGCATGCATAAGATTATCTTTGCACCACGATTCTAAAATGTCCACACGGTAGCACATATCATGTTCACCTTGATTTCTTGCCGCTTTGAACACGCTAAATTCAGCCGTCTCGTCGCCAACTCTCAATGTCAACTTACCTCCTTCCACATCTATCACTGCTCTCTACCCGTTGCTAAGAACGGTCTTCCCAAAATTAGAGGTATATGTCGATCCTCCTCCATGTCAAGCACCACGAAATCCACCGGGAAATAGAATCTGTCCACCTTCACGAGCACATCCTCAATTACCCCGTATGGGTACTTGATGGTTCGGTCTGCGAGTTGAAGCGTGATGTTCGTGCTTTGAACCTCTCCAAGTCCGAGTTTCCTGAAAAGAGTTAAAGGCATCAAGTTAATACTGGCTCCCAGATCACATAAAGCTCTACTAAAATCGGAATTTCCAATATGAACAGGTATTGTGAAACTCCCTGGATCTTTTAGCTTTTGTGGAAGTTTGTTCTGGATGATTGCGCTGCACTCCTCAGTAAGTGCAACTGTTGCCTGCTCTTCAATCTTCCTCTTGTTGGAGATAATATCCTTCAAGAACTTCGCGTATGACGGCATCTGTGTTAATGCATCTGCAAAAGGAATATTAATATGCAGTTTTTTAAATACCTCTAGAAATTTAGAAAATTGGAGGTCATCCTTATGAGCTTTCAACCGAGAAGGGTATGGGACTTTTGGTGTTGACTGAGTCACTGTCGGTTTACTTGCTGGCTTAACTACAAATTCTGGTTCTTTCTTCTTCAATTCCGGTGTGCTACTAGCTCCCTTGAGGATCGGTTCCTCATCTTCTACTCCCACAACCTCAACTTCAGGCTCCCTGTCACCTTCATCAACCACAGCTTCTCGAGTAGGATCCGGATTAATTACCTTGCCATTCCTCAGATAAATGGATTTAACATCCTCTATTTGCTTTCTTTCTGTCTGGCTTGGAAACTGACCCGGGGTCCGTGCTTGGAGTACTTCAGCTATCTGACCTACTTGCCTCTCAAGCATCTGAATTGAGGCAGTGTTCTGTGCGGTCGCGGTTTTAACTTCTCCAACTGTGGTGGCAAATCCATCAACAGTGCCCTCCATCTTGGCCATGAATTTCATCATCATGTCTTCCAATCCAGGCTTCCTTTCCGATGATTGACCTTCTTCGTTCCTCCGTTGATGATAACCTGGTGGACGATAAGCATTGTTAGATGGTGAAGCAGATTAAAAGTTAGCATTATTACCTGAATTTTGCTGCCTTTGTTGTTGTCCCATAGGTTCGCGCTGACCGTTACCATATTGCAGATGCGGATGGTTTCTCCAACCCTCGTTGTAAGTGTTCGAGAATGGATCATTCCGAGGTCTGTTCCGGTTTTGTAGGACCTGAACCTGTTCAGGCTGTGGTACATCTCCCTGTGATGGGAATGGTTCCGGAATGCCTGCCTCCAATTGATGAACTGGTTGAACTGAGACTGCTTTCAGCTGATTTGTAAGGGCTGCCAGTTGTGCCTTTATTTCCTGCAGTTCATCTGAATCCTGTACTTTTGCAACCCTCCCAACATCAGCTCGGGGTGTAGCGTAACTGTGCTCTGCCAGATTCTCAATGAGTGCAACAGCCTCATCATAACTTTTGTCCATGAGAGCTCCTCCGGCTGCTGCTGTGATGTCATTCTTATACTGAGGGTGAAGGCCACCAAAGAATGTTTGGATGATCATCCACTCGTTGAGACCATGATGGGGACATTTTTTTAGCATGTCCTTGTACCTTTCCCACGCTTCATAGAGAGTCTCAAGAGGCCATTGTGAGAAATGTGTAATCTCTGCCATGAGCTGTGCGGTACGACCTGGGGGAAAGAACTTCTGAAGAAAAGCTGCCACCATAGCGTTCCAGGTGCGATATGTTCCGGAAGGAATGCTTTCCTCCCAAGTAGCTGCCCGTCCCTTCAGTGAGAACGGGAAAAAACGCAGACGAATTGCATCGTCACTTACGTTCCTCATCTTGAATGTATTGCAGACCTTTTCGAACATTCGAAGATGGGCATGAGGATCTTCAGAAGGTGCGCCCCCATACTGATTCTGTTGAACCAACTGGATGGTTCCATGCTTGACTTCAAAGTTGACGTTTGCATCAAGGGCTGGCGCTTGAATTCCCAACTGAACATTTGCTCCAGTGGGATTTGCGAAGTTTCGCATTGGCACAAGGTTGTTTGCCATTTGATTCGCCGCGTTGGCTCTTACTGTTGCTCGTAGCCTACGACAAGTTCTTTCGATTTCCGGATCAAATGGTTCCAAATCTCTGTCACCGGCACCCCTTAGTAGCATGCACTAACAGACACCTGCAACAAAAGAATCAGGTTGGTTGACAAAGAAATCAAAAGCAAAACAAAAACAAAAATAAAGATACCCAGAGTAATAACAATTATAGATGGTAGTGATATCAATAACGCCTAGCTCCCCGGCAGCGGCGCCAAAAACTTGATAGGTGGGTTTACACCCCCCTAAATCTCACCGCAAGTGTACGGGTCGAATCAAGTAATACGTACGGTAAGTACGGAATCGAACCAAAGAGCTAGGAATTGAGTTACACAATTACTACAATTATTACTAGTTGGATATAATCAAAATGGAGGTAATTGGATTGATTAATTAAAACTAAAATTGAATTAAAATGAATACTACAATAAAAGAGTAAACTTTATCAATTAAAGGAAACGGTTGGGAGTTGGGACTCAAGGAGTTTCACAGCTGACAAGTAATTATGGATTCTTGTAGATTCGGAATTAATGAAGACGCAATCTTAACTCTCGTTATCTTTTCTCAAATAACAACAAGATTAATTCCTAAGATGATGAATTATCTCTCGATCTCAACATACAAATTAAGAATTAAATAGATTGCAAAAGTACTAAAGCTTAATTGGTATATCTCTATCCAAGTTCTCACTTTAGGCAAACAACTTTCAGTTCAAACTGGAAATTAATTCTTCTCAAATCAATTCACAGTAACAAATCAATTGTAAGGTGATCAGGAAAACAATAGCATTAAGTTCAAAAGTCATAAGCTTCACAATTCATAAATCTAACAAAAATCCAATCCACAAGTCAACTGTTTAGATCCAAAAGCTACCCAACCCCCAACATCTAAAATTAGTTCATGTTGGGGGTGTTTAGAGAAACACACATCAAAGACATCGTAGCAACAATTGAAAGAAAACTGAATGAAAAAGTAAAACTCATAAACTCCCTCCGGTGTCACGAACAATGAATAATTCCTGGCTGTTGATTCTCCAAGTGATTTTCCTTCCTGGTGGCTCCCAACTTGCTCCAAAAGTCGCCTCCAAACTTCTCTCTTCAAAACCCTAGCTGAATAATCGATAATCCTCACAAGTGCAGCAAAAACGGATCAAAAGGGACATCCAGCAGTAACTGCGGGTCAACCGCGGGTCACCAACCCGCCGTTTGACCAGCCCGCGTGGTTTAACCCGCGGGTCAGCCTCCTAGCCGCGGCTTAGCCGCCGTTTGTGCTGACTTTGCCCCCTTTTTTCATCTTTTCTCCGTCTCTTTTTGGCTCCGTTTCCACTTCTTCTAACTTGACTGTAACCCTGAAAATTACTTGCATAAAACCATTAAAACCTCGCTAATTTTACTTAGAGACGAATCAAACACTCCGAATGTGGTCATAAAAACAACGCCAAAAATGGCGTTATCAGTACCAGGTATCGTTCTTACCATTAGGAACGGTCAAGTTATCTAATCAAATCTTTAGAGTTTAATCAATTAATCTAACTAAAAGGGGGGGGGGGGGGTTGTGAAAAGAGTTTTAATTAACTAAGACACGATTGAAAAGTAAATTACTTAAGCTAAGACGCAAACAAACAAAGATTGATTTAAATTAATGTAAGACAAATAAGTACTTATTATGGTTATGGAGATTCCACTCGTGGTTGATTCATTAAATTACCGAAAAGATATAGTTTATTTGGTTATTGTTAGAATTTAACCCAAGGCACCCTAACATGCGTATCTGTGATTATCAACCAGGTTGGTATGCCAGCCCAATTACTGGGACTTTTTTGTCAGAAAGTCTAGTAAAAGTCACCCTAATCAATGCTAAGTCGTGGGACCCTACAACCCAGTCTACTCTCGGTCTGAGTAAACTGCCTACCACGTCTCTCCGCGTCACTGGAGTGAAAGGTAAGGGGGACCGATTACCCTATCGGAGTCTGTCTATTTATTGTCAGAAAATAAACACACCCAGTCACCGACTTCAAATACCCACAGTCTAAACACCAATATTGGAATCAACAGATAAACATTCAATAAACCAAGCAAAACTATTATAAATTAAAACCAATATGAAATCATCCAACAAGTCTAATCAAACCATAATAACTACTTAACCTAACTACTCACTAGACATACTAATAAATAAAAATGAAACTGAAAAGAAATACATTACGCAGACCGTGCAACGGGGGATGATCGGATACCGGCTAGACGACTCCGGGTTTGGATCGGCCCACACTGTCGGCTCATACACAACTCTCTCTCTTTCTCTGACTCTACTGACTCTATTTCTGATTTTTATTTTTATTTTTTGTTGATGTAAAACAATAGGGAGAGACCTGTATTTATAACACCAGAAACGTCCCACTTCGCGTTCGCGAAGAGGCATCTTCGCGGCGCAAATCATTTATGAAACTCTCTCTTTCCTTTTCTACTCATTTCGGAATCTTCCATAGAGAGTAAACACTATCTTCGCGGCACTAAACTTATGAACTCCAACGCGAAACGAGTGCAAAGCAAGAATCTTCTAGAAATTAGCCACTTCGCGACGCGAAAGGGTACCTTCGCGATCGCTAAGGTGCTTCTGTCCACTTTTTTGATCATTTTTCATGCTTTTTCGCTGCTTTTTGTACTTTTCCGCTCAACGGCCTCCAAAACCTACAAAATTCAGAAACAAGTACTTTCAAGAGTAAAATGTACGAGAAATGGGTAGAAATGGGATAAAAACATTCAAACTAGAACCACTAAAACATGTATAAATTTGGAGTTATCAGTTGCAGTAGCACTTTGGCTTGGTTGTGTGTGCTTAGAATCTTCTTCACCCACTTCTGCCTCTACACCTAAGGTTCTAGCATAATCACCATCCTTAGTCCTCCCTTCTTCTTCCTCAACGTTCGCAGCAACATGATCTTCAAAAGGCTTCGGAATATCATCATCACACAATATCACCTCTGTACCAATATCCACATAGGAGTCGTTGAACATCCATTGCTCTAGATGAGGTTCTGGGAACAAGTCCTCTGGTATATCGTCCACAGGAGAAGGAACTCTTAGTGAAGTAGATGGTTTTGGAGAAGGGGCCTTCTGTGGTGATGGTTCATTTGCTACGTCTGCAAACCTCTTAGATCTTTTCTTCCTTTTAAGTTAAACCTCTGGTGAAGGTTCTTCCGAGATAACAGTTTCATGTGCGACTTCTATTGTCTGTACCTCTGTGGTCTGCACAGGGGACTCTACTAAGTTCCCCTTCTTGGACTTCTTGGCCTTTTTAGCCAGACGGGTTTCGTCGGGGTTAGCCTCTGGAAATCTATTTCTCAAACGTCTCTTTTTCTGCTTTTGGCTCTGCGGGAGGTAGAGATGGTTGTTGTGGAGACTCAACATCAATGGGTTCATTCTATGGTAGTTCTGGTGATTGTGGTTCCTCTATTTCAGCAACCTTGGGCTTCTTGTTGTTTTTCTTCTTACCCATCTTCTGTGGGGAACTACTACCTACAACTACAGGCACTCTAACCTCATTCACCTCACCTTTTACCCATTCACCCTCATCCCTCTGAGATTTTTTCTTATTCCTACACTCCCTAAGGGGTTGACCTATGCGTGGGGGGTTGTAGGGACTGGTTTTGGCCTCCCGTACCCACGTCTGTAGTTCTCCCTATGGCCTTCTGCAAGCAATTTTTTCATGGCATGGGACATCGGCCATTGTTGAGCGTAGCCTTTAGGATGTAGGGTTGGTTTGAAAGAGCCCATCGGGAACACCTTGGCCATTGTTGTCTTTTTGGAATCGGGAACCCAATGAAGCTTTTCCAATAGACTATCATGGAATACAAGTCTGAAAAACCTTTTAAGGACGAGGTTTGGAGGATGACCATCATAGTTCTGTTTCTTTTCGGCAGAGGGCTTCTTTGCTGCGTTTTGAGTAGCAACCTTTTTCTTGATGAGCCCTACCATGTCTTCGAATATCAAAGCAGTAACACCCCGCTAAAGCGGAAACGCGAGGCGCGACAGTTAAGATTTCATCTCGATAGGAGATAAATAACATCAACCATTCATATCAAAATATTTAATGTTTACAAATTGTATTACAACCAACTGAAGTTCAATAATTACAAACATGACAAAATAAATATAGTCTTGGTTGATGCCAACAAACGCGCAAATTAAACTTTTTCATTTACCTTCTGATTTCCTGAAAAGCATGTTAAAGCAAGCGTCAACTACGAGAGTTGGTGAGTTCACAGGTTTTTCATATGCACAAAGCAGTTTAGATGCAACAAATTTTTAGTGAATCTTTTTAGTCACTCAAATTTTCATAAACAATTTATAGTGAACCTTTTTGTCCACTACCGTTACTAGCCTTATCATTAGTGAACGTTTTTGCTCACTCCATTTCAAAGCTTAGTAACAAAAGATGAGAAAATTTCCGGGTTAACGTTAATCAAATGATACTTATTCGTTGAGTCACTACTAAGCCTAAAATACGACATGCTACGCCCCTGTTCTACCTCAGCGGTGGGACTAAATCCCACATGTGTAGAACTTTTATTCAATACAGTGCACCTATTTCTCGTCAGTATAAGGTCGGTATGTCAACCAAATAGCGCTATTCACTAGTATTATAGGCCCATTGTTATGAGTTAATAGTAGTTACCGGGGACTTAAACTTTTATACTCAACATATCATTTATCATAACATTGCAAAATTTTACTCACATCAAGATTTATAAATCAACAATTCGTTTCATTGAACATGTTTTTCACCCCAAATATGTAAAAACGGTAAAAGAGGGGCTGTGAATACTCACCTCGATGAATTAGCGATTTGAACAACGATAGAGTGCGTATCCCCAATTCCAAGCCTACTAGTGCCCTATATAATTCGTAATCGATGTAAGCCTTAAATCAACGGTCAACACCTAGCTATGTCTCTACCGATATCCTATTATAATGCCTTTACGCAACTTATTTAGCCCAACTTAGTATAAAATAGGTTTTGATAGTTTTATAATAACATCCAACTGAATGGGAAGTCTTGAAATTCATAAATCAAAATTTTGAAGAAATTTCAGATTCTGACAGATTCGTAGTGTTGTAAAAATGTCACTTTTAAGCTTGGGTCCAAAAGGGGAAAAGTTCTCAAATTTTTATCCACTGATTTTGGGTGTGTTAACAACATTCCCACCAAATTTCATAATTTTTAAAGGTATTTAGCTCATATAGAAAATTTTTACAAAATCAGTGTGCACAGCTCACTTTTGAAAATACATGCTTGTAGTGTTTGACTCATAGAGGGTTCGTTACCACACCAAATCTTAAATTTCAAAAGGGGTTTTCAAGCTAACATGCATACCCAACTAATGAAACAAGTTTCGCTCAGATTTGATGATTTATGAGTGAGTTATGACCTCTTAAATCCATGCATGTGAATCTGCCATTTCTGGACAGCTTGCACCACGAATTTATTTTCATTGGTTGCACCAAATCACATGATTCCGGATTCTTTGGAAAGCTACTTCAATAAACTTGAGTCTAGAATCAAGAATCATACATTTTGAATAAGTTCTCAAGGAGATATGCATGCAACAACGTAACATAAAATTTTGACCCGGAGGTGTTGCACAACAAAAAGTTTTGAATAGATGAGGGGTCTATACTTAGTATTTTTATATGATTCCAGTGGGGTTTGAATCCCAACTCACAAAATATTAATCCCTCAAAAATGTAGATAAAAATAAGTTCATATGAACCCCCAACACACATGCAATAATCTGTCAGCTTCTGTCCAAATTCAACACTCATTATTTTCACAAAAACACATAGAATCTTCAAGATTTGGGGTTTCTTTGATGTGAAACTAAAATCCCCCGACATATAACATGTAAATAGAAGAAATATACTTGAATATCATCAAGATACATGCACGAAATAATAAAAGGTTTCCAGCCCCATAGGAGCACCAAAAACACCAAAAATGTGTGGTTTTCCAACCAAATCTTGTGTTCATAAGGGTGAGTCATAGAACTTCACCATCCATTGGATGTTTTTAGACATTTCCATGGTTCATTGTCATCTCCAAACATCAAGATCAATATTCCATCCAAAAGGAGGTTTAAACATCAAGAAAATGCAAGAAGGAGCACTAAAAGTGCTAGAAATCGAAGCTAAAATACACCTTTTACTCTTACCTTGATGATGAAACTATTAGAGCTTTGAAACTTTGGTTCAATCCTTCTATAAACTCAGATTTGTGAGGATGAATATGGCGGTATTTTTCTCTTAGAGAGGAAGATAGAAGAGAGAATAGAGAGAAAAGGAGTTGGATTTTTTTTTTTAAATTGTGAAGTGTATTGAAGAAGAAATAATGATGTTATGGGAAAAAGGAGAGGGAGAGAGAGTAGGGGGGGTGGCCGGCCACATGGGGCCCACCCCAACCCATTTCATCTTTTTTTTTTAAATTAAGGCCCAATACTGTTAAAACCGGTGCAGTGTCGGTTCGGGATGGCTTTTTCAGTAAAACCGACTTTTTCAAGCATGAAATTAGGTTATTTAGAACATTTTGTTTTTATTTCTAATGAAATATTATATTTTATACAGGTTGGCTTTAATATGGCATTATAAAGTTTCCGGGCGATTTTGGACCGATACGGGCTTTTTCGGGCTGTTTTCGGGACTTTTAGGTTATCGCCTAAATTTTTCGCGTAAACTAACCTAATTCTTCCTAATAAGTTGTATGACTATAGTTTTACTAAAGGAAATACTACTGAGTGATTTAACGAGTCGCTAACCTGAAAGCCAAATTTGGTCGATTGTCACATTTACCCCCAGTTGAAAGAAATTTCGTCCCGAAATTTACTTTTTGCCGCTACCAAGGGAGTGTTTTGTGAAAAGGTGGGGCTATTTGCTCTTCATGAATGCCTCCCGCTCCCAAGTAAACTCTAGCACATGCTTTGAATTCCAACGAACTTTGACGATTGGTATCCTACTGCGCCTTAGCTGCTTGATTTCTCGATCAAGGATTTCAATTGGCTCCTCCGTGGTGTGACAGGATCGTATATATATCAATATATCAAGAACAGAAAACTTAATCAAAGAAGTTTGCGGAATAACACTTTGATTAAACAATGATTTGCAAAACAGATTTGTGTATTGAATCACAAGTTTAATGATTACAATCAAAGCCCCAATATGCTTGAACAGGCTCAAACAGACGTGCACAACTTCTCTAATGCCCCTATTCAAGAATGATCTTGAGGCTTCTAATTCAAAACAACAACTTATGAAACTCGTAAAGAACAATGAAAAACCTACCAGCTATTTATACAAGTTACAGATTACAATAAGGAAAGTAAATCTACTCTAGATAATCTCCAAGATACTCGTATCTATCCCATATCTTCTCCAAGAGAATTCTTTCCTTATCTTGATCTTCTCAGCAGTGGCAAAACAGAATCAGTGGTAATCTTCAACAGCAGTGGTAATTCTGTTCTAGCAGTGGTAACTTGTAACAGCAGTGATAACTTTTGTACTGGCAGTGGTAACGAGTTCTTCAATGTTAACACACACACTAGCAGTGGTATCTTCAGATCATCTCCTCAACAGTAGTAATCCCAAAGCTAGCAGTGGTAACTTTCCAGCAGTGATAATCAGCAGTGGTAACCTCCACAGTGGTATTTTTCAGACTCAACAATGTCCCCCTAACTTAACTTCTCAAACATGAGGAGCTAAGTTTGTGAGTCTGATCTTCAAGTAGGTCTTTATCTTTTTCTCCAGCAGTCTTGCAGATTTTGTAGGTTCACCACGTGTACTCAACTTTACATTCATCATACACTGCAGTCTTTGTACATCAAGTGCATCAGTGTCACATTCCTCCAGATAATACTCTTTGTCACCATCATTGATACTCAAACTGTACACTTTGCACTTTTCATACCATCTCCATTCTTTCACAGATTCACAACTTCTACTCCTTACATCTAAAAGTCTGTATGGTTCAAACAACCAATACAAACATTCTAGTGCAACTTTCTTCTTTTCAGTCTGCTCAGAGTTAGTTCTTTCACCCACAGCTACATCAATAACTTTGCATCTCAATTCATACATCTCCTGCAGATTTTCTCTTGTACAAGCTTCTAAGATCTTTATCCAATCAGAATCACAGAGTTCTGAACCATTATCCATCCTTATCTCATACTTTAGATCTTTGTCAACACCCCAACCTGTGACTTTCTTAGGTCTTTGCTCAATCATCTTCACATCAAAATACCTCTCATTCACCTCCAGTAATTGTTCTTTCAACCTTTCTATCAACTCCTTATCAAGATCAGATAGATTTTCTTCGTTCTCCTTCACCTCCAACATGCTGTTGATCATGATGGGTTCAAAATCATATCTCTTATCTACTAAAAAGTAGCTCATCCTACCTTTCTCAAAGTTCACTGAGAACACCCTATTGTCATAGGTGTTCCAAGAGACAACTTTTCCTTCACCAAAACTGTCATTCTGGTCCCTTTTTCTGTTTTTCTTCAACTCAGCCTTTGTCTTTGAGAAAGCAAACGTCATATTCAGATCTTCAACAAGTAATCTGGCTTCCTCAAAGTTTTCAATTTCCTTGGTACAAGCAATCTCATACATCTTTTTCAGATCTGCTCTTGACAATTTTCTGAAAATTCCAAGGATGCTAGCAAACACCTCATTAGTTCCATCACTTCTAAATACCTTGAAATAATAAATCTGATTGTTCTCAAAGAATATCCACATAGAAACATTAGAAGTTTCTTTAATCTCCTTGGTGTTTTTCCCTTCTTTGCAATTGATTTCTTTCTTTTTGGCTTGGGTGATTCAGCAACTTCAATCTCTTTAACTATCTGTTCAACAGGAGTAGTTATCTTTTCAACTTTCTTAGCCTCTTTCTCCTCTTTCTTTTCAACCAACTGTTCTTGTTCCACATTCTTCTTAATCATTTGGACAACTTGCTGATCAGAATCAGCCACAGGTTCCTTAGTCTTTTCCACATCAGGTTCAGGATTACCTTCAGTAGTCACCTGTTTTCAATCTGATCCCTCTTTCTCTTTCTTTGAATCAATGCCACCTCCTCAGTTTCAACTTGTTGCTCCTCCATAGCTTCTAGATGCATAGCCTCCCTTGTGACATTGTATTTGTTTTCAACCTTTTCTAGATCCCACTTGGCAAAATACTGAACTGGCTTTCCAAGAGCACCAGACAGATATCTCACCATACTCCTTCTCCTTTCTTTGATATCCTTTGGAGTTGCTTTCTTTGTAGTCTTTTTGACAGGCTTCTTCTTTTCAACCTCAGGTTCCTCCTTATTCCATTCTTCTTGCAATCTTTCAGCCTCAACTCTGTCTTTCTCAGCAATCCTTGCCAACTCTTCTTTTCTTTTCTTTTCTTCTTCTTCTTCAATCTGTTGAATCAGTTCATCAGAAAGAATGTGCTCAGTGACAGGGTCTATCACAGGCTTAAAACCCATTTCTTCATCATCATCAGACTCAGGCTCAGGTTCTTCTACCAGAATTTCCTTTCCTTTGTCCTTAGGATCTAACTTAGCATCCTTTTTCTTTGACTCTGGTTGACTTTCTTTGATTACCACACCCTTTGTAATTACTTTGGGCATTTTCACCAACAATTCAGCAATGGTAAGTTCATCCTCATTCACAGTCTTCACACACACATCAGCTTCAGTCTCTTTTTCAGTTTCCTTTTCTGTCTCCCCCTTAGCTTCAGTCTCCATCTCAACTGCAGGTTCATTCACAACCTCAGTTTCATCAAAAGGCTGTGTTTTCTTCTTAGACTCCCCCTTAACTTTAGATCTCCTCTCCCCCTTTGTGAATGAGACCAAAGTGGAGTATCTCTTGTGAAGAGCTGCAATCTTCAAGCGCATTGAGGCCACCAGAGCACCTTGAGACTTAAGCTTGTTGATCAATTCCCCTAGCATGGCATCCTTATCCTTTATAAGATGATTATGAACATCAACCAGCTCCTCCAGCAGATCCAGCCTCTCTTCATGGGATTTGTGCTTCTCTTCATGAATATGAAAGTTCCTATCATGAGCTTTCAAATCCTTGGCAATGGCTCTGAAATTGTCCATCAATTCTTTGTGTGAATAACCGCCCTCACCAGATTTAGGAGTGTTTACCTCCATTACTGGATCTTTGAGCTTTTTGACATTAGTCTTCAGCCTTGCTGAAGCACTAGATGCCCCCATGGTTTCTTGACAGCTGGGACCTCCCTTTGATTTCTCAATAGGAGTTGCGGTGATGGGGGTCTTAGCTATGTTCAAACTGTCCTGATACACACCTTGTGCAACATCAGTAGTTTGAGCCTCACCAACCACATGCCCTACCATCTCCTTAGAGGGCACCCTCTTTACACTTGAGTGGGGCATCACTCCAGGGGTGTCCCTTTGGATGTTTTTAGAAGGAGAGTGCTCCAACTGATGGCTGAAAGGCTGTTGGGGTTTAGAACCAGAGGAGGAAGGAGCTCCCCTGTTCATTCTGTTATACTTTTTGAGTGTAGGGGTGGGGATTGAATCAAGGGACTTAGGAATGGTATCAGTGATAGGTGTGGGTAGGTCATCAGTGGGTATGCTTGATTGTGAGGGCTGCAAGCCTGATGCCTCACCTAGGAGGTGGTTCACCCTCATCATTGTTGAGAACAATGGGGTGAATGTCTCATTAGAGCCTGTAGCAGGTCTCTGCATGTTAGAAAACACTTTATTACCAAGAGCATGACTCTGATAAGTGTCTCCATCCATGGGTACATCCGTCAATTCCTTAGTAATAACTTCTTGTACAAATCTTGGAAACATGTAAAAAGATTTTACTTTGGAATTATTCATGTTTTCAAGATTGTAGACAAGATCATCAAAAATCATTTGAGAAAAATTAAACACCTCATTAGTGGCCAAGCAGACCAAAGCAGAAGCAATGGTGCTACTAAACTCACCAAAACTGGTGGTTTTCTTTGAAAAACAATGCAATAGGGTACGCACAAAGAACCTCCACTGAGGGCAAAATTTACCCTTAAGGTATTTTAAAGAAGTGCGAGAGCCTGTATACCCCATTCTTATAAAAGCATCCATGATGTTGGAAGTAGAGAGCATAGTGGTACCTGATTCATCCTGTAGATGTAAGTGTTGTCTGATCGTTGCCAGAGTAACAATAAGAGACTGACCACAGACAGTGGTCTGGATTTGTTTGACCCGATCAAGTTCCTCCACCACTGCATTGGCCCAAAAATCGTTCTGATGCCTAATGTAGATTGTTGGATTAAGGGTTGCAGCATACGCGATAGTAGATGAAGCCAAGAAATCAAGAATGTCTTCAAACCCTTCGGAATTGTTATCTTTGGTGAGATAACCAACTTTGTTGTGATCCTTGACAAAAAACAGAGAATCCATGATCGATTACGCAAGAGAAACCCTAGAACAGATGCAGAATCAGTACTCGAATGAATTTTCAAGAACACTGAGGGAGAATAGATGCAGAATCGCAAACGTTTTTAGAGCAAGAGTTCAGAATAGCCGTTTATGAAAAAGGCGGTCAAGTTAGGGCTTTTATACTGAACTCATGAGCAGAGGTAACCACCACAAGCAGTGGTAATGAACACAAGCAGTGGTCTAAATCAAAAGCAGTGGTAAATGACACTAGCAATAGTATTCGTTAAAAGCAGTGGTAAAACAGACAAACAGTGGTAAGTACGTGTGCCACGTTAAAAGCAGTGGTAATGTACCATAGCAGTGGTATCATGCGCGTGAGAAATTAAAAGCAGTGGTAATGGACATGCGCAGTGATAATTACATGTGCAGTGGTAAAAACGCTTGTCAAGTAAAAAGTAGTGGTAAGAATGCGAGTGTGAACCATCAGTGGTAACAATAGGCAAGCAGGGGTAAATGTGCTAGTTGTGGTAATGTGCAAATGTGCTAGCGGTGGTAATGTGCGAATGTGCTAGCGGTGGTAATGTGCGAATGTGCTAGCGGTGGTAATGTGCGAAACAAGCAGTGGTAAAGACTTAGTGATTGAAACTATGTTTTGTGATAGAGACACTGCTAGTAGAAGTAACTCCAACTAAGCAGTGGTAACATCACCCTGCGTCTTTTGATCAAACCAAGGACTTCACCATGTATCTGCAACATTCACAAACTCATTAAAATACCAACTTAGGAATAAAAAAAATTAAAAAGGAAGAAAATATACAGAGAAAGTACAAATAAAAGTGCAAGAAGAAGAAGGGTTATTCGGAGTTCATCATTCCAACACCTGTAACCAAAAATGTAAACCTGCCTACATCAAATGCTTTTGTGAACAGGTCTGCATATTGATCATCAGTGTGGACTTTCAGAACTTGAATTAACTTCTGTTCATTACAATCTCTAATAAAGTGGTACTTGATCTCTATATGTTTGGTCTTTGAGTGTTTGACCGGATTGTTAACAATGCTAATAGCATTGTTATTGTCAATGTAGATTGGTGTCTGCAAGAAAGAAAGACCATAGTCTTGCATCTGATTCTGAATCCATAGAACTTGTGAACAGCACTGAGATGCAGCTATATATTCAGCCTCTGTTGTTGATTGTGAAACAGTGGTCTGTTTCTTGCATTGCCATGAGACCAATCTTCCTCCCAAAAATTGGCATCCTCCTAATGTAGACTTTCTATCCAGATTTGCTCCTCCATAATCACTATCTGTGTAGGCCACTAAGTCAAATGAAGAATCATTGGGATACCACAGTCCCAATCTTGGTTGGCCCTTAAGATATTTGAAGATCCTTTTGACTGCATGTAAATGAGACTCCTTGGGCCTAACTTGACACCTAGCACAAACACAAACAACAAACATAATATCAGGTCTAGAAGCTGTAAGATACATTAATGATCCAATCATGGATCTGTAATGATGAACATCAACTTCCTCCCCCTCAACATCAGCAGTGAGGTGTTTGTGTGTTTCCATTGGAGTGCTTGTTGGCTTTGCATCATTCATTCCAAACTTTTGAAGCATGGATGCAACATATTTGGACTGATTGATGAATATCCCATCAGTCTTCTGCTTGACCTGTAAACCAAGAAAGAAAGTTAGCTCTCCCATAGAACTCATCTTAAATTTCTTATGCATCAGTTCCTCAAACTCCTTGCACATATCACCCTTTGTAGATCCAAAGATGATATCATCTACATAGATCTGCACTAGAAGCATATCAGTCTTTGTTCTCTTGATGAACAAGGTCTTATCAATGACACCTCTTTCAAAGTTGTTTTCCAACAAGTAGGAGGACAAGGTATCATACCAAGCCCTAAGTGCTTGATGAAGACCATACAGTGCTTTCCTCAACTTCTAAACATTATCAGGGTATTTGGGATCTTCAAACCTTGGTGGTTGACTGACATACACCTCTTCATCTATAGTGCCATAGAGAAAGGCACTCTTGACATCTATCTGATAGACTTTGAATCCTTTGCAATATGCAAAGGCCAAGAATAGCCTGATGGCTTCAATTCTGGCTACGGGTGCAAATACATCATCATAGTCTATTCCTTCCTCTTGAGTATACCCCTGTGCTACTAATCTGGCTTTGTTCTTGATCACAATTCCTCTCTCATCAGTCTTGTTTCTGAAAATCCACTTAGTGCCAATCACCCTATGTCCTTTTGGGAGATCCACCAGGTACCACACATGCTGTAGGACAAACTGCAATAGTTCTTCTTGCATGGCCTCTATCCACCTTGGGTCCTTCATTGCATCATGGGCTTTCTTGGCTTCTGTTTGTGAGAGGAAAACAGAAATCATGCTCAAGTGTGGATTGGGAAGGGATTTGGTTTGCTTCCTTGTAATCATAGGAGACTGAATGTCTCCTATTACCAGAGTTGGTGAATGATTCTTCTGGGTTCTTGTAAGATGCAGGGGTTCTTCAGGCAGATCTACCCCTAGATTTGAATCATTCACTTCTGGTTCTTGATCCCATTGAGGTCCCTCTTCTAAGACAGGAATTTCATCAGTAGTCTCAGAGGATTCCACAATTGGTTGCTCATCACTCTTCTCAGACCCAGGTTCTGTTTGATCATCTGAAGTTGATTCAACAGTGGCACTAGCATCATTTGAGTCCACAAAAGGCATGGGAAACATAACAAATGTAGGACTTGTTTCTTGAACTTGCTCTGTACCTAAACCTGTAATCACTGCACTGCTCATATTCAAAGAGTTAGATAGTGAATCAATATCAAATAACCAATTGGGACCACTTCCAGGTATGTTATGAGTGTTCTCATTGCATTTGACATTGTCACTTTCTTCTATGATCCTTGTAGAACTATTGAAAACTCTAAGTGCTTTGCTCTGAAAAGAGTATCCTACAAAAAATCCATCATCAGACTTGCTTTCAAATTTGCCTAAGTGAGTTTTGGAATCAAGAATTGTGCAAGGACACCGAAATGGTTGTAAAAATCCTATATAGGGTTTCTTTTTCTCAAAAAGTTCATAGGGTGTCTTGCCTTTTGATTTGACTATAAGAACTCTGTTTTGGACATAACAAGCAGTGTTAACTGCTTCTGCCCAGAAAGTGATTGGAAGTTTAGAGTCAGCCAACATAGTTCTTGCAGCCTCAATTAGTGTCCTATTTCTCCTCTCAGCAACACCATTCTGTTGAGGAGTTCTAGGAGCACTGTATTGTCTCTCAATACCTTTTTCCTCACAAAAGATATTCAAATCAGCATTCTTGAACTCAGTTCCATTGTCTGATCTAATGACTTTTACCCTAAGGTTTTTCTTGTTTTCCACTCTAGTCACAAAGGGTTTGATCAGTCCACTTGTCTCATCCTTTGTTCTTAGAAAGTAAACCCAAGTAAACCTAGAGTAATCATCAACTATCACAAGACAATAGGATTTCTTGCCTATACTCATCACATTGGTAGGACCAAAAAGATCCATGTGCAATAATTGTAAAGGTGATGAGATAGTGTTTACTTCTTTGGACTTGTGTCAGTTTTTGTGTTGCTAACCTTTGAGGCATGCTACACAGTGATCATCACATGAAAATTCCTTTGCAGGCAAACCTCTTACAAGGTTGCTTTTGACAAGTAAATTCATGTTTTTAAAGTTCATCTGACACATCCTCCTATGCCACAGTGATGATTCACTAACAGATGCTTTTGAGAATAAACAGTTTAAGGATGATAAAGAGGAAGCATCTTCAATGTCCAAACAGTAAACATTATCTTTTCTGGGAGTCCTAAGCATTACTTGACTCTCATCTATCTTAAAACCAGGAGCAAGTATAAGACACTCAGTATCAGTAAAGAATACTCCAAACTTTTTGTCACAAACCTGAGATACACTCAGCAAGTTATATCTCAACTGTTCCACATAATAAACATCATCAAAGGTCATCTTACCTTTAGATACCTTACCTTTGCCACTAATCTTACCTCCAGTTGGACTATCCCCAAAGGCAACATGTCCACCTTCAAACTTTTTGAAGTCTTCAAGTAAAGACATGATACCTGTCATGTGCATAGAGCAACCACTATCCACATGCCAAAGACTACTCCTTCTTCCTTGGTTGCCCTGCACATAAGATGAAACAGTTAGTGTCTTGAGGGAACCCAAGCCAATATGGTCTTGGGTTCTCCTTTATCATTAACATAATTGACCTCTGTCAATCTGTTGAGTTTCAAAAGATAATCTTTATTTGGGATCTCATGACTGGAATATTTGGTTATAATGGGTTTTCTCAATGAAGACACTTCAGTGGTAACAGTGTTTGAGTTTCCACTGCTGTTATTGCTAGCAGCAGTGTTAACTTTCACACTATTAAAGCTGTTACCACTGCTATCAGAAGCAACACTGTTATTACCACTGCTTGTAGAAGCAATGGTAGTACTGAGTGAAGCTTTTGGTACCCATTTAGTAACCAACTTAACCGACTTCTTTTCAACCCTTTTCTTTTGAACTTTTCTTTTAGGTTGACTAGATCTGTTTTGTTTAGGAACAACCTTTTTGTGTGTAGGTACAAATCTTCTAGCTTGAAAACTGTTTCTTTGATTAAATGGATTGAAATAACAGTCTCTTGCTAGATGATTTGTCTTACAACAGATAAAGCATGGTTTTGGTCTGTTTATCTTGCTCAGATCAACACCATGACATTGTACCCAATGGTTATTCCAGTTCCTTTTATTCCCTCTTGGATGATTTTTGTTTTGAGACTATGAGGAAGTACCAGGATCAACTACAGTCCTCTGAGTATAGTGGTCCTTCCTACTCTCTTTCCTGGTTGTCTCATTCTTTTTCTCCTTACTCTTTTCTGATGACATGACAGATTTCCCCTTATCTTTCCTAGTGGTCTCTATCCTTTTGCTAGGAACAAATGGCATACCACCTTTCTCATTAGTGAGAATGTGGTGTTCATCAGGGATGGTCTCAGAAGTGCTTTTCTTATCAGATTCCTCCTCTGAGTCAACTGGATCAGTCACTTGTGCTCTGATAATTGACTCTAAAGACTTAGAAGACTTTGAAAATTTATCTAAGTCTTCTTTGGCTTTGGACAACTCTTTCCTAGCACTCTCCAATTCCTCCTTTTCTTTTGACAATTTTCTCTCAAGCTCCTTCTTTTCCCACTTCCAGTAGTTATGGTCATATTCAAACTGAAGTTCATTGGCTTTGTATGCCTTTATTTGATCCTCCAGATTGTTAATGATCTTAACATACTCTCTTCTTTCTCTCTCCATCTTCTTAATACTATCACTCATGGTCTGATTATGATCCCTATACTTTTTCACAGTTTCTAAATAAGAATCAGAACAAAGTTTAGAAGATACCTCAGTGGGGATTTCAGACTCCTTGATTTCAGCCATGAGTGCTTGATTTTGGACTGCTTCTTCAGCATGGTCACTCCAATCAAATCCTTGTCCTGCCTGTGAAACAAGTGCTTGTGATGAACTAGGGTTTGAGTTGTTTCCTCTGTTATTGAATCTAGGGGCTTGGGAAGAACCACTCCCAGTGTTCTGATGATTTGTGGTTCCTCCTTTGCATTCTCTAGCAAAGGGCCCTGGCTCATTGCACTTGTAACATCTGACTTTTGATTTGTCAAAACCAGCCTTATCTCCCCTTTTGACATCAAATTTGTTTCTCCCAGTTCTTCTGATAAACCTTTTGATCCTCAGAGTCAGCATAGCCATCTGCCACTTAATGTCCATCTCTTCAAGATCATCTGCATTGATTTGATCCAAATCATCATTGATCAATGATGATTTGACATGACTTGCTAAGAAAGCTTCCAGAATGATATCTTCATTGGTTTCCTGAGATGAATTAGAAACAGTGTCATTAGCAGCAGTATTATAAGTAGCAGTGGTATTATTAAAAGCAGTGGTATTAAAAGAACTAGGGTTTTCAGAGGAAAGTAGTGCAGCATTGTGGGAGTATCCAATTGGTCTTTTCTTCTTCTCCACTTCTGCTTCGAAGATCCTTAGATCATTGTATAGATCTTCAAGTTCTTTGTCTTCAAGATCATCTCCTTGTCTGAAAGAAACAGTGTACATAGTCCATTCCTCTCCAAGAGATCTGAGGAACTTTCTATTCACAACATCTTTGTCCATCTTCATATCTACAGTTGCAAGTTAACCAATGAGTTTGTTGAATCTATCGAAGGTTTGAGTCATAGAATCATTCTTCAGGGAAGTGAAGTTCTCATATTGTTGCTTTAGAATGGCCTTCTGGTTCCTCTTTGTGCTTTTGGTTCCTGAGAACCTCTTTTCAAGTGCAGTCCAGAGAGATTTGGCATCTGTGTATGTACTGAATTGATGTTGGTATTCATTGGGAATAGCCAACAGCAAAGTACTTAATGCTTTCATCTAAGTTTGCCTTCTTTTTCTGTCAGCATCAGATCTGGGTAGGGGTCTTGCACCTCCTTCAGCAACTACTTCATCAGTGCCAGGTCCGTTTTCAACAACCTCCCACATACCATAGTCTGTGAGAAGCATGTATTGACGAATATCATTATATCAAGAACAGAAAACTTAATCAAAGAAGTTTGCGGAATAACACTTTGATTAAACAATGATTTGCAAAACAGATTTGTGTATTGAATCACAAGTTTAATGATTACAATCAAAGCCCCAATCTGCTTGAATAGGCTCAAACAGACGTGCACAACTTCTCTAATGCAGGGATTCAAGAATGATCTTGAGGCTTCTAATTCTAAACAACAACTTATGAAACTCGTAAAGAACAATGAAAAACCTACCAGCTATTTATACAAGTTACAGATTACAATAAGGAAAGTAAATCTACTCTAGATAATCTCCAAGATACTCGTATCTATCCCATATCTTCTCCAACAGAATTCTTTCCTTATCTTGATCTTCTCAGCAGTGGCAAAACAGAATCAGTGGTAATCTTCAACAGCAGTGGTAATTCTGTTCTAGAAGTGGTAACTTGTAACAGCAGTGATAACTTTTGTACTGGCAGTGGTAACGAGTTCTTCAGTGTTAACACACATACTAGCAGTGGTATCTTCAGATCATCTCTTCAGCAGTAGTAATCCCAAAGCTAGCAGTGGTCACTTTCCAGCAGTGATAATCAGAAGTGGTAACCTCAATAGTGGTATTTTTCAGACTCAACATGGTGCATAGTTATTCGTTGACTTGGATTTCCTCCAGAGGTAGGACCACTGTCTCTTCCGATAGGCATTTCTTCAAGTTGGACACATGGAAGGTGTCATGAATAGTGCTGAGCTCTGGAGGTAGGTCCAACCTGTAGGCGACTGGTCCGATTCTTTCTAAAATCTCGAATGGTCCAACGAATCGGGGGCTCAGTTTTCCCATCTTTCCAAAACGTAATAACCCCTTCCAAGGCGATACCTTTAGTAGTACTCTATCACCAACCTGGAATTCCGATGGTTTCCTGCGATTATCAGCGTAACTTTTCTGGCGATCCCTTGCCGCCTTAAGTTTTTCTTGAACCATCTTAATCTTATCAGTTGTTTCTTGAACGATATCTGGTCTGATCAGTCGACTTTCTCCCACTTCCAACCAGTTAAGTGGTGATATACACTTGCGTCCATACAAGGCTTCATACGGAGCGCACTGGATGCTGGTGTGATAGCTGTTGTCGTAGGAAAACTCGACTAAGGGTAGGTGATCGTCCCAGCTACCTCCAAATTCCAACACACAAGCACGCAGCATACCTTCCAACGTTTGTATGGTTCTCTCAGTTTGTCCGTCGGTCTGAGGATGGTAAGCAGTCCTCAAATCAACTCTAGTACCTAATGCTGCCTGCAGTGACTGCCAAAATCGTGAAGTGAAGCGGTTATCTCTATCGGAGATAATTGAGATTGGTACTCCATGACACATAAATACCTCGTTGACATAAAGTTGCGCGAGTCGATCAATGCTATAATTTTTTCGTATTGGCAGAAAGTGCGTAGATTTCGTGAGTCGGTCAACAATTACCCATATCGAATCATGACCCTTCTTGGTCTTGGGTAGCTTGGTCACGAAGTCCATTGATACCTGCTCCCATTTTCATTCTCGGATTTCCGGCTGTTGTAGAAGTCCAGACGGTTTCTGGTGTTCCGTCTTAACTCTTGCACAAGTCAGGCATTTGCTCACATAAGTGGCTATATCCTTCTTCATTCCAGGCCACGAGTAGTGTTCTTTCAATCCTTTATACATCTTGTTAGATCCTGGGTGTATCGAGTACTTTTTTTGGTGAGCTTCATCCATGATCGTTTTTCTTAATTGGTCGACCTTTGGTATCCATACCCTTTCCTTAAAATAATGCACTCCATCCGCTTTCACCTCAAACTCTTTTTCTATCTGGTGAAGAGTTTCCTTCCTTAAGTTGTCTGCCTTCAAAGCTTCTCCTTGGGCTTCGAGTATTTGACTTTTCAAACTGGTTTGTACTAACACTCCCATGGCTCGTGCTCTTGTAGGCTTCACCCTTTCTTTTCTGCTCAGCGCATCAGCTACCACATTCGCCTTTCCTGGGTGATACTTTATCTCACAATCGTAGTCATTGAGCAATTCAACCCATCTTCTTTGCCTCATATTCAACATTTTCTGGTCGAGAATGTGCTGGAGGCTCTTGTGATCCGTAAAAATGGTGCATTTGGTACCATAAAGACAGTGCCTCCAGATCTTAAGTGCAAACACCACAGCTCCGAGTTCTAAATCGTGAGTGGTGTAATTCTTCTCGCGAATCTTTAGTTGTCTAGATGCGTAGGCGATGACTTTTTCGTTTTGCATTAAAACACATCCCAGGCTTTGATGCGAAGCATCACAGTACACCACGAAGTTATCCGTTCCTTCAGGTAATGCCAAAATGGGTGCATTGCACAACTTATGCTTGAGTAACTGAAACGCTTCCTCTTGTTTCTCTCCCCAAATAAACTTCTTGTCTTTCTGTGTTAGCATCGTCAGAGGTTGTGCAATCTTGGAAAAATTAGCGATGAATCGCCGATAATAGCCTGCCAAACCAAGAAATTGTCGAATTTCTGTCGGTGTCTTCGGAGCTTCCCATTTCTTTATAGCCTCAATCTTAGCTGGATCGACATGGATTCCCTCTTCGTTCACCACATGACCCAGAAAGTGTATTTCTCGAATCCAGAACTCACACTTTGAGAATTTAGCATAAAGTTTCTCAGCTTTGAGTAACTCCAGTATCAACCTCAGGTGTTGCTCATGGTCCTTCTTGCTTTGAGAGTAAATCAGGATGTCGTCTATGAAGACAATCACGAATTTATCCAGGTACGGTCGACATACTCTGTTCATCAGATCCATGAAAACTGCTGGAGCGTTTGTCAAACCAAAAGGCATGACCAAAAATTCGTAATGACCATACCGAGTTCTAAACGCTGTCTTGGCGATATCTTCTTCAATTGATCGAACAGATCATCGATGCGGGGAAGAGGGTAACGATTCTTGATAGTGATCTTGTTCAGCTCCCTATAGTCGATATACATGCAAAAGGATCCATCCTTCTTTTTGACGAATAAAACGGGGGCTCCCCATGGTGAAGAGCTGGGTCGGATGAATCCTTTATCTAACAGTTCTTGAAGCTGATTTGACAGTTCCTGCTTTTCTGACGGAGCTAGACGATATGGTGACTTTGCTATGGGGGCCGCTCCTGGAACTAAGTCAATATGGAACTCTACCTGCCTTTGCGGGGGTAATCCAGGTAACTCCTCCGGGAATACTTCAGGAAATTCTCACCCAACCGGAATATCATGGATTTGCTTCTCCTGTGCCTCCTTATCTACGACATGCGCCATGAATGCTACGCATTCCTTTCGTAGATGACTTCGCATTTTCATATATGACACTATCTTGATATCTCCCCTTGGCTTTTCTCCGTGTACTTCGAGTACACCTCCTTCGGGTAGTGCTACCATAACAATCTTCTCCGCACAACATATCGTCGCTCGGTGGTTAGACATCCAATCCATACCAACGATTATGTTAAAACTCCCTATCTTGATCAGAATTAAATCTATACTAAAATCCTTTCCTGCTAAGTTTAGAGTGCATTTCCTGACTACTTTATTAGCCTTAACCAACTCTCCGTTAGAATACTCAACTATATGCTCCTCTTTCAAATTCTGTGATTTCTTGTTTATCTTAGGCCGGAATTCTAACGACACATAACTCCTATCTGCTCCAGAATCAAAAAGCACAGATGCAGGGTAGTTGTTGACAAGGAATGTACCTGTGACCACATCAGGATTCTGCTTAGCTTCCTCTGCCCCTATCACGAATGCTCTACCTCGAGCCAATCCTCCTCGATTACCTTGATTTGCTGGCTGCGTTGGGTTTGCGTATGGCCTCTGATTCTGTTTGGGACAAGCACTCCGGTAGTGATTAGGGCTTCCGCACTCAAAACAGGTTCGCCTCCTGCAATCCTTGTCAACATGGCCTCCCTTGCCGCACTTGAGACATATAATGCACTTTCCGGTATGGGGATTATTGCACTTGCCACACCTCTGGTATGTCCCTTTCTCCTTCTCTACCACCTGAGCCTGGACTCCGTAGTTTCCCGCCATTCTTCTGTCCTTGCGTGATCTCCCTCCGAATTGCTGTTTGGTAGGTTCCCCCATCTTCCTCTTTTCTTTGGCCTTGTCATTTGAAAACGTCCCTGATCGGATAGCGTTGTTGGTGAGTCTTGTTGCCAGATTTACTGCATCCTGTAAGGTCTTCGGTTCAGCTGCTGTCACGTTTCCTCTGATTTCAGGGGAAAGTGCCCAAACATATCTGTCAACCCTGTTTTTCTCTGGTGTCACCAGGTGTGGTACCAGTTTGGCTAACTCATGGAATCGGGTAGTGTCAGAGCTGATGTCGTTTCCCTTCATTTCATGATGCCACAGCTCGGCTTCTAGCTTTTGTATTTCACTCCTCGGGCAGAATTCTTCCTTGAGCATCGTTTTGAAATCTTCCCAAGAAATCTGGCCAGTTGCTTCACGGCTATGGGTATGAACTTGAGTGTTCCACCATGTTAGAGCTCGTCCTTGTAGTAAACAGTCGGCATACTCGACCTTGCTTCTTTGAGTGCATTTACTAATGTGAAGGACAGACTCCATGCCTTCAATCCATGTCAATAATCCGACTGTTCCTTCAGTCCCGTGAAATTCTTTAGGGTTGCAACTTCTGAAGGATTTGTATGTGCATTCCCTTTCTCTCGTCCTCTGGTTATTGTTTTGATTAGCGTTCAGTCCAGCAGCCACTTGGCTAACTATGTTGGGTAGCGAAGCCATTACTTGCTCCGAAACGAGCCTTGCCAAATTCGGATCCTCTCTTCTTGGAGGCATGTTTCTAAAACATAACCATATTAAACGTTTTAGTGACATCTTATATAATCTAAGTGTACTTACGCCTCAAGTTACTTCTCACAACTCAAGTGCCATACGATTCTATACCATCGAATTAACATAGTACTTTAGAAATTTAAACAAAAATACGACAAACATGCATTCTTTGATAATGGAAGTAAATAACCGTAACAATTGAATTTCAAATCAACCATAACATAATATTGGGTTCATACAACCATCCAAACAAAAATAACCCAAGAGATTATAGTAGTCATACAGTCATCCAAAATAAAGTAATAAATTGTTTATCAATTACGCATCATGCCCCAAAATAACAATCCCAAAAGCTTCGTCCTCAAAAGGTCTACCTAAAAGATCCCCACCTCCTATAATCTAGCCCCCCAAACAGTCCAGGCAAATAGGATCACAGCCAGAGCAATCACCATATACACAATTGTGTACAGATGACTGAGCGAGGCCATAGTGTGGCCAAGAAGGGCCACGATCCTGTTCATTTGCTGGCTATCAGCTCCAGCTGCATCGATGAGAGCACCGATCATATGATCGTGATGGTCAATCATGTGCTCGTGTATGTCCTGGCCTCGGGATAATCTGGAAACCTCCTGGCGCTCTACTGGAGTCATTCCCCTCAGATACATAATGGGGGCTCGAACTACAGGCGGTGGTCGAGGAACTGGGGCTACCGGTGGCGGTCGAGGAACTGGGGCTACCGGTGGCGGTCGAGGAACTGGGGCTACCGGTGGCGGTCGAGGTAATACCGGTGATGGTCTATATGGGGGTGGAGACGACGACGTGGACGATGACGACGACGACCCGCCCTGGCCCCTAACCCGAGACGGCCCTGCCCCATCCCCAGTTGGGATGCGGAAAGTCATCCGGGTGGGCATTGGCACACTCTTTCGAGCGGTGGTTCGAATTCTCAGTCCTGTTCGGGTCGCAGGTCCATAAGCTGGTGGTGAGACTGATCGCGAGGGGACCTGATAAGAGGTAGTGTCGCTATCACTTGAAGAATCCCCCTCTTCGATAATAGCCCTAGGTCACCTAGCGCAGCTATCGCTCCTGGCGGGCTCGGACGGATTCTGGGACGGATGTTCAGAGGGGTCGGTACTCTGAGACATTTTGATTGCGATAAAAGAATTTAATTAATAGATCTGAAATACTTTTTGAAAATTCGTACATGTCAAATGCAAACTCACACAATTTACGTTTTTCAGGAAATTCCTAGAAAGTTCCCAATTCCAAATACTAACAGCATGATCAGTTTATAAGCCCTATCCTACTTATATCATGGCTAGACATAGGTGATCAGGCTTTGTCTATCTATGATATACCAAAATAGTACCTATCCTAATCATATCAGTGTTTGAATTCTCCTATACATCGAAATCTATAATTAAAGAGTTTTAAATTATCTTGGAAAAATGTTGGTTATAGTACTTGGTTTTATGAAAAAACCGATGTTCTCTATAACCTAAGGCTCTGATACCAAATCTGTAACTACCCGCTAAACCCGAAAACGCGAGGCGCAACAGTTAAGATTTCATCGCGATAGGAGATAAATAACATCAACCATTCATATCAAAATATTTAATGTTTACAAATTGTATTACAACCAACTGAAGTTCAATCATTACAAACATGACAAAATAAATATAGTCTTGGTCGATGCCAACAAACGCGCAAATTAAGCCTTTTCATTTACCTTCTAATTTCCTGAAAAGCTTGTTAAAGCAAGCGTCAACTACGAGAGTTGATGAGTTCACAGGTTTTTCATATGCACAAAACAGTTTAGATGCAACAAATTTTTAGTGAATCTTTTTATTCACTCAAATTTTCATAAACAATTTATAGTGAACCTTTTTGTCCACTACCGTTACTAGCCTTATCATTAGTGAACGTTTTTGCTCACTCCATTTCAAAGCTTAGTAACAAAACATGAGAAAATTCCCTGGTTAACGTTAATCACATGATACTTATTCGTTGAGTCACTACTAAGCCTAAAATACGACATGCTACGCCCCTGTTCTACCTCAGCGGTGGGACTAAATCCCACATGTGTAGAACTTTTATTCAATATAGTGCACCTATTTCTCGTCAGTATAAGGTGGGTATATCAACCAAATAGTGCTATTCACTAGTATTATAGGCCCATTGTTATGAGTTAATAGTAGTTACCGGGGACTTCAACTTTTATACTCAACATATCAGGTATCATAACATTGCAAAATTTTACTCACATCAAGATTTATAAATCAACAATTCGTTTCATTGAACATGTTTTTCACCCCAAATACGTAAAAACGGTAAAAGAGGGGTTGTGAATACTCACCTCGATGAATTAGCGATTTGAACAACGATAGAGTGCGTATCCCCGATTCCAAGCCTACTAGTGCCCTATATAATTCGTAATCGATGTAAGCCTTAAATCAACGGTCAACACCTAGCTATGTCTCTACCGATATCCTATTATAATTCCTTTACGCAACTTATTTAGCCCAACTTAGTATAAATTAGGTTTTGATAGTTTTATAATAACATCCAATTGAATGGGAAGTCTTGAAATTCATAAATCAAAATTTTGAAGAAATTTTAGATTCTGACAGATTCGTAGTGTTGTAAAAATGTCACTTTTAAGCTTGGGTCCAAAAGGGGAAAAGTTCTCAAATTTTTATCCACTGATTTTGGGTGTGTTAACAACATTCCCACAAAATTTCAAAAGTTTTAAAAGGTGTTTAGCTCATATAGACAATTTTTACAAAATCAGTGTGCACAGCTCACTTTTGAAAATACATGCTTGTAGTGTTTGACTCATAGAGTGTTCGTTACCACTCCAAATCTTAAACTTCAAAAGGGTTTTCAAGCTAACATGCATACCCAACTAATGAAACAAGTTTTACTCAGATTTGATGATTTATGAGTGAGTTATGACCTCTTAAATCCATGGATGTGAATCTGTCATTTCTGGACAGCTTGCACCACGAATTTATTTTCATTGGTTGCACACTCATAAATCCCCAAATCACATGATTCCGGATTCTTTGGAAACATACTTCAATAAACTTGAGTCTAGAATCAAGAATCATGCATTTTGAATAAGTTCTCAAGGAGATATGCATGCAACAACGTAACATAAAATTTTGACCCGGAGGTGTTGCACAACAAAAAGTTTTGACATAGATGAAATTAGGTTATTTAGAACATTTTATTTTTATTTCTAATAAAATATTATATTTTATACATTTTGGCTTTAAATTGGCATTATAAAGTTTCCGGGCGATTTTGGACCGATACGGGCTTTTTCGGGCTGTTTTCGGGAATTCTAGGTTATCGCCTAAATTTTTCGTGTAAACTAACCTAAGTCTTCCTAATAAGTTATATGACTACAGTTTTACTAAAGGAAATACTACTGAGTGATTTAACGAGTTGCTAACCTGAAAGCTAAATTTGGTCGATTGTCACAAAAGCAGCAAAGTCAAGATTTAAGTTGAAGTAAATCCCATACATTATCGAAAGTATGGCCTGGGAGGTTTGGTCAGGACTTCCCACCTTGCCATTTAGGCATGTGTTGATGATGGAGAACAGGCTGTTCCACAGAGGGGGAAGACCCTTTCTTCTGAAATTTCCTCTTTTGAGTAGTGGCTTGTCATCATCAGGGGTGTAGTATAAGAACTTGAGGAAGTCGATTAATTCCTCATTGGTTGGGGAAGCTTCATATTTTGTACGATCCACTAAGTGCAGGGCAGTACGAGGATTAGATACGTACATCTCCAGGGGTACCATCTTTTTACCCTTTGAATCAGAAGTGTAGCCGATGATACTTAAACCTGCTTCATCCAGTTCACAAACATATGCACTTAGTAGAAATTGAGTGAGGTAGGTTTCAGGGACCTCTACATGGGCAGTTAGGGCATGGTAAATCTGGTGGTTGCGAAGAACTTCGAATAGGTTTTCAGTTCGATCAGGAAAGGAATTGACATTAGGGACCAAGTACTGATTGTTTAGCTTCTTAAGAACGACGAACTTCTCGAATCTGTTTCGTTGGAAGGATATAGCATGGGATGTTAGGGCTTGAGATTGATTGACGACTTGATCATCCTGGTTCTTGCTTGACCGGACGTTCGAGGCACTACCTTCAGACGACATTGTTGAGATTGATTGAAAAAAAAGAAAATTAGTTCGTCGAAAATTGCAGGTATATCGGAAAAACAAGGGATTCGCTGGAGTAAGTTTAGGAGTGGTAAAAGGTGAACGGGTGGGGGTTTAAAGTTTATATAGTGAGAGAGGGAAACGAGAATTTGAATTAAAACGGTTTTATTGTGATGATAGGCTACAACATAGTTGGGGGCACCGCTTAAATAAGACCAATTAAAATATTAGATGTGGATCTAGGACACACGATAGAGAACGTGCGGCTCAAAATTCTGACACACGCAAGGAGTATTTAACCCTTATCCATCTGTACCACTTGCACCAGTTCATAAAAAGATTCTTGCAAGAGAAATCTATCAGAGGCCTAAGGGTATAACAGAGCCTCTGTGAACTGTGTGAGGGATTAACTTGCACCTTTTTATTCCATAGAGAGGTGAGTAATCATACTGATGCTAACAATCTCAGAGCCTCTGTAAGCAGCCACAGAGGATCTGGAAATTGAAGTTATGTGATTAAATACTAAAGAGGTTTGCACATCTGTGGTTTGTAACTTTGAAAAGAACCTCCTGGAAACTAGTTACCTTAGTTCCCTTTGAAAATACTCCCCCTTGAATAAAGAAGGGTTTGAAAATCATCGAACAGAAACTTAAAGAAGATCAGTCGACATATCCTCTGTGATCGTTCACAGAGGTTCTGTGAAACCAACCTATGTAGAAATTTTTTTGATTCTGAAGGAAGTTTTATATTTTAAGAACACATACGCCCCCTCGAACCTTGAAATTCCGGAATCACCTAATAAACTAAGAAAACAAGTGAAGGTTAAACAAGAGAGCTAAAAATCTACAAGTAATAAGTGTTTACAGAAGATAAGATAACATTATTATTCAGGATATGACATGCCAAGTTTTGCCACAAGGAAATTGAATCTTTTCTCATCTAGTGCTTTAGTGAAGAGATCAGCCAATTGATTTTCGGTATTGACAAAATACATTTCAACATTACCATCTTTAACATTATGTTTAAGAAAATGATACTTATGTCAATATGTTTTGTCTTAGAGTGTTGCACCGGATTGGCTGATATGGCTATGGCACTTTTGGAATCACAGAGGATGGGAATCTTGTTGAAAGTCTAGCCATAGTCTCTGAGCTGGGTCTGCATCCACAGAGCTTGAGAACAGCAATTTGCAGCCGCAACATATTTTGCCTCTACATGTGGACACAATTCTTCTTCTTTGAAGACCAGCTTACAAATTTTCCTCCTAAAAAGTGACAACTTCCAGAGCTGCTCTTACGATAAACTCTACATCCTCCTTAATCTGAGTCCTTGTAAGCCAGAAGATCAAATCATGATAACAGAGGATACTGATGCGGTAAAATGTATATATAAAACATAACAAAGTTTTAATCTAAAAAATGCCCAATTGATATTACCATATTCACAGGCAAGCGTACCTGATCGCGAGTAATATAGTGTAGGAAAGTCCAGGTATCGTTCTTACCACTGGGAACGGTCAAGTTATTTAACAAAGTCTTTTCAAGTTTAATTAATCTAAAAAGGGGGTTTTATGAAAATGGTTTTAATTAACTAAAAAAAAGAGAAAGAAAGTAAAATACTAAACTAATACTGCTTTAAGATCAATAAAGACAAACTAGTACTTATTATGGTTATGGAGATTTTCACTTGTGGATGATTGATTAAAACATCGGAAAGTTTAGTTAGGTTGGTTATTGGAAGAATTTAAGCCATAGGCACCCTAGCATGCGTATCTGAGACTATAAACCAGGTTGGCTTCCCGGCCCAGTTACAGGGAGTGATTGTCAGATAGTCTAGTAAAAATCGCCCTAGTCAATGTTAAGTCGTGGGACCCTACAATCTAGCCTACTCTCGGTCTTGAGCGGACTACTTACCACATCTCTCTGCGTCACTGGATTGAAAGGCAAGAGAAATTGATTAACCTAACGGAGTCTGTCTATTTATTGTCAGAAAATAAACACACCCAATTAACGACTTCTAGTAGCCACAGTCTAAACAGTGAAATAGGAATCACATATAAACATTCAATAAACCAAACCAAAACTAATATGCATTAAAATCAAAATCATCATCCGACAAGATCAATCAAAACATAATAAGTACCAAACTAATCTACTCATTAAACATACTGAAAACATAAATAAAAACTAGAAAAAGAGACATTATGCTGACCGTGCAACGGGAGATGATCGAACACCGGCTAAACAACTCCCGGTGAGGATCGGTTCCCGTTGATGGCTCACACAACTCTCTCTCTCTCAAGACTGACTTTACTGAGTTACTAAACTATAAAAATTGGATGATTAAAAACAATCGAAGGAGGACTGTATTTATAAGGGTCAAATTTGGCTTGTCTCGCAATCGCGAAGAGGCATCTTCGTGGTGCGAGACACTTAAAAACCCTTTCTTTCTTCTTTGGCTCAATTCGGAATCTTCCAAGGAGAGTGAACACCTTCTTCGCGGCACGAAACAATTGAACCCTAACGCGAAACGAGTGAAAAACTTAAATCTTCTAGAATCCGGCTCACTTCGCGGTGCGAGAATATACCTTTGCGTTTGCTAAGGTGTCTCTGTTTACTTTTGCTTACTTTTCACACTTTTTCACCACTTTTTGTTCTTTTCCGTTCAAGGGCCTCCAAAACCTACAAAACTCAGATTGACAAGATTTCGAGATAAAATTGTACGAGAAACGGGCTAAAATGGGGTAAAGACATATAAACCAGAACGTCCAAAACATGTATAATTTTGGAGTTATCAAATTCTGACACTTAAACTTTAATTGTCCTTAATCAAAAGACTGAAAGATAAGAAAAATAACACCAAACTTATCTCCATCCAAGATCATTTAAGAACATAGAGATAGCAAGTACATGCAAACACACTATAAGGTATAATGAGTAATCGAATGCCAAGTTTAACCTTTTACCCTCACAAAGTGTATATCAAGTGTATATCTCGGGGGTAAAAGTGTATATGTTGAGTGATCACACAAATATTCGACTAATTCCCGCATGCATAAGTTTTTTTACTGAATCTAATCTCCACCACTGAGAAGTTGTCAAACGTCAAGAGGACCTTGGGGTTGTAATGTTAGGCTTAGGGTGGTAACAAAAACTTGTGCAAGTTAATCAATAATGATCCAATGATTGATAAATATCTGACTTTGAGAATTATGAACTTTTTCGGGATGAGCATTTTCGTTTTCTATCTTTTCTTTTTTAGAATTGGCCTAAGCATATTGCTTATTTGGGCCTCAAATTCTTTTTCTTCCTCTTTCTTTTTCTTTTCTTTCCTATTTTCGACCCTTTTGATATTTTCTTTTCTTTTGAGTCACAACTATTTTTCTTTTTCTTTTTCTACTTCTTTTCTTTTTATGCTCTTTCCCAATCCCTTTTTATTGCATCATCAGATTTTGAAAAATATGGATCAAAACGTCTCAAGTTCTCAAATTTGAGTTACAGACAAAAGATAGATAAAAAGGAATAGGCTAAAGGATATAGTAATAAAAAGGAATAGGCTCAAAGGGGTTTCAAGGGATAAAGTGTTAAAGATGAACACGTTTTGAAAGTAGGCTAGGCAAATCAGATAATCTTATGATGAGACTATTTGACGAAGGCTAACAGGGGTTGAAACGAAGGCCTCTATCAGAGCAATGCTGATAAATACTTCTCTTATGTGGTCTCGACAAGTATTCAAAGTGACAAGTTCTACCTTGGGTCAAAGTCGGTATCCTCACAAAATGAATAATCAACAATTAAGGCTCAAGCTCTCAAGGAAATGGGCGAGGCACTCATGGTAATCGGTATTCCAAGGAATTACTCTACTCAAATAACCTTATTTAGTGTTATCCTATACAAGCATCTAAGTCTCCAAAAACAATCTCAAATTTTGAAAAAAATTGGGCTCAAATTTCAAAGCTTTAAAAAATTTGCAAAACGACAAATCAAAAGCATAAGTTAACCCGACAATTAAAATAGTTAAGTCTACTTAACCCCTTCCCCACACTTAAAATTTGCAGTGTCCTCAATGCAACAGTTAACACAAATAAGGAGGATTGGGAAAAAGAGAAACTTCTGGGGTTATGAAACTTATTTCCATCAATGAAAGTATCCGAAACCGTAAGCGGTGTACGATCATCATGGGCTGCAACTATTACCAAAAACAAAAAAAAAACACTGTAAAAAGAAAAATGGAAATAAAACCAAACAACCAACAATTAAAAATTCTAAGCAAACAATTATGGATGTCTAAACATCTGATAACTCCAAAATTATACATGTTTTGGTAGTTCGCTTTTGTAATGTTTAACCCCATTTCCACCCATTTTCTGGATGTTTTACTCACGAAAAGCTATCAATTATTGGTTTTACAGGTTTTGGAGGCCATTGAGCGGAAAAGTACTAAAAGTTGTGAAAAGTAGGAAAAAGGTGCAAAATGTGGAACAGAAGTCCTTCGCGTCCGCGAAGGAGAAATTCTCGCGCCGCGAAGTGCAGGAGTTCTAGAAGATTCCTACTTTTGGAGGATTTCGCGTTGGAGTCAGGAGTTTTGCATACGCGATGTATTTAAAGACCGTTGATGGAATATTCTAGAAGAATTAGATTTGGAGATTTAGGGTTCGTTAAGTGGTTCACGCCGCGAAGCTGCGTTTCGCGAACGCGAAGTGGGTTGACAACTCTTTTATAAATACTGGCCTAAACCTGGTTTTGAGATAGAGAGTCATAGCTTAGTTAGATTTGTTCCAGAGTCAGTTGCAGTGGAAAAGTGAGAGAACGAGAGATTTTATGAGCGTAGAACGTGAGAGGATTATTACACGGAGTCTGACTTCCGGTCTTCGATCAGTGAGTAGTTGTTTTGTTAGTGAGTAGTTGTTTGCTGATTTTAATTACGTCTAGTGAGTAGTTGTTTTGTTAGTACTTGTTATGGTTTTGATGGACCTCGTTGGATGATGTTTTTGGTGTTTTAATTGAATTATTAGTTTTGTTTGATTGATTGAATGTTTGTCTTTGATTCCAAGTTAGTGTTTGATTGTGGCTATCTGAACTTGTTGCTAGGGTGTATCTATTATAAGATAGGTAGACTCCTTCGGGTTAAATCAACCTCCTTTGTCTCTTATTCCGGTAAAACGGGGTAAACTGATAATTAGTTTGCTTGAACAATTAGTGGACTATTTAGTAAGATCTCACAATTCATCATTAATTAGGGTGACTTTTGCTAGACTGCCTGACAACCAGTCCTTGCAATTGGGCCGGGAAGCCAACCTGGTTTATTATCAAAGATAATACGTGTTAGGGTGCTTTTAGCTTAAATTCCTACAATAATCAAATAAACTATACTTTTATGATTTAAATAACTCATCCACAAGGGGATTCAACCTAAACCATAATAAGTACTACCTTGGTTAATTATTGTTTTTAAGTAAAGTTTCAATCTTTTTCTTGTTTTAAAATAGCTTTCAAAAGAAAACCCCCCTTTAGGTTAATTAAACTTTATAAGATTTGTCTTGAATAACTTGACTGTTCCCAGTGGTAAGAACGATACCCGGACTTTCCTAAACTGTATTGCTTTCGATCAGGTACGCTTGCCTGTAAGAATGGTGATTGTTTAAGGTTATTTTGTGGTTAAACTTGGTCTTGTTTTAATATAAGTATTTATCACCATCAAGTTTTTTGGCGCCGTTGTCTGGGAACGGTAGTTATTTGATTTAAATCTTTGTAGTTTGGTTAATCGATCCTTGTGAGGGATTTTATCCCTTGCAAGTTAGTTGCTTTTTAGTTTTCTATTTTGTTATTTACTTTCTTTGTTTTCCGCAAGTTGCCCTTGATCGTTTGTTGTGTTTTCAGCGAAGGATTAAGGGAACCTTTTGCGAAACCGAAGAGAGAGTTAAAGAAAAAGAAGAAAAGAAAACTGTTAGGACCAAATTGTCCGAATCAGAGAAAGTTTTATAAAGTAAGCTTTGAGAAGGTTTAATTAGTGTTTAACTAGTTAGTTTAGCTATTGGGCTTGGGCTTGGGCTTTTGTATTTAGGCCCCATATATAAAGGGGTTTAGGGTTGAGAGAAATGTGTGAAATCATTTCCAATGAGAGTCATCTAGAGAGAGAAAGTGTGTGTGTTCTTGTGTTCTTGAGAGCTGTCATAATAAAATACAAGAACTTTCCATTTTCATCTTTTGATTTCTCTTCTTTTCATCCCGTTGTTTGATTCTTTGGACCTCACAAATGGTATCAGAGCCAAACAAATCATTAGATTTGTTTGTTCCTATTGAATCAAACAACTAGAGATGTGTTTTATCTGGTTTTGAAACTTTATTTTTTGAAAAATTTCATTTTTTTGAATTTTTGGGGTTTTGGGGTTTGGATCTTGTTGAAAATGATGAAGATGGATGTTTAGGTTTTGTTTTGAAGCTTCTTTGACCTTGAAATGATGTATTTTTAAAATTGCTTCATTTTTTGGATCTGGATTGAAGTTTTGGGCTAAATATTCAAGTTTTCCGAGTTGGAAAACTCATATTTTCTGAATCAAAAAAAAAATCCGAATCGTTGAATAGTGCTTTTCCGAATCGGAATAGTAAAAAAAAAAAAAAAAAAAATCCGAACCGGATGAATAGTGTTTTCCGAACCGGAAAACCGCATTTTCCGAACCGGATGAATAGTAAAAAAAAAAATTTGAGTGCCTTTTTGTTCTCATTTTCCGACTCGGGAAACATGAAATACCCTTTCGGGTTTTCTAGATTTCCCGACTCGCTCTTGAGACGAGGGTATGCTCAAATTTTGTTAAACTCTTGAACTACCTTGCTGTCCTTATTTTCTGACTCGGGAAACATGAAATACCCTTTCGGGTTTTCGAGTTTCTCGACTCGCCTTTGAGTCAAGGTTATGTTCAATTTTTGTTAAAATTTCCGAACTCCATTTCCGACTCGGGAAACTGCATTTCCCGACTCGAGTATCATCTTCAGATAAGCCTTCAAGATCATATTCCGCTGCGATCTAGACCAACCCAAATTCAGAAACATTTGATGTTTCAAAACCCCTGTGCTTAAATAGCCACCTTTCTTTCCCATTTGATTCGCAAAGATCACATCAGCCCCGTTTTTAGCCCATATTCAATTTTCAACCTTGAAAATTGAATTTCTCTCATTTCCCCAACTGCTCCAGATTTTTTGAAGACATGTCAGATTTGTAACGATTTCAGAACGACGGTGAACGGATTCTGCATTTGGTTAGATTACTCAGAAGCCTGACTCTCTGCAACCATTATTCTAGAGTTTTTCCTCGATGGAATTATTCCTCCTGTCCGGTGGAGTTGAGTTTTTCCTTGGATGCCAGCTTCGGTGAATGGTACTGTTGTAACGTGTTTAATTCCTAACCATTTCACCGTTGTGGAGGTTCAGTTGCGATCTAGAATTTTGAGTGACGGTCGTCATCCATCTGACTAAGAAGACTAGATCTGGATTTGATTACTTGACATTTTGGAAGATTTCAGGAAATCGACTATTTTCTGAGCAGTAGAGAGATCAAAGCAAGGTATCTTGTTCAACATCTACTCCAGTGTTTCATTCCATATGGTGTTTCGGTGATCCAAGCTTCAGTGTTTCCCTGTTGTGAGCTTATCATATTTAGAGCTCTAATGCTAAATTCCTATTCAACACGCGGTCAAAGATAGATTCGTTATTTTTCTTGCTGATCCGCACGGTAACTCACACATGCATCTATCCCTTTGTTTTTCTTGGCGGGAGATCAACATAGTTGGATGAATCAACATGCTCTGGTGCAAGCTGTTGTATTCTGCGGTTATCAGATGTGTCGAGTTATTTACAAGTTGAGCTGTAGTTTGTGCAATCAGTCGCGGTTATTGGAAATCGGATCTGGTCTTTCAGTTGAAACTGAAGATAAAGAGCTACAATCGAGGGGAGATTGGAGATCAAAATGTAGCCGAACGCCACTAAACTTTTTTGAAGAAAGCAAGGGGGAGAAGATCAGAGATGCTTCCTTTATAAAACTTTAGGGGAGATTGTTAGGACCAAATTGTCCTAATCAGAGAAAGTTTTATAAAGTAAGCTTTGAGAAGGTTTAATTAGTGTTTAACTAGTTAGTTTAGCTATTGGGCTTGGGCTTGGGCTTTTGTATTTAGGCCCCATATATAAAGGGGTTTAGGGTTGAGAGAAATGTGTGAAATCATTTCCAATGAGAGTCATCTAGAGAGAGAAAGTGTGTGTGTTCTTGTGTTCTTGAGAGCTCTTAATAATAAAACAAGAACTTTTGCATTTTATCTTCTTGATTTCTTCTCTTAATCCTCTTTTTGTTTGATTGTTTGGGACCAACAAAAACAAAAGCAGGAAAAGCTCGTCCGAGAGCTTTGAACTTCGATATGGGAGAAGAAGCACCGATGTGGAACACTCGGAAGACCGCTCCGACCGTGCCAACGCAACCGATCACGACGCCGGATCTAGCGACCGAAATTAAGGGTCAATTCCTCCACATGGTTAAGGAGTTAACCTTTGATGGAAAAGGCAATAGCAATCCTATCGTTCACATTGAGAGCTTCGAGAATTTGCGACCTTTTCAAAACCGAAGCCAACCGGGATGTAATCCGTCTTCGGTTATTTCCATTCACACTAGCGGGAGACGCTAAAGATTGGCTTCGTTCTTTGGAGCCTAGTTCAATTGCTACTTTGGATGACTTGCGATCCAAGTTCTTGTCCCGATTCTTTCCGCCGTCAAAGATAGAAAAGCTCCGGGCCGATATCCGCTCATTCCGACAAGATGAGGAGGAGACGATTTCCGAAGCGTGGGAAGGATTTAAGTATCTTCTAAATTTGTGCCTGAGTCACGGATTAAATAAGAGTGATCAAGTTCAAACTTTCTATAGTGGGCTAAATTACTCTTCTCGTGGTACTTTCGACTTATCCGCCGGTGGTGTGTTCGTGTACAAGACCCCTACGCAAGGATACAATCTACTCGAGGACATGCTTATACACAACTTAGATTGGAAGTCGGATAAGCGCCTACACATTCCGAGAATGGCCGGAAAGATATCATCCGAGTTTGATCCATCCGAGGAGTTAGCCGCCATGAAAAATAAACAGGTAAGGTTTGAACATAAAATAGAAGAATTAATTAAAAGTGTTCATGCTTTGCAGGTTGGATGCGAGGAGTGCAAAGGACCTCACCTTACTAAGGATTTCCCTAACAAGCCAATGATGACGCCCGAGGAGGTGAACTACATCAACCGTGGAGACTACCAAGGGAGGTGGAACAATAACCGCAATTTCATCCAAAGACCTCACGGTTTCTTTGCACCAAACCAAAGGACGGATGGCAAGCCATGTGCATCACTTGAAGCTCGACTCTTCCAATTCATGGACACCCAAAAGAAGCTAAACGAAGAGGTAGGTTCCTATTTACGTAATCAATAAAGTGTAATTCAAAATCTTGAATTGCAGGTTAGGAGAATCTCTCAAACACTAAGTGGGAGAACTCAAGGAGAACTACCAACAGAAACACAAGTCAACCCGAAGGTGGAAGCTTCAAAGATGATGCTTATGGTGGATGGAGTCACTACAAAGAAGGCATGGACGGACATCTATACAAAGAAGTACATTCCATCCGATAGCGAGCCAGATTATGCTACTGATTATGGATGGAATTTCTATATCTTTCGAGCATCTAGGACTTCGTGGCCCCATTGAATTAACCGATGAGGAAGAGGAAGATAGCAAACAAGGTGGATATGCGGAGTTCATGATCCCAAAGAAAATAAAAGGGAAGGAGAAAGTGAAGGAGGAGGACCCCGAGTTAATCTATATTGCACCAATCAAACATGATCCGGGGAGTTATAGCTTACCTTTTTCTGTTTCTAATAAGTTTGAAGGTTTAGCTTTAATTGATATGGGTGTTGCACTTAACATGATGCATGTTTCTTATTGTAGTAAAATGAAGATCAAAAAGCTCACACCCACGGCATATCAGTATCGAGGAATTAACGGCTACATGACAACACTGCTTGGAATAGCCGAAGCTGTCCCGATACGCATCGGGAAGTTTGTGTATCTCGCGGATTTCATTTTTGCCGACCTCCCAAAGAACACGGAGATCCTAATCATTATTGGGAGAGCCTTTATACATACCGCACAAGCCAATGTAGACATGTGTAATCAGGTAACAACCTTGGGATACGGCGACAAGCGTATTGCATTCAATCCCGATGGAGAGCCGATGACACACCTTCCTGCATCCTATGTGGATCCGTCCCAATGCTTCAAGGAGAACGCTAACCGCTCGCTACTTGCACATGAACAAATAAAGAAAACGGAAGACTATCCCAATCCCGTCATGCACAAGGGGGAGATAATACTTGACACGGGATCTTCTAAAAAGGGGCATAGAAAGAAGAAGGGCTCTTTAGCCCGCCGAGCTAAAAAATGAAAAGTTCTTGGAGTCAAGCTTTAGACTCGGACAAAAATGAAGCGCTTCTCGGGAGGCAACCCGAGCTCTTTTAGTTTCCTTTTCATTTTTTCAGTTTTTGTGTGTTTTTGCTAATTTCTTTCTTTGTTATTGCCTAGATAACCCTTTCGGAGCATCGGAGATCAAAAACGAGGAAATCCGACCGGAAACGAAAAAAGTGAAAAACGGGGACAGAAACATTTCGCTAACTCGAAGTGTATAGTTTCGCTAACGCGAAATGTGTGTGCCTTAGACTGGTAAGATTTTTCGAATCTCGCAGCGCGAAGGGGCCGTCTCGTGAAAGCGAGAAAGATTTTTCGGGCATGTTTTCGGATTACACACTTCGCGATCGCGAAGCCCTAGCCTTAGCGGCACGAAGTTCGGACTGACATGGTTTTAAACCTTGTTTCTCCTTATTTTTCAAACACAATTGCGCTAGTTCTCTCTGGCCGCCGCGAAACCTTCTTCCCCGGCACAAAATCTCGAGCTTTTGTGCTTCAATTTCTCAATTCCATGGCATCAAAGGTACGTTTCCTATAAGCTCATAGTTGGATTTCATCTCGTTATTGGTAAACTAGTGTAATTGCTAGAGTTCGTTGCTTATTGCTATGATTGTTAAAGTATGTGTTCTTGATGGATTAAAAGCTTAAAGCAATTAGATTGGTACTTCAAAGTAATTAATTTGTTGAATGCATTGCACTATGTTAGATTTTGGGCTAGATTTTGGTAACCTAATTGGGATATGTTTTCATGCTAAGTGTGGGGAATTTTTCAAATTCCCTTCCACTTTTGTTTTCACCATATTAGGATTGCTAAATTGTTTTTAATCATGTAAAAAATCAACTGTGGGGAATTTTCCCTTTTGAGCTTTCTTGTTGCATGTTGGTAAATCACTTGAATTTTTAGTTGGGATTGATGTGTAACCATGTAATGTTCTTAAATGATTTGCAAATAGACTAAGACATGGTTATTTGTTTTTTGTAGAGGACAAGGTCTACATCTACTTCTGCATCCGCACCCAACGTGAACCATAGTGCACCGGATGGCTCTCATGCGTTTACATACTTCATGCATGACGCTACTTTGGATAACGCCAAGCAAATCGACTAACAAGATATCATGGATAGATTTAAGACTCGTTCGATTGTTATTCCTAGGAGGACCGATTGGGCTACTCTACAAGCCTTGGAGATCGAGGGAGAAGTTAGAGCAGTTCTTGAAAAGCATGCTGTTGGTGAACATAGGCTTGAATATTTCATTTGCAAGGCATGGGATCGAGTCTTTAGCGTCAACGAGACGCTCTACCGGAAACTTATCTTGGAGTTTGTGACCACCTACACCTTCAACCCGACCGCGGCGACGTTGGATTGCCGTGCGAAGTGTATGAATTTCCGTCTAGGCGGAATTTGGCGTACTCTTTCTTTGCCCGAGTTCGGGGTGGCCTTGGGGATCTACACCCGAGACGAGGTTAATTTTCCCGGATTTGATGAGTTCATGGTTGCAAGCTCTAAAACTCCCGATGACTTCAACCCAGGGGAAACTTGGGATATCTTTGGTAGAGGTGCTTATTCATCGAACACCAAAGTCAAAGGTTTGAATTCTCCCTTAGATCGACTCCTCCACCGCATGTTGGTTCACGCGGTGAATGCGCGATCTTCTAGTGAGGAGAAGATCTCGGTTTACGATCATTGGTTACTTTTCGAGCTTTCGACAGAGGATCGCTATCCCAATGCACCTTATATCATCGCCGTGCAACTTCAAAAGGCAGGTGGATATAGAGGTGGTAGTAAGATGGTCGGTGGTCAATATGTGATGAGACTCGCTAAGCACTTTGGTATTCTTGGTCGAGGTGCTGTGGCTTCTATGGTGAGCTTGGGCGAGATGGGTCTCATTGACATGGAGCAGCTTAAAGGAATAGTGGTGGTGAAATCGGTCCGTACGACGTATGGAATTCGGTACCGTTAGGAGACTCGACAGGATTGGCAAGAACCAAGGGAAAGGACGACAACAGAGCATGGTGGTAGTTCGAGTGGGGCGGCGGCGACGGAACAACCAAAGGATTGGAATGCTTATGCGGGGTATTAAGGGATGACGCGACAACTTTCAAACTTGCAACTCTCCTTTGATAGGCATCATCAATGGATGGAGTACAACTCCACGGAAACACTCCACCAAACCGACATCCGCCTATGCTCAACCAAGTGGCGAAGCATCTTGGTGTTCAACCGACATCCGCCTATGCTCCATTTCCGTTGTGGCCATTCTCCAATGAAAGTCCGCCCGGTTTTCGATCTTTCGAGGAGTGGAGGAATCACCCTCATGGCCCCTATTGATCACGATCTTTTATCGCTTTAATTTAAATTTGGGTTGTTTAAGACAATTTTATTTTATTGTTTGTGTGTTTGGTTTTTAGACTATTTTTAAATGTTTGCTTGTTTTAGGATTTTTAATTGTGTGTTTTTATTTCTAATTCATTTTTACTTTCGTTTCTTTTCTTTTTGGTAATAGATGAAATCGGTTATGATCGAGCACCGCATATGGTTTCGGAAATCGCTCTTGATGGATTAAGTCTCAAAACCCGGAAATTTCTCTTTTTCCCGATTCTCCTTACTTGTTTTTAATTGTTGCATTGAGGACACTGCAAATTTTAAGTGTGGGGAGGGGGTTTTGTAGACTGAACTGCTAATTGTTGGGTTAACTTATGCTTTTGGTTGAAGTTTTTAGAGAGTTTGAAAGCTTTGAAATTTGACCCTAATTTATTGCCTTGAATTGACTGATTAACAAGAGTGCCTCACCCAATTCCGTTGAGAGATTGAGCTTATATTGTTATATCTATTCATTTCGTGAGGATTTACCAATTGAGACCCAAGGTAGAACTTGTCATTTGAATGCTTGTCGAGACTACAAAAGAGAAGTATTGATCACCATTGCACTGATAGAGGCCTTCGTTTCAAACCTATTTAGCATTCGTTAGATAACCTCATATTAAGGTTATTTAATTTGCCTAGCCATTTTGTTGAAAGTGTTCAATCTTAACACTTTATCCCTTGAAACCCATTTTGAGCCTTAGCCTTTCGTTTCTTTACCTAATTTTCACCATATTTCCTTAGGCTATTATTTTTATCTATCTTTTGGTCGTGACTTAAATTTGAAGAGCTTGTGAAGTTTTGATCCATTTTGTTTAGAATCTGACAAAGTTTAGAAGGGATTGTGAAAGAGCATTGATTAAAAAATAAACAAAAAAAAAAAAGAAAGTTCAAAAGATCGACTTGAATGAAAAAAACAAATATCAAAAGAGTCGAGAAAAAGAAAGAGAAAGTAAAAGAAAGAAAAGAATTTGTGCCCCAAATAAGCAATATGCTTAGGCCGATTATAAAAGAAATGCTCATCCTGGGAAGAAAGAAAAGCTTAAGTATTGAAAGTCAGATAGTTCTCAATTGCCTTGGATCATTACTGATTAAGTTTTTCAGGTTTTTGTTGCATTAATCTTGAGTCACTTATATATATCCTTTATCCTACCCTAATCCTTAGCCTAACGTTACAACTCTAAAGTCCTCTTGACGGTTGACAACTTCTCAGTGGTGGAGATTCGATTTGGTGACAAACTGAAAAATTAGTTGAAAACTGATCTAGATCTAAGAAATTGAAACACTGACTTTGAACTGAAAACTCAAAAAGTATAAAAAATGACTCAACATTGAAAAATGACAAGTATCAGAACTAAAAGTGTAAAATTTTGAAAAATATCAAGTCCAAGGACTAAAAGTATAAAGTTTTGAAAGTTTAAAAGTCCAAGGATTGAAAATGACAACTCTTTGAAACTTTAAAGTCCAGGACTTAAAAGTGATAAAAGTTGAAAGTGAAAAAACAAATGG